>CM030365.1:204787159-205387159 GCA_017893485.1 Hemerocallis citrina
AATGCATTCAACAGTTGCTACTATGTTATTGATGGTTTTTGCATTCAACAGTTGCTATTAATTACTATGCAGTTGCTATTTACTTGAAAAATTGATTTTCTAAATAGTTGCTATCCAGTTGCTATGCAATTGCTAATTAATTGCTATGCAGTTGCTATTTTGTTTTGAGTTTCTATGCAGTTGATATGCAGTTGCTATTTATAGTTATCACAGTTGCTATTTATAGTTATTACAGTTGCTATTTATATTTATTTCAGTTGCTATTTATAGTTATTACAGTTGCTATTTATAGTTATTACAGTTGCTATTTATAGTTATTACAGTTGCTATTTTGTTTTGATTTTTTATGCAGTTGATATGCAGTTGCTAATTAACTGCTATGCAGTTGCTATTTATAGTTATTACAGTTGCTATTTATAATTATTACAGTTGCTATTTATAGTTATTTATAATTATTACAGTTGCTATTTCTAACATTAATTGCTATGCAGTTGCTATTTTGTTTTGAGAGTCTATGCAGTTGCTAATCAATTGCTATGCAGTTGCTATTTACATGAAAGATTTTGTTTCTAATTTGATATTATTCAGTTGCAATCTAATTCTTATGCAATTGCTCATTACATTTAAAAACTTGTTGTAATTGATGTCTTTGTGTTATTTCTTTCAAAGGTGAAAGTGTTTCGAAAAGAAGTTCAAGTTGCGCACTTAATGTTAGAAAGGAAGCAAATATTGATAGTTGTCAGAAGAATGTAAACGACGACTTTGTCGAAGTAGATGCTGGAAATAAAAGGGATAATGAGAAGCCAGCTGAGAGCGTCGCCGATGAGCCAGTTGTACTTAGTAGGACATGCTCCCGTATTCTGGTGAATGCTATTAAAGACATGAAGGATGCACAGCGACGTGCTGTTGTTGAAATGGGATTTGGTAACATCCTGCATTTGAAAACCACGAAGGTACCAGCTTCTTTGGCGTATTGGGTTCTTGATCACTTTGATCCTAGGAGCTGCGAATTGAAGATGGATAATGGACGGTCACTTCATGTGGAATCCGATGACGCTGCACTAATTTTTGGACTGCCGAGAGGTAAGCGCCAATTAGATAGAAAGCGGAGAAGGGCAGTATGTCCGAAGGTTTTGGAGTGGAAATAGTAGATTGGAAAAGATAGAGTATTAATCAATACTCTGAAGGACAAGATGCTTGCCGAGGTTGATGGTGGCGTATGGTTCAAGCGTCATTTCGTGGTTTTATCAGGAGCTTGCCTATTTGAAAATCCGGGCAATGGGTATGTGAATCCCCAAATACTGAGCAACTTGGAATGTATGTCGACGCTAAGGGAGTACGACTGGGGTGATTACATGGTGAGATGCCTCGTAGAATGGAAGCTGAAATGGGAGGAGAAAAAAACAAAAAACTTCATGGGCCCGACCTTGTTCATTGTGGTGGGTTTTTTCGTACTTCATAAATATATATTTTGTGTACTATAATTAGCAATATGAATATCTATAAGTTGCAACTAATAAAATATTGGGTTAATTGATTTTTTCAGCTCTTTATCTCGATCGAGTCTTGTTTTTGATATTATTTTTCATTGTATTATTTTTTCATATCTTTTGTAGGCTCTTTACCTCGATCGTGTCGTGTTCTTGAGAAGAACCGTCCCAAGATGTTATCCGTTAATAAAGGTTTGGACGTTTGGTGAGATGTTGAAGCGGGAGAAGGATGAAAAGAAACACGGAGGTTTTGGGACAGGACATCTTTGCGACCGAATCGAATGGACGGGTGAGGAATTTGAAGAAGATAAAGATGCTGAAGTTCTTGAAAAAGGATCTGAGAAGCGTACGGGAATGTCAACCGATGGTGAAAGTAGTGAAGCCGGAGGCGCTGTTCGCTTGTTTGCGGATAAATTCCTTACCAAGGCGAAAATATTGGCTGATACGATGGTTGATCTAATGTCAATGGTTCGAGATGCGCCGGCAGAGATCATGTCTGATCCGAATGTCAAGAATATGGTTGACAAGGCTCAAGTACTATTGGGTTGTACAGCCAATGTACCAGTAGAAAATGAAAATTTGGCAGATCAGCAAGCTGGTAGCACACAGAACATGTACGATTCCTTTTGGGCTCAGGATGATGTATTTGATCAGTTGAAGGTGCTTGAGGAAGCAGCTGTTAAACGTTTCGCGTTTAATAAAGAAGTGGCTGCTAAAACAGATCGGCCAGACATGAGTGTATTGGGACATAATGAGCCAAGTTTCAGCCTTGGATTAACACAACTGAAAGGTGACGATGATACGGGAGCTGAGCAGGTTCAAGATCCCTTGTTGCAGGTTGATAAATAATGAATTATATATTTTTCCTTTTCAACTTTCCCTATACGAAAAGTTATTTTAATTGAAAGACTTGTGTATTTTGTAGGCACACAATAAGAGCACTGAGAAGGAGGAAGGAAAAACAGCACAGGTCATACCTTACAAATGTTATCTTTTTTGCTACGTTTAATGTATGTACTTGCTAATTAATTGCTATGCAGTTGCTATTTTGTTTTGATTTTCTATCCAGTTGCTATGCAATTGCTAATTAATTGCTAAGCAGTTGCTATTTTGTTTTGAGTTTTTATGCAGTTGATATGCAGTTGCTAATTAACTGCTATGCAGTTGCTATTTATAGTTATTACATTTGCTATTTATATTTATTACAGTTGCTAATAGTTATTACAGTTGCTATTTTGTTTTGATTTTGTTTACTATGCAGTTGCTATGCAGTTGCTATTTATAACTATTAATTACTATGCAGTTGCTATTTACTTGAAAAATTGAGTTTCTAAATAATTGCTATGCAGTTGCTATTTTGTTTTGATTTTCTATCTAGTTGTTATGCAACTGCCAATTAATTGCTATGCAGTTGCTATTTTGTTTTGAGTTTTTATGCAGTTGATATGCAGTTGCTAATTAACTGCTATGCAGTTGCTATTTATAGTTATTACAGTTGCTATTTATAGTTATTACAGTTGCTATTTACAGTTGCTATTTTTTTTTTGAGTTTTTATGCAGTTGATATGCAGTTGCTAATTAACTGCTATGCAGTTGCTATTTATAGTTATTAGAGTTGCTATTTATAGTTATTACAGTTGCTATTTATAGTTATTACAGTTGCTATTTACTTGAAATATAGTTATTACAGTTGCTATTTACTTGAAATAGTTATTACACTTTTTTAGAGTCTATGCAGTTGCTAATTAATTGCTATGCACTTGCTATTTACATGAAATATTGAGTTTCTTATTTGATAATATTCAGTTGCAGTCTAATTCTTATGCAATTGCTCATTACATTAAAATGTCATAGATTAAAGTGATGATAATGTATGTTTGTCAATATTAAAAATATTCTTATTCTGGAATAAAATTTAATTTTTTTATTATGAAAATACAAAAACATATAATGAATGTTTTTAATTAGTATACAAAAGAACCATAATGTTTTTTCCTTTTTTTTGTGTTTAGGAATTGATGGAGGAGAAAACAAATGCTTGTCAACAAAATGTTGAATGGGCGAAAAAAGCTGTTAAAAAACCTCGAAATCCTGTTAGAAAACGTCGATTTCCTAGTCAGGTACTGGTATTGCAGTTGCTATTTATAATCATTACAGTTGCTGTATAATCATGCTGCATTTGCTTATGGGAGTAGTATTTATGTTTAAAGGTTGATCGAGATGCGGATCTAGGAAATAAAAAGCGTCAGATAAACATGGGAAGTGGCAAGGTATTTGGATTGTTGTTTTTAAGATTTAATTCAATTGTTGTGCAATTTTTTGAATGATGTTAACTAGAATATTTGTTACCAACACTTCATAGGAGACCGAGACGCATACTCCGACTGATGGAGCGGAATACTTGATTGTGAAAGGTCCAGAAGAGGGTGTGGAGATCAATAAGGTGAAGAAGAATTCTGATATTTTGAAAGGCAAAAACCCTATTGAGACTGCACACCACATGGTACGCCGGAAACAAACAGAAAAAAAGAAGACTGAAAAATTAATTTTCCCGTACGTCCGTAGGGAAGTGGCGTTGACCGACGGATGGACTGATGCTGAAAAGAAGATTGGGTACTGGGTGATGAACAATGCTGATGCAGATATGTAAGTTTTTCTTTGTTTGCTAATTAATTGCTAAGCAGTTGCTATTTTGTTTTGAGTTTCTATGCAGTTGATATGCAGTTACTAATTAATTGCTATGCAATTGCTAATTAATTAGTTGCTAGGCAGTTGCTATTTTGTTTTGAATTTCTATGCAGTTGATATGTAATTGCTTATTAATCGCTATGCAATTGCTATTTACTTGAAAAATTGAGTTTCTAAATAGTTGCTATGCAGTTGCTATGCAGTTGCTATGCAGTTGCTAATTAATTGCTATGCAGTTGCTGTTTTGTTTTGAGAGTCTATGCAGTTGCTAATTAATTGCTAAGCAGTTGCTAATTAATTGCTAAGCAGTTGCTAATTAATTGCTAAGCAGTTTCTAAATAGTTTTTATGAAATTCTAAGGATTTTTATAGCTGACTTATTATTTATTGATGTAGGATGGAGATCTTATTTTACACCGGACAGTATCAGCTCAGTAGAGAACAAATGATTTCACTTTTGCCATCTGTTTATGTGGAAGCATCAGTTATTGATATTTGGAGTATAATACTCAATCAAAAGGAGATGTCTCGGTCGAAAGGTTCACCATGTAGATTCTTCGCATCTACATACCTAACTGTGAGTCTGACTAAAATTATTTATTTATTTATTTATTTATTTATTTTTATTTTTCATTTATTATTATTATTATTTTTTTTGCATTCTTTTGTTTGTTTCACCACTATTTTCGGCCTAACATAATTTACGGTTAGGCATACACTGCTGTGAACCCTGTTAAAGAATGGAGTATGAATAGACGATGCGAGAAGTTCTTCGAGCGACTTGATGAGGAAATCGTTGATACGAAGTGGATGAAATTGGGCAGCATTGACATCGTAAGTTTGATGGTTATTAATTTTTTTAATGTTAGGCATATCTTACAATTTGTGACGTAAAAAGAATGTGTTGCTATTTAGTTAATTTGAAATTGCTATTTTGCGTATGCAGTTTGTGTTTCCAATAATACATGCAAGTCATTTTTACATGATGGTATATGACTTGAAGAATATGTCCATTGATCTTATTGATAACTCCTCGGCGATGGATACTGGTGAATTGAAGACGAAATATGGCGATGTTCCAGGATCACTGGTACGAACATTATGATAATTGCAAACCTAAATTTATAACTTTGTGAGTACAGCCTACATTTAGTTAATATTGTTTTTAAACATTCTTGCAGAGCCAATTGTTTAATCTATTTTTGGAGTCAAAAGGAAAAATTAAGGAGTCCATGGAACTGCAGAATGTAAATATACGGAGGCTGAGTATGCCTTGGAGGGACGACAAAAACAAGGAGGATTGTGGAGTGTTTCTGATGTGCCACATGGAGACATATCATGGCGGGGGAGAAAAAAATTGGAATAGTGGCTTAAAGAAGAACAATAAGAGACAGCTTAATGTATTGAGGATTAAGTACTGTGCTGCCATATTGAAATCTGACGTTAATACCTTAAAACATCAAGTTGATGCAGCATCAAACCTCCACTATCAGCAGCAATGCGTGGATGGGCCAATAGATTTGGGGCCCATTCTGCTTAATTACAAGCCGCCAACGGTCTGAGTGTCGTTAGATTATAGTAGTCAGATGTATGATTCTTTTGTATACTAATGAATGATTCTTTTGTATACTAATGAATGATATTGAAATTGCAAAACAGTATGATTCTTTTGTATACTAATGAATGATGTTGTTTTTGATCGATATAGGCTCATTTTACACGTTGTGATTGGTTTATTTATTTTCATGATCATTATGACTGCAAATTGTATTCCACAATAAGAATATTTTTGATATTTACAAACCTACTTCATAATTACTTTAATTTTAAATAGCAACTATAATAACTATAAATAGCAACTGTAATAACTATAAGTAGCAACTGTAATAACTATAAAATAGCAACTGTGATAACTATAAATAGCAACTGTAATAACTATAAACAGCAACTGAAATAATTATACAGCATTCTTGGCCACTAAAATAGCAACTGTAATAATTATAAATAGCAACTGTATGGAATGAAATGGTGAATGATTCTGCAGTTGCTATTATTTTTACAAACCTACATCATAATTACTTTAATTTTAAATAGCAACTATAATAACTATAAATAGCAACTGTAATAACTATAAATAGCAACTGTGATAACTATAAATAGCAACTGTAATAACTATAAATAGCAACTGAAATAATTATACAGCAATACCTGGCCACTTAAACAGCAACTGTAACAATTACAAATAGCAACTGTAATAAACAGTAACTGTATGGAACGAAATGGTGAATGAATGATTCTGCAGTTGCTATTATTTTGGGAATAAATATTTTCAATTCAAAAATAGCAACTGCATAGAAACTCAAATCAAAATAGCAACTGCATAGCAATTGCATAGCAACTGCATATCAATTAATTAGAAACTCAATATTTCAAGTAAATAACAACTGCATAGCAATTAATTAGCAACTGCATAGCAACTACATAGAAACTTATGTTGTTTATTTCGAACTTAAAAAGAAACTGTAATAATTATAAATAGTAACTG
The DNA here is from genome assembly GCA_017893485.1 of Hemerocallis citrina. Classification (NCBI taxonomy): domain Eukaryota; kingdom Viridiplantae; phylum Streptophyta; class Magnoliopsida; order Asparagales; family Asphodelaceae; genus Hemerocallis; species Hemerocallis citrina. Next base: position 204,793,882 of record CM030365.1, read on the forward strand.
TAATAAACAGTAACTGCAACTGTAATAACTATAAATAGCAACTGTAATAACTATAAATAGCAACTGTAATATTTATACAGCAATACCTGACCACTTAAGCAGCAACTGTAATAATTACAAATAGCAACTGTAATAAACAGTAACTGTATATAGCAACTGCATAGCAACTACAAACTCAAAACTGTATAGCAATTAATTAAAACTGTATAAACTCAAAACTATAAACTCAAAACTGTATATAGCAACTGTAAACTCAAAACAAAATAGCAACTACATAGCAATTATACGAACTTATGTTGTTTATTTCGAACTCAAAGTAACTATATAATTAACGTTACAAATTTGATATTAAAATAGCAACACCATAGAAACAAAATATCAAATAATTAACAGTAACTTATGAACATAGATTGAATTCAAAATAGCAACTGCATAAAATCATTCGACTCCGATGTCTTCTTCAACGACAACTGTTCGGCCAGGACAATTTCTAGCATCATGTCTAACTTTTTTCATGCATATGCTGCACGTACGCAACAGTTTCTTGTTGCGCTCAATCGCAGCTTCTTGACGAGAAACAAGTCTACTACCACTTCCTTTGGTGCTGACCTTGGTTGGTGGATGCACCGAGACTTGTTCAGGAGCAGGAGCTCCGAAATGCGTTTCGAACATCCTATTCTTGGTAGACGGACCAGCTTGTGTCTCTTCGGTGGAATTAAGCAGCGCCATTTGTTCTTTGATGCAGCGGTGGAAACTCGACATCTTTGCGATGTTACCATCAATAAGACCAATACACGAGTAAAAATCTGAAATTAAACTATTCATGATAGACTTTTGCTCATCAATGCTTGCGCAGTCGTTAAGGACATTGTCGTCAAGTTGGTGTATTGGCTTCGATTCAGCTGTTTTAGTCCATCGGTCGATAACATACTTATCAGGTATAGCTTCAAGTTTTTGATCTTTGAACACCCAGAAAATATGCCGACATAGTAAGCCCATCATTGTAAACTTCTTGCAGGTGCATGTCACATCCTCAGCAGTGTTGTTGTGTGTGACAGTTGCTATATCGCTACTGTCACTACTTATTTCATATGTAGAACTTAGGGAGCCTTTTGTGATACTGACAATGCTACAATCATAACATGCAGAGACGATCTCCTTTTGCGTTTCTTTGAAAATTGTTGACGTGTATACCTTGCTAGCATGCCTCTCGATCAACAACTGGATGATAGGAATGGAGACAGATAAGGTGTTCTTGTTGTTCAACTTGTCGTATTCATTTCGCTGTTTCTCTAAAGCCCCTTCAAAAAACATGAAAAACTCAATCAAGTTTGATCGAGAGTTGAAGTGTATTTTGAAGAAATTGTTTTCGCTCTCAGACATTGATGTAGTTCGTAGCAAGCCGCTCATAGGGCAGTCCCTAAAATATGCTGGGATCCAAAACTCTCGTATCTGAAACATTGACTTCAACCAATTGTCGTCTTGAACTCCGTATTCGGTCATTAATGTAACCCACTGATCTTCAAATTCTGGTGGCTCAATGAGGCTTGTCCAAACAATCGACCTCAACATCGATTTGAAAGTGTCGTCATCTTTCACTTTATTTGGTAGCCTCAAAGGCAACTTCTGCATGATGTGGCACATGCACAGGCGTCGCCTGACACCAGGAAATACGCGTTCAAGTGCAATCTTCAATGCAGGGTCTTGGTCTGTAATAATCATTGAGGGGCAATGACCCATGCAATCTTTAAATTTCTCAAGCACCCAAGTGTAAGAATCGACATCTTCCTTAGTGAGCAACGCAGCAGCAAAAGTTATACATCCGCCGTGGTTGTCTTTTCCCGTGAACGGAGTGAAGATCATGTTATACCTATGGATATATAAAAATTAGCATAAACTTGATTGTGGACATATTTTTTTTAAAAAAATCTACAAGTATCCTGTTTTGTTTGACATAAATAACTATAAATAGCAACTGTATATAACTATAAATAGCAACTGTAATAACTATAAATAGCAACTGTAATAACTATAAATAGCAACAGAAATAGTTATACGGCAATACCTGACCACTTAAACAGTAACTGTAATAATTATAAATAGCAACTGTAATAAACAGTAATTGCAACGAACGAAATGGTGAATGATTCTGCAGTTGCTATTAATTTGGGAATAAATATTTTCAATTCAAAATAGCAACTGCATAGAAGCTCAAACACAAAAGAGCAACTGCATAGCAATTAATTAGCAACTGCAAAGCAACTGCATAGCAACTGCATAATACATTCAGTTGCTATATAGTGAATTCACATCATGTAGTACAGAAATTTGCGAAATGAGAAACAAGCAATAATAATATTGTTTCCAACTAATATATGTAATATTTGTGGCTACTTAAAATCAGAAAACAAACGCATGCTCGTACCTATTAGTTGAATAAGTAGCATCAAAGCTCAGAACATCACCGAAAACGGCATAATTTCTCCGGCATATTGAGTCAGCCCAAAAGACACGTGTCAACTGGTCTTTCTCATTGACATCGTACTCCAAAACAAAGGCTGGACTTATTTCTTTTTTCCTGAAAAGCCTGTCCAAAGCCATTTGAGCATCAACACCAAGCGCATATGCCTTAAGGTCGCGCGAGAAATTTTTGAACTCAACACTTGTGCATCCGATATTGGAGTAAGATCCAACAACCTCTTTGAATAACCTGTAAGACTTCATCGGACCTATATTTGCTCTAGCACAATTAAGAATGAAATTCTGGTGACCGGGATTTAATGTTTTATTCGCGTCGAGGAATTGTCTCTGAACCAATGGCACTAACGGGTGAGAATGATGCTCGACGAATTTAGAGACAATGTAGTTTGAATTTGTTTCGTGTTTTAAAAGCATAAGAGCCTTGCAGTCTAGCCGTTTCGACACCCGACGCCTCTTGATTTTTGGCTTATCAATCGGATCATTCTGCTCTACAATATTCTCCTCGACAATATCATTATTGAGATGGTTGTTTGAAACATCGGACTTAACGGTATTCTTATTTTCCTGCCTGTTACAATAAAGCCACTTGTGTGTAATTAAACCACGTTTTCTCTTGTCGCCACCCCGCCGAACATCAAAACCACAAGCTGCGGCGTATTCTGTATAAAACTTTATCCCGTCATTCATATTAGCAAATTGCTTGCCGACAAAACGCTTCAAGTCACTGTCGCAATGAGGTATATGGCGTTCAGTTAATCCGGACGATATCGACAAGGTACAACCCTGGACTGGAATAATTTTATTTCCAACTACAAAATCAATAAAAACGTTGTTATGACATTTATATCAAATAAGATTTAAAAAAAAATTATAAATCTTACTAATCAGTATTTGCGAATTTTCATTATTTGCTATGTATCTTGCTGTTCAGTATTTGCTATTTTCAATTCCAGTATTTTTTTTGTTTTCTAATAAAAGAGTTGCTATGCAGTTGCTATTTTCTAAATAGTTGCTATGCAGTTGCTATTTTCAATTCCACTTAAACAGCAACTGTAATAATTATAAATAGCAACTGTAATAACTATAAATAGCAACTGTAATAACTATAAATAGCAACTGTGATAACTATAAATAGCAACTGTAATAACTATAAATAGCAACTGAAATAATTATACAGCAATACCTGGCCACTTAAACAGCAATTGCTTATTAATTGCTATGCAGTTTCTATTTACTTGAAAAATTGAGTTTCTAAATAATTGCTATGCAGTTGCTATGCAGTTGCTAATTAATTGCTATGCAGTTGCTGTTTTGTTTTGAGAGTCTATGCAGTTGCTAATTAATTGCTATGCATTTGCTATTTACATGAAATATTGAGTTTCTAAATATTTGCTATGCAGTTGCTATGCATTTGCTAATTAATTGCTATGCAGTTGCTCTTTTGTTTTCAGAGCCTATGCAGTAGCTAATTAATTATCTATATATTGTTATATAAAACTTGTTGTAATTGCTGTGTTTGTGTTATTTCTTTCGAAGATGGATGTGTTATTTCTTTCGAATATAAACGATTTCATGAATTAAAATAACTATAACACATTGCTTTGTTTATTATCTTGTAATTGATGATTCTTATACAGTACTGTATATTATGTTTCTATTTATAAAATATAAATCTGCAAACAACAGGAAAAAAAAGGAGGTATATAATGACCTGATCGACGTTCTATAGAACAAGAAATACAATAATCAGAAACATTAAAACATAGTAGAATGAAAACCTGGTGTATCCACATTCTTCGGATTCATTGGAGGAGACGGGAACGGTGTTTGGATATTATTCGGATTGTCTACACCGGAAGTTTTGGCAGTAGGGTTAACGTCGTCGTAATCGGACGTGTTCATCATCCTGATGAAGAATGTGGCTCGGTTGCAAATATAATAAAAACGGCAAAAAATATTGATCGAAAAATCTGTCTAATATTGACCGCATAATATCTTCATTCCTTTTATTATGCGGTCCCCAACGCTTAATTAAAGGGATTGACATCTAAAATCAAAAATTAATTAATCTAATTAATTATAACGGATAAGATCTAGACCGTTAATATTAGTCAGATGAATGGCTGGGATAGGCCCCTAGGTTCTCACCCCAGGGAATGGTTCTCACCCGAACCTTTCTCTCTCTATATATATATATATATAAACCTTCTGTTGTGTACTCGGCCTTTGGGCATTTGTATCGACGATTTGAACCGTTCACATTGGTCTACACGTCTAAATTAGTCTTAATATGTAAAACCAAGTCATTTGAAATTCATTTGCCCATCCATTGAAGTGTTACAAAATTGTATGGTTGAATATCATCTTCTTATAATGACATGATGGATGGATAAATGAATTTCAAATAACTTGATTTTACATATTTAGACTAATTTAGACGTATAGATCAATGTGAACGGTTCGGATCGTCGATATGAAGACCTGAAAGCCGAGTGCACACAAAGGTTAGTACACAGCGGAAGGAGACTATGTGTGTGTGTGTGTGATTTAACCAGATATGAGTTGCTAGCTCATTTGAAAAGTGAGCTAGTACTGCTGAGGTGGCACTTAAATAGGTTTTAGCTTTTAATCATATGACCACACTTAAAGAGGTTCTAAATTTCTGCTAGAAAATTGGTGAACCTAACACCTAACTAATGTACATGCCCCCCCCCCCAAGCTCGAAAAGCGCATAATTGCAGCATTACACAAAAAATAAATATTCTTTCTATCTCATCTTATTTCTCTCATACAATCTTCATCCTTCCTTTGGCTATTAAATTATTATTATTTAATTATTCTTCCCTTTTGAAATATGATCCAGATTTGAAGCAAGAAGTGCAAGCTTCATGAAATGGTGAGGTTCATTTGTTGATGACGTAGAAAAAAATGATCTCAATAGATGTTTCCAAATTACAATTCATTTAATTACTCCATTTTAGTATAATTTTTTTTAGGGCAAAAGCCAAAGTACTCCCCCCCCCCCCCCCAACGTTTGAACCGAGTACAAAATTCCCATACAACGTTTGAAAAAATACAATAAACTCATTCTTCCGTTAACTTAACCCTTTCCGTTAAGTTATAATTATTAAATTACTTTTTTACCCTTACCCTTTCATATTCAATCTCTTCCCTCCCTTTGTTCATTCCTTTTTTCTTCCTTTATTTTGTATGGATTTTGTACTATACTTAATTTCGTGAATGGAATATAGATTTTGTAAATTTTGTAGTTTATATAGATTTTGTAGATTTAAACCTTACTATATAGATTTTGTAGTTTATATTTGATATTTAATATGTCGAAGAGAAACCATATCTTGTACAAACAATTGCACGTGAGATGAAACTAGTTAATTCCTATTAAGTAAATAAGTGACCGCAAAATCAGAAGAACAATTATCCAATACAGAAGTAAGAGAAAGCAAAAAGAAATAAGTATTATATCCATGAAAAAGTTTCCAGTGGTTTACATGTACATGCTAAGCAATTTTATGTCAAACAGAATCAAAAGACCAAGTTTTTCTTTTCTTTTTCTTTTTTTTTTCTTTTTTTTTTCTGATCCTCAGTTGTTGCAAGAACAACTTCATCAGGAAAAGCAATGTAGGAAAATCCAACTCATCAGAAAATTCCATAAATAAGATTGCCAACGGGAACAGCTCAAAAAATGATTACCGATTTCCGGCCGTCTTGCTCTTTTCTGGAGCTTCAGTTACATATGATACACAACTTCAAATTCAAGGTATATCGGCTAGTTTTTTATATCTTCTCATGTTCTGTTCAAACTCAGAGGTTGGAAGAGCCACGGAGGCCTCTGTATTTTGCTCTCTCTTTCACTGCATTCATCTCCTCTCTCGGGTTTACCACTTGAACTGACTTAATTTTGTATGCATTTTGTACTATACTCAATTATACTACATAACAGCATAATATAATGACAAATACTACTTCAAGATATAACATATGACAAGTAGAACACAAACTATTACCATACAGACAGATTTCTCCTTGCAAGCCCTTCAATATAGATAGATCATATAAGGCAATGAGAAGAAAAAAATGTAAGTTTGCATGCTTATATTGCAATTGCAAAAGGAAGGACCTAACAGATGAGGTTACAATAATCTATATAATAAAATACAAAGAAAGCTATCAAGTGGCTCTCCTTCAATCCCCCCAAAATTGAAGGTCCAGATCTAACCTCACAAAACACACTTTCCCCCCAAAACTCAAATTCAAATCCCCCCACCCAAAACAACTCCTTTATTTACTTAATTATTTCTCTCTCTCTCTCTCTCTCTCTCTCTCTCTCTCTCTCTCTCTCTATATATATATATATATATATATATATATATTCAAAAAATTATGAAAATAAAAATTTTTAAAATTTTTAAAAAATTAAAATTTAAAAAACTAAAAAAAAATTAAATTTTAAAACTTTAAAAATAATTCAAAAAAATCAAAAAAATTATAAAATTTTTTTAAAAAAATTAAAATATATATATTTTTTTAAATATTTAGAAATTTTAAATTTTTAAAAAATTTACAATTTTTTTAAATTTTTTTGAAATTTTAAAAATTTCAAAAATTTCAAAAAATTAAAATTAAAATTTTTAAAATTTTAAAATTTCGAAAATTTGAAAAAAAATTAATTTTGAAATTCTCAAAGCAAATCCAAATCCAAATCCAATATCGAACCTCAATCAAGAGGTCATCGCCGATATCTGATCCGCTGCTGATTCCGTATCGGTGACTCCCCTCTACAGGCGACTCCGTATCGGCGACTCCCCTCCACCGAATAGAGCGCCTCTATATGCGATATGACGACTCTAATTTCATCTCATTAACCGAATTCTTATTCTAATTTTAAATTTTTTGTGTGCAGGAGATTACTCATTTTTTGCTGACTCGAATTTTGTGTGTGCATGATATTTAAGTTCAAAGAGATATGATTGTTTTATTTTTGGGTTTAAATTTTTTTTAATTTGGTGATTTATTTGATGAGTTTTTTATTAGTTTTGATTTGAGGTGTACGCAATTGAGAGATGGATTATTTGGTGGCCTCAATTTGGGCTTCCAAACCATAGTAGGACTGGTAAGCTGACTAGCAACCTAAAATAACTTGGCAAATATGCAATATTAATTTCTTTACTACAAGAGAAAATACTATCGTGAAGTGTTCCCTTCACTGGTTATTAGAAACCATGGATAACATAACATATAAGAACTTTTAGTGTATGTTTTGATATATAGGATTAGGATGACTGGAGTTTACCAGTGAAAGGTGCAAATTCTCCACTCAAGTAAGACAGCTAAAGTAAATTTGTTATTTATTTATTTTGATTTTTTTATAAAGGTGCAATGGGAGACAAAGTGGAGATAAAAGAAATGATTAGCTTGGATTAGAGTTTTGAGAACTTCATGTATTTCATTTTGATTGAAATAATAATAAGAGGTATTTCAATTGCAAACTGAGTCTCAAACAGACAAATGTTTAGATTATTGGTATTGTAGATACCTTCACATGTGCATTTGCGTTACCATTGTATTTAGACATGCTCATAGTAGTTATGGGATTAGAGTAAGCTCTATAAAACCTATATGATAATATCCTTGCATAACTATTACAAGCATTTAAAAGTGATGCTGAAGTTTTAAAAAAACTTTATGCAGTGTTTATAACAAACTATATGTAATCCAGGTAAGTTCAAGCTAATGATCAAGAAGGCGATGGTTGAGCTTAAAGGTAGATATACTACTTTCTCATAAATATGTTTGCTACTTCAATTAATTTGGTGGATCTGCAAAACTATTTTATATAATCAAACTAGGTGCACCGTTCCGAAGACGTGCCGTAGGCACGTGTCAACGGGCAAACCTAGTACCATTATAAAAGAGGAACCAGGATTCAATGTGCTCATCAATTATTCGATGATGCATTGACAAGCCGAAAGAATTCCAATATCAAGTAGATGGCTGAAAGCCATGTAATCAAAAAAAGCACTAAAAGAAAGTACTATCTTTTCTACATAGGCAAGAAAATTGATAAAACAAAATATCTAAATGCTGTTTGAGGCTGCACAATATAACAGAACCATCCATCTCACCAATTTTTATTTTCACAAAGATGGTACATCCGTACATGCCTTAGTGATGTTCATCATCATCATGTCCATCTGGTGATCCTCCTTTGCCAATCACCTCAAGCTGAGAAAAGAAACATAAGAAAGTTCACATAACAACGAAGCTGAAGCCAGAACAATCAACCAATGCTTTCTACGTACGCCATCTGATATTTAAATTTAAATTTAAAAGACAACATAGCGGAATAATTTACCACAAAGTACTGGGAACACACAGGGCATTCATGTGGCTTGTCTTTCTCCAACCAGAACCAGACAACATCATGCTCATCCTCTGCAAACATATGGTTTCAAAATAACTTGTTATCCCGAATGATGACATAAACATATAAAACCTTTTAATCCATATCCAATATATATAACTGAACATAAGTTAAATGAATAGCTGATGCAACCTATCTCTATCTGTTCAAACCAAACCAGATCTCGAAGGAAAATAATAGTTAGAGCGACTTACCGCCTTCACCACCAGGACAACCAACTATTCTTTTGTTATAGTAGGACTGGATGACAGCAGGTGCTTCCTACAAACATACCAAGAAAATTTATTTTAAGAAATGATAGAAAAAATAGCAACAGTCTATTTAGCACCAACACTTATACATTCACAAAGATGGTACTTTTATAAGGGTAAAAAAGTAATTTAATAATTAGAACTTAACGGAAAGGGTTAAGTTAACGGAAGAATGTGTTTATTGTATTTTTCCAAATGTTATATGGGTATTTTGTACTCGGACCAAACGTTGGGGGTACTTTGGCTTTTGACATTTTTTTTTATTGAAACCCATGAGGATTAAATAAGTCAAAGCCTGTTCAAATTAGAAGGAAAAAATTCCAAATTAACGATCTAGACAAATGGGTATGCAAAAGAAAGTTTTGATCAAGTCAGCAAAACAGTCAACTTTATTTAATTTCAATCACTTTGTGGACCTATATAGAATTAAAATAAAGCTAAGAGAGAGGAGAAAAAAAAATGGTGAATTAAATTTTTCTCAAGAAGTTAGGTTTGCACAAAAGAATGAGTTCGCAAAAAATAACTCACTCTGATTTGAACTGTTTCATGATTTGATCGAAATGAGAGGAGAAGGAAAGAAGCATTAAAGAGAAAGAGAGAAGTATTTATTGCCCATGCTTTATTATTTCCATAGTTGTATCATACACTACAAAAAAATCATTTTACACCGGCGTTTCTACTCCGGCGTTTTGGTAGAAATGCCGCTATAGAAACAAGTTAATGTAAAGAACAAAAAAATCCAACTCTACACCAGCGTATGTGAAAAACGCCGGCGCATGTAGGTATGCACCGGTGTTTTTTCGTTGAAACGCCGGTGTAGATTGAGGATAAGGAAAACACGCACTAACATTCTCCCACTCTCTCATTTTATCCCCAATTTCTTCAGATATTTCACTCTATCTCTCTCTATCTCCATCTCCCTCCTCCCATCGCCGCCCCCATCCCTTCCCCCGCCCCCTCCCCCGACGTCGCCACGTTCCCCATCGCCGCATCCTCCCCCCGCTGTTGGCCCTTCCCCCATCGCTACCTCCCTCCTCCGGCGTCCCCCCTTCCCCCATGGCTGTCCCATCGCCGCCCCCTACCCCGCCGTCGGCCCTTCCCCCACTGCCGCCCCCTCCCCTTTCGTCGCCCCTTCTCCCCATCGCCGCCCCCTCCCCTTTCGTCGCCCCTTCTCCCCATCGCCGCCCCCTTCCCCGCCGTCGCCCCTTCCTCTACACAAACCCTAGGTTTGTTCTTGAAATTTCTGAATCGTTTTTTTTCTTAATTTTTTTTTTAATTTGTAGGATGTCAAATTATGCATTGACTATGATGTTGCTGGTATGTTCTTGAGATTGGTTCTACATTTTTTTCCAACTCTCTAATTTAGTTTGCTTGTATGTTCTTGAGATTGGTTCTACATTGTTTTGCTTTGTGCTCACTTGACAACTTGCTTGGTAGGAGTTTGAGAATAAATGAGTGTATAATTCCTAATTTGAGAATCAAGTACTCAGAAGTGTCATTTTTGCTTCATGGAAAATTGAGGAGGATGTTGCTCATTGTATTAAATTGGCATGACCAAAGTTAAGAAGTTAATCTGGAATTAGTGATTCCAAAATATTCTTGAAATTGAGCGAGAAATTTTTGTAGGCAGTTATATGACTAGCCTGGCATCGCTCAAAATGGGCATAAAACAACCCTCTCTATTGAAGGGGATTCAAGTGATCACTTTGATAATGTGGATCAAGTGATCACTTTGAAAACAGAGAGCCCCTCAACCTCTATTTCCCTAAATTCCACTATCAAATGTTCATGCTTGTTGCTTGGATTTGAAAATGAGATTGTTCTTTCTCATTGGTTTTAAGTAAAGATGAGATGGATTATGTAACTGAAGTTGCATACTATGATTTACAGATGAGTGACTAGTGATGAAATAATCCTGTTTGAACTTATGTTGTATCATTTAGTTAATTTGGTGTTTATGAAACTCACTCAAATACTTTCTTTCGGTTTGCTATTTCTCCTCTTTGATATATGGGTTGGTTGGTTTTCTGCTGGATTGCCTTTGTATTGCTGAATGGATTAGTAGACTTTGTATTTGGTCTTCATAACTAGTATATGATATAGGAGTTCGTTAATGTTGCTTTGAGATTTGTGCATATGTATGTATGTTCTTCAGCTTAATAAGGGAAGAAGAGGAGGAGGAGGAGGAGGAGGAGGAGGAGGAGGAGGATATCCCTGACTGGGGTGCTCACATGAGGCCAATCAACCCTCTTCCCTTTTAAAAAGCTTTAAGACTTTGACTGCAAGAACAATTCTTCTTATCAGTTGATATCTCTGACTGGGGCCTTGTAGGAATGACACTGATGGAGATGTTACTAGGGTTGCTTGATTAAGGTATTTCTTGAAACTCTGTTAATCTAGTTTAGTTGGTTTATAAACTCTTTAAATATAGAATGGTGATTGTTGTTTATGATATGCATGGTTCTTTTGTTACTTTACTAATTGTCTTGATTGTGCTTGCAACTTTATATTTTTGATGGGTTTCTTTGAATGGGATGAGGTTGTTTGAGTTGGAAAGGGAAAAAAGACAATCCTTTTGATGGTTTTTTGGTTGAATGGGTGTTTGATAGTAGAAAGTAGTAAACTTGAGGGTATGTTTAGGGCTAATGTTGAAGAAAATACACTAAAGTTTGCTACTTTTTGTTGTTAGGTAATTGCAGATAATAAAATGTGGATATGGGTATTTTACAATAGACAGTAATAAACTTTAGTGTAGTTTCTGTATATGAGTATGTGAACTATCTGAGAGCTTAATTGGTGGGTACTTTTTTTAGGGCTAATTTTGAAGAAAATGCCCTAAAGTTGACTAATTCTTGTTGTGAGGTAGTTGGAGAGAACAAATGTGGATTAGGGTATTTTACAGTAGAAAGAAGTAAACTTTAGGGTATTTTATAATGAATTAGTGTTTATTATTTTGTGTTGATGTTGTTGTTGTGGTGTAAAATGGACTAGCTATTGATGCTCCTGGTAGGTTTTTGTTCGAATGGTGGTCGATGTTTTGGGACATTTTCATTGCGAGGATGAATGAGAAGCATTCTGATGTTGCGGCAACATACATAGAGGTAGATTTTGTTATAAATGCTGCACAAGTCCTTGTTCTTTAATGCTTTATCTTGGTATCATAAGTTAGAGTTGGTTATTCCATGTATGGATTAACTTTGTGAAATGCTTGAATGCTTAATTTTCTTTTTCACTTGTGTGGATGGAGATCCCTACTTTTTTCTTTTTCACTTGTTAAAACCATTTGATCAATTGATTATTACACGGGGCTGTTTTGATCCTTATTTGATACTTGTTAAAACCATTTGATCCTTACTTGTTTGGGGCTGTTTTGTCTAGAACTGAGCAATGGTTTGTCTAGAAGTGTAGCTTCACGAGTTGTTTTTTTGTCTGAATTTGGAGATGAGATGGATAATGTATCTGAAGTTGCACACTATGATTTTTTTAGGAGTGACTAGTGATGGAAATTTTTTTATCTAAACTTTATATACAATTATATCATGATGTCTAGATGAGTATCAGTTTCTAAGATAATGTTCATGCTTGTTGCTTGGGTTTGAAAATGAGATTGTTCCTTCTCATTGGTTTTAAGTGATGATAAGATGGATTTATGTAACTGAAGTTGCATACTATGATTTACAGAGGAGTGACTAGTGATGAAATAATCATGTCTGAACTTATGTTGTGGTTTCAATTGACAGTTATCTCATGAGTATTATAAAAGTACTAGATTTGCCCGTGGGCAGGTGCCTACGGCACGTTTTCGGAACGATACAGCATATGAAAGTCTTGGAAACAACAATTATGTAGCTCAAGTTTGAATAGTAAAACAATAATTAGTTGTAAATAAAAGTAATGTTTCCATTAGTATATGTTGAAAAATAATTGTAAATGGCAGTGTAAAATCCAACTTCTTAGAACTTTGAGTGTGAAAATGATGAAATTTATCTCTTGATGATATATTTGTTATTTTCAATGTAATATGAGCAATAAAAAATGTATAAAAAATCTGAAAATTTACAAACCTGAAATATGAAAATATAAATTTCTGGGTAAATTGAGAGAGAATGAGAGAAAGAGAGAGAGAGAGAGAGAGAGAGAGAGAGAGAAATAAATAAATAAATGAGTTGTTTTGGGGGATTTGAATTTGAGTTTTGGGGGGAACTTTTGGACGGAAAAATATGTTTTGTGAAGTTAGATCTGGACCATTGATTTCAACCATATTGAATGAGAGCCACTTGATAGCTTTCTTTGTGTTTTATTATATAGATAAGTTTCATCTCAGTTAGTATCTTGTTTGCCTGAATTTGATAGTGAAAATAATCTTTTTCACTCTTTGTAACTCAATATTGTGAACTCCATATTTTGGTTATGAATGTGGTGAGATCACATTATTATGTTTATGAGATTACAATTTGATGATATTATACTATTATGCTTCATTCATATTTTATTGGGGCTCTTTTAGTTTTGCAATTGGTTTTGAATGCAAGAGTGCTCAAGGTTTTTTTGTTTTTTTTATATTAATTTTAATTTTTTTAAAAAAAATTTATAAAAAATATATAGCTACCCCGGCATTTTTACAAGCGCCGGGGTAGCTTCCAGCAAAAACTGGTAGTCTACACCGGTGTTTTAAAAATGCCGGTGTAGGTGATTGCCGAAAACAGTAATTCCAAACGAAACCACCCTTTCGGTGGCATTTTACAAACCGCCGGTGTAGTTTAAACCTATACCGGCGTTCGTAAAAAATGTCGGAGAATGTCCCTAAGCTACAGTGACATACGATTCAGCGACACTTGTACCAGCAATTTATAAAACGCCGGTGGTTTCTACAGCGGGATTTAAAAACGCCGGTGAATGTGGAAAAAAATGCCGGTAAAGACTGTTAGTCTTGTAGTGATATTAATGTCAGGAAAGAGATGAGAAAACTAATCTAAATAATGATGGAAACTGGAAAGCCAGGTGGGACTAAAGAGGGGGGGGGGGTATATTTATATGTCTGAGAGACATTTCAAGAGATTGATTTGTGTCCGTTGGATCTTTCATGTCTCCCCCCCCCCCCAAGAGATAAGATATCCTTGTTAGGGGATAAGAGATTTGAATTCTAGCCAGCATGGGCTGAGTATCTCTTCTAGTGGGCCTAGTCCGTCACTTTTTATGGGCTTGGAAGAAACTCATGTCTTGGAGTGGGCCCAGACCTGTAAAAGATGTCTCTGATGGGTAATTTGCCTGTAGATACTTTGAGATCTGTGCAGGAATCGTACGGCTCTGATCTGCTACAATTTTTACCATCATCATTATCAAAGTTATAAAACTCAGTAGAATTATTTAAAATTTACCCTAGAAGTTATTGATAGCTACTCGGCAGAGCTTTCGTCCCTGCTCTAAATCGAAAATTTTGCCGAAATGCCCTCTTTTTTGAAAATAATTAGCGACCTACTCTACTTTCGAAAACAATTAGCAAGATGCCCTTGTCTGTGACACGTCAGCAACAAACGTTATTGGGAAAAATGGCATCAGCTATTTGTATGCCGTTCTTCCCAATAACGGCATCTCTTTTTGAAAAAATTATCATGCCGTTATTCCCAAAACGGCATAAGTTATTTTTGTCTATAGATCTGTACTGTATCAACTGTGGCTTGAGAGAGAATTGCAAAAAGTGAAATAACTGATGCCTTTCTCTAAGAGAACGGCATAGATAATACTGATGCCGTTTTTCACAATAACGGCATCAGTTATTAACGTTTTGCACAGGTTCCTATAATCGAAAAACCCATCTTCTTCCCCTTTTCACTTGCGGTTTGTTTCCTTCCCCACTTTGACTCCGAAAACCCCAAACCCTTAAAAAAAATCCTAAGAGGCTGTGTAATCGATTTGAAGTTGGGAGTCTACTCTTCAATCTTTCATTAAGAGTGCCAAATCATTCCGAATCTGAGAATATTGTAAGTATCCAAAAACCCTAATTTGTATTTTATAAAGTTGATTTTGATAGTATGATAGATGTGTGCATTGATAGTAGAGTACAAGTAATGTACATATGCTGTTATTGAAGTAGTAATTTTGGGAATAACTTTATGTATTGTTAGTGATGTAGGGTTTACAAACTATTGAATTGTTGAGAAAGGTGGAATTGTTCATTTTGTTAGGAATACAATGAAAGGTGGAATTGTTTATTTTGAAAATTCTTTTACTAAAATTGTTGTTGATTACTGTTTGTTATTGTTGACAGACCAATGGATCCTACACAACCATCTTCTTCGCATGGTGCCGGTGCTTCTTCTACTTCTTCATTTGGACCGCAGGGACATCCTGGTCCACTAGATCCTACGGTTCTATATTTGCAACCAAACCACAGATCACAGGCCGTTTGGACCGGGAATATAGAGAAGATGAGTTTCCAGATGCACAACATCATGCCGGTGATCCCCAGTATTGAAAATTACTTGGTCAGCAGCGGAATCTACGGGATGTCGAAGCTGGCGAAAATAAAGTGTGACCACGCTCTACTTACCGCACTTGTGGAGCGATGGAGGCCGGAGACTCACACGTTTCACTTGCCGGTTGGAGAGATAACGGTCACCTTACAAGATGTAGCTGTGATTGTGGGTCTTCCGATGGGATGGCCGTCACCAGCAATTTGATGTTCAACAAGGTTGCATTGGTACTAGACTATCTCGGCTTGAATGTGCCTGAAGAGGACCACAGCATATGGGTTGGGGAATCCATTAGACGTTCATACCTTGGCGATCAGTTCACTCATCGAATGCCACCTGTGCCGACGGACATCCAACTCCGGAACTATACGCGCGCATATCTACTATCGTTGATTGGAGGGATCCTATTCCCTAACTCTTCAGGTGACGTAGTCCACCTAATATACCTTCCTCTCATAGCTGACCTGCAGACGGCCGGCCGATATAGTTGGGGAAGTGCGGCTCTAACCTCCCTCTACCGTGCACTTTGTAACTGTTCTATGGGGTCGATGCAAATGACCAGGCCGATGTCCATCTTGCAAATATGGTGTTAGGAAAGAATACACCTCGGCCGACCCCGTGTCACGGTATTATCAGAGAGTTGGAGAGTACTACAGGATAATCCTGTGCTGAGAGCTCCTCTTGGTGCCTACTGGGCGGGGAAGCGTACATGGAGGGATAACCCACGTGGTGTCCACCTACTACAAGGACGAACTCGATCAGTTGAGGGAAGAGTTCGTCAATTGGACCCCGTACACAGACGATAGGCTGCAGCATCTACCACCCATTTGCACCGCCAACAATCAGTTGTGGTTGACCTTAGCTCCACTTGTAAACTTCTCAGTTGTGGAGTTTTATTACCCTGGACGTGTCCTTCGCCAATTCAATGTACAACAACCCGTCCCGGCGAACTCATTGTACGATCGTAGGCTACACAACATCACGGGTCAAGGTCGTTTACCAAACATGGATTGGGCCGATCACCACCGTGCTTATGTTGGAGCTTGGAATGGGCGGAGGTACGAGTTGGTAGTTGAGGGTATTGTACAGCCGTATGACGGATCGATGCATACAGCTTATATGGCATGGTATAAACGCATCACAAGATTGTATGTCGCGCCAAAAACTGATCTTCCCGCGGGTGTCCAACAACCATTACCCGCGCACCAGGTTGAACCACCACCTGCACATTCATCATCACAACCCATGTATCAACCAAAAGCATCATCATACCGTCTAATGGTAAATAAGATTGTTTGTTCAATTTCAATCATTTCGATTAATTTTACTTATGCATCTTTAATCATGTCATATATGGTTTACTATTGTAGATTAACAACACATGGGCCATGGCAAGAAAATGTGCGGGTGTCTTGAAGAGCAATGCCAATAAGGCATTCAAAGAATTGGCAAGAGACCTCCTTTGCAATTGTCGTAGCTCTCTTGAAGAGGTTGGAGATGGTCCAAGTTTCAATGAACTAATGCGGTCAACCGAAGAGCAACGCCAACAAGTACGACCTACCGCAAGCCAAGCCCCACCACCACTACAACAAGCGTTGGAATTGGGAGATCCCCTCGCACCTCAAACTCAACCTTAAACTCCATCCCATCGTCCACGAAGAGGTAAGACCGTTCGATTCCCTCCTCTGCAAAGCGCATTGGCAAATCCGGAGATTGAAGAAGGAGGAGGTGATGAAGAAGAAGGAGTTGGTCCTAGTGAACCCGTAACGCAAGAGACACGGGAACGTAGGTGGAAAGTCCCCGCTCGAAGGAGAAGAGCACCCCAACACTTCACGCCGAGTTAAAACGAAGAAGTATTTATGTATTATTGGTCTTTGTAGTTTTTTTTATAATTATACACCTTTTTTAGTGCATGTTTTCAAATATTTCAGTTGTACATTTTGTGAAACTTAATGAAAATTTGAAGTTGATAAATTTGAAGTTGATGAATTTAAAGTTAATGAAAATTTGAAGTTTGTGAACTTGATGAGATATGGAGTATCAGTGCATGTATGAATTTGAAGTATCTGATTTGCAAAATTCATCAAGTTTGTGGAGTTGATGAATTTGAAGTTTCTGTGTTGTATCTGATTTTCAAAGTTCATCAAGCGTGTATGTGAAGTTTGTGTATCTGTGCAATATCTGTGTAGTTTTTGAACTTGATGAGTTTGTGAACTTGATGAGTTTGTGAACTTTATGATACTTAATACTTGATGGTTTGTGAAGATTTAAGATTAATTGGATATTGAAGAGGTTGAATTACAATAATCTAGCTTATATGTCTGTGAATCGATGAATTGATCAAGTCTGTATGTGAACTTTGTCTTGAATTGATGAAGTCTGCATGTCTGTGTAGTAAAAACCAAGGATAAAAGATGCCGTTATTGACGATAACGGCATCTTAATTCTGTAACGTTCTTGCAAATAACGGCATAAGTATGGATGGAAAATTATGAGATATGGAGTTTGCTGCCAATATATCTGTGTCCACAGTCGTTATCCACTTTAACGGCATCCTAAATTGATGTCGTTATTCACAACAACGGCATCTTTGTTTATTCCACCTGACTTCCGAGTTAACGGCATATTTGAAGATGGTAACAAGTATGCCGTTATCCTAGATAACAGCATCTTCATTTTTTGTCGTTTTTCAGAATAACGGCATCTACTAACTGTGACGTTGTTCAGAATCACGGCATCGGTTAAACATCAAAATTCCAAAATTAGAGATTTCTGCCAAACTTTCTGTCTCCACAGTCGTTCTTGAGAGTAACGGCATAGATAGAAGATGCCGTTATTCACAACAACGGCATCTTTTGTTTGAACAGTTGTGCATGTTTCTGTGCATGTTTTGTTGTGTTTTTGTATAAACAACTAATTTAACTATATCCACCATCGATTCAAACCACAAATCTCATTCCAAATAATTTAAACTTAAATTACTCAACATTCAAAAACAACTTTATAATTTCGTACTAACACTTACAAAGGAAAATATATAACTAACATCCAATAACTAGGAAAATATTCAAGTGCGGGTAGATTGTGAAGTCCCCACACTTTGTACATTCTTACAACTGCATCTATTGTGCCCGCTCACACCACATTTTGAACATACTTTTCCACTACTCTCACCTTCTCGAGCGTCCATGTCATTGCGGATACGAGTACTCTTAGGCCTCCCCTTCACCCGACGAAGACTAGAATCAACTATTAGTACCGGTGCGCTTTGGGTAGGCCAATAAGATTCGTTTGGGATATGATTGAAAGATGGTGCCCATGTTTTTGCTAACGAATCCGTATAGTAGAAGGGATCTATGTACGGTTGATAATCAAGCGCACGTGAAGCACATGCCGCTAACAATGAGAGCATGGAACGTGGAACAGTTGAAATTTGCCACATGTACAAGTTCGGCCTTCTAGGTCCACCGTATGCCAATGGCCACCCTTTTGATATCCACCGTCCATTCTAATGCCCGTTTTCACCCCAAAAACACCATCGCGATTATTAAACATTATGGCCTTATGTGAATTGGATTTTTCACGGCGAACATCAATAAGGTCCTGAATCCGGGGTGCCCATAGTTTACCTTCAGCGATAAGTATCTGCGCGGCCTCACGGCGGTCAGTGAAGTATATGTTGAGACGGAAAAATATATGTTCTACAATTGCGGTGACAGGTAAGCTACGAACACCTTTTAGAACCGAGTTGAAAATTTCGGACAGATTTGTTGTCATAATACCATATCTACGCCCACCATCAGCAGTAAGTGTCCACTTCTCAATTGCTTTTTCCTTAACCCAATTAGCCGCATCAGCATTGCTAGCTTCAAGTTGTGCCATCTTTTCCTCGTACTTTTTCCACTGATTTTGACACGCAATTACCTTCAATTTATTCATCAAAAATTTCGAACCAAATTTTTTATGAAAATTTCTAGCAAAATGCCGCATACAGTACCCGATGATATGCAAATGGTTCCCTCCACGTGCCAAACTCATTTCCCATTGCTGATAAAATACCGGCATGTCGGTCAGAAATGACACAAAGACCTTCACGATCTGTAACAAAGCACCGAATACAGTTCATGAACCATGTCCACGTTTCTATACTTTTACCTTCAACAAGTGCAAACACAAACGGAAACAACCTCCCGTTTGCGTCTGGTGAAACCGCAATCAACAAACAACCTTTGTATTTCCCATACAAGTGAGTACCGTCTACACTTATAACTGGTCTACATGATTTGAATCCTTCGATGGAAGGACCGAATGCCCAAAAAACACCCTTAAATGTTTCTATACCCGGCCCGGTCGTAGTCTTCGCCCAATGTACAGCCGTACCTAGATTTGAAGCTTGAATTGCATTGAGTAGATATGGTAATTTAGTGTACACTGTTTCAAAAGAACCATATAGTTTCTCAATTGCTTTATATTTTGCCTTCCAAGATTTCCAATATGATATTGTGTATTGGAGCCTACCCTTCACCTACCCAATTATGGCTCTTGGTGTTATTGAGAGTTGTTCCTTCAGAGTATCCATTATCATCATCGATACGACCGTCGAGTCAATTTTGCTGTGATCCTGAGTCAATGTAAGATTCACACATGTGTGTACACCTTCAAGCTGTTTCACCACAAAATAATCACGATCTTTGGGAACACTTGCACGCAAGCGCCATGGACAACCAACTTCATTTTGAAGTGATGGATTTTCTGCAATCTGCTCGGCTGAATGGTGGATAGGCGCGTATTTATATTTCACATGGTATAGACAACGATCTGATTTTACCGTCACGAATTCTCTGTGGTTTTTCACGGCGTACATCTTCACTTGATATTGTAGAGCATCTTTGGATGGAAATCTTTGACCAATGAAGAGTTCATCCAAGTTGGAAGAACCAATGGAAGACTGGCCATGTTCATGTACGGTGGCACGGGACATCCATTCGCTTGATTGCGATCCACGCATAGCTGCACTTGTGTCCTGACTTGGCAACATGCAGGCATTGTTAACCGGCACATGAACATTGGCATCAATAACTGGAGCTTCAACGGCAATCTCCTCATCATCATCCTCGAAACCGCGTACCTCATCTTCTTCCTCTTCTACCAAGTCGTTATTTACAACGACGTTGTCGAAGTCTTCCAAAGCAATATCAGCTACCAAAAAATTTTGTGACAATGGGGTCGGATGTACCTGCTCGTATTCGGAGGAAATAGGTTTTGTTGAAGTTGTGCTAGTATCTCCAATTGTATTTGAAATCCTTGCATGTAACTCTGCAGATGGTTTCAAAGTCCTTGTGGGCCATGGACTTTCGATAACAACTCTTGTAGTATTTGGAAGCCTCGTTTGATCAATATATAACTCAACTATATTCCAACCACAACTTGGATGAAGTGTCCTAAGCAAGACAGACCTCAGAGAACTGTCACTGTCTATGGGTACCAACATGAAGTACTACCCATCCCCTTTACCAGCAGAATAACGGGCTCTCAGTTTCAGACTCATTTCACTTCTATCCCAATTGGTGACTTCATATATCTTATCTATTAATTCTGAGTAACCAAAATTGGGGGTAGCCCAAATAATTACCGAATCAACATCACTATAAGAATATCCAATTTTTGGATCCTTAATTACTTCACCCCCATAATATAATCAAATAGGGATATCAAATTCCATACCTATGCATAAAAATTAAAACATATTCAAGTCATTCACTACTCACAATAAACAAAATATTGAAATAAAAATTAAACATAAGGTTAAGCTGATAATACCTTCAAATTAAACCAAAAAAACCACTGGCAAAAATTTCGTTGTGGAGGAAGACTGAAAATGAGAGTGGGAGTGAGGAGGTTGGATGTATGGAATTTTATAGGACTCAAATTGTTGAAATTCTTTGATTTTGAGATCTAGGGTTTGTGGGTAAAAGGAGCGATGCGAGAGAGAGATGTTTACGAATCAGAAGGGGAAGAAAAGGGGAAGAAGAAAGGGTTTTTCGATTATAGGGACTTGTGCAAAAAGATAATAACTGATGCCGTTATTGTGGAACACGACATCAGTATAAACGATGTCGTTCTCCCGAAAAACGGCATCAGTTTTTTTCTTTTTTGCATTTCAATCTCGAGTCAAGATTGATACAGTAGAGATCTTTACAAAAAATAACTTATGCCGTTATTGGAAATAACGGCATGATAATTTTTTCAAAAAGAGATGTCGTTATTGGAAAGAACGGCATACAAATAGCTGATGCCGTTTTTCCCAATAACGTTTGTTGCTGACGTGTCACAGACAAGGGCATCTCGCTAAATGTTTTCGAAAGTAGGGTAGGTCGCTAATTATTTTCAAAAAAGAGGACATTTCGGCAAAATTTTCCTCTAAATCCTCCAAAGGTGAAAAAAGAAAGAAACTAGGATAAGGACAATTTCGAGACACAAAATAGAAACCCTATTCACTCAAGTCAATGGATTATTAAGAAATGAGTAATGCTTTAGCCACTACCAATTTCACTACAATTTCCTTCACTATCATTCCCTACCTATTGGAGAATTCTCCCACATACTCTATCATTCCCTACCTATTGGAATGTGCCACATAAGATAGTGAAGAGAATTGTAGTGAAATTGGTAGTGGCTCTAGCATTACTCTTAAGAAATTTTCCAGCAATTAATAGGCGATAGATACATGCATGCATGACGAGATGACGTTAACATGCACGTATCCTATGATCCTATCCAGTATCCATCACGTTAATTGCCGTTTAATGAAATGTTTGTAAGGTAGGGTGCATAGAATTAATACTGACGCATTACTTCTCAAATAAATATCTTCCACGGTTCCACCTGCATGGTTTCTATCCTCTAATTCTTCCAAATTAAAACACTGATTATCTCTCTTAATTATTGTCTATCTACATATTTTACATTAAAAAGCCATTAAATGGAGAGTACTAAGGACCTGCTCAACTCGTTTTAGTGAAGCACATTAAAGGTACGTAGGTAGCGAAGATGACAATAATGCTAAACCTTCACTAGCTATAACCATCTATAACACAAAATTACTAGCTATAACCATCTATAACACAAAATTATTAGAGGTTGAATAGTAACAAAGTTCGTGAATAATTTGTCGAATTCACAAATTATTTGCGAAGAAATCATTAGCCGAATTGATTCACGAACTATTCGCCCATTTATGTTTAATTCGTGAATTTAACGAATTATTCGCGAAAATTGCAAATTAAACGAATGTTTCACGAATTATACAAGAAATGTTTATGGATTTAAATATATTTTTACTTAAGTGAAGGGTACAAACTACTAAGATGCATTAAATTTTAATTTTCTTTTTTTTCCGAACTTTTGCTGGTTTTTTTCTTTCAAATTTACCAAATTCCGAATATTAAATCTTGCCGAATTATTTCCAAATGCCGAATTTGTGATTATGGTGGGTTGTAGAAACCTTTAATAGTTTGATGTTGTTAACTGATTTGTGAAAAATTAACAAAGGGAATTATGGTTAATATCCTATACTAAGGTGCTCGAGATATTTATCCTACGTATCAAAATTGGAATACCTAGACTACTATCACATGCCAGTATTTATAAGATCAATAATGATTTGGGTACTGGGTTCTCAACCCACTCAACCCGCGTTCTTAAATTAATTATTCCTTTAAAACAATAATTTATATATGTAATAAATATATAAAATTAACTTAAAAATTATACTTTTCATGCATAATAAAAATAGACACAAACAATTTCATGAAATTTATTTTGAAAGAATAATACGCTTAAAATACGTGCACCGAAACACGTGCACCGCCCGTAAAATCTCAAAAATACAAAATTGACTTCATCAACCTAAAAATATTTATAATTAATCGGAATGCAACATAAGAAATATATTTAATATACTTATACGATAATGTACTCAAACATACAGAAAACACGTGTATTGCACGTAGAAAATTTATTTTGATAAAGATAGTCGAAAATTGAATTTTCGTTTACGAAACAAATTCAAACATGTTTATAAAAATAAATGATTGAAATTCATTGAAAACTTTGCACGTAACGATGGAATATCCGAAATCGACACGTGCATCGATAGAACGTAAAAAGCACGTAAAAACTCTAAGATTGAAATTTAGCATTCGAGTTGTCTCAAATGAGATTTTAAGAATATGGGATTGCATAAATTATCGGAATTCAAAATACATATCAAAAATGCGTTATGGATATAATCAATAACAATACAAAATGCACGTGCGTAACACCCGAGGGCAAAATTGTCATTTAAATTTTGCGGGGTGTTACACTCTCCCCCCTTAGAACAGTTCCGTCCCCGGAACTCACTATGGTAAAGGCTGTATTTTGTACTCACCAAAGAAAGTATCATTATAACATATAGAAAACTACAAACATTAAGAAAATACATATAGCATAAAAGTAAGCAATGTGGAAGGATAAGACAAAAATCTATTTAAGAAAATTATGAGTGTCAAAATTTTGTGAGAACGGAACTGTAAAATCTAGAAAGTAGCATAAGAAAATAAATACGAAAATAAAAGATAGCATATATTGAAAGGAGTTTTCAATCAAAATACTGTTAAGTAAACCAAAATGATAAATAAACCCAATCATTAATCGTGAAATAGTTCAGAAAACAATGCAATAAACATAATCAATGGATATTTTATAAATAAATTCAATACTAAAAATTTATCAATGTAATAAATAGTTGAAAGTCGCAAACCAAATTGGTACTATACGACAAAACTAGCAATTTAAAAGTTTGAGAATATATGGGAAGGAAATATCGTAAAAGTATAGAAAACATGAAATGATTTTGTATACAAATTATAATAATTATACATACAATTTGAAAATTAGGCATACATCGAAATACTGTCGATTTATTCGGTAGAGTGAGAAAACCAGCTTACACAATCACGTAGACGAAAAATTATAGAGGTGAAATAAACAGCATAATATGAAAATTATAAATGATTTGTAGCAGTCAAACAAGACATCGTAGTAGTAAAACGTACTATTGAAAGTAGTGCGAAAACTAGTTATATAACAAAGAAAAGTATGGACAATGAAAGAAAATGATTTTGTATATAAATCGATATCATAAAGTAATTTGTAAAGTAAATACAATAATCATATATATATGATCAAGATGAAAAAGGCAAAAATCCAAATAATTTCGATTTATCAAGTAGACTAAGAAAATCAGCATACAAAGTTATGTATATACATAGACGGAAATTATAGGGCAAAACAACAACATCATGATACCAAATTTATAAATGATGTGTAGGAGAAAAATAATATATTATGGTAGTAACAATGCAAAACCAATTATGTGGAAGTGAATCATGAATTATAACAGAAGTATAATAAATAAAACTGTTAGGTGAGTAGCCACCAAAAATAACCAAATACAATAAAGTTGTATGAAATACTAACTCACGTAAAATACACAGTACTACAGGGAAGACGGCAAGATAGTTGAGATTAAGCGGTAAATACACAAGTTTGATAAATAATGGAATCAGTATAAACAGTATAATGCTAGGTTGCAAAATATTATAAAATAGTATAAGCTAGTACCAAATGAAATAGTTATAAGTGAATATTATAGAAAAACAAGATAGGGGTTATCTAAGTATAATATTTCCTTTTGGTTTAGGTTCGTCTCGCTGGTATCCAACAGCAGACTTGCCTATCTTGATCTCAAGTTGCATAATTGCTTCTACGATATCCGGTTGCAGTTTGCCTTCTGGACATTCGGTTACAAACTTTGCCTCACTGACATCCAGTTGCAGTTTGCCTTCTGGACATTCAGTTGCAAACCTTGCCTCTCCGACTTCCAGTTGCAGTTTGCCTCCAATGATGTCTAGTTGCATTTTGTCATCTCGACATTAAGTTGCACCAAAGCGGATGATGGGAAGATGTAATGGGATGTCTAATAAAGTATGGTGTTTTGTTTGAAATCAATGATATAAAAATAGGAGTAAAAGAAGTTACACGATGAAATATCAAACAAGGTGCATAGAGGGTACTAATTTGTAGTTATGAAAAATTATTTATAACACTAAGACAAAATAATGTAAAATATATGCATGTGTCGGAAATAAAATTGAAAACGATAATGATGTAGTGTAGCAATTTAGGACATTTGACACAAACAATTATGCATAAAAATAGTAATGTAATAACTGGGGGATGGTGAAATTATATATATAGTAAGTATCTTGAAATAAATGACACATATAAAAATTCAATAGAAAACATATGTAGTAATCAAGAATGTAAAGACAATTTAAAATTAGATGATAGAGTAAAGTATGAATAGCGAGTATATGCATTATATTAAGGAAACGTAAATTACAAAATTTTATAAACATAACAAAACAAATTAGTAGACAATATGTACTAACAATAATATTGAATGCAGACAATAAATCAAATTAATATGGTGTATTTATACGGATAAAAATATTTCAATCTTGTTAAAATATACTGAAGTATATAGGACAATACGAGATAACGGAAGAATATCGTATCACAAAATCAAATCATGTGAAATGAATGCACATAAGCAGAATTCACAAGTAAAATTCAAAATGTAATAATGAATGAAAATAATAGTTGTAATGTAACTTTAACAGAATACGTAAAGTAATAGCAGATATAGATGGATAACATGAAGCGACATAAAACCCATGAAAAACAAAACTTTAAGATTGGAAGACAAATAAAACAAGTTCAAAGAGATCAAGACCAAGGAGAATAGACAAATCAAAAGATATATAATAAATTTAATAGTATACGAAAATATTTATTTGGAAAGTATTGGATGTTGAAAAGTACTATGATGAAAATCCATATAAAATAATTTGAAGGGAAAGTGTGTCTATGTGTAAGGTACGGTTCAAACCAACCACGCTTCCACTACGCCACTCTGATACCCGGAAAAAAATGAGCTCGCATACAATCTCAAATCAATGTATACGAGGAGAGCATCATGAATGAATTTGGTTGTAAATTCAATAACAACTTCTATTCATGACTCCCACAATCCAATAGGGAAGGGAAAGAGGAAACATCAACCTATAGAGCAACACAAATGTAAATCACTTACATTTAAATCTCTATGACCGAACTCACACTCTAATGTCCACTTCTAGGGTGTCGTTCCTTATAAATTTGTACTACTTTGAAGCGTAGCTCTGATACCACTCTGTAACGCCCCGAATTCCAAAAACAACTGAATTCGAGATTTTCACAGGATCTTTACACTTCTTTCGTACAATTTTACAAGGAATTTAAAACTTTTATTTCAACAAATAATTACATCAGAGTCTTTTACATCAATACGCAGCGGAATAAATGAACTACAACAATAATGAATGTACAATTGTTACAACTTTAATATTTAAGTAATCAGCAGCATCATCAATCATCTTTATATCTTCGTGTAACTCCAACTCCTGCATATAAAACTGTGGGCGCGTCAGTTGCTTACAACTGACGAAATATTATACACGGTCATCCTCTCTATGCCGGAAACAGTATAACGATTCTTAAATACTTTAGCAAACACAAACTTGATCACAAACAGAACTACAAGGGACTATCCTATAGATGTCGTATTGTGCAGTGCACTTAGTCCTTAATGCAGTTATTATATTACATGACACTAATGCACACTTGTTCGGATTCTATGCATCCCATACTACATAGGTCCGAGGGCAAGCCCTTAATCGTTCTTCATCTTTGTAGGGTTCAATCCCTCGTCATGACTTAATCTACTACTGTAATTACGGTAGGTATCTTAAATGATCTATGAGTGCAAGTACATGTACAGAAAACCTGGAAGGGAATCTCCCGTCATGTCACGACTCATCGTGAAGAACCTGTGGCAATTCAGCCTCCTTCATGGCACACAATCCTCATGCAGTCACCAAACATCCCACAAGCGTCACCACCGGGACGGTACCCTGGAGCAGTATCCACGTCATGTCACGACTCATCGTGAAGAACCTGTGAAATACTCTCCGCCGCAAATCCGATGGTCCTCAACTCGTGTTTTTCTCCTACTTTCATCACGTCTCCACTATGTATCTATTTGTAATTTCGGTAAGTATCATAGATGTTCTATGATTACAAGCACGTGTATAGAAAACCTGGAGGGGAATCCTATGTCATGTCACGACGCATCGTGAAGAACCTATGGACAATTCAACCTCCTTCATGGCACACGATCCTCTTGAAGCCACCAAACATCCCACAAGCATTGCTACCAGGATGGTACTCTGGAGTAGTATCCACGTCATGTCACGACGCATCGTGAAGAACCTGTGCATACCCTCACAACACCCATCCAATGGCCCTCATACTCATGTTTTTCTCTTACTTCCATTACAGCCTTACAAAATTTGTTTTAAAAGAAAATCATCACAATCTAGAGCTAGCTTACCCTACCGGACTTAATTCAAACAATAGAGACAGTCAGCCTACCTGGCTACTTCTCAAGAGATGCTCAACCCTCAACGGTTAACTCTCAAATCAATAAATAATACTGCCGGTCGCTAGGGTCTCGCCTAGCCTCTAGATTCTAACAACTATCTCTTTCTAGAGATCAACAATATTTCATAATCAATCTCCAATAATAATTTCATTTCTTTTGTTCACAAACTCTTTCTCAAAACATTTATTTTATAATCTCATAACATGAGAACCATTCAATTTGATTTCTTTATCAATTTCATCTTTCACATCCTTGTGTGCATTTCACAATAAAACTCAATCAAATCTTAATAATCATAAAATCTCGTATTCAACTTATTTAACTTTCATTTGTCAAGAATCAAATCCAAACTCAAGAACCAGAAAATAGTTCGGTTCAGTCGACTGGTGACAGTATCAGTCGACTGTTCAGCAAACATCAAAACATCTCAGTCGGTATCAGTCGATTGTCGACAACGAATCAGTCGACTGTTTTATGAAACTTTAAAACATCAATAATAACACAGTCGATTCAGTCAACTGTCGATAACGAATCAGTCGACTATTCCGCGAATACTTTGAAAACCCAAACACCAGCAGCAGTCGACTGTGGAAGTGAACAGTCGATTGTCCTGCCGACGAAAAACCAATTTCTTATACTTACCAGTCGACTGTGGAAAGTAAACAGTCGACTGTCGATCACACAAATTGCAGCTTGCATATATTTTTCGACCTTTTAATTGATTTGTACTCCCATATAAAAATATAGATCATTTCCAGAATATATTCCTTTTAAAAACAACATCGTATATGTTCTCAAATAACAAGTTTCTCATTTTTCAATGAAATCCTTACAAATACGTCAAAACACATTTTCCAATCAATTTTCCAAATAAACTGTTGTCTTTTATCAAAATTTACTTATAAAAATCTCTATACTCAAAAATAGATATTTTGAAATTAGAACCACACTTCTTTGCCATATTAACAACAAGCACTTCTTTTATACACATTTGCATTATTTTAACCAATAATGTCTCAACATACATCAATTTCATGTAATCACTTCAATTCTAGTATTTCAACTAGCAATCATAACAATTTAAGGAATAGCATAGCAATTTGCATTTACCACAATCAATAAAATTTAACGATTCATTAATTTGCATGTAATCTCATAATACCAATTCAATTTCAACCAAATGAATCATATATCATCTATCATGCAATATCTACCCCTAAATTAGAAAGCATTTAAGAAACACCCACCTAGAGTTAAAGAAATGTACTCAAATGAACTCCTAGAATTAGGAGCTCCTAAAGAAAACTCCAATTGCAACTCCTCGAAATCCGTGCACCCAAGCAAGGTCTTCAATCTGTTTCGGCAAGCAACAATCATCAAGAGCATCTCCATCCTCACTCCATTTCGGCAACATCAAGAACAACTCCCATCTTCTTTCATATACACATACTATGTATGTACATATATATACATTAGTATATATATATATATGCAAGTGGAATGGTTATTAGGTGGAGAAATGGGCAAGGCTATGCTGCTTTTGGTGGGTTTCTTTTCGGAAATGGCAGGAGAGAGGGAGGAGAAGAGATGAGAGAATGAGAGACTAAGAGGGTATTTTTATAAGATCAACTAATGGGTAGTTATAGCAACCACCACACACATGAACACCACTAACCCCATTAATTAAATTTGAAAATTACTTTCCCTCCTACTTTCAAAATCAAAACTTTCAGATTTCCCCCTTCTCTAAACAGCCCGGTCCCCCCAAAAATGTGCACAGCGCACGTGTGCACGTGCACGTGCTTTGTGTACACCCAAAAATTAATTATTCCTTTAAAACAATTATTTATATATGTAATAAATATATAAAATTAACTTAAAAATTATACTTTTTATGCATAATAAAAATAGACACAAACAATTTCATAAAATTTATTTTGAAAGAATAATACGCTTAAAACACGTGCACCGAAACACGTGCATCGCCCGTAAAATCTCAAAAATACAAAATTGACGTCATCAACCTAAAAATATTTATAATTAATCGGAATGCAACATAAGAAATATATTTAATATACATATACGATAATGTACTCAAACGTACAGAAAACACGTGTATTGCACGTAGAAAATTTATTTTGATAAAGATAGTCGAAAATTGAATTTTCGTTTACAAAACAAATTCAAACATTTTTATAAAAATAAATGATTGAAATTCATTGAAAACTTTGCACGCAACGGTGGAATATCCGAAATCGACACGTGCATCGATAGTACGTAAAAAGCACGTAAAAACTCCAAGATTAAAATTTAGCATTCGAGTTGTCTCAAATGGGATTTTAAGAATATGGGATTGCATAAATAATCGGAATTCAAAATACATATCAAAAATGTGTTATGGATATAATCAATAATAATACAAAATGCACGTGCGTAACACCCGAGGGCAAAATTGTCATTTAAATTTTGCGGGGTGTTACAGCGTTGGTCAGAAGCTGGCGCGAAAACCTTGGGGATTCGACGTCTCTCCATCGTCTTCTTCACCCCTTAGCTCGGCCGAAGAAATCGTCGAGGTATTTTTCGTCTTCTTCGATGCATAGCTCGGCAAATGCTTCTTTGGCGAGTTGTTAAGGCTCTGTCGACGAGCTATGAGCTACTGAGCTCTGAATTTTACCGCAAGCTATAAAGACATCGAGGCTTTGCCGAGGTGGAGCTATGTCAAGCTCTCGCCGAGCTATGAAGACGCCGAGTTCTCACCGACCTATGGAGCTCGAGCTCTGTTTCGCCGAGCTACCGAGTATTGATCTTCGCCAAGCTATGAGTTCACCGAGCTACGGAGTAGTCGCCGAGCTATGGGTTCGAGCTCTTGCCGAGCTACGGGATAGTCGCCGAGCTATGGGTCTGGAGATATAGCCGAGCTATGGTAGCTCGTTTCGTTCTCGCCGAGCTACGGTGCTTCAAGTTCTCACCGAGCTACCACCGATTTGCCAAGCTATGAAAGTTTTGAATCCGCCAAGCTACAAACTCGAGGTCTTGCCGAGCTACGGAGTATTGATCTCGCTGAGCTACGGAGCTCGAGCCCTCGCTGAGCTACAGAGTTAGAATTTTTTCGAGCTCTGTTTTTGGACTTCATGGGTTTCGACAAAGTGAACCATAGGTCGGTGACGGGGCTCGACTGAGTGCGATGGCGAAGCGAAGGCGCGGAGCAACTGTCGTGGCGAGTGCTCGAAGTTGGAGTCGGAGTGAGGAGGCGAGAGGCTCTCAGTCGAACTCAGTCCTTGGAGTTTTCGAAGCTGAGCTTTTGGAATTTTGGCCAGAAATAACGAAGGAGTAGGGATGAAGCGGAGTGGGTTTTTGGGTGTTCGGGTTTGGATCCGACCCGTTAAACCCCTTTTTTATTTCCTTCTTTTTCTCTTGCGGGTTTGGGTCGCGGATCCGACCCGTTCCGAACTTATCCAATATCCCATCTCTTATTCATGATACAGTAAGTGTTTTTGTACATGTGTTTTTGCGTTTTTTGGACTTTAGGAGATTTGTGGAGACTTTTGAAGTTTTTAGAGAGGGTTTTGCATACAAATATATATATATATATATATATATATATATATATATATAGAGAGAGAGAGAGAGTAAGTCTATTAAGAGCTGGGAAGCTGGAATCCTTATCGGGAGCTGGAGATTTCAGCCATCCGATCGATCTTGATCGCGATCGAATGGCTGAGATCTCCAGCCGCTTACACATGGATTTGATCAGGGGTAAAAGGGGTATAATCGAAATCCCCTATCTCTTATCTTCTCACGCTCTCCTCTCTCCCGCTCTCTATCTTTGAGAGGCTCTCGATGAAACCCTAATCCCAGCTCTTATCTTCTCGCGCTCTCTCCCGCTCTCGAAGATCGTCCGCTCTCTTCAAAACCCTAATCCCTATCTCTTCTCTTCTCATGCTCTCTCTCCCGATCTCCATCTTCTAAACCCTAATCCACCTCTCTTCGAAACCCTAATCAACACCAAAGTGGAGCTCTCTCTCCCGCTCTCTTTCTTTGTCACTTGTGTAAACCCAACTCCACGATCAACGAAATCTCCAGCCGCTTATCTTCAGATCTGTCGACGGGTAAAAGGGGTATAATCGATCAACCCCTATCTCCCTTATCGTCTCAGTACCAAAGAAGAGCTCTCACAAGTTCGTTCTCTCTCTCCGACGGAAAACCGAAACCACGATAAGGGTTTCGATTTCTCAGCTCATTGGGTTCTGCCTCTCTCAGATTCCGGAGGGAAGTGTTTGACTCTCATAAATGCTTTTATAATTTCTGTTTAATTTCTTGCATTTTCATTCGGTTTTGTGTGTAGGCAATGATGAGATTGATTTTGATATAAGCTGGTTACAAAATTTTTGGGCATTGAAATTATTGTTTTCGAGGGTATTTGGTTGTGTGCCATGATAATTATTCAAAGTTGAATAAAGTTTGGGGTATGAGCAGGAGAGTAGATGGTGAAGAAATGAAATAAAGGTGTTTGAATGTCCAATGCCCACAACACTTACCTTACATTTATGTGATTTGAGACTAGCTCAATTCATCAAATTTTTGGGCACCGATGACACACAATGATTGATAGTATCAGTATAATTTTTGTAACTGACATTGGATACGTATGTGTTGGATACTCATTTAAGCCTTTTGGTGTTTGATTCTCTCCTTCGGTGTGTTGGTTTAGGCAGTGATGCAAAACACTTTATGATCTGAATAATTATTTCAATCCTGTTTTAAGTATTCTTGATTATATATCTATCATATCCTAGTTGGCGCGGCACTCCAATGCAGCCCTACTTATGAATAGTGTGTTCTGAGCCTACTGGGTTTTTTTAGTCTATATATATTCATGAGTAAGTCTATTATGTGTGCTTGGTCGATTGATTGTGAGAAGATAAGAGATAGGGATTTTTGATTTTACCCCTTTTACTCCCAAACATTCTGAAGATAAGCGGGATCGAATATGAGTCGTTCCATCGCGATCAATCGCGAACGAATGCCTAAAAACCCCCGCTCTGGATAAGGAATTCAGCTCCCAAGCTCTTAATAGACTTACTCTATATATATAAGACAGTTGATGATAAGCTCCAAACAACATAAACAGAACATGAAGTATCAAATTTTGTGATGCTCAAAACAAACAGAAACTATATTTTTTTGGTAACTGATGTTGGATGCGTATGTGTTGGATACTCATTTAAGACTTTTGGTGGTTGATTCTCTCCTTTGGTGTGTTGGTGTAGGCAGTGATGCAAAACACTATATGATCTGAATAATTATTTGAAGCTTGTTGTATTTATTCTTGATTATATATCTATCATATCCTAGTTGGCGCGGCACCCCAATGCAGCCCTAGTTATGAATAGTGTGTTCTGAGCCTACTGGTTTTTTTTAGTCTATATATATTCATGAGTAAGTCTATTATGAGAGGAGGTCGATTGATCGTGAGTAAGAAAGAGATATAGGGTTTTTTGATTTTACCCCTTTTACTCCGAAACATTCTCAAGATAAGCGGGATCGAAGATGAGTTGTTCGATCGCGATCAGTCGCGAACGAATGGTTAAAAACCCGGCTCAAGATAAGGATTTCAGCTCCCAAACTCTTAATAGACTTACTCTATTTATATAAGACAGTTGATGATAAGTTCAAAACAACAGAAACAGAGCATGAAGTATCAAATTTTGTAAGCTCCAAACAACAGAAAACTAGATTTTATAGTAACTGACGTTGGATGCGTATGTGTTGGGTACTCATTTAAGCCTTTTGGTGTTTGATTCTCTCCAACTGTTTGTTGGTGTAGGCCGTGATGCAAAACACTTTATGATCTGAATAATTATTGCAAGCTTGTTGTATTTATTCTTGATTATATATCTATCATATCCTAGTTGGCGCGGCACCCCAATGCAGCCCTAGTTATGAATAGTGTGTTCTGAGCCTACTGGTTTTTTTTAAACCACATGTTCAGTGTCTGTTGTTCTGAGCTTACAAAATTTGAAACTTCATGCTCAGCTTCTGTTTGTCTTGAGCGTACACAATTTGATACTTCATGTCCAGTTTCTGCTGTTCATTTTCTGTTTGTTCTGAGTTAACAAAATCTGATACTTCATGATGTGTTTCTGTTTGTTCTGGGTTTACCAAATTTGATACTACATGCTCTGTTTGTGTTTGTTACGAGCTTACAAAATTTGATACTTCAGACTTTGTTTGTGTTATTTATGAGCTTACAAAATTACACACTTCATGCTCTGTTTCTGTTTGTTCTGAGCTAACAAAATTTGACACTACATGCTCTGTTTGTGTTTGTACTGAGCTTACAAAATTTGATACTTCATGATCTGTTTGTGTTAGTTCTGAGCTTACAAACTTTGACACTTCATGCTCTGTCTCTGTTTGTTATGAGCTTACAAACATTTGATACTTCATTATCTGTTTCTGTTTGTTCTGAGCTAACAACACCAGATACATGTTTCTCAGATTCTGGTTTTTCTGAGCTAACAAATTTTGAACTTCATGTTCAGCCTCTGTTGTTCTGAGCCTACTATATTTGCTGAATGATATTTTGTGTTCTGAGCCGACTATATTTTGTAATTATTTTGTCTTTTCCAGGTTAAATGAGCTATGTTTAATTTTGATTTCATGTTGATTTCAGCATGAAGTGCTTCTTGGAGCTATTGAATACTGGACTACCCAAAAAGTTGATATTTGGAGCAAAAAAAATTTGTGTTTTTGTTGACTGTATACAAAAAACTATACATTAGGAGCAACAAAAAGTTGTATACTTCCAGTATTTGCAAAGTTTTTCATGTACCTGTGCGTTATTGAACATTGTATTACGTTGTAAAGTTTTTGTTAAGTTTCAGTTTTTTGTAAAGTGTCAGATGTCAAGAACATTGTATTACCTTACAATTCTTTGAAGATCGAAATTCTTCCACATATTTAGTTCATTATTGTTTTGGTGTCATGATCGAAATTCTGTGATTGTTTTGGTGTATTACGCAGCATGATGTATCAAATTTTGTTAGCTCATAACAAACAGAGACAGGGCATGAAGTATCAAATTTTGTAAGCTCAGAACTAACACAAACAGAGCATGAAGTATCAAATTTTGTATTCTCAGAACAAACAAAAGTACAGAGTATGAAGTAAAAAAATTTGTAAGCTCAGGAAAACCAGAAAATGAGCATGAAGTATCAAAATTTGTTAGCTCAAAACAAACATAAACACAGCATGAAGTATCAAATTTTGTTAGCTCATAACAAACAGAGATAGAGCATGAAGTATCAAATTTTGAGAACTAACACAAACAGAGCATGAAGTATCAAATTTTGTATTCTCAGAACAAACAGAAGTACAAAGTATGAAGTAAAAAAATTTGTAAGCTCGGGAAAACCAGAAACTGAGCATGAAGTATCAAAATTTGTTAACTCAGAACAAACAGAAACACAGCATGAAGTACCAAATTTTGTTAGCTCATAACAAACAGAGACAGAGCATGAAGTATCAAATTTTGTAAGCTCAGAACTAACACAAACAGAGCATGAAGTATCAAATTTTGTATTCTCAGAACAAACAGAACAAACAGACTATGAAGTAAAAAAATTTGTAAGCTCAGGAAAAACCAGAAACTGAGCATGAAGTATCAAAATTTGTCAGCTGAGAACAAACAGAAACACAGCATGAAAAATCAAATTTTGTAAGCTCATAACAAACAGAAAATGAGCATGAAGTGTCAGATTTTGTAAGCTCAGAACTAGCACAAACAGACCATGAAGTATCAAATTTTGTATTCTCAGAACAAACAGAACAAATAGAGTATGAAGTAAAAAAATTTGTAAGCTCAGGAAAAACCAGAAACTGAGCATGAAGTATCAAAATTTGTTAGCTGAGAACAAACAGAAACACAGCATGAAAAATCAAATTTTGTAAGCTCATAACAAACAGAAAATGATCATGAAGTGTCAGATTTTGTAAGCTCAGAACTAACACAAACATAGCATGAAGTATCAAATTTTGTAAGCTCAGAACAAACACAAACAGAGCATGTAGTGTCAAATTTTGTTAGCTCAGAACAAACAGTAAATGAACAGCAGAAACTGAACAAGAAGTATCAAATTGTGTACGCTCAAGACAAACAGAAGCTGAACATGAAATTTCAAATTTTGTCACCACAAACTGGTTGGAGAGTGTTCTGAAGATTATAGAAAACAAATAAATACACAATTATAACCAAAAACTAGTTGTATCTTTCAATTTCCACTATTTTCATTACAATCTGTACATTGGTTACACAATAAAGAATTCCATTTGTCGGAGAGTGTGGTGTAGGTATCTCCGGTTCTCTGCTAACGACCTTCTTGTTCTTCCTCTTGAATTCCTGCACAAAGTGATTCATCAAATAGAAAAAAATGCAAGTACGTATGTGGTATGTTCCTGGAGAGTGTATGTTGAACATGGTTAAGTTGGTAATTTAAAACTTGTAGGCTCAGAACAAGTACAACAAAGAAAGAAAACTATAGACTCAGTTGCAAAAATCATGCAGGCTCAGAATAACACCACCATAAACCTCAAAATTTGTAAACTCAGTACAAATGCAATTGAAAATGAAGTTGAAAATGGATAAGCTCAGAACAACTTTTATTGAACAAAAGAGTGAAGTATCAAATAATTTCAGCTCCCCAACTCAAAACAAACACAAATTGAACATGAAGTTGAACAAGCTTCCAATAAAATTTTCTATACCAATTGCCGAGTATATAATCATGAATAAACAAAATCATGTATAAACTTTTCATCACTGCCGCATACTAAATCAAGCATAAGTGAGTCAAATGTGGAATTTTGAATATAGTCACTAGGGCTGCTTTATTAAGCCACGCCTACTAGCTTCCAAAAAAAATTCAAGCTGCATAATGCTTTTCATCATTGCCTACTAACTTGGAATTATAAACTATAAACCAAATCTTTTTACCAACTTTTCGGTTATAAATTTCTTATCGAGCATCTATTTCATTTCCATCATTATTTTACCTGCACACAATGAAGACATAACGGTTAATTTAATAAATGTGCTATAAGGTATTAAAGACAATAATGGCAGATATGGATCAGAGATTATTTTAAATCATGTATGACACATACCTTGCAAAATCCACAGAAATAAACCAATAAAGTTCATGCAATGTTCGGAGCCTTTTCTGTTATGGGTTCCATTCTTGAAAAAGTACTAGAAGCTTGTGACTCATTTATAGTGGAGCTACACGATTAATATTCACAAAATGAAAATAAGATTATATTATATATAACAAAAATAAACTATAGAGTTTGTATTTAAATACTAACCTTTCCTTTAAAGGACAAGTGCGACTGTCATGATTAACAAGCTTCTTGCACAAATGACACTTCCTTAGTGGTTTCGCAGCCTTCTCCAATGCTTTCTCCTTCCTCCCTTTAATTTGCTTTCCACTACCTTTGGTATTTGCAATATCCGGTACATGAATATTGACTATTTTAGGTAGTGAAGTACTTGTTGCTTGTTGTAATTCTTAGGACATATCTTGCTGCAATTCTGCAACAACACCAACTAGTAATGTTTTAGCCTTCTGGCGCATCTTCTTTGATGAACGACCAATCCTCATCACTTTGTTGATTTCATTTGACAACTCCACCATATCCAAATCTTGTGGACTACTGTAGTTACCAATGATTTCTTCACCAGCATCATCATATACAATCTCAGTAGTTACCGAAGCGGTCTACTTTTTTAAAATATAAGCTTGAGGTAGGAAATCAACAAATTCATTCCTCAATACCACAAGGATGTGTCTACAAGGAATTCCCTCCACCTCAAATTTTCTACAAGTGCAAGATCCAACATTGTCCATTCCCTTATAAACACATCTCTTGTTTTATCAACTTTTACTGACTTTCCCATTCTCCTCACAATATAGTGTCGCACAATACCATCGTCAACTTTCATTAAAGAGGGGTAATTCAGGCTTTCAACTAATTCAGCTTGAAATACATGAAATTTCGCTTTAGTGTACAGCTCAAACATTTGTGTCTCAATTTCAAATTCTGTTTGCAACTTTGGTTTTGTATGAAGAGTTGTGTAGTCAGCTGCTAACTGATTTTGTCTTTGTTTCCTTATTGTCCTTTCAAACCTCGTGATAAATTTATGTAAAGAATTTTTGCTATTAACATACTTATCCACAAAAGCATTCATACTTTCTGATCTCTGAGTTGTGCGAATTCTAGCAGTAAAAATATGCTTAGCATAAGCTGGTATCCACTTCTCATGAAGCTCATAAATGTCAAAAAGCCAAGAATTACCTGTTATTGTAATATGTATCAAGTATTAATACTGGAAATAAATTGTCAAACATAGCTATAATTTTTTGAAACAAGTAATACCTGCAATTTGCATATTAGCGTTCATTACGTCATTCCATCTCATCTCAAACTCTTCCGGGGTCTCTGATTCCCAAATGCAACTATGGAATGGAATGCTAAAATCACTATTAAGGTCCGGACCACCAAGCTTATCGGGTAGCTTTTTAAGAATGTGCCACATGCATAGCCTATGGCTCGAACCAGGAAAACACATGCGGATTGCATTCTCCATTGCAGGATCTTGATCTGTAATGATAACTTTACGTGGAGACCCACCCATTGTTTCACCCCATTTTCCAAACAACCAAACAAACGAGTCGGTGGTCTCTTTATTTAT
Source organism: Hemerocallis citrina (assembly GCA_017893485.1). NCBI lineage: Eukaryota > Viridiplantae > Streptophyta > Magnoliopsida > Asparagales > Asphodelaceae > Hemerocallis > Hemerocallis citrina. Next base: position 204,832,871 of record CM030365.1, read on the forward strand.
GAAAGCCACACCAAAATTAACAGATTGACCATGGTGATTAACTCCAGTAAATGGAGCAAAAACCAATTTGTATTCATTTGTGTCATATGTGGTATCAAAAATTAGCACTTCACCAAAATGCTTATAAGCCTTCCTGGCAATAGCATCAACCCAAAACACATGGGTTAATTTGTTGTCTTCATCAACCTTGTAATGAAAACAGAAAGAAGGATTCATCTCTTTTTTCTCTTGCAAGTGCTCCAACAATATATCAACATCATAAGCTCTCATCCCATCCTTCTCTCTTTGCAATGAATTTCTAATGTCTTTTTCAGTACAATTAATATTACTGAAACCTTCATTTTCTATTTCCATGAAGGACATAAACTCTGAAGTTCTTATGTTAGCCTCTTTGAAAGAACTAAGTAAATTTTTTTGCGCTTCGGAAACAGTTCTATTACATCTTAAGAATTGTTGCTTTCTAGGTGTAACACAAAGATGGGTGTGCTCTTCAACAAACCTTCGAATTGACCATCTCCCATCATCGTCCTTTTGAATTCGTATTTGAGCCATACACACTTCTTTTGTCACAGCCATTTTCCTTCTCTTGATCGAATTTGAAGAAGATAATTCTTCAATATTGGCAACATTCACACCAACTGTATCTACCGGCTTACCTTGCTTTGAGCATACAAATTGTTGTGAATACCTCTCCTTCGTAGTAGTGCCAACCATTGTTGCAAACTTGCGCACTGAAAAACCAACTAATTTTGCATATCTTTTATAAAATTCATATCCTTCGTCTAATGTTGCAAATACTAAACCAACAAATGATTTAGAAGCATCATCAACGTCCCTCCAACTGGACTGAACATCTTGGCTTAGTAATTCTTCATTTTCAAACCATCCTTCATATGAGAATGAGACAACAAACATTAAAAAAAAACTACAACTTTAAATTAACACAAAGGAAAAAGTCTAACAAACTACATTCTGAAGCTACAAGTAATAAAGTCTTCATACTGAGGGGATATGAAACTTAGTGTTGAAAAAAGTTAAGTATGTACAGATTTTGGACAATTAAATATTTTTCTTTTTTGGGAGAAACTCATAGTTAAATGGGAAACATCCCTCAGCTGCTTCCTCTAAAGTATTAGTACACGTACACAACACGCAAAGGATTTGACTTCCCAATTTTGATTTGATGCAATCAACAGGCATAAAAAAAACCCCCATTAACAAAACTATTAGCAGTGATTGAAGCAAATCTCAAAAGAAACAGAAACTAGGTTGCATATTACATGCATCATGCATGCTTATATGCATGTGTCATGTCCACATCTCAATATTCCATATACTAGTACGAATATTATTTATTATTCTAAAAATTATGAAGCACTCACAAATGCAACTTTACTGAGCCTACAAGTTTCTGACATGGCTTAAATAAATTTCAAGAAATAAATGTATAGTTGTTAAAGAAATGAATGCATAATTTAAGGGATAAAAATATAACAACAAACTAGAAACATTTCTAAAGGAAATAAAATTTGAAATTGAGCTGAGAAATCGAAACCCTTATTGCGGTTTCGGTTTTCCGTCGGAGAGAGAGAACGAGCTTGTGAGAGCTCTTCTTTGGTGCTGAGATGATAAGAGAGATAGGGATTGATCGATTATACTCCTTTTACCCCTCGACAGATCTGAAGATAAGCGGCTGGAGATTTCGTTGATCGTGGAGTTGGGTTTACACAAGTGACGAAGAAAGAGAGCGGGAGACAGAGCTCCACTTTGGTGTTGATTAGGGTTTCGAAGAGAGGTGGATTAGGGTTTCGAAGATGGAGATCGGGAGAGAGAGCATGAGAAGAGAAGAGATAGGGATTAGGGTTTCGAAGAAAGCGGGACGATCTTCGAGAGCAGGAAAGAGAGCGCGAAAAGATAAGAGCTGGGATTAGGGTTTCATCGAGAGCCTCTCAAAGATAGAGAGCGGGAGAGAGGAGAGTGTGAAAAGATAAGAGATAGGGGGATTTCGATTATACCCCTTTTACCCCTGATCAAATCCATGTGTAAGCGGCTGGAGATCTCAGCCGTTCGATCGCGTTCAAGATCGATCGGATGACTGAAATCTCCAGCTCCCGATAAGGATTCCAGCTTCCCAGCTCTTAATAGACTTACTCTCTCTCTCTCTCTCTCTCTCTCTCTCTCTATATATATATATATATATATATATATATATGTCTCGTGTATAGGCAACAAATACATATACATACATCTTCATATGTGTATACCCATCTTCTAGTCTTTCAAAAAATCTTGCTCTTGCTCGGAGTTGGATCGCCTCCGTTGCGGTGTCTTCTCATTGAGGTAGGAGCAATATTGTGCTTGTATTGTTGGAGTTTTTTCAGGCTTGAGTTTGCTTATAATTTTATATATATAGATATTATCGTGTATATGCAACAACTCATATGTGTATATATAATTACTTATATGTGTATACCCAGCCGTTTACTCCATCCCCATCGATTGGTGGATCTTGTATGCATATAGCTGTCATGGGAGAGCTGTTGCAGACTTGTTTTTTTATCCCAACAAGTTTTTGGGGAATATCCGGAACAGAGTTGAACATTTGAGCTTGTCGTTTGCGCCCGACAAGTGTGTAGAGAATTCTGTGACAGGGTTGAATGTGGAGCTTGCCGTTTGGTCCCAGCAAGTTGGGAGTGAACTCTGAGATAGAGTCGATGTGGAAACTACCATTTCATGCCGGTGAATTTGGAGACGACTCTGAGATAGAGTTGAACGTTCAAGCTCGTCATTTGTGCCTGGCAAGTTTGGAGTGAACTCTAAGATAGAGTCGATGTGGAAGCTTCCATTTGATCCCGGCAAGTTTGGAGATGACTCTGAGATAGAGTCGATGTGGAAACTGACGTTTGATCCCTGCGAGTTTGGAGACGAGTCTGAGATAGAGTCGACGTGGAAACTATCATTTGCTCTCGGCGAGAGAGGACTCTATGACAGAGTTGGATGTTACACCTGCTATTTGTGCCCAGCAAGTGTGTAGAGACAACTCTGAGATAGAGTTGATATAGGAACTGCCGTTTGACCCCGGCGAGTTTGGAGAAGAATTCCTGACAGAGTTAGATGTTACACCTACTGTTTGCGCCCGGCAAGTGTGTAGAGACAACTCTGAGATAGAGTTGATGTAGAATTTGCCGTTTGATCCCGACGAGTTTGTAGAGGGCTCTATGATAGAGTTGGATGTTGCACCTGCTGTTTGCACCTGCTGTTTGCACCTAGCAAGTGTGTAGAGACAACTCTTTGACTGAGTTGGTCCAGGAACTGCCGTTTGACCCCAGCGAGTTTGTAGGGAGAGCTGTGAGATGTACTTGAGCTTGAACTTGTTGTTTGGCCCCGGCAAGTTGTTAGTGGTACTTGGGCGAAGACCAAGGCATTGGATTCATTGTGGGGAGCCAATAAGCATAGAGTGGAACATTGAACTCATTGTTTGGAGCCAACGAGTTACGGACAGAGCTCAAGCATAAAGCAGGGCGTTGAACTCGTTGTTTGGAGCCGACGAGCTATTTAGTAGAGCTTGAGCGAAGACCAAGGCATTGGACTCATTGCGTGGAGCCAACAAGTTATTGATAGAGCTCAAGTGAAGAGCAGAGCGCTAAACTCGTTGTTTGGGACAAACGAGTTGTTGATGGAGCTCAGGCAGCGAGTAGAGCGGTGAACTCGTTGTTTGGAACAGACGAGTTGTTGATGGAGCTTGAGCGGCAAGCAGAGCGGTGAACTCGTTGTTTAGGACAAACAAGTTGTTGATGGAGCTCAGGCGGCGAGTAGAACGGTGAACTCGTTATTTGGAACAGACGAGTTGTTGATGGAGCTCGAGCGGCGACCAGAGCAGTGAACTCGTTGTCTGGAACAGACGAGTTGTTGATGGAGTTCGAGCGGCGAACAGAGCGATGAACTCGTTGTTGAAGGAGCTCAAGCGAAGAGCAGAGCGCTGAACTCGTTGTTTGGGACAAATGAGTTGTTGATGGAGCTCAAGCGGCGAGCAGAACGCTGAACTCGTTGTTTGGGGCTAACGAGTTGTTGATGGAGCTCAAGCAGCGAGTAGAGCATTGAACTCGTTGTTTGGAACCAACGAGTTGTTGATGGAGCTCAAGCGGCGATCAGAGTGCTAAACTTGTTGTTTGGGACAAACGAGTTATTGATGGAGCTCAAGCGGCGAGCGGAGTGCTTAACTTGTTATTTGGAGCCAACGAGTATAGTCAGAGCTCATGCAGAGAGCAGAGCGTTGAACTCGTTGCTTAGTGCCAATGAGTTGTTGATGGTGCTTGGGCAAAAACCAAAGTGTTAAACTTGTTGTTCGGTGCCAAAGAGTTGTTGATGTAGCCTGAGAGAAAATCAAGGCGTTGAACTCGTTGTCTAGAGCCAACAAGTTATTGATGAAGCCTGAGCATAGAGCAAGGAGTTGAACTCGTTGTCTGGGACCAACGAGTTGTAGACGGAGCTCGTGCGGGGAGCAGAGTTTGAACTTGTTGCTTAGAGCCAACAAGTAGTGGACGGAGCTCAAGCGGCGAGCAGAGAGCTGAACTCGTTGTTTGGGACAAACGAGTTGTTGATGGAGATTAAGCGGTGAGCAGAGTGCTGAACTCGTTGTTTGGGACAAACGAGCTATTGATGAAGCTCGAGCGGCGAGCAGAGCGCTGAACTCATTGTTTGGAGTCAACGAGCTATTTGATGTAGCTCAAGCAGTGAACAGAGCGCTGAACTTGCTGTTTGGGACAAACGAGTTGTTGATGGAGCTCAAGCGGCAAGCAGAGCGCTGAACTCGTTGTTTGGGACAAACGAGTTGTTGATGGAGCTCAAGCGGCGAACACAGTGCTGAACTCGTTGTTTGGGACAAATGAGTTGTTGATGGACCTCAAGCGGTGAGCAGAGCACTAAACTCGTTGTTTGGGACAAACGAGTTGTTTATGGAGCTCAAGCGGCGAGCGGAGCGCTGAACTCGTTGTTTGGGAAAAATGAGTTGTTGATGGAGCTCAAGCGGCGAGCAGAGCGCTGAACTCGCTTTTTGGAGCCAACAAGCTATTTAGTGGAGCTTGAGCGAAGACCAAAGTGTTGAATTCGTTGTTTGGAGCCAACGAGCTATTTGGTGAAGCTTGAGCGAAGACCAAGGCATTGAACTTGTTGTTGGGAGCCAACAAGTTGTTAATGGAGCTCAAGCGGCGCGCAGAGATCGGGGTGTTGGACCCGTTGCTCGATGTTCACCAGTGGTTGGCTGGAGGAACTCAAGTGGCATGCGGAGCGCCAAACTCATTTTTGGAATGGATGAGTTGTGGGTATTCTGAATCTTCTTAGTGTGGAAGTGAAGTAACTTGTGTTTACTCAGCATTGTGATGATTCCATTCTTCTCTTTACTGACAAGTGGTTGCATGCATGGAATGAGGTTCCCCGGGATACTGAGTTTGTCCTCCTTCGTGATACGTTGTGCTTGACGGAGTTGGAACTTTCCCGTTTGCGCGGTGCTTCAAGCGAGACGGAGTTGGAGGTTGCTCAAGTGAAGGAGGTCGAATGAATCTGGAGTTTGCTCATCTAAGGAAGACTTGTCATGAATATCATTATCAAGAGGTGAGGAGGCCCTATGGAGCTATTAGCTAGTAGGAGGTCGGCGAGGGGATTTCTCTCCCTTAGGTAGAGCATCTCTCCAGTGTGTATAGCTGGAAGAACAGCTTACATGACAGTTTGTTGTACAGTGTCTACAGGACTTTTGGTAGCGATTTCTAGACGTGAAACGTGGAGTCATTGTAACTTTGCTGTTTTAATGAAACTTGTAGTTTTTGGAATGACTACATGTTGATGTTTTGTCCTGTGATACATCATCTTGAGGGTTGTCTAGTCGTATGAGCTGTTCTTGGAAGAGTTAGACTTTGGACTAGACGTTTGTATTTGCAGACGTCCGTAGTGCTACTGGATCTGAACATATGAGTTGGTGATAGTTCTGTGATTTCCGGGATTCATTTCATATGCTTGATCCTTGCTGTCATGGTTGATGTGCCATCGACGGGTTCTTTGTCGCTAAATGACAGGGCCTCAAGTCTGTTGCGTATAGCTTAAAGAACTGCCGACGGTGTATAATGGAGTGTAGCATTGCTCCATCTTGAACCTAGCTAGTTGTAGGGACAACTCTGAAGGAGAGTTGTTTTCCAAACTTGCTGTATGGGGCCTCTGACAGATTGTGAGTCACATCGAATGGAGAGTTGAACCCCAAGTGCGGCTTTTTACAAGTGTTGCTAGGGTAACTTCGATGCATGATTTTGGACCTATTAATCTGTTGTTGAGGAAATTTAACTAGTTGCAGGAACAGATCGAATGGCGAGTTGAACTCTGAACTTGTGTCATTATAAGTTGCGAGAGCAACTCTGAACCAAGAACATGGATTTCGAACTTGTTAGTTTAAGTATTAACAGGTTGCAGGAGCAGCTCGAATGGTAAAGCGCACTATGAACTTGCTTCTTTGCAAATTGACAGGGTCGCTTTGAACCATGAACTGGACTCTGAACCGGTCGTCGAGGCATTGAAAAATTGCAGGAGCAGATCGAATAGCGAAGTGCACTGTGAATTTGTGTTATTGCAAATTGTTTAGAGTTCCTGTCGAGCCATGGGTATGGACTCCGAATCCGTCTTATGGGGAGACTCGCAACTAGTGTTTGGTGCTGCTTAAGTGTATAAGTATGGCACTCAACTTGTTATTTCAGAGCCTCCAAAGAAGTTCAACTAGTTGCAGGAACAGATCGATCGGTGAGTTGTGTTCTAAACGTGCATGTTTGCGCGCTGCAACTCCCGAGTTCTGGATTCCGAACTTACATTGAGGAAAGCTTGTAACGAGTGCTTAGCGCCGCTTTAATATAAGTTGGGCATGTATCTCGTTGTTTGCTTTGATGAATTAACAAGTTGTAAGAGCAGATCGAATAGCGAAGCACTTTGAACTTGTTTCATTGTAAATTGTTGTAATAACTTCGCACTATGGATGTGGGCTCCGAACCCGTCTTGTAGGAAGTTTTTAACGATTTTTTGGTACCATTTTTGTATACAAGTTTGGCACCTAAGTCGTTGTACTTCACAAGGTGTTCTACTTTTCAAGTCCCTGCTGATATCTCCTTGCCCCCTCCCGGATCTTCAAGTTGATGAGCCACCAGGCGAACAACTTGGTAGACCTTGCCTAGACTTGCCTGTTTTGGAGGGAGCCCCCCATTGTTTTGCATAGTGAAAGAGAAATCTTTCGATGCACCAATGTGTTTTAGGCATGACTATTGTCTCCGTTGAATAAGTGGAGTGACTTCGGGCGAGGGATTCAGGTTTATTATTGTGTCATGATGAGAGCTAGTTTGGACCTGGTGAGAGATGAGGTGTCAGGTTTGGAAGTTCTTGGTAGATTTGGTTATGGCAGAGGCTTCAAGCTCATTTAAAGTTTTGGATTTATTGTGACTGTTTTCTGGCGGTAGCTCTATGGCATTGAGGTGAGGCTGGAGCCCCCCATTGTAGCGGTGTAGCATGCTCGTGTTGCCTATGGGCTTCCTACAGCTTGGCCTGTGCCAGCTGTTGCTGAGAATCTCGTTTCATGTGAAAAGAGAAGGCAATTACATGGAATGTCGCTAGGCCAGGACGGCCGAATATAGCATTGTATGTAGCTTTGACATCGATTACCATAAAGTCCAGTGCTTCTGTTTGAATAGCGGGGGCTTTTCCTGCTGTTACATTGAGTGCGACAATTTCCTTGCCTAGGATAGGTGCACTAGAGGATTCAGGAAGTGTATAACCTGCTAGCTTGAGTCGGTCCTGAGAGAGCTTGAAAGCCTGAAATGTGGCCATAAAGAGGATGTTTACTGAGCTGCCATTGTCCACCAGGATGCGGTGTATCTCATGATTTAGCATGCAAATGTTTATGACCTATGCATCACAATGAGGTGTTTGGATGCCATCTAAGTCCTTGCCAGAGAAACAAATCAAGATCCCGGTGCGTTTGGCAGGCAGAATGTTATCTATGGAGTTGACTTTGCTAACGAAAGCTTTGCGGGAAGAGTTGGAATCTCCCCCCATCGGGTCTTCATGAATGGAGTGGAGGACGGTCATGTGTTCAGAGTCTTGCGACTCGTATGACCTCTGCTGACGCTTATTAGCTCCTCGGGATGGAGGGTTTTCAGCGTCGTTGTCTTTCTGAATGAAGTTGGAGCGATAACCCCCACGAACTAGGGCTTCCAGTTCTTCATTATGGACTCAACAGTCGTAAGTAGTGTGTGCTTGATCTCTGTAAAATGTGCACCACTTATTTTTGTCTCTTTTTCTGCTAGACGTTGACATTGTGGGCTTCAAATAAACAACGAAAGGATGGCATCTTTATCAATAAATCCAAGTATGCAAAGGAATTAGTCAAAAAGTTTGGACTTGAAACTGCAAATGCTTACAAAACACCTATGGTCACTACCACCAAGCTTTTAGAAGATGAAGCTGGTAATAATGTTGATATCTCTACTTATCGAGGTATGATGAGTAGTTTACTCTATATTACTGCATCTCTTCCAGATATTATGTTTAGTGTTTGTCTATGTGAACGTTTTCAATCGTGTCCCAAAGAATCACATTTGGTTGTCGTTAAGCGTATCATTCAATATCTCAAAGGCATACCAAATACTGGACTTTGGTATTCAAAAAATATAAAATTTTCTCTTGTAGGATATTCTGATGCAGATTATGCCGGTAGCTTGACCGATAGAAAGAGCACTAGCAGTACATGTCACTTCTTGGGAAACTGCATTGTCTCGTGGGCATCCAAGAAGAAAAACTCTGTCACTCCCTCTACTGCCGAAGCTGAATATATCGCAGCAGGATCCTATTGTGCGCAGGTATTATGGATGAAATATACTCTCGAAGATTACAAGGTATTTTTTTGATCATATTCTAATAAAATGTGACAACACTAGCACTGTTCATATGACCAAAAATTCTGACCAACACAGTCGCATAAAATACATTGATATTAGGTATTATTTTATTAAAGATCACTTTCAAAAGGGGGATATTTTACTTGAATATATTTCTACTGATTCACAACTTGCTGATATTTTTAGAAAACCTTTAGATGAAAAAAGATTTCATTTTTTGAAACGAGAGCTAAATGTGATGGATATCTCAACATGAAATTCCATTCTGGGGTCGACTGGATGGTCGACCGGTTTCCTCTTGGTTAAAATTGGTTTTACACATTATTTTCAAAAATTGGTTTCTACTATTTTGTGGTCGACCGGTTTGCCTTCTGTGAGTTGTTGTGGTTTTTTCAAAGTAGTGCGGTTGACCGGTATGCTCTTGGGACATTTTGTGAATTTTTGCTTTTGCGGTCGACCGTACGTTCGACCTGTCTCCTCGCTGGTCTTCGATAAAAATTCTTTTTAAAACCATCTTTTTGTGATTCTTGAAGTTGGAATGTTTTCAAATAAATTCTAAAGTATTCATGAAATGTTTTCACATGCTTTACAATGATTCTACGAATGTTTTCAACTACAAATATATTTTCAAAAGTTTTACACTAATCATATATGTTATAGTTCCATATAACAGGTGGCATTGAATTAAGGGGGATCATTTACATTTCTCTTCAAAGCTCTTACTTATGAAATTCTGTGTTACAGGATATACTAAACTCAGGTGGAGTATTTATGTGACCCATTTTAATTTTCAAATATTCTAGCATGTTTTATTCAGACCAAAATAGGGAGATTGTTTACTCTTAGTTTGGTGTGCACAAAACGTGCTCATTAATACTAATAAGTTTAAAGTTAGTTGTTTAGATTTTCAGGATCAAATAAGGAGAGTAATATCAAAAAAATATCAACAAGAGATCCAAGAGAGATTCAGGAATATTCAAATAAGGAAAGTAATAAAGATAGATGGCAAACACAAGCAAAAGAGAAAGATATTCAAAAAGAGTTCTTGATTAATTGGTCTACAAGCAAAAGAGGAAGATATCAAGACCTTAATTTTTCCTTCTATTTTCGTGAGTTTTTAATTGTATAAGATTGATTAAATATTGATTAGTTTATGGAAAGAAAACAGAGTGGATTCGGAATATACAGCGCCATACCGGTCGACCGTACTTCATGACAGTCGATTGCAACCTTGAGTTGTTTGAGAAGCGGTCGACCTTTCACCTCTCTACTTCACATCAGAAAGCTGAACGGTCGACCGCGCCAATATGCCGGTCGACCGCACTTTGCGCTGTGTGTATTCTTGGAAAGTATCGTTTCTATTTTTTATCGATACACTTCCTCGTCTACTTATATTGGACGAATCCACTGTGTGTTCTTAACCCTATTACTTTTGAAAAAATATTCTGAACTAATTTTTCGATAATCAATCCGAGTGTGAGTGATACTTTTTCTGTATTCTTCTGTCAGGATCATTAACAATCTTGAGTTTTGGTTTTTCTTTCTTTTCCACTTCGGTGAGATTGACAGGACTTGTATTAGAAGTCCTGTGGGCCGGGTGTAATAGTCTCTCGGCCTGAATTTGAGAATCACTGTATAAAGGGTTTTAAGTATAGTTGAACGCCTGTGGCGGAGAATTGTTACAAGTAGGTGGTGTGGACGTTGACCTGGGAGTCGAACCACGTTATATCACTGCATCATCTGTGTTTGCTGTTCTTAACTCTTTTACTTAACTTGCACTTTATTTTATTAATTTTTAATTCCGTACAATCACCCTATTCACCCCCCCTCCCCCCCCCCCCCCCCCCCCCCCCCCCGGGGTGATTTACAATCACCAATAAGAGGAAAGAACTAAGATAGGGCAATCATATAATAGCACATCAAAGCCGTCATGTACAATTTTCATAATTTTTCAATAGTTAGATTTAAAGTTATGATTTTTTCATGTGAGAAACCTTATTAAAATTTGTAAAAATCATAATAAATTTAATTTAAATCCAAATATGATATATAATATATTAAAATCAGTCATTTAGAAAAGATCTGTCTAATAAAACTGGTTTCGCATTCATATGAGATATTAATAAAAAAAATGCATATAACAATGACAGATGTTATAATCTTCAATGGAATTTTAAAAAGAATAAGAAATTCATTTCTCACCAACATATCGTTGGATTGATCTAATATTATGCTCCAATACGTTGTGTTCTTGCTTCCAAAATTTGAGGCTGATCGAATTTCGCGCTCAATGAAGAGAATCATGCTGACAACGTGTTACAAACACAAAGAAATAGGTGGACAAATTCTCTTTACTTTTCTAGAGAAAGAAATAATACCCTTTTCAATTCTAATATAATTACAATGTTTCATTTATATATAAGAGTGGACAAAGAGTAAACCAATATTTTTTTTGATATGAGACTAAAATAAGCACTACTTTAACAAACATAAAAATATAAAAGTGGAAGATGAGTTATAAAATCAAGGGATGATGGTCATTCAGTAATACTAATATTTACAACAACATAAGATACATACTAGTGTTATCCTCTGCAAATTGCACAACCTAAAATAGTTTTGAGAGATTCATAAAATTAAATTATATAGAACTCCCCAAAAATGTGAGAATTGGGAAAAACTTATGAATATCATTCATACCGTAATTACTGAAATCTTCATTATCATCCTCACATAAGCAGATAGTTTAGAGAATCATTGTCAACCCATAAATGTTATACAATTGAATATTACTAAAGTTCATGGGGGTGTGGGAGTAGAGATGGGGTGGGTTTGGGAAGAGCCGTGAGATTTTGTGGGGTTGGAAAAGTGAGAGGGAAATAGACTATGTATGAGGGATTAGAGTTTTTATTTTATTTTTTGTTATTTTAATAAAAAATCATGTGTAGTGCACTTGTTAGTTAAATAGGAATCCCTTCTTTTACTTTCCTTTCTCTATTTCGAAATAGAGAAATGAGAGAGGGGATGGACTCTCTCTCATATTAGTATAAGATACAGATATAATATATTTTTCGAGGTATTTTCTTCTCTTAAAAATGAATTAAAAAATAATAATAATGTAATATATAAATAGAATACTCGTTCAAGTGTAAGCTGAATCATGATGAGATCATAATTATGAAGAGATTGATAGTTAACTGGATGTACGATGAGAACATTAAATTGCAAGTGATTGAAGTGAAGTCGAATGTGGGGACCAGTACTTGTTGTTACCCTTCGAACATTAAATTGCAAGTGATTGAAGTGGAGTCGAATGGACCTTATTGGGGACCAGTACTTGTTGTTACTCTCCCCGTTCCAAAATATAAGTCATTCTAATTCTGTTTTTGATTTCACAATATAAATCATTTTAGATTTTCGAGATAAATATTTTGTTAATCTTAAAAGTCCACAATTTTTTTAAGAGATTTTCAATTTTACCATTGTCTCTTCGTATTCTTAAAGGTTCATTAATTATAGAAAATGTTAAGTATGACATTTTACAGTATATGTACTTTTAGAGCATCTGTAGTTGTTCCTTATATTTTCAAAATTTGGAAAATATAGGGAATGAGCTGCTTTGCTCATTCCCTATATTTCCAAAATTTGGAAAAATATGAACAATGCCTGCCTATATTTGAGAGTTGATATAGAAAATTCCCAAATATAGGAATCGAAAGATCATTTTGCGTCTATTCTTAAAAAAAATCTCAGTCGCAAGATGATCTTGAATTTGATCAAATTTTAAAAAACAAATAAGGTGTCGGACGCAAAATGATCGTGCGTCCGGTCGAATTTTTTTTTGAAGGCGTCAGACGCAAGTTCATCTTATGTCTAACCAATTTTTTTTTTTTTGAAATTACTGAAGGGAATGGACGCAATATGATTTTGCATATGAAGAAATTAAAAAAAAAACAAAATCACAGAACGGACGCAAGACCTTCTTGCGTCCGATATTTTTTCCCCCCAACTTTTGGATTTTTTCTATGGAATAGGGCCTATAGGATTGTTTATGCATATAAATCAAATTTGAGATTGGTTTGATTTTTTTTATCAAGGGCTGAGATGGAACCGTTCAATAGGAATTGTTATGTGTTTCTATGCATATAATTCTGTTTAATTTACAAATGTGTTAGATCCATTTTTTTTTATCAATGACTGAGATTTAAGAAAAAAAAAAGATCATCTACCGTTCGACCAAATTTTTGGTTTCAACCACAACAAGCCATACTCAAAATCATATTGCTAAAACCCAAATATGAAAATTTTGAATCTTAATGACCACAGATGCTCTTATACATCATTTAAGAGCTTCAATTTCCAAGAAAGTCTAGCAGTTTTATACTTCTCTTAAGTTGTTCTTAAATACTCATATAGAAACCTAGAATGCCTTATATTTTGGAACGAAGGAATTGAAGTGCTAGCTAGGGAGCCCAATATATCACTAATTCAATAAAAACATGTTGATTAGTTATTATTTGATGCAATTGATATATTGTTCACTAACGAAACGTCGAAACCCTAACGGCTAATGACATCGTCGTCGTCCTCTAGTTCTTGTCCCGGCCCTATCCCGAACGAAACCCTAACGGCGTCGGCATCGTCCTCTGGTTTTCTTCGTCGCTCGACTCGCTCGTGAAACCGTCGTCGATCGTGAAATCGTCATCATCGTCCATCGTCGTCCTCTGGTTTTCTCTCTCCTCTGTAAGTACCATCTTAAGTAACACTTAAATATTTATTTAATTTCATTTATTTAATTAGGTTGAATGTTAAATTGTTAATTTGAGTTGAATGTTAGGTTGAATGTTAGGTTTTTTAATCATCTTCGTACTCAATTTTAGTTGAATGTTAGGTTGAATCTTATGTTGAATGTTAGGTTTTTTAATCATCTTCGGACCCAATTTTAGTTGAATGTTAGGTTGAATGAAAATTGTACATTCAATTTTAGTTAAATGTTAGGTTGAATGTTAGCTTAACATTAGTTGAATGTTAGGTTTTTTAATCATCTTGAGTTCAATTTTATATTAATAAAGCTGAATAGATTATTGAGTTATTGAGTGGCTTAATTTTATGTTAATTATGTTAATTAAGTTGAATAGTTGCTTAATTAAGTTAAAAATTGGTATATTAGGCTTAATTCAAAATTTAATTTCCTTTTTCAGTTTTATCATGCCTCGTAAATATGTGTCTGGAACGTTAAAAAGAAAGAAGAAACATGAAGAAGATAAATTTATTCAATCTTAAGTCAGGGCATTTGATAAATTTCTTACCAACAAACCAATCTCAAGTTGTAAAGCTAATGAAGATCAGTTCAAGAACATCAAGAGTTGAATGTGGGTGTTGAAAATGAAAAACCGGTTCAAGAGTTAAGTAAGAATGTTAATTTGAATGTGGGTGATAAAAATGCAAAACCAAATCAAAATGAAGAATGTATGCCTATAAATATTTATGATATAATGAATGGGGAGATTATTGATCAAAAAGTTCAGTATTTATTAGTTGAAAGAGGGCCAATTAGAGTTGCTATTGATTTTCCTAAAGATAACGAAGGTCGATATTTTTCTTGTGTACACTACACTCAATTGTTATTAAATGGGAAAAACTATGATAGAAGATGGCTTGTTTATTCAACTAGTTTGGATAAAGTGTTTTGTTTTTGTTGTAAATTGTTCAATAAAGAAGGGAACAATAATCGATTGTCAAGTGAAGGGTTTAAACAGTGGCATAATATTAGTCATTGACTTCAAAGCCATGAAGAGAGTGAAGACCACATTAATTGCATGACAAGTTGACTTGAATTGGAGACGAGATGCAAAAACGTGAAGTTATTGACAGATGTGTGGAACTACTAATTATAAAGGAAAAAGAATATTGGAGACATGCTTTATTAAGAATTATTGTTGTAATTAAAATATTAGGTAAAAATGCATTGGCATTCGTGGTGACAATGAGAAGATTTATGAAGAGAATAATGGTAATTTCTTAAGCATGACTGAAATGATTGCCGAATTTGATCCCATCATGAAAGAAAACATTAGGAAATTCCAAAGCGGTGAATCTCGTAAGCATTATCTTAGCCACAAAATCCAAAATGAATTGATAGAATTGTTGGCAAGTGAGGTAAAAGGTGCAATCATTAAAACAATCAAAGAAACAAAGTATTATTCAGTAATACTTGATTGTACTCCAGATGAAAGTCATGAGAAACAGATGTCTCTGGTCATATGGTGTGTTGATGTTTCAAAAAGTTCGATAAAGGTAGAAGAATTCTTTTTAGAATTTTTAGTTGTAAATGATACATCCGGGTTGGGACTTTTTAAAGTATTTGAAGATGTTCTGATGGTTTTTGGGCTTGATATTTTTAATGTTAGAGGACAGGGTTACGACAACGGTTCCAATATGAAGGGGAAGAACAAAGGTGTGCAAAACAGGTTAATTACTGTTAATCCTAAAGCTTTTTACACGCCCTGTGGTTGTCACGGTCTTAATCTTGTAATTTGTGATATGGCCAACTGTTGTATCAAAGCTGTCTTTCTTTGAAGTTGTACAACGTTTGTATACGTTGTTTTCATCTTCTACAAAGCGATGGGATATTTTGAAAAGACATGTATCAAATCTCATGCTTAAGACATTATCAAAAACTCGTTGGGAAAGCTGTGTTGAAAATGTTAGAGCAATAACATTTCAACATGTGGAGATAAGAGATGCATTAATTGAATTGGCAAACAGTGATACAGATCCCAAGATCAAGAATGAAGCTGGTTCCTTAGCAACGAATGAGATGGAAAATTGGAAGTTTTTACTGGGTATGATTATTTGGCACAATATATTATTTACTGTTAATTCTGTCAGTAAATACTTGCAAGAGGAAGACATGCATATTGATGTTGTTATACTTCAATTAAAAGGGCTCATTGCATTTTTTTGAAGAGTACAAAGAAACTGATTTTATGGAGGCTATGACTGAAGCTAAAATAGTTGCAGAGAAATTGGGAGTTGAAGCTATTTTCGTAAAGAAGCGTGTCGTCCATAGAAAGAGAAAATTTGATGAGAGTGGTAGTGAAGAAACAACACAATCACCTGAAGAAGAATTTAGGATTTATTACTTCATAACTGTAGTAAATCAAGCTATTTCTTTACTCAACAGTATGTTTGAACAATTTGTGAAATATGAACAACTCTTTGGTCTTTTGTTTGTTCTTAAGAAAGTATTTACGAATCTAAAATGTTTGGTAAACATATATATACAGTTTTATGTGAGAAGATTTAGGACTAGGTAATCATATGAATGCTGTCAACAATATTATAAGCCAATTAAATAGATGTACGTACTGATGTACATATGAAACTCTGAATAAATATTTTGACAACTGTGACTGAAAATGAAATCTCAAACTCTTAATTAGTGATCACCATACTCTATCTGTAAATTCCGACGTAATTAAAAAAATCTTAATTTCTTACATCTATAACTATTATAATGGGAGAGATGGGATTGGTAATTAATTAACAATTTTTTTGTATGTGTGCAAACACGTGTAGCGCACGTGTTTGTGGTTTTTTTTTGTCTTTTTCCTTCTTCCTCCACGTGCATCACACGTGTATGTGTTGGTAGATTTTTTTCTTGTCTTTTTCCTTCTTCCTCCACGTACATCGCACGTGCATGATACTAGTGTTTTTAATTTCAAACCAACCACCAATCAATTTCGTGCACACTAATTTTTTTACATCTTTTTAATATAAAACCAACCACCACGTGCACTCCAATTAATTCTCCTCTCTCCTTATTTCTTCCACGTACGTACACCTGCTACCAAGCTTACTTGTATATTAATATGAAGTTTAACACACATGCATTACTATAATCTCTCTCTCTCTCTCTCTCTCATTTTTCTTCTGATATTCTTGATCATGGAACGTGGAGGAATAATTGAGCAGTTGAAGAATAAGTGCATACTTATCACTGGTTCAACTGGATTCTTAGCAAAGAGTACGGATCTTGCAACACCATTCCAGTGATATATACATAAACAGCGCATAAATTCTTTGAATTAATTATTAGTTATCTAATTATGTCTTCATTTTTCATTAATAATTTTTTGGTTTATAGTCTCTGTGGAGAAGGTGCTCAGGATTCAGCCAAATGTGAAGAAGCTGGTCCTCCTTGTGAGAGCCAGTGACGGTAAGTCGGCCATGGAACGCATGCAAGACGAGGTAGTACACCTTCTGCAATTTTTCCAAATTAATTAATTCAATTATAACTAGAATTACTTATGATGTGAATCAGGTGTGATATATCAAAATCATAAAATAAAGTCTCTTCATTAGTGCAACATATTATATATAAGTTGAATCATATTAATTAATGCATTCATTATGTGAATTTGAAATATGAGTTTTTTTTTCCTATCTGGAGACTGATATTTTAGTTTTGAACTCATAGCACGTCATACTTCAGAATCTTTGACGTCACATATAAGAAGACGAAAAAAAATAAGGAAAAGTGGAAAACAATAAGGAAATGCAATAAAAGAACAAGAAGTGAAAAAGTGCTGGACTGTTAGGAAGCACGAATATACTTCCAAATGACCAACGTGTCCGTGTTGAGTGTGTATCGGGAGTCGATAGTCCGGGGGTACACCCAATTTTTAAAATACATTTTTCACAATTTTTAGACACAATTATATTTAATTAGATAAATGCATGGGGTCCTAGAGTAATTTTAAAAGTTTGTTGTTTACAATTATATTCAAACACAATATAAGACTACGTACCCACAGATTTGATAGTTAGATTATTTTTATAGTTCTATTAAATTGTTTAAATGTTTGCATTTTTAACAAGAAAAATATTTTTATATCTATAAATATAATATAAATTATTTTATATTTAACGTACCTACCAACGAACATATATCCTACTTTTTTTTATAAAATCATGTATCCCCATACTCGTGTCGCGTCGTACCCACACAGGACCGACCCTGAGTTCCCGGGGGCCCGAGGTGAACTTCCAAAATGGGCCCCCCGGTCCCCATACTTTAAAAAATAAAAAAAGTAAAAATATAAAAAAAATAAAAAAAAAACACATGTTTAAAAAAAGTTTGCACACTTTTCAAAGCAAAATATGCAAAATATATATCATTGAATAACAAGTTCATTCATAAGCATCAAACATATATGCAAAGTAGAGTCAAAACATATAATCAAAAATGCAAAACCCGTCAATGGAAAGCTCTGATTCTATCTCATTTAATGCATGAAGCTGCCTCAACAATTCACCTTCCCATCTACATAGATGAAATAAAAATTATGAAATGGAAACAGAAAATTATGAAATAAAAACGAAATAGCACTGAAGTGAAGAAATGAAACATAGGAGAAACATAAACATTAAGGAGTTATACATGCATCATTAATCATCCTAGTGCATGACTTCTTCTCGCATTATGTGCAGCAAACTCACTAATTAAATGTTCATAATCAAGCTTTTCTACCATCGCCTTCTCAAAACATAGCAGGCCTAATCCATTCAATCTCTCTTAAGACATGGTTGATCGAAGATAAGACTTGACAATTTTCAATTTTGAAAAATTTCTTTCTGCAGAAGCAACAGTAACTGGTATGGTCAACAAAATCCGATACGCAATCCATGCATGTGGAAATAAATCATCCATCCTTTGCAAATAATTAAGCACATAAATTGCTTTTTTTGCTTCCGATGGTTTAATTATTCTGAGGCACTACAACTCTAAGAACAGATCATCCCTATTAATATCATAATGTGAGTCGTGATGTAGAAACTCTTCAAGAGTGGCACAACAAGCTTTCAACTCATCATCATGAAGATTTCTCAACTTCTCCAAATCAAATAAAAAACCAACGAGTTTGTGATAATGTCTTAAGCGTGAGATTTGACACGTATCTTTTCAAAATATCACATCGCTTTGTAGAAAATAAAAACAACATATACAAACGTTGTACAACTCCAAAGAAAGACATAGCTTTGATACAACAGTTCGCCATATCACAAATTGCAAGATTAAGACTGTGACAACCACAGGGCGTGTAAAAAGCTCTAGCATTAACAGTAATTAACCTGTTTTGCACACCTTTGTTCTTCCCCTTCATATTGGAACCATTGTCATAACCTTGTTCTCTAACATTAAAATTATCAAGTCCAAGAACCATCAGAACATCTTCAAGCACTTTAAAAAGTCCCAACCCGGATGTATCATCTACAACTAAAAATTCCAAAAAGAATTCTTCCACCTTTATCGGACTTTTTGAAACATCAACACACCATATGACCAGAGACATCTGTTCCTCGTGACTTGCATCTGGAGTACAATCAAGTATTACTGAATAATACTTTGCTTCTTTGATTGTTTTAATGATTGCATTTTTTACCTCACTTGCCAACAATTCTATCAATTCATTTTGGATTTTGTGGCTAAGATAATGCTTACGAGATTCGCCGCTTTGGAATTTCCTAATGTGTTCTTTCATGATGGGATCAAATTCGACAATCATTTCAATCATGCTTAAGAAATTACCATTATTCTCTTCATAAATCCTCTCGTTGTCACCACAAAATGCCAATGCATTTTTTAGCTAATGTTTTAATTACAGCAATAATTCTTAACAAAGCATATCTCCAATGTTCTTTTTCCTTTATAATTAGTAGTTCCACACATCTGTCAATAACTTCACGTTTTTGCAATCTCGTCTCCAATTCAAGTCGACTTGTCATGCAATTAATGTGGTCTTCACTCTCTTCATGGCTTTGAAGTCTATGACTAATATTGTGCCACTATTTAAACCCTTCACTTGACAATTGGTTATTGTTTCCTTCTTTTTTGAACAATTTACAACATAAACAAAACACTTTATCCAAACCAGTTGAATAAACAAGCCATCTTCTATCATATTTTTTCCCATTTAACAACAATCGAGTGTAGTGTACACAAAAAAAATGTCGACCTTCGTCATCTTTAGGTAAATCAATAGCAACTCTAATGGACCCTCTTTCAACTAATAAATCCTGAACTTTTTGATCAATAATCTCCCAATTCATTGGATCATAAATATTTATAGGCCTACATTCTTCATTTTGATTTGGTTCTGCATTTTCATCACTCACATTCAAATTAACATTCCAACTTAACTCTTGAACCAGTTCTTCATTTTCAACACCTACATTCAACTCTTGATATTCTTGAACTTCTTCTTCATTAGCTTTACTACTTGAGCTTGGTTTGTTAGTAAGAAATTTATCAAATACCCCAACTTGAGATTGTATAAATTTATCTTCTTCTTGTTTCTTCTTTCTTTTTAACGCGCTAGACACATATTTACGATGCATGATAAAACTGGAAAAAAAATACAATTTTGAATTAAGTCTAACATACCAACTTTTAACTTAATAAGTAACTATTCAACTTAATTAACATAATTAACTTAAAATTAAGCCACTCAATAACTCAATAATCTAATCAGCTTTATTAACATAAAATTGAACTCAAGATGATTAAAAAACATAATATTCAACTAATGTTAAGCAACATTCAACTAAAATTGAATATAGAAACTTACATTCAACCTAACATCCAACTAAAAATTGAATGTAAAAACTTACATTCAACCTAACATTCAACTAAAATTGAGTCCGAAGATGATTAAAAAACCTAACATTCAACATAAGATTCAACCTAACATTCAACTAAAATTGAGTATGAAGATGGTTAAAAAACCTAACATTCAACCTAACATTCAACTCAAATTAAAAATTTAACATTCAACCTAATTAAATAAATGAAATTAAATAAATATTTAAGTGGTACTTAAGATGGTACTTACAAAGGAGAGAGAGAACCAGAGGAAGACGATGGACGACGATGACGATTTCACGATCGACGACGATTTCACGAGCGAGTCGAGCGACGACGAGAACCGGAGGATGATGACGACGCCGTCAGGGTTTCGTTAGGGACAAGGCCGGGACGAGAACCAGAGGACGACGACGACGCCGTTAGTCGTTAGGGTTTCGATGTTTCGTTCGGGACTTAGGGTTAGGATTTTGGGGAAAAGAAGGAACAGGTGGGAGTGGGGCTTTCGGGTTGGCATTTTGGGGAAAAGAAGGAACGGGTTGGGTTTTGGGTTAAAGAGGGTTTGGGTAATTAGGTTCGGGTTGTAAATGTAAATGAATGTGGGTTTTGGGTTTTATATCCATTTAAATGTGGATTTGTTTTATATCACCCAAATTTAAAACCTCAAATTCAATCAAGCCTTCCAACATAAACCCAAATAAATTTTTAAAAAAATTTTAAAGGATCAAATTATTATTTTTGGGGCCCCTAATAACATTTTTTTACGCGCAAAATACGTGCTTATATTTACAAGAGAAGTTCAAATTTGGGAGCCCCTAAAATCGCAAAATCTCCGGGGGCCCATGGCGGCCGCCTTACCCGCCTCTAGGGTAGGGCCGGCCCTGTACCCACATTCCGTACTCGTATCTGTGCTTCATAGGTGGACCGAAACAACAAAAACTTATTTAATTTCATGACCTATTTGGGTTGAAAACACTTCTTCCCAATTTGCTTAGATGGTTCCGCACTTCTAACCAAATATTTAATTTCCACCATTTTGGCAATATACAATAAAATTGATCATTTATTAGTTAATTAGATTTGCCCGTGGTACAGCACGTCTTCGGAACGATACAACATATAAAAGTCTTGTAACAGTAAAACAACAATTATGGAGCTTAAGTTTGAATAGTAAAACAATAATTAGTTATAAATAAAAGTCCATGTGCTCATTAGTATATGTTAAAAAATAATTATAAATGGGGCTGTAAAATCCAACTTCTTAGAACTTTGAGTGTGTTAAATGATGAAATTTAACCGTTGATAAGATATTCGCTATTTTCAATGTAACATGAGCAATAAAAAAATGCATAAAAAATATGAAAATTTACAAACCTAAAATCTGAAAATATAAATTTAGGAGTAAATAGAGAGAGAATGAGAGAGAGAGAGAGAAATAAATAAATAAATAAATAAATGAGTTGTTTTGGGGGAATTTGAATTTGAGTTTTAGAAAAAACTTTTGGGCGGAAAAATATGTTTTGTGAGGTTAGATCTGGACCATTGATTTCAATCATATTGAATGAGAGCCACTTGATAGCTTTCTTTGTGTTTTATTATATAGATTTTAGTATGCAAATGCATGTAAGCAGTCGCTTAGTCCACGAAGAATACTCTCTCCCTATATTTAAGGGAGATACATATATGCATTTGATTCATTAATTTGTAAGATTGCTAAAAATAATTTATTTGAGATGTGTTTGGTGGATGCATGCTAGGTGGTAGCAACACGGTTATTTGATGTTCTGAGGGAGAAGCATGGGATAGGATTTGATTCATTTATAAAAGAGAAGCTGGTTCCTATATCCGGTGATATTGCTCTTAGGAATCTAGGGATACAAGACGTCCATCTCAGAGAATCATTGTTCAAAGAAATCAACTTTGTTCTTAATGTTGCTGCCACCACCAACTTTTACGAGAGGTACATACCTACTTAAGAATTAATCCTTTTTAATCATGAAATTTAGATGCGATTAAATTATTATTTTTTATAAATTAAGAAACTATATATAATGAAGAGTTAATTTCATAATTTATGTACTTTTTTTTTGCAGGTATGATATGGCATTAAACATTAATGTGTTAGGAGCTAAGCATGTCTTGGAATTCGCCAAAAAATGCTCAGATATTGAAATGCTCCTCCATGTTTCGACTGGTGAGACCTTCTTCCACTTATGGTTTACAATTTTTCCCTTTATTTACTGGACTATTATTATATATTTCAGCCTATGTAGCTGATATGAAGAAAGAAGTAATAACTGAGAAGCCAGTTTATATGAGTGAAACGCTCAACGGAAACTCTGATTTAGACATTGACGCGGAGTTGGAGCTGGCAGAAGAAACAAAAACTGAGCTCAGAATGGAGAATTCACCACCAGATGTCGAGAAAAGTGCCATGAAAGAGTTGGGTCTAAAGAGGTCGATCTGTTTACTTGCGTCCTCTTTGTCGATCAACCATCTATACCATCGATTATTTATTTAGTAACTAGGATTCTTATTTCTCAATCCAAAAGAATATGCATGCTGATTTACTTATTAACTGAGAAATTTTGATAATATGATCAAGGCAGTAGTAATTAACAAGTACACTCAATTTGAAACGGTAAAATCAAGATGTACATGCATATCTAAGAAAGAATCTTTTCTATATAATTTCGTCACAACAAGCCTTATAATTGATAATGCAATTGAGTACATCATATCATTTACTGTTTCGTTTATTTAGAACTAAGGCTTACATTCTCATTTATTATCCTTTAATCTATCTTTTAGAGCTAGAAATTTTGGTTGGCCAAATACCTATGTTTTCACAAAGGCAATGGGAGAGATGTTGCTTGGGCACCAAAGAGGAGACTTGCCACTAGTTATTCTGCGTCCAACAATTATAACTAGCGTTTACAAAGATCCTTTACCAGGTTGGATGGAAGGGACCAGGTATATATAAGTTTTATGTTTACTGTATGTTTACCCTAAATCTTTATAGTTCATCGTACGTCTGGCAATAATGTTAAGATTGCACTATTTTTACTATTGTTGCAGAACAATAGACAGCTTCATAACTGGTTTTGCAAAGGGAAATCTTCCATGCTTCTTTGGAGATCCTGAGTTGATTATGGACGTCGTAAGTTTTAGTACTCCACTTACAAGAAAATGAGATAAAGTTGATGCATTATCATATACACTTAATTAAGCAACATGCATAAAATATTGATAACAACCTAAATCATGTTTGTATAGATTTACAGATAAAAAATAATAATTTAGATGCCTATTGATCAATGCAATGCGTTAGACAAGCTTATATATATATATATATATATATATGTTTCAAATAGATATATATGTAGTAGTTTTTCTTCAACGAATTAGTGATTACTCATTTGATGACTAAAACGGCATTAATATATAATTTGTGATGCAGATTCCTGGAGATATGGTGGTGAACTCAATGATAGTAGCGATGATATCTCATTCGAGTCAGCCCTCTCAGTTCATCTATCATATTTGCTCATCCATTCGAAACCCTGTCACATACACTACCTTGGAGGAGTGTGCATACAACTACTTCCTCAAGAATCCTGCCAGTGGCAAGAATGGGAAGCCAATTAAGGTGCATAAAATTCCATACTTTAAAACAATGTCTCTCTTCCGCGGGTATATGGCTCTAAAATACAGGTTGCCGCTTGAGGTTAGTCTCTTAAATGATCCAACCACCCCATAAGTACTTTTGAGATTTCGCGTGTGTGTGTATCATCAGATTGGTGGAGGGTCGGTCTTGTACAGATTTTCCAGTCCTAAAGACAACCCCCACATTGATTGTTTCCTCCTGGACTTAAAACATGTTCCCTTACATCTATATAGGCATTGCACGTCGCCAATGTGGTATTTTGTTATTTATTTGCACATCGATACGATGATCTCAGACGGAGGTATAGGTTTACAATGACCCTGGTGGATCTTTACGAGCCCTATGTCTTCTTCAAGGGCTGGTATGCAAATCTTTTAACTTTTTTATATAGGTAATCGAAAATGAGGAAAGGGAGCCTCATACTTATAGAAGGCGATATCCCTTCAATAGAGTGCTTGTAATTATATTGTGAAATCCTTTATGGATGATCGGTGCCATTAACTTTGTTCTTTATGTCATAGTATGTGTGCCTATAAAATATCAAGTGACTTAGAGATTGCTTATTCATACTTTTAGTAGTTATAAAATGAACAATTTTTAAGCCTATAACAAACTGTCACCATGCGATACATGATAAAAAAGCCTTCTAACAGCTTAATTTTTTATATACACGTGTTTTTACAACAATATAAATTTAATGAATGGTTCGAATCATACATATAAAACCCGAGAATATAAGTATCACTACTTGAAATGAGGAGTTTTCCTCCGCGTATACGAGGCTCCCTGTACACATTGAAATTTTAGGTTTTCTTTCACTGAAAGTTGAAATTTTGTCCCAAATTGCAGCTTTGATGACACCAATACAGAGAGTCTAAGGATTGCAATGGCCAAGGACTACAAAGCGGACGCAAATATTTTGGATTTTGATCCTAAGCATATAAACTGGGAAAATTACTTTCTTACTGTTCACATCCCAGGTGTCATGAAGCATGTTTTCAAGTGAACAGTTTATGGTTTGATATTTGTTCTACAAGTTTATAATTCATTTGTAACAGTTAAAACATTATTACCTATTTGTTCTCTATAATTCAATTGTAACAGTTCAAAAAATATTACCTATTTGTTCTCATTTTCTGTGTCAAATAACAGCATGCAATTATTCGTTTCAAAAAATTCAGGATTTTACACCTGCCTTCCTTGCACCAACAATATCGTTTTTGTTAGTTTCTTTTTAATTCTCTAACCCTATTTCAGTTAGTTAAATATCTCTTATACAGTCAAACATCCAAAGAATACAGTTGAGAAAATTAACAACCAGACAAGGATGATATATTATTTTCTCTCTCTCTCTTTTGGTAAAGTTCAGACATGGATTATTGAATATAGTTCCTGAAACATAACCTAGAATTCACAGCAGAAAATATTGTATCTTCTCAAAACAGACTATACCTTATACCTAACATACCGCATAACCTCAAAACATTCAGTGAAGTTTGAACAGGATAGTTGGAAATACATGAGACTTTCAGACTGCAACTACACCAGTCAAAAGCACAGCAAGAAGAAATTAGGGCTTCACCTTGCCACACATTTTGTAGAGGATCATTGAAAGTATGGAAGTCTCGGGACATTATACGGTACATATAGAAGAAATATTTCCATCCACCAAAATAGAGTTAAATTCAAATCTGTTTCTAGGCATTTGACAAACTAGTTTTCATATGCAAACTTACAATATATGAACAAAATATCTTGTTTTTGAGGCATTAAAATGAATGTTGTCAGTTAAAAATCTATGTATAGACTACATTGCAATATACCTCCATTTGAATGCATCCCTACAATCTCCTCTTCACTGATCCTCTATAAAGAAAAACATGCAACGACTATATAAAAGGGAAAAGCGATGTTAAACCTCGTAACATTACATTACAGCAAAAGAATTGACACCGAAGACCACCACAAAAATTACTAGGCGCAAGTGCATTAGTCAATTAGCTTGCACTGATCAGCGGGATCACCTTGATTAAATGCGGGAAAGTAATAAAAGGGTCAACTTTCCTTTGGATCTGAATGCCCGTTTTGGTATCTTTCAAGAATTATATTACAGTTGTTCATCGTACGAGCATCCAATAAACTATGATTCCATAATTTAATCATAAACAGCCTCCAACACCTGTACATAAAAAAGTAATAGCAATATTAAATTAAACAAATCACTGCTGGAAGTTTGCAAATGAAAAGTCGGCCAAACTCAATAATAATCAGATGTTCTCGATACCATATTAGTCTAATATCAAACTTGCACATTACTTGCAAACTGTTACTTACGTATTGGCTCCACACAGTAGCTCCCCCGCATTCCTAATCCTTTCAAGAGACAATTATGTAAATACCAAATGTGGACTACACACTAGTGTTGGTTCCTCAGTGTGGTCCCCATGCATTAGTCGTCGTTTCGAGAAACTAGTATGTAACACTAAAAGTGGACTAATACGCAATATTAAAATAGGCATACAAAAACGAGAATGCATGGCTCCCATATTGTAAAGGGACAAATATGTAAATGACAATCTGTGAGGAATTAATACAAAAAAAAAATTGAGATTGTACGATACTTTATGCATTAAAAGCCCTAGTTTTAATAAATGTCTTACCAGACTAAAGCTGGAGCTTGGGCAAGGTCCTGCCCGTGGAGCCGAGAGAATGCTTCACATGCCCAGGAAATGTGACCATCAGCCAGAACCCTGAAAAACAAAAGAGAAATAGTATATTTAGACATCTTGTTTGTCAATGGCATTGCAAAAGGGATAATAGATTTCCTCTTATAATAGTAATCAACAGTTTCAGATTATCTACTATGAAAACATAAAAATTTTGAATGTGAAAGTGTATGTGTATACAGAACTATCAATGAGATAAAATCACCTTTGCTTCCTCACAAAAGAATTCCATAGATGCATAATTTGTTTTTCGTCTTTTGTCACATCCACAAAGTCATCAAGCATCTGTCATTACCGGATTAATTTGAATCAATGCATTTAATCAATTAGCAATACTATATAAAGGCATCCTTCAAGAAGAAAAGGTGTCAGGTATTTTGTAAACAACACCCAGTGAAAAGCTAAAATTCTGTTCAAGTAATACCTCATTCAAGGTTTTTCTCCCTCAAACACTTTTTGTATGGAAAAAGTGCACCTTCTACATTTAATATTAAATTCTGAATTAATTATGCACTTCTTATACACTTTTCTATTTACAATGGGATGTGAATAAAAAGCACTATTTGTGCACTTCTTCTCAAGTTTATTGAAAAGAGCAGTGCACTAATAAATTCAGAACTTTATGCTAATCGAGTGGCCCAAGGGCACTCGTTAGCAAAACCCTTCAGATAAATAACTCAAGCAAATATCACATACAAACTTCTCAGGTGTGACTGAGTTTAACTGAAGCCTAGCGGGAAAAAAAACTGACTTTAACTGGAAAGAACAGGGGGTGGGAAGCAATGCAAATCCCTATTATACCCTTCTATCCTCGAAATCCGCAATGTCATCATCCACTTCATCTTCACTGTCACGATCTGAATATACTTGCTCCAACGCCATTGGCTTCAATATAAGGAGAAAAAGAAAAGAAAAAAATAAATCAAATTCAACTCCACAAGGAATTAGGAAAGCATTTGTCTTCTAAAAAAGAAACAGCATATAAACAGTGAATTAAGAAGATAAATGCTAAAAGAAACACTACGTACGTGAGGAAAGTAATCAGAACTACAACTGTTTACAGAAAGTAGTCAGAAATTCAAAACAGTGGGTTGTAACATTTGTTAGTACTTCCAACGGTAGAAAAGTAACAAAATCAGTCTCTTCATATTCGATCAAATGCATCAATATATTAATTGAAGAATTTCATCAACTTTGCATAGAAGTTCGCTTCAAGGCCTAGAGGTGTCTAATTAGGACAAAACATACATTCGCCAGGAACTAAACAGGAGATAGCATATTATTGGCATTTGCTAGAAGAACGAATTATCTACTTTTGAACAAAGGTTAACATAAGGCGCACCATTTAAAGGGGTTTTCTTTTGAAGATATTCATATACAGCTAGCACAGGAACATTGAAAATAATGAATTTCCAAAATCATATCTTCATGCTGAATAAACAATTTAGGGTTCCAACTATATCTGCAGTGGCATGGAAGACTGAGCAAAATTCATGCTAGCTAAAATATTTTGCATGATCAGACAAACAATCAAGATACACGATAATGTGCACTTCAAATTTTTACAGACAATACTGTGTTTGGTGCATACTTCAGGCTTAGAAAACAAGTAAAAGAATCCCAAGGGGGTATTTGACAACCAAGTCAAGCACACAACAATCATTAAACAGCAAGGTTGTGATTATTTCATATCCAGAACTACTGTAAATCAACCAATGAGAAGATTGATTTGTACCTTACATTCAGTTTAAAGGAATAAAGTCATGGAGTGGTTGGAGTTAAACAAAGATCCCATATCACTAAGAGGGCAGGAATGAGTTTATTGTGTGATGTCTAAATAAGAAACACTAGGTTAATTTTTCTAATCTTATAGTAGTATCAGTCAAAACGCTTCGCACATCAAACTCTTACAGCCGCAATAGACGAAAACAGAAGTGGCTACTACTAAGATCAAGATTAGTACTAAAAAAGTGCTAAAAAACTACACTAGAGAAGAAGTGAATAGTGAGGAAAAAAATACATAAAACGAAACAAGACATTAGTCTGTGAGCACCTGAGCTCTATGAGAGTGAAAGAATTGGCGTTTCTGCAGAAGTTGACGGCTGCAGTCAAAAAAAGAAAGGAAAAGCAAACAGGTCAGAATGATAACTGAGGTACTGGGTTCCTTCTTCACTGAAAATTGTTACAGGCTAGTAAAACCAAGTTCAGTTACTATCAGTCAACAACATTATTTTTCCAGCCAGATTTTGTTACATGGGCATGTTTCCGTGCATACCGTCAATATGGGAACCTTGTGTTTCCAGCCAGTTTCAAGTTATAAAGCTACGTATGGGAACAAAGTTAAGATGACTGGATGTTTGGGACTCATTTTGTTGGAGTTAAGTTAACTACACTTATCTTATCTAAAAAGGTAAGAAAACCATAGTTATCTTAACTCCACTCTTACCTAATTTTCCTTAACTTTGAAGATAACTTCAAAATGGAGGTAAAGATATGACTACCGAAGTTAGTTAGCATACATTGTAGCTCCAAAGTTAACATAACTTTAGTTATCTAAACTTTGTTCCCAAACAGGGCCTAAAGGATTGTTTAAGGAGTATTTTAGTCTACTTGGGTCAAGACTTGACAAAAAAGAGATAAAATCAGTAATGATATATTTAAAAATCAAATTTCATATATTAATTCAACTTAGAAATTGCACGTAGATACAATCATAAATATGCAAACATAATGCATGTAATGTATAAAGAACAAACACATAGCTGTATGGGTGAAGGTATGTATTTATTAATAACCTAAACCCAAGCAAATCTTCTTACCTAATCAATTAACACAAACATATACAACTAGTATTTATGAGCGGAGCATATATATACAAAGTACTAACATATTGATCAGTGAAACAACTAAAACTAGAAGGTAAAACTCCAATATATACTGAAACCTTCTTATCCTGAGATATCCATAACTGATAACTGAAAACAATCGAAACTGAGTTCTCTAACCTTGAAGCAAAAATATCTCTAATATTATAATGGGAGAAGACCTTAGTGTCATTTGTCAATCTACCAACCCATGCATTGCACGTGCATAACTAATATGAATGAGGTCTCAGATTCGAGTCATCACTACATCAGATTTTTTACTTTAATTTTTAAAATATATTAAATGTGCATCACACGTGTAAATTACTATCTATCTATCTATCTATCTATCTATCTATAATATAATATATAATATCTACTATTTTAATGGGAGAGTTGGAGTTGTAAATCTGCCTACTTACGTGCAACACACGTACAACTCCAACTCTCCCATTATAGTCTTCACATTTACTTATAAAAATATATAATCATATGTATGTTATGCATCGCACGCATAAATCAGAGTTTCACTTTTTTTAAAAAAAATAATACGTGCATCGCACATGTATATTACTAGTTCATCACATGTATATTACTAGTTCATAATAAAGAAAAAATGTAGCTAAAGCACAGGCAAGTAATAACAGTTCCAAAGAATGGTTTGCATATTTTGACGTGAAAGATGAAATAAAGGTTTTGCCTAAATTCAAGTAAAAAGAGAAGATGTTGTTTGCTTACTTTCTAGGATCAGTCCTTTCGACAGATAGTTTCCTGGTCTTGGCAAATTGCAACATAGTAGGGGGTTGAAGATTGTTTCCAGATACAGGCTGAGCACACTCATTGCTGGTAGAAGCCTGAGCTGTAGCAGTACAAATTCCAGTAACATCTGGGCTTGATGTCACATGTTCTGCACACTCCACAGTGTGATGGTTATCTGAACCAAAACTTTCACATTTATATCTAGCGGAAAGCAACTGTGTTTCATGGAGTATTCCTCTGGGAGGCCCTTCCTCTAACCTATAGGAACTTCCATCTGTCGCAGAACAATTATTCTTCTTATGAGCTGATACATATAAACGATTAATTTTTTAATGCATATAAAACAATAATGGACCAAAAAGTACAAACCATTGAATCCGTTAGGAACCACAGCTCTCACAGGATATCTGCCAGGTCCATGAGAGGAGTGTTGTGTGGCTTCTGATGAATCTACTTCCAAAATTTGGGGGTGGACATGACTTACATTCTGTACGATACTTTGTGATCTTCTACGCCTGTTAGACTTTGACCTGCCAATAAGAAATAAAACTTTCAGCTCAAAGTATTTCCTCAACTTTGCAAATACATTCACTTCAATAGCAAGTTGGCAGAGGGTTTTAACTTTCAAAGTTTCAATGGTATTAGAAATATTACCTGAACATGAACGTCTGCAATCTTGGATCAACTTCATTAGAAGTAACCTGAGAAATACCATAGGCTCTTATAAAGCAAACAACAAGAAGCCAACATTCAAAAAACAAACGCCTTTATCATTACATGAGCAATGAGTCCCGTATTCACACATTTATTACGAAAAAAAGGTTCATTCAGTGCATAACCTCGATTGCAATTCATTGACGTGCATAACCAAAGAACAGTTTAACTATTTACCTTCATGGTAAAGAATTCACTGGCCAAAGCCACCGATAACAAGTTTACAAGAATTAAATGGTAGAAATTAAAAATTAAATGAATGAAGTGCTATCACACGAGACAATATTAACCTATTAAGCATCAACCTTGCATCATGACAGCTCCAACAGATCACATGATGCACCAATACTTGCATCATGATTTTCTAGCCAATTATGTGTTGGATATAAATAGATACATGGTAATAATACATAAGACATTAGCCTCTAACTATAGGTAAACTGGTTGTTGAAGAGTCAATCAAACAGGTCATTTTCAGGTGACTAATTGTAACTGGCTAATTTCCAAATATGATGTTTTGGAGAGACATCCTAGAAGCCCTTCAATATATAAATCAATAATTAACTGGTGGATAACTTAGAACTATCTGAATTAGGCAATATATTATGGGTAAGCATAAGCTAGCAGCTAGATCGAATTTTTTAGTTGAGAAGAAACATTTACCTCAGATCTCCAGATATCCGTTCTTACAGAAACATTTACAGTTTGATACTCTTCATTTACCTGTGTAAATATTTAAACCCAATGTATTATGAAGTAGCACATGACAACCTTGGGATTAAAAGAGAACTGGCATTGAAGTTTACCTACCCAGAACTCAAAATTGAATAAATCATGAGATGAGCACAAATGACATCTTAGACCCTGTCACAGAGAGCATGAACTATTAAAATAGTCCGCATGTCAAATAAGAAATATGTGCCATGAAAGAGGGACCACAGGAAACAGCAAAATATCTAATAAAAAAGTAGAAATATTTGCAACTACCTTAAAACTTGCACACTGCACCAAGCAGAATGGACAGGTAAAGTCTTCTGTAACTGTTCATAAATGAGAGAAAGGTCAAAACAGAATCCACCAACACGGCTAAGATTTAGAACTAAACTAGTAAGCAATACAGTTGAAGAATACACGGATAAAATAAACAGAAATCTGAACCTCTATCTACAAAAAAAGACTGAGCCGTCATCACAAATCTTGCGATCCGACATCCTCAGAACCTTAACTGCATCTATCCAAGTCCTTTTAGGTGTACACTCAGGACATTGCTCACTTAACAACAGAATCCCAACACTCTTTCTAATTAAAACATTATTAATCTTCATTGAACATGCCCAACTTATCTTAACCACTTTCTTTCATTTATCCTCAAGTAGAGCCAATAGTTTAGCACTAATGTTACACTAATTTCCTATCTTACCCTTCTATTGTTTACCACTAATCCATCTAAAACCCCTCATTTCAACATGTATTTTCCCTGATAGAATGGTTCATTGTACTAAATTCCAGGTACTAGGCCAATCCAAAACCAGCAATATTTTTTGTAGCAATAATTATACATAGTGGTACACGATAACATAACTACAAATCAATGACGTGCTCTCATAAGTCATATAGACTCATAGTGAAGTAATAGAAAGAAGCCAAGCAAAAAAAAATACTAAACTGACAAGCGAGAATCCAATACCTTCAGTCTTTTGTAGAGTATTGTTGTAGTATTTATAATTGAAGAGGACATTCCCAGTTCTCAGTCTGGAACACAGAAATAAGGTAATAAGAGCAACAATGAATCAATGATTCTAGACAAGTAATAATCAATTCAATATAAAGTACAAATTGAAAAAAACTTTAGAAAAGCTACAATGAAAACCAACAGTAATGCATATATGAATAAGATCATAAATTCTTTCAACAGCATTTTTTCAAGAGAATTGCAAATTGACAGAAAAATTCCCAAAAGGAGAGAGTATTCTACAAAGTACCAACAATAACAAATTCTTTTTACATTCTCCATCCAACTAACTACTACTCTCTCTCGTTATTAACATGTAGTACAATACATGAAACAAGGATTGATCAAAATAAATTTTGAAATTTAACCCAGGCATGACAAAGAAGAATGATATCAGTTATCCCCACAATCCATAGCATATCTTCATTCTTACCCTTTATGTGCAGTCAGTCATGCAAACAAACTGTATATACATATTCATGCAGATCTTGATGAACTAGCAATGAAGAGACTTAACAAACACAATAAGGAGATAAAGATGATGAGGTTACTTCTGATGCATGGTTTTTGTATGCAGAATGAGTATTGCAGATTATGTGTGCTAAATGAAACAAGATGGATAGCACTCCTCAAAGAGATTTCTACAAAATATGTGATTTGATATGGGTATAAATAGAACTAAATCGAGACCGTTCAAACCGGGCACGAATCTTAAAGCTCTCGGGGGTAAAACAGTAATTTCACCTATAAACGGGTCCGAAAATGGGAACCGAGTCCTTTTCAAGCCCAATAACCCAAAAACGGGTCTGCCTTACTGGGTTAGGGTGAACCCATTATAAATAAATCTAGCAAATTTAAAGAGTGATTTGTATTCATGATTATCCTTAAGAGACGCTTTAATCCAAATCTCTTATCATAAGGGAATTTAAACTCTATTTCTTATTCAAAAATACCCGGAAGTAGAGATAAATGATTATCTCAAAACTAGTCCCAAAGGCGACTATAAATACCCTCTACCCCTGTCAGAATCAGGTAATCAGTATTTTGCCACTAAAAACACTTTCTATTCTTAAGTTCTGACTTGAGCGTCGGAGGGTCTATTGTCGGGGTCAACCCCGGTGTTTCAAACTTTTTACAGGTCAATCGGAACGATCGTCATCATCAAGATCAGATCCAACGGTGTAAATAAGTCAGATTCAACAGTCAACCACAACTGGAAACAATCAATATCGGCGAAAGTTAAAAATGTCAGTTTTTTATTGTTTTTAAAAGAACTCATATCATCTGTTTGCTCCTACACAAAAATTAGCAGCAATAGACTGGCACCGTCTGTGGAAAACAAGAAAAGCAATCAGACCATACTCGTTGGTAAAAGCAGTTTTCAGCCATGCCTCCAAAGAAAAAAGGGAAGGCGGCGGCGTCAAGCCGAAGAGCTACCCCTCTTCCTCCTCCACCTCCGCTTGAGGACCTTCCCCCTCAGCAAGATCGGCAAGCTTAGCAGCCTCAACCTGAACAGCCGCCTCTCCAACAGGCTCGCCCCATGTCCAGAGGGGCTGCATCGGGAGGCTCCCGTCGAAACCGCCAAAAACAGCTCCCTCTCCATTACCATGTCTCGATCCACAATCCTTCCACCGACTCGATGGCCTCGCATAGTCCTCAGGGGTCAAGAGACGTCCGTCAAATTATCGTCAATCGCCAACGAGGGGTCGACCTCTGAACCCGCTTGGATGAGAGATGAGCCCGTGACGAGATCCCTCAACCAAAACACCAGAGAAGTCAAAGGAGCCATTCTCCTCGAAGGCCAAGATCCAGAAGGCCCCCCCAGGGGGGCGAAGAGGATCTCCGCCCCGTCGACAGCGAAGAAGCCACACCACTGCGTGCCGATCAGCACCCAGGGTTTACCATGATGGAGGGGCACCGGTCACCCAGGCACAATTCCAAAATTTCAAAGAAGACAACCTGCGAGCCCTTGACATCACTCCAAATCACGACCGACAAGCACACACAGCCCTCACAGTGCCACCAATCAAGAAGAAGTCTCGAGGGTCGACTAGATCCGACCAAAGAGACTACTTGGTTCATCACCGCATTCAAAAGATGGAGATGCCTCAGCAAGATCAACCTCGAAGAAGGTCAACAGACCAAGAACTTCCACCCAAGCAGACCCCCCTTCTCCGGACCATCATGGTAGCTCGTGTCCCCGAAACCTTCAAGCCACCTCATTTTGAAACCTACAACAAGAAGTCTGACCCGGCTGATCATATTAAGAGTTTTATAACCCTCATGATGATCCATCAAGCCTCGGACGCGCTCCTCTCTAAGGTATTTCCCGTAACATTGAGGGGACCTGCGAGAGAATGATAGTCTCGCTTATCCCCAGCATCTATCTTCTCAGTTGACCAGTTTGAGCAGCCCTTCCTCACCCACTTCGTTAGCAGCTGTCGAGCCGAGAAAACAAGCGTATTCTTGCTAGCCCTTAGTCAAAGGAAAGGTGAACGCCTAAGAGATTAAGTTCGGCGCTTTACCGTTGAAGCTCGGTTTATTGCCTCTCTCGACCAATCAGTAGTCTCTGCAGCATTCAGACACGTCAATAACGCCAACCTCAAGGCGTCACTTGCCAAGAAGCTTCCTCGGGACTTCTCGGAACTCCTGCTTAGGAGTGAAAAGTACATCAAAGCTGAAGAGGCTCTCAACCCCCCCAGTCGAGAAGAGTCATCTTCCGGGAACAAACGAAAGAGTGCAAACGAAGAAGGATCTCAGAAACTCCAGAAAGACAACAATGGTCAGTGCCGCCCTACTCCTCGTTTTGAGAAGTTCACCCCTCCTCAATGCCAATATAACAGCAGTTCTCATGGAGGTAGATAAGGAAGGGCTACTCCGCGGTCCCCCTAGAATAAATACCCCCGCAAAGAGGAACATAGACAAGTGGTGCCGCTTTCACAGGGAACAAGGCCACGACACGGATGCTTGTCGGGCTCTGAAGGAGGAGATCGAAGAACTCATATAGCGGGGGCATCTAGCCAAGTTCGTCAGAAAGGGCAGGGCTGATCCTCCACCCCAATGAGCTAACAAGAAAACTGAAAGGCCCGCCGAGTCCCAAGACTCCGAACCTAGGACCATCCTCCACCTTATCCATGGAGGTCCAATGGGAGGAGAATCAAACTCTTCCCAGAAGGCCTTCATCCGAGAGGTGAGTTCGGTCCAGTATTTTTCCCCGATCAAGAGCCCTGGGACCTCGGTGACATTCTCAGATAGAGACCTAGAAAGTGTCCAAATGATCCACTGTGACGCGCTCGTAATTAGTCTCCACATGGCCAACCACGAGGTGCACCAAATCCTAGTCGACAATCCGTCAATGTCTTCTTCCTGGAAGCCTTCCAAGGCCACAAACTTTCTTGAGACCGTCTCAAGCCTGCCGGATACATACTTCACGGGTTCTCTGGGGTTCCAGTCTTAATCGAAGGAATAGGCACTCTTGATATGACCGCAGGAAAAACCCCGACAACCCGGACAGAGACAATAGACTTCATGGGCGTTGACGTGAAGGCCGCTTACAATACCATCCTCGGCCGACCAGGCCTATTAGTACTCAATGTCGTACTCTCAGCCTTTCACATGAAATGAGTTCCCGACCTCGACAGGAGTGGGGAAAGTCAAAGGAAACTAAGAGACAGCTCGGAAGTGCTATACAACTACAGTGGGGGCCTCGGTTCTCCCACTTAAAGCATTAGAGCTACCCCAACGGAACAGTCAAGTCCTTCCAAACTAGTTGATGAACTCAAGAAGATCCCCCTCTTTTGGGAAGACAGACTTGGAATACAAAACATCAAATGAAGTACCACGAAGGTGCCTCACACCCTCTCGTAGAAGCAGATTTTTAGTTTTCAATAAAGACGCCACTTGCGATACGGCCAAAGCATGTAATAACGGCTCATCCGCCTCAAGGCAGCCACTTAATTTGTTTCAATAAAACTTAACTTTTTTCTTATAAAGATCATTTCATTGGCCTCATGTCTATCTTCCTGAGTCACATCTACGACTTGTTAAACAGTAAGTTCGGAATCCAACTTGTCCCCCAGGGCTGCTCCTACAACTGGCTAGGCACAAAAGACAAGTTTGGAGTCCAACACTTGGTTCGATGCTATTTTAGTCGCTTGCGAATAAGTAAGTGCAGAGTGACTCACCATTCGGAATTGCTCCTACAACTCGTTAACCTCTCAAACAAGTTTGAAGTCCAACACTTGGTTTGATGCCGTTTTAGTCGCTTGCAAACAAGCTAGTGCGAAGTGGCTCACCATTCAGAATTGTTCCTACAACTCGGAGAATCTTAAACGACTGGTTCGGAGTCCACAATCATGGTTCGAAACAGCCCTCACAACTTGCAAGTATGTGAGCTCGGGCAAGTATGCGGGCTCGGGGCTCGAAAACGACCATTCGAACACTCTCACAACTGGCCACAATAAGAGTACATGCTATCCAATCGTCTACTAAATTCACCTCCGAGTAACCTTCTTCCACAATGAGTTCGGAGCTCAACTCACCCCTAGAGTTGCTTCTCAAACTCGCCTCCCAAACGGCTCTTTCCTTGAGCCCGGTGATGCTCTTCATCCAGCTCGCCTCCCGGGCGACCTTCCACAACAAGTTCGAAGCTCAACTCACCCAAAGTGGTTCCTCAA
Organism: Hemerocallis citrina; assembly: GCA_017893485.1. Taxonomy (NCBI): domain Eukaryota; kingdom Viridiplantae; phylum Streptophyta; class Magnoliopsida; order Asparagales; family Asphodelaceae; genus Hemerocallis; species Hemerocallis citrina. The sequence goes on from CM030365.1 coordinate 204,870,577, forward strand.
ACTCGCATCCCGAACGGCTCTCTCCTAGAGCCCGATGATGCTCTTCATTCCGTTCGCCTCCCGAGCGGCCTTCTTCATCCGCAGTGAGTTCGGAACTCAACTCACCCCTAGAGTTTCTCTTCAAACTCGCCTCCCAAACGGCTCTCTCCTAGAGCCTGGTGATACTCATCCTGCTCACCTCCCGAGTTGCCTTATCCACGATGAGTTCGGAGCTCAACTCGCCCCTAGGGTTGCTCCTCAAACTCGCCTCTCGAACGGCTCTCTCCTAGAACCTGGTGATGCTCTTCATCCTGCTCGCCACCCGAGCGGTCTTCTTCATCCGCAGTGAGTTCAGAGCTCAACTCACCCCTAGAGTTGCTCTTCAAACTCGCCTCTCGAACAGTTCTCTCCTAGAACCTGGTGATGCTCTTCATCCCGCTTGCCTCCCGAGCGGTCTTCTTCATCTGCAGTAAGTTCGGAGCTCAACTCACCCTTAGAGTTGCTCTTCAAACTCGCCTCCCAAATGACTCTCATAGAGCCCGATGATACTCTTCATCATGCTCGCCTCTCGAGCGGCCTTCTTCATCCGTAGTGAGTTCGGAGCTCAACTCACCCCTAGAGTTGCTCTTCAAACTCGCCTCCCAAATGGCTCTCTCCTAGAGCCTGATGATGCTCTTCATCCCGCTCGCCTCCTGAGCGATCTTCATCCGCAGTGAGTTCGTAGCTCAGCTCACCCCTAGGGTTGCTCCTCATAACTCCTCCCGAACGGCTCTCCTAGAGCCCAACGATGCTCTTTATCCCGCTCGTCTCCTGAGCGGCCTTCTTCCAAACAAGTTCAGAGCTCAACTCACTCTTAGAGTTGCTCCCCAAACTCGCCTCTCGAAAGGCTCTCTCCCAGAGCCTAATGATGTTCTTCGTTTCGCTCGCCTCCCGAGAGGCCTTCCAAACGAGTTCGGAGCTCAACTCACCCTAGAGTTGCTCCTCAAAACTCACCTCCCGAACAGCTTTTCTAGAGCCCGGTAATACCCGTCATCCTGCTCGCTCCCCGAGCAACCCCCTTCTTCACCAACAGCGAGTTCGGAGCCTAACTCATCTAGAGATGCTCCCCAAACTCGCCTCCAAGAACGGATCTTCCCGAGAGTCATACAAATCTCTTCTTAACTTCATGAAGGCAAAGAAATTGCGGTCCTATTTTGACCCTGAAGAAGGATAATTCTTCAACCGACTTCTGAAGAGAAATTGTAGATCTCTGTAGCAACGGGAAAGCTAGTTACAATGCAGCTCACCGAAGCAACTCCGGCATTCGGAGGCCAGATCCGAGCAAACAAGAAACCGAACAAAAAGAAGCCAAAATGGCGTCGACAAGTCAACGATCAAACACCACGCGTCGCCTCGTCATCGTTCGCCAAACACTCGCCAACGCTCGCCGCATCGCCGCCCAAACACCGAGTCGCCGAACTCCAAAGCTCCACAAGTAACCGAGCTCCATCTCCAAAGCTCGAAGCTTCGTCGAGCTGAAGACCTCGCCGAGATCCTCTCTTCGCCGACCACCACCATCGTTCGTCACAGCGTTCGCTAGCATCGTTCGCCCCCATCGTTCACCGAACGATCGCATCAATCACCGAAGCGCGTCGAGCAACAGCGGAACCGAATAAAAAATGAGAAGAAAATGCTCTCCTCCCGATCCTCATCCAATCTTGATCGACGGCTAAGATGCAACCCAAAAAGTCAACGGTCAATGTTCAATAGTCAACGTTGACCGCCACGTGTCGCCTCGCCAGTGCTCGCCAAAACTCGTGATCGATCACCAACTTCTGCCGAGCAATCACAAAAGAAAAAATCTGCCTCCCGATCCATGCTCGATCATGATCAACAGCCGGATTAAATCAAGGTAATTTTTTTATTGATTCTTTTATTTAATCGATCGACGGAGATGCGATAAAAAAAAGTAACGGTCAATGTTGAACGAGTCAACAGTCAACCATTGACCAGAACATGTCGACGCGCCGAACGATCGCATCGATCGTTCAGCGCGCACCAAGCAACAGCCGATTTGAACGAAAAGGGAGAAAAAAATTTGCCTCCCGATCCGTAGTCGATCGTGATCAACGATCATGATTAAATCAAGATAATTTCTTTTATTTAATTCCTTTATTTGATTATTAAATTGAATTAACTATTTAAAAATCCCCAATAATAATTAAAAATTAATTAAAATTTCAAAGAAAAAATAATTAATTCGGAAAAGCATTTTTAAATTATGAAAAAGTAATTATTAATTTAGAATAATTAATTAGAATTTTCAAAAATTAATTATTAAAATTTAGATATTGAATAAAAATTCAAAAAATGCTAAAAGATTTTTTTAAAATTCAGAAAAACCTGGAAAAATGACTAAAAATCCAAAAGATTCCAAAAGCTCAGAATAACACTGTTACACCTTAAGCAAGATACAAACTTCCCCGAGAACTCCAATAAGTTCTGTAAGCAATTAAAAATAGGCGAACTACTCCTCAACGGCTATGAAACTCGGTCTTCGGAGGTGGGGGGCTTGTGATATGGGTATAAATAGAACTAAATCGGGATCATTCAAACCGGACACAAATTTTAAAGCTCTCCGGGGTAAAACGATAATTTCAACTATAAACAGGTCCAAAATAGATACTAGGTCTTTTTCAAGCCCAACAACCCAAAAACAGGTCTGCCTTACTGGATTAGAGTGACAGTCCATTATAAATAAATCTAGCTAATTTAAAGAGTAATTTGTATTCATGATTATCCTTAAGAGACGTCGTAAACCAAATCTCTTATCATGAAAAAATTTAAACTCTATTTCTTATCCAAAAATACCGGAAAGTAGAGATAAATGATTATCTCGAAACTGGTCCCAAAAGCGACTATAAATATCCTACCCCCGTCAGAATTGGGTAATCAGTATTTTGCTTTTAAAAACTCTCTTTCTATTCCTAAGTTCTGACTTGAGCATCAGAGGGTCTACCGTTGAGGTCAACCCCTGTGTTTCAGCCTTTTTGCAGGTCAATCGGAGCGATCGTCACCATCAAGATCAGATCTAACGGTGCAAACAAGTCAGATTCAACAGTCAACAACAATTGAAAACAATCAATACCGGCGAAAGTCAAAAAGGTCAGCTTCTTATTATTTTCAAAAGAACTCATATCATTTGTTTGCTCCCACACAGAAATTAGCAACAACATGATTCAAACAACCGAATTCATCCATGGCAAGGTCCGGTAATGACCAACGGTGATGATGTGAAGAAAATTTCCAGGGAAAAGATATGAGTTCCTCAAAACCGTGTACATACTGAGAGCTTTAAAAAAAGTATCTCGTATAACTTCATCTCGACTTTGACAAGAATGGGTAGTTTGGTTAGTGTAGGTGGTCAAGAAACATCAGATGTATGGCATTTTCAGTTCCATCTCACAATATGCCGCACATGAATATTATAAAGAATTAGTCATGTAGGACAATAACAACTTCAGTATTGAGGGATCCTGATTCTTGTCAGGTAAAACAAAAACAACTGGAGTGTATCGTCAGTCTCTCAGCTGCCACAAAGACATTATGGCTGTACAAATGCACACAGCCTACCAAGCCAAATTCTTTGTAGGTAACAATAACTGCCAGATTAGTAGGCAAAAGACCAAGACAACTCCAACTGAGTCAATATCTCAAACCATGGGAAAACCATCACTCAATAGTCAATAATATCTACAAATTTTAGCAGTCAGAAAACATTGTGGGTTGTGGCTATACAAATGCACATAACCAACCAGGCTCAGTCAATAAACTGGCTGTGGATGCTGCATGTAAATTATATAACTCATTTTTGTCACTATTTTCCTAGGGGAAAAAAACAGAGCAAATACTATCATTGAGATGGACCTGGATACAGCCAGGAAAATTGTATGCAGAGAAGCTATACTTGAAAAACTAATTTCCACATACTAGTCATACCACCATCAACTACTAAAAGTATAAATTATAACGAGATCATCTTGTACTTGCTCCATTCATGAACAAGATGAAGCACATGAAAAGGCAATACAATTTTCAATAGAAATAAACTGCCTTTATCATATGCTGACTAAATCGTTCATAAGTAATTTGAGATATGTAATGCAGTAAGAAAACAATGTATATATAAAAAGAAAATGACATATAGTGAAAGAACTATTTATGAATAACTATAGTTACCGTATAATATGAGGTAGCGATGGTGTGGGAATGTTCTCATATGAATAAGAATCGTAAGGAGACTTCTCACTTGCTCCAATCTCTTGTGCGCAGACAGTCACTTGCACTTGTAATGAACTCTTCAGAGGACTAAGTTACCAATTATAACAGTGATAATTCATACTACACAAGAAAGATAGGGAAATAAACTCACCATGGAATCTAAGTTGAGAGCTCCAAAAGAAAGGTAGTTATCCTTGTCCAAGACACTGGGCTGCAATGTCAACATAGGTGATATGCATATTTGCACAACTTGATACATTCAGATCAAAACGCACACTCACTGAGATAATTTTGATGAACAAATTAAGGCCAAAAATTAAAGACAAACAACAGTACACTCAGCAGTGCCTACTTTATTTCAAAGTAGGCATAGTTATCTCTAAATGAACCTGATGTAAAACTAATCCTAAATAGAGAATTTCCAAGATTCTTAATGGATTAATTTTACCAACACGTAGTGCGGATTAAAGTTAGAAATTTTAAACAGTTAATTGGTTTGATGAATTTTCAAGAACTGAATCACGTTTAACAATCCCAATTAATAATTTAATTATACCAATCAATAATTAAATCCCTAAGTGTTCTTAGCAAGTAAAAGATTCAATATTGATTCGTACTCTAATCAAGCAAGTGGAACACTCGATCTCAATTATTTTTTTGGGAGACAGGCAAATCAGATAATATATAGAGATAATAATTGATAAAGCAGTATAACACAAATATTTAAAAATTGGAAAGAGTATACCGAGGGTTCGAAGAACTCAGCGAAGATCTCGGAAGAGTATAGCAATCAAGGAGATAGCAATGGCAGCAACAACTTCAAGAACAATGGCAGAAGGTGGTCAACGGCGTCACTGGCTGATGTCGACGACGGCGGTGGGTGTGACGGCGACGGCGCGGTGGTGGCGTGACGGAACAAGGAAAGGCGTCGATTTGGTGGGTTTCGGTTGGGCAGTGTAGTCGCGGGCTGAGGAGGTCGGGGGTGGGGTTCTGGGCTTTGGAGGAAGAAGGAGAGGAGAAAGGGGACTAGGGTTTCGATCGAAGGAGGGGATGGGTTCGGGGATGAAGTCGATGGCGAAGGGGGTGGTGGCTGTTGATTTGGTCGTAGTGGCGGTTGGCGAAGGCGTGGAGGACGGGATTGGTTGGGGATTGAAGGTGGAGATGTGGAGTGGTGTCGGGAGAGACGATGGGGAAGAAGAAACGATGGAGTGAAAGGGGTTAGGGTTTGGTTGATTTTATTTGGGAGATTTTTAATTTGGGGTAGATTTTATAGTTAATCACTAACCCTAAAATTGTATTAGGATTTATCACAAACCCTAATAATTGAATCTCAATTGTATCATACAAAACGAGACGAAAAGAGCAAAACTCAACACAATAATTTTTAATCAAGAGTGGCATATTTTCTTATTAATCTCAAGGCCTATAAATAGGCTCAAAACAAATTTTAATACAAAATCTCAAAATATTCTAAAAATCTCAAAAATATTCTAATGCATAAAAGAAAGATTACATATGGCTATAATTGCCAAAAACAAATATGGTACTGAAATAAAATACTAAACTAAACAGAATAGATGTCCTCATCATTCTCTCCGGGTGGGAGAGAGCTCGACCCAGTCAAGTCAAAACCAGTGATCCTGTCATGATGCTCCAAAAGATCTGGATCCAGTTGCAGGAGCTCCTCACGATCACTGCAAGTGTCATCCAACTTCGGTTTGTTTTTCCACCTCACCAAATATTTGTGCATACCACCATCTCTTGTAGAGATTATCTGATCATCTAAAATATTATTCAATTCTTCAGTCAGTAGGAAGTAGTATAAGGTAAAGGGATAAATGTGGGAATCTCACCTTTAGGCTGTAGGGTAGGCTCATCTATAAGAAAATTTCTATAGTTGAATTTTGAACTTTCATAGAGTACTCGATCCTCAATATTGAAAGTCTTACTTATGCCAAGGCCTTCAGGAAGGTCAACGCCATAGGTATTATCATTGATTGTATGTAGAATCTTAAATAGACCTGCAGCACGTATGTCCAAGTTCTTGACGGATCCAGCGGGAATCCGTTCCAGACGAATCCGAACCATCAATTCGTCACCAACATCAAAAGTTTTAAATTTTCTTCTTGTATCAGTTATTAATGTGTAGTTAAAATTGTTCTCATTAATTTTCTTGGAAATTTCTCTATGCAAATCATGAATGCAGAATGCAAATATGGATGCAGACTCTGTGACTCTGTGATGTTCTAACATAGGGATAAAATCTATGGATTGCCAAGTGACTTGGGAAAGGATGGGTGACTCAGGTACACTCAATGGGGGTGACTGAACAGACTGAATACAATTGAGAGACTGGTCATCCCGCTTTTCATCAAAGTCATCGCTTACATTAGGTTCATAGGTAAACTCATTGTCGGGCTCATCAGCGATGACTGCGGTACCCTCTACTATATTGATCCTACTTGGACTGGGACAGTTGCTAGCAACATGATCGTATCCCTTACATTTATAGCACTTAGTGAGAGGATTAATTTTAGAATAGTCTCTTTTAGTGTTCTTACCCGTGTTGTCATTCTAAGTGGATGGAAATTTGAAGTATGTTTGTTTGGGTAAGACTTGTTAGGGTACTGAGGAGAGGAGTGCTCAGGTCTAGAGGGATCAAGAGAATTCATTCTGGAGGAATTGATCCATCGAATCGCTGGATTTGTAATGAAAACTTATTTTAGGGAAATCCATATCGAGGACAAGAGCATAAGCTGCCGCTAATGAGTCCACATTTTTATGAATTAGCTCGTTCCTCAGATCGGCTCGTAATCCAGTCCTGAACCTAGAGAGAGTTTGTTCTTCACTCTCTTTACCTAAAGCATTGCACCAAATAAGAAAGTTATCAAATTTATCAACATATTCTTGTGTGGATTTACTTGCTTGATAAAGTTGGTTCCACGAATCTAGCAATCGGGTGTGGAACGATAACGGTACATATCTCTCAGTGAGCTTCTCTTTCATGGTTTTCCAAGTGGTTATAGGTGCCAGACCTCGGCCTCTATGGGCATGGTCAAGATTGGTCTAGTGTTGTTGAGCTTTACCCGTCAATTTCATTGTGGCAAATTTAACTTTCAGGGCTTCGCTCATGTCAAACCACACAAAGTAGTGGTCCATGGCACAGATCCAATCAAGATAAGCGTGAGATTCCATGTGGCCTTCAAAATGGGAAACGTCAGCCTTAACGTTCCTTTTATATTGTTTGTCAGAATCACGTTTTTTACGTCGATCGTCACGAACATTCCCTTGGGAGATCTAACGATTAGCATGAAGCTCAGGGACAACAATTTGATTTAATTCCACTTTCTCAAGCCTCTGATTGATATTGGCAAGAGCAGCTTGAATGGCAGCTAGGATAGCGGAAATATCAGAGTTGTCCATTTCAGGTCGGTAAGGTCTAGGATTTCTAATTGGGTGATTTGGGAGGGATAAGAAAGGCTCGTCAGGATCTGTGATGGTGCTGCGAAGACGCATTCACTAGAAGGGAACTAGGGGTCGTGTGTGTTTTTTTAATAAATAAATCTGAAAATGATCTAAAATAAAAAAATAAAAATAAAAGAGTACACAATCCTGAATGAATGCAAAAATTGATGCCTAAATGATGCAAAAACTAAGGTTTTAAGAACCTTCGCTCTGATACCAAAATGATGTAAAACTAATCCTAAATAGAGAATTTCCAAGATTCTTAATGAATTAATTTTACCATCACGTAGTGCAGATTAAAGTTAGAAATTTTAAATAGTTAATTGGTTTGATGGATTTTCAAGAACTGAATCACGTTTAACAATCCCAACTAATAATTCAATTATAACAATCAATAATTAAATCCGTAAGTGTTCTTAGCAAGTAAAAGATTCAATATTGATTCGTACTCTAATCAAGCAAGTGGAACACTCAATCTCAATTGTTTTTTTAGGCGACAGGCAAACCAGATAATATAATAGAGATGATAATTGATAAAGTAGTATAACACAAATATTTAAAAATTGGAAAGAGTATACCGAGGGTTCGAAGAACTCAGCGAAGATCTCGAAAGAGCACAGCAATTAAGGAGATAGCAATGGCAGCAACAACTTCAAGAACAATGACAGAAGGTGGTCGACGGCGTCACTGGCTGACGTAGACAACGGCAGTGGGCGTGACGACGTGGCAACGGCGGCATCGCTGCGGCGGCACGACGGAACAGGGAAAGGCGTCGGATTTGGTGGGTTTCGATTGGGCAGTGTAGTCGCAGGCTGAGGAGGAGGTCGGGGGCGGGGTTCTGGGCTTTGGAGGAAGAAGGAAAGGAGAAAGGGGACTAGGGTTTCGATCGAAGGAGGGGATGGGTTCGGGGATGAAGTCGATGGCGAAGGGGGTGGTGGCTGTTGATTTGGTCATAGTGGTGATCGGTGAAGGCGAGGAGGACGGGATTGGTCGGGGATTGAAGGTGGAGATTTGGGGTGGTGTAGGGAGAGATGATGAGGAAGAAGAAACGAAGGAGAGAGAAAGGGGGTGGGGTTTGGTTGATTTTATTTGGGGAATTTTTAATATGGGGTGGATTTTATAGTTAATCACTAATCCTAAAATTGTATTAGGATTTATCACAAACCCTCATAATTGAATCTCAATTGTATCACACAAAACGAGACGGGAAGAGCAAAACTCAACACAATAATTTTTAATCAAGAGTGGTATATTTTCTCATTAATCTCAAGGCCTATAAATAGGTTCAAAACAAATTTTGATACAAAATCTCAAAATATTCTAAAAATCTCAAATATTCTAATGCATAAAAGAAAGATTACATATGGTTATAATTGCCAAAAACAAATATGGTACTCAAATAAAATACTAAACTAAACAGAATAGATGTCCTCATCAGAACCTTTCAAGAATATTTAGCATAGCATGCTTCCATAGCAGATGTGTTTTGGGCAGTAGTTAACTATAACAATAAGAGATAGTATTGTGAACAAGACAGAGTGGTGGGAAACTAAAAAGAAAGGTTACAGCTTAAAGCTGAAGACAAGATATAGTGGTGTGAACAATTTAGAAATCAAATACAAAACATACTTGAAAAATAATGGGGGCAGATTTTGCCTTAACTCTTGAATTGAAGAAAATATCATAGAAAACAGAAACCATGTCATCTTAATTTTAAGTCCAGTCAGACTACTATATAACCAAATTTTGACGAGGAAAGAAAAAAAAACCTTAACAATAATCAGCTGGCCAACAAGTTATGGTCTTAAAAAATATAAATGGACTATAAAAAAACCCCAGTGTATATCAATAAAAAAATGACTAATTTGCAGATAAATATCCTAACATTTTACCACCTCTACAGATATACCTCCATGATTTTTACACTTTCATACCTCAACATTTTAATTACTGTTTTACTACCTAAGGTCCGTGAACAGAAAAGCTGAAAATACATTTCCACCCTCAAACTCTTAAACCCTTAATTTGATTCTTAACCTCATTTCCCCCTCAACCACAACAATCTGCAGCCTATTTTCCAACTTCGAAATCATAGTTCCAATAAACAGCAACCCTTGTGACCACTAAGATTTAATTGAAAGGGAAAACCACAACTGAATATGAAGATGAAAAAGATTAGGAGGGTAGTGATTATTTAATATCGTCTTTTAATGGAATCTAAAGATAAAAACTAGGAAAGGTAAGATTTTGCTCTTTCAAAATTGTGTGATTAAGTATACTTTTTCCCCCTAAAATTGCAACTTATTGATGGATTTTTTTCATAAAGTGGGAAACAGGTTTTGGTAAGAAATTTGTTGAAGAATTTACTCAGCTTTAGTTAAACCAAATATGGTCTTTGACTTAAAACTGACATTATCCTACATATTTTGGGCAACCTTGGGTTTGGAGGAATTGTAAGGTTATAAGAGAGGGAAAGGATATAATTTGATTGGCTTTAAATTTTTATGTATAGAAAAAAAAGATTTCACAAAATTTGTCGGGTTACGGTTATGGAAAGAAGGAAAAACAAGGATAGAGAAAGAAGATAGGGGAGTCTTTCAATTTCTGTCAAGGGAAACACCGTTGAATTTTCATCACATGGGAATATCTTGTTACATTCCTTTGACAGAGAGTGTTAAGTTCAAAATCAAATGCATGGTGGTATTTTTCTGAATGGTAATGAACCGTTAAGGTATATATCTGAAATTTTAAGTAAAGAGTACATGCCACATTTGCAAGAGAAGTACCTTTAAAATGCTTGGGTGCATATCGGTTGTTTTGACCATCTCAACTCTATGGCCCAAGCTCAAAGTAACACACTTCTCCAATGATGAACTGAGTGAATCAATTGGTATTTTGCCCCAAAAGCAATTTCCTCCGAGTTTTGCTGTGGTGACAAAAGAGAAATAAATCATCAGAAACAACAGTTAGCAATATGTACATTTTCTTCCAGGAAAAAAGTCTAAACAAAGGAAGTTAAAAAGCAAAGATACGGGGGGGAAGTAGAGCAAGCAAATAGAATAACAAATAAACAATGAGAAACAATTCCAATGATAAGAAGGATGTGATTCTGCATGCTCTGTAGAGTCGAGAGTCCACGGTTGTATATAGGTTAATCTCTAGTTGACTTTTTCTGTTAGAAATCAACATAACTAAAGTTACAGGAGCTGATCGCCACATCTCTGTTATCTATTGTAAATGTTCATTTCTTAACTACACCTCAATTTACAGATCAAACTCTGATAGCTTCACTCAGAAATAAATGGCCTGCCTGATTAATTAACATTAAAGTACAGACCCATGCCACAAAAACATTGAAAGATCATGAACCATCCAGTAGTAACTTACATGAAAATGTGGCATCATTGTCTGTAGGATAGCTTTCACCAGAAGCAACATTTGCTCCCCCTATAAAAATATTCCAGTTCATTCATGCAGGTCATTCCAAAAACAATGTGAATTAAGACATGAAAACACAAAAATTTTGTAATGAATTACTAAATAAGAATAGAAGTACATCAATCAGTACCAATGCTAGCAAGGATGATGGCGAGATTGCCAACATGGGCATCTGCTGACAGCTTTTTGATCTCTGGAATAATAAATTTAGCTTCAACTTGGTCTTTAATCCCAATTTCAGTGAAATTTGATAATATGCATGCTCGATTGATTTGATAAACTGCAGACTGCTGTCAACCACCACAAAGGAAACGGAGAAATAATTAGAATCACATAAAATAAAATTTAAAAAAAGAGAAAAAAAATTCACCGTGGCAGTATCAGAAGATAATATACCTCAGGAGCTATTGTATCAGCAACAGGTCTTGCCAATATTACATAGAGAGGAAACATGTTTTGCATCTGCATCTGGACTTCAGCATTGGTACTCCCAGAAAGTGATATAATCATTTGAATTCTACATCATAATAGAAGCAGTCCTTACTGAGTTAATAATCAATCCTGATCATAAGCTTCGTACAAAGCATTTATCCATTTCACAATAGGAAGGTAGGAATTTAAATAAATAAGTGACCTCAAACTTAAAAAAATCGTTTTTTAATCACCAAAGTTCCCCTTCTCATTGATCATCAACCCTCCGTACAAAGGTACATCTATACTACTGTGAAGTGTGAGTATGTATTTGGTTGGACTCTTACGTCCAATGCATGTGTATTCTGAATCAACATTGGAAATCGATGATAAAAATTATGCTCTGAGAGAATAACTGAGGCCCCACTTACTAACATAATTAAGATAAAATCAGTGCATTAATCATGCTGATAATCTAACAAGTGTTATTTCTAAGGATCTCCACAGGATGTAGTAGATATTGTGTCACATCAAGTTGTGCACAAAGTCCTGACCATAGCTTTATATAAAAAAAAAAATAGGTGAAGAACTAAGAAGACTATGCCACAAAAGGCAGACAATGATGCCTCAGGTGAAGAACTAACAACATTGACATCAATTATAATTAAGCATAAAACTAATCAAACGAGTGGTTGATTGTAGGAAATGATAATCCCTTAATTTTTAAGGATTCAACTTGAAAGGGAAATAACCAATAGCTTAAAAGTAAAAGAAGTAAAATAAAACAATCTTGCCTGAGAAAGAAGAAATTAAATACCCCTTCGCTCCAAAAATTGAAGTACAACAAATAGTACCTTTTTCCATGCTTTCCTTGTATCTTGTAATTCAGACATCTCTGGAGAAATGATGGCTGCAATAGAATATATGAAGAAATAAGTTGTACAAGATTTAATTATTTCAAACTGATTAGCAAGGGAAAGATCTACTAAGGAGATGGTGTACACTACATGAAGGCATTTCAATTAAAAAAAAATACAAGTATAAAAGACATGCAGGGAAAAAGATTTTACATTTCGTACTGCCCGACGTTGGAGAATATTGTACAGTTCAACTGGTTTGCAATAAACAGATAGACTCTCCTCAGCTGCAAGCAACTCGTCAGCTGTCAAATTAGCCCGAGATTGTTGCCGACACATCTGATCTGTCGTTCTAGATTGGCTGCAGCTGCAACCAATATTTCTGCACCTCACACAAAAAGTGACATCAAACAATTTATTATTCAAGGTTTAAGGCAGATGAATATGACCAAAGTGGATAATAACATGGAGATGGCAGAACATGGCAGGCACCTGTAAAGAAGGATTAGTTCTCACTAAGTTTTAAGTTCATTATATATATATATATATATATATATATATATATATATATACGGCGTGTGCACTAGAGGTAGTGCACATCGAAGCTTTCCCTATATATATATGGGGAGCCTTCAGTTACGCACTGCACTCTTCGTGCGCACTCACCATCATCCGTTCGATCTGAGCCTTGATCATGATCATCATCTAATGGCTCAGATCAACTCCGCTCTTCTCACTTTAGTCCGAGGCTATTTTTGTCATTTCCGTACCCCATTAAGCAATACCCCTTTCTCTGAGCTCTCTTTCTCAGAGAAAGTAAAATATTGCCATCATATATCTAAGAACCATAAAAGATCAAATACTCAACATATGTTTGAATGCTTTCTGGATCCACTAATTTGAGGTATCACCTTGAATATTAACATAATGCAAACATTTGAGGCAACACATTGAATACACAGCATAGTTTCATTTGAGGCATCAGAAAATGCAGCCAAGAACACAAAAATTCTAGCATCAGTCACTAGGGCTACATGTTAATGTCATGCCAACGAGTCCAAATGCATAAATAACCATGCCAACCCGTTCAAATACCATTGCAATACCATATATATATATATATATATATATATATATATATATAGAGAGAGAGAGAGAGAGAGAGGAACTCTTCAGAAATAAGCAAGGGACTCCATAGCAAATATTAGACAGAAAGCAGAAATAAGCATGAATTAGTATCAACAATCAAAAGCATGAATCAGTATCAATTTTCAATAAGTGATTGTCATCATTGCCTACACACAAAAGTTACTGACCAATTTCGTAAATAGATGCCAAAGTATAAAATACTTCCCTCATAGATGACAGTACTGAGGCCGTAGGAGCCGTGTCAGGGCTAGGGTTTCGTCGAGGTCGCGATTTGGAGGATTTGGAGCTAGGGTTTTGTCGATGAGGAGAGGAGCTTCGTCGGTGAAGATAGGAGCTTCGATGAGGAGCGGAGCTTGGGGAATCAGAGCTAGGGTTTCGTCGAGGTCGCAGTTTGGAGAATTTGGAGCTAGGGTTTCGTCGATGAGGAGAGGAGCATCGTCGGTGAAGGGAGGAGCATCGTCGATGAGGGGAGGAGCTTCGATGAGGAGCAGAGCTTCGTTGATGAGGAGAGGAGCGTCGATTAGGAGGGGATTCTTCAGATTTGGAGTAGGGTTTCCTCATCGATTTGGGTTCGCGTTGAGAGGGGGAGGTTTTTTCATGGTGTTAAATCTCGGATTTCGGACTCGTCTTGGCAAGGGGTGTTTCGTCTCGGATCGGAGATATCGGAGGAGATCTCGGGGAAATGTGATTATATCGGATGTTCATTTCCTATACTCAATAAATATTTTTTTTGTTACTAAATAAGATATAATATGTCCTACATATCATTTATCATATAAAATATTGTATAATGTAACTAATGACATGAATCAATTACGGTAAATCTTTGCATAATTTAACAATAATATAGAAGAGAATGTAATATAAGAACATAACTAAATTGAATTTGCATTGATTAGAAAAAATGTATTAATTAATAAACTTACTTGACTTTGCATATATACAAACAATAGCGATACAGAATCCTCACATTATTTTAGCTTAAGGTCATATATTGAAAGACATATATGCAAAAAGTAAAACAGAACTTTTTAATATATTCACAATAACATTTGTGTCTATTTCGACTAATATTTCGCCAATTTCGGTAATATTTCAGCCGATATTTCGGTAATTTCGGAGGAATTCTTCATATTTCGGTCCAAAACGATGTAGAGTATAAAATATGTGATTTCGTATCGGCAAGCTAGACGAAACGAAATATCGGCCGAAATTTCGGCCATATCGGAGGAAATTTAAAACAGTGGGTTTTTTCATAGTCGATTTTGGGGAATTGATGAGAAGGAGAGCTCAGAGAAGGGGTATTGCTTAATAGGGTACGGAAATGACAAAAATAGCCTCGGACTAAAGTGAGAAGAGCGGAGTTGATCTGAGCCATTAGATGATGATCATGATCAAGGCACAGATCGAACGGATGATGGCGAGTGCGCACAAAGAGTGCGTAAGGAAGAGTGCGTAACTGAAGGCTCCCCTATATATATATATATATATATATATATATATATATATATATATATATATATATATATAAGGTAAAAGGGATATGAACAACTTGCTCATTAGTAACTGAGCAATTGATTATGTGGCATGCATGTAATACATTGGACAACTAACCCTTTTAATTGCTTATTTACATCCAATCACATGTATGCCACATCATCAATTGCTTATTTACTAAATGAGCAAGTTGCTCATACCCCTTTTTCCCATATATATATAGAGAGAGAGAGAGAGAAAGAGAGGCTACAGTGTCACCCTAGCCAACGTAGTTATGGAGACATCTCAAAACTCTATCAAGACTTTCACTATTATGCGTGATGTTCACCTTAAAAAGTGTGACAAAATTTCAAATGAATTCGATTAGATTTAACCGTTTATCATTCGATAAAAAATTTGACGTTGTTATAAAAATAGTGAGAACTTTATTTTGGGACATTAGTTGAAAAATTGAAACTGGTCACTTTATTCTACATGACTAAATTAGTCTAAAAACATGAGATCAAGTTATTTGAGATTTGTTTGCCCATGCATTGAAGTGTCACTATTTGTGTGGTTGACCATTGTTGTTTTTGTAATGGCATGATGCATGGACAAATAGATTTCAAATTACTTGATTTTACATCCTTACACTAGTCATGTTAATCAAAATGAATAGTTTGGATCATCTGTAGGATGGTTTTACATGAAGATTTCATGAAGCTTATATATGTACTAGATTTGCCCGTGGGCACGTGCCTACAGCACGTCTTCAGAATGATACAGTCAGCATATGAAAATGATGTAAAACTAATCCTAAATAGAGAATTTCCAAGAATCTTAGAGGATTAATTTTACCAACATGTAATGTGGATCAAAGTTAGGATTTTAAACAATTAACCGGTTTGATGAATTTTCAAGTATTGAATTAAGTTTAACAAGCCCAATTAATAATTCAGTTCTAACAATCAATAATTAAATCCCTAAGCGTTCTTAGCAAGTAACAGGTTCAATATTGATTCGTACTCTAATCAGGTAAGTGGAACACTCAATCTCGATGTTTGTGGTCGACATTTAAATTA
This sequence comes from Hemerocallis citrina, assembly GCA_017893485.1. Taxonomy (NCBI): domain Eukaryota; kingdom Viridiplantae; phylum Streptophyta; class Magnoliopsida; order Asparagales; family Asphodelaceae; genus Hemerocallis; species Hemerocallis citrina. The sequence continues at coordinate 204,886,694 of CM030365.1, forward strand.
AATAATATAATAGAGATGATAAAGCAGTATAACACAAATATTTAATAGTGGAAAGAGTATACCGAGAGTTCGAAGCAACTATGGTAAGATCTCAGCTACGCAGCAAGAGCGAGGAGCACAGCGAGCATGGGCTGGTGCTGCGGCGCGCCGACGGAGGGAGGCACAACAGGGGCACCAGGAAGGGGGGTCGCTGGCTGCAGACACCAAGGAGAAGCACAGCCAGTCGTGGTGTCGACTGAGGGCGGCGCGACGCAAGAGGCAGCACAGGGGCGTCTGGTGGTCGGGTGGTGCTGTTGGGCACCGCGGCTGGGAGCACAGCGCGACGAACGGTTGCGAAGGGGGTCGTGATCAGCGCGAGGGCAGAGCAAGGAGATAGGGAGGTAGGGGATAAGGGCAGAGGAGCGAGGAGGGGTGACGGTGATGAAGGAGGGAGACGATGGGTTTGGTCGGGGTTGGAGGAAGAAGACGATGGAGAGAGAAAGGGGATTAGGGTTTTGGGTATTTTATTTGGGGGTAATTTTATTTGGGGATTAGGGTTAGGGTTTAGGAATTTGTATTGGATTTGAGGTAATTTTAGAGTTTATCACAAACCCTAAAATTAGTTCTCAATTGTGTCACACAAAGAAAGAGATGATGAGAGAAATTCAACACAACAATTTTTTTAATCAATAATGGCATTCTTTCTCATTAATCTCAAGGCCTATATAGGCTCAAAAGAAATCTTGATACAAATCTCAAAATATTCTAAAATCTCAGAAATATTCTAATGCATATAAAAAATTATATATAGCTATAATTACCAAAAATAAATATAGCACTGAAATAAAATACTAAACTAAATAGAATGGATGTCCTCATCATTCTCTCCGGGTGGGAGAGAACTCGACCCAGGCGAGTCAAAACCAGTGATCCTATCATGGTGCTCCAAAAAATCTGGATGCAGTTGCGGGCTCCTCACAATCACTGCAAGTGTCATCCGACTTCGGCTTGTTCTTCCACCTCACCAAATACTTGTGCATACCACCATCTCTTGTAGAAATTATCAGATCATTTAAAATATTATTCAATTCTTCTGTCGGTGGATAAATAATATCAGGTAGAGGAATAAATGTGGGAATCTTACCATTAGGCTGCAGGGTGGACTCATCTATAAGAAAATTTCTATGGTTGAATTTTGAACCTTCATAGAGTACTAGATCCTCAATATTGAAAGTCTTACTTATGCCAAAGCCTCCAGGAAGGTCAACGACATAGGTATTATCATTGATTGTCTGTAGAATTTAAATGGGCCTGCAGCACGTATGTTCAAGTTCTTAACGGATCCAGCCGGAATCCGTTCCGGACGAATCTGAACCATCACTTCGTCACTAATATCATAAGTTATAAATTTGCTTCTAGTATCTACTATTAAACTATAGTTAAAATTATTCTCATTAAGTTCCTTGAAAATTTCTCTATGCAAGTCATGAATGTAATATGCAAATGTGGGTGCAGATTCTGTGACTCTAGAATGTTCTAACACATGGATAAAATCTATAGGCTGCCAAGTGACTTGGGAAGGGATGAGTGACTCAGGTCCACTCAATGGAGGTGACTGGACAGACTGAATACAATTGAGAGACTGATCATCCTCTTTTTCATCAAAGTCATCACTTACATTATGTTCATAGGTAAACTCATTGTCGGGCTCATCAGCGATGACTGCGGTACCCTCTACTATATTGATCCTACTTGGAGTGGGACTGTTGCCAGCAACTTGGCCATATCTCTTACATTTATAGCACTTAGTGAGAGGATCAATCTTAGAATAGTCTCTTTCAGTATTCTTACCCGTGTTATTTCTAAGTGGATAGAAATTTAAAGTATGTTTGTTTGAGTAAGACTTGTTAGGGTACTGAGGAGAGGAGTGCTCAGGTATAGAGGGATCAGGATGATTCATTCTGGAGGAATGATTCATCGAATCGCTGGACTTGTAATGAGAACTTACTTTAAGGGAATCCATATCAAGAACAAGAGCACAAGCTGCCACTAATGAGTCTGCATTTCTATGAATTAGCTCCTATGAAGCACGGATACGGGTACGGGGTGCGGGTACGACACGACACGGGTACGGGAATATGTGATTTTACAAAAAAGTAGGATACGGGTGTGTTGTGGGTACGTTAAATATAAAATAATTTATATTATATTTATAGATAAAAAAATATTTTTTCTTCTTAAAAATGCGAACATTTAAACCATTTCATAAAACTATAAGAATACATTATAATTATGAGCATTTTAGAGAAAAGAAATGATAATCTAACTATCAAATCTTTGGATAGTCTTGTTTTGTGTTTAAGCATAATTGTAAACAACAAACTTTTGAAATTACTCTAGGACCTCATGCATTTATCTAAATATAATTGTGTCTAAATGTTGTGAAAAATGCATTTAAAAATTGGGTGCTCCTTGGGTACGCACCCGGGAGTACCCAGGGAGCTAGGCAGTTAAAATCGGTTTTTTAGAACTAATCGGTCTAAAAGCGATTAGTGATTAATCGGTTAATCGGAAAATAATCGGGGATTAAATCGAAAAAGTCGTTATATATATATAATTAAAAAGGATATATACTCATTATGTAGCAACTCTAAATCCCAACATAAAACTATTATGAGATTATCAAATAGGAACATATAGTTATAGAGAAAAAGAAGATAATACTTGGTTTGAGTTGAGTTTGGATTCTGGATGTGGGGTGGGTCGAGTTTGCTGGTCGGTTCCATCAAACAAAAACAATCGGAGAGTAGAAGCCGCGTGAGTAGCAAGAGGAGGAGGTGCAGCAGATGCGGGGCGGGTCAAGTATGCAACAATGCGGGGGGGGCGACAGCGGGCCGGGTTTGGGTTTGCTCGAGAAAGAAGAGAATCAGTCTGGATTTGGGTTTGCACGAGGAAGAAGAAGAGAGCGGCGACATGTCAGGTTTAGATTTCGGCAAGGACCAGAAGGTTTTTGAATTTTGAATTTGAATTTGAGTTTAGGCCAGATTGAGCCCAAATAATGCAAATGAGCATGAAAATAAGAGAAGAAAATTTAATCAGTTAATCGGCCACTTAAAATTGGTCGATTAACCACTAATCGACCGATTATATCCAATTAAATCGCTAGCTATTGAAATATTATAAACCGCTAAAAAATAATCGCTTAGCCTCCAATTAGCGATTAATCCCCGGTGTAATCGGGAATTTTAACTACTTAGCCAAGGAGTATCGGCACCCGATATGCACCCGACACGGGTACGTCGATCATTTGGAAGTATCCGTGCTTCCTAGATTAGCTCATTCCTCAGATCGGCTCGTAATCCGAACCCTGAACCTAGAGAGAGTTTGTTCTTCACTCTCTTTATCTAAAGCATTGTACCGAATAAGAAAGTTATCAAATTTATCAACATATTCTTGTGTGGATTTACTTCCTTGATAAAGTTGGTTCCACAAATCTAGCAATCGGGTGTGGAACGATAACGGTACATAACTCTCAATAAGCTTCTCTTTCATAGCTTTCCAAGTGGCTATGGGTGCCAAGCCTCGGCCTCTGCGGGCGTGTTCAAGATTGGTCCAGTGTTGTTGAGCTTTCCCAGTCAATTTCATCGTGGCAAATTTAACTTTCAGGGCTTCGCTCATATCAAACCTCACAAAGTAGTGGTCCATCGCACGATCCAATCAAGATAAGCTTGGGGTTCCATGTGGCCTTCAAAATTAGGAACATCAGCCTTAACGTTCTTCTTATATTGTTCGTCGTGGTCACATTCTTGACGTCGATCGTCACGAACATTCCCTTGAGGGATCTAACGATTAGCATAAAGCTCAGGGACAACAGTTTAATTTAATTCTATTTTCTCAAGCCTCTGATTGATATTGGCAAGAGTTGCTTGAATGGCAGCTAGGGTAGCAGAAATATCCAAGTTGTTCATTTCAGGTCGGGGAGGTCTAAGGTTCCTAATTGGGTGGTCGGGGAGGGAGAAGAAAGGCTCTTCGGGGTTTGTGATGGTGCTGCGAAGGCGCATTCACCAAAAGTGGGAAACGGGGTAGTGCGTTTGCTAAAATTTGGGGAAATCGTGTCCTAAATGCAACTTTTTTTAAAAAAAATTAAAATCTGAAGTGATCTAAAAGAACGACAAAAAAATAAAAATAAATAAATAAATAAAAATAAAATAAAAAGACTCTAAATGATTCTAAGTGAATGCAAAAAGATGCCTAAATGATGCAAGAACTAGGGTTCTAAAAACCTTTGCTCTGATACCAAAATGATGTAAAACTAATCCTAAATAGAGAATTTCCAAGAATCTTAAAGGATTAATTTTACCAACATGGAATGCAGATCAAAGTTAGGATTTTAAACAATTAATCGGTTTGATGGATTTTCATGTATTGAATTAAGTTTAACAAGCCCAATTAATAATTCAGTTCTAACAATCAATAATTAAATCTCTAAGCGTTCTTAGCAAGTAACAAGTTCAATATTGATTCGTACTCTAATCAGGTAAGTGGAACACTCAATCTCGATGTTTGTGGTCGACAGTTAAATTAAATAATATAGTAGAGATGATAAAGAAGTATAACACAAATATTTAATAGTGGAAAGAGTATACCGAGAGTTTGAAGCAACTAGGGTTAGATCTCAGCTAGGCAGCAAGAGCGAGGAGCACGGCGAGCAGGGGCTGGTGCTGCGGCACGCGGACAGAGGGAGGCGCGACAAGGGCACCGGGAAGGGGGGTCGCTTGCTGCAGACGCTGAGGAGAAGCACAGCCAGTCGTGGTGTCGACTAAGAGCGGCGCGACCCAAGAGGCAACACAGGGGCGCTCTGGTCGTCGGGTGGCGCTGCCGGGCACCGCGGCTAGGAGCACGGCGCGACGAACGGTTGCGAAGGGGGTCGTGACCAGCGCGAAGGCGGAGCAGGGAGATAGGGAGGTAGGGGATGAGGGCAGAGGAGCGAGGAGGGGTTGACGGTGATGAAGGAGGGAGACGATGGGTTTGGTTGGGGTTGGAGGAAGAAGACGATGGAGAGAGAAGGGGGATCAGGGTTTTGGGTATTTTATTTGGGGATTAGGATTAGGGTTTAGAAATTTGTATTGGATTTGGCATAGTTTTAGAGTTTATCACAAACCCTAAAATTAGTTCTCAATTGTATCACACAAAAAGAGAGATAATGAGAAACTCCCCACAACAATTTTTTTAATCAATAATGGCATCCTTTCTCATTAATCTCAATGCCTATATATAGGCTCAAAACAAATCTTGATACAAATCTCAAAATATTCTAAAATCTCAGAAATATTCTAATGCACAAAAAAAGATTACATATGGCTATAATTGCCAAAAACAAATATAGTACTGAAATAAAATACTAAACTAAATAGAATGGATGTCCTCATCAGAAAAGCTTTGTAAACAGTAAATCAACAATTATGTAACTCAAGTTTGAATAGTATGACAATAATTAGTTGTAAATAAAAGTCCATGTTTCCATAAGTGTGTGTGTGTATATATATATATAGAGAGAGAGAATTAAATAAATAAAAGAGCTGTTTTGGGGGGATTTGAATTTAAGTTTGGGGGAGGGGGGGATGTGTTTTGTGAGGTTAGATATGGACCTTTGATTTTGGGGGGATTGAAGGAAAGCCACTTGATAGCTTTCTTTCTGCAGCTTTCTTTGTGTTTTATTATATATATATATATATATAGATATATATATATAGATATATATATATATATATATATAAACCTTCCGTTGTGCACTCGGCCTTTGGGCATTCGTATCAACGATATGAACCGTTCACATTGGTCTACACGTCTAAATTAGTCTAAATATGTAAAATCAAGTCATTTGAAATTCATTTGCCCATCCATTAAAGTGTTACAAAATTGTATGGTTGAATATCATTTTTTATAATGACATGATGGATGGACAAATGAATTTCAAATGACTTGATTTTACATATTTAGACTAATTTAGATGTGTAGATCAATGTGAACGGTTCGGATCGTCGATATGAAGGTCTGAAGGCCGAGTGCACATGAAGGTTAGTACACAACGGAAGGAGGCTATATGTGTGTGTGTGTGATTTAACCGGATATGAGTTGCTAGCTCATTTGAAAAGTGAGCTAGTACTGCTGAGGTGGCACTTACATAGCTTTTAATCATATGACCACACTTAAAGAGGTTCTAAATTTCTGCTAGAAAATTGGTGAACCTAACACCTAACTCCCCCCCCCCCCCCCCGCGCCCGGAAAGCGCATAATTGCAACATTACACAAAAAATAAATATTCTTTCTATCTCATCTTATTTCTCTCCTATAATCTTCATCCTTCCTTTGGCTATTAAAATATTATTATTTAATTATTCTTCCCCCTTTTGAAATATGATCCAGATTTGAAGAAAGAAGCGCAAGCTTCATGAAATGGTGAGGTTCATTTGTTGATGACGTAGAAAAAATTGATCTCAATAGAAGTTTCCAAATTACAATTCATTTAATTACTCCATTTTAGTATAATTTTTTTATTGAAACCAATGAGGATCAAATAAGTCAAAGCCTGTTCAAATTAGAAAGAAAAAATTTCAAATTAATGGTCTGGACAAATGGGTATGCAAAAAAGTTTTGATCAAGTCAGTAAAACAGTCAACTTTATTTAATTGCAATCAGTTTGTGGACCTATATGGAATTAAAACAAAGCTACAAGAGAGTAGAGAAAAAAAATAAGAACGGTGAATTAAATCTTTCATTCAAGAAATTAGGTTTGCACAAAAGAATGAGTTAGCAAAAAAATAACACTCCGATTTGAACTGTTTCATTATTTGATCGAAACGAGAGGAGAAGGAAAGAAGCATCAAAGAGAGAGAAAGAAGTATTTATTACCCATGCTTTATTATTCCGATAGTTGTATCATATTAATGTCAGGAAAGAGATGAGAAAACTAATCTAAATAATGATGGAAACAGGAAAGCCAGGTGGGAAGCCCAATGAATGCCACATAAGCGGTAGCTCATATTTGTATATTGGCAGCTACCTTATATCCCTTTCTCCCTACATACATACATATAGGTAAATGATCCTGTGAGAGCTCCATTGGTGAGAACCAAATATGAACTCCATTTTGGGCCATTATTTGAATGATTCGAACCGTTAATTTTTATCTACATGACTAAATTAGTCTAAAGATGTGAAATCAAGTTATTTTAGATTTATTTGCCCATGCATTAAAGTGTTGCAAATTGTATGGTTGAATATCGTTATTTTTGTAATAACATGAAAGATGGACAAATAGATTTCAAATTACTTGACTTTACATCCTTACACTAATTTAGTGGTGCTAGTCAGTGCAAATGGTTTGAATCATCCATGGGATGGTTTGAATCATCCATGGGATGGCTTTGCAAGAAGTTCTCATGCAACTGTGAATAAAACTCATTTGTGACATTTTTTTAATAGATAAAAACTCAGTTATGACATTTTCTAATAGATAATTTGACTATGTCTATTCTTTGATTGTGTAATCACATTTGACCAATTAGTTATGGTGAATGCTTCCGTAATGTACCAAGATTTTAATTTACTAACACTGTTTTAAATTTCCTCCGATACGGTTGAAATTTCGGCCAAAATTTCATTTTGGCTAGCTTGCCGATACGAAATCACATATTTTATACTTTATATCGTTTTGGAAAGAAATGTGTAGATTTCAGCCGAAATTGCCGAAATATCGGCCGAAATATTGCCGAAATTAGCAAAATATTAACCGAAATAGACACACAAATGTTATTGTGAATATATATAAAAAATTTGTTTTACTTTTTGAATATATGTCTTTCAATATAGACCTTAAGCTAAGATAATGTGAGGATTTTCGTCTCGCTATTGTTAATATATATGCAAAGTCAAGTAAGTTTATTAACTAATACAATTTTTCTAATCAATGCAAATTCAATTTAGTTATATACTTATATTATATTCTCTTTTATTTTGTTGTTAAATTCTGTAAATATTTACTGTAATTGATTCATGTCATTAGTTATATTATACAGTATTTTATTTGATAAATGATATGTAGGACATATAATATCTTATTTAGTAGCAAAAAAATATATTTATTAAGTATAGGAAATGAAGATCCGATATGATCACATTTTCCCGAGATCTCCTCCGATATCTGCGATCCGAGACGAAACACCTCTTGCCGAGACGAATCCGAAATCCGAGATTTAAAACCATGTTTACTAAAGAAATTTATGTGGTTCTTCTCATATTAATTTTTTTAATACTAACAAAGCAATATGTATTTACTTGAAATTAGCTTGCTTGCTGATGTAGATTGACTCATTAGCTTTAAAATATTTATGCCATTAAAAACATCATTTACCTCAACTTCATGGATGTTACCGTCGTACATATTTCTTGCATTTTCCTTTTATTTATGATGATTAATCTGCACTCTATTGTATCTTCCTTTTTTTAGTAAGTGCTCCTCTTTATATGTGCTTTACATGTGCATATTTAATTGCTTGTTTACATGTAACAGGGCTAATGCAACTCTAGTCATGTACCGGGAGACTGGTTGCAAGTGCGTGAATGGATTTCAATTATCATTAGTTGCAACCTAAGTTGAAGTTTCAACTTGCACTCATATATGTTGATACTTGCATAACCACCACCCTCATTGTTATGTCAACCACTAGCGGCCACAGTGGTCAACCACCACAACCACCATCCATCACTGTCTTCGATGGTTCGACCACTCTACCTCTTGTCACAAGCATTGGAGGCATCGCCTCCAACCATCATCACTATCATATATACCTCATCCTTCCACTTGCAACTACAACTGTTATTGTATGCATTATATAAAACCATTGCAATTGTTATTGTGAGCTACCAAACATTCTGCCTATATGCAGTACTATGCACTTATATATGCATCATGTCAAATGCCACATCCTCTACGTTGGCATAAATATTTTGACATGACATTGATGAGGCAATTTAAGGTTCATTTGAGGTTCAACTTGCATTCAACAACAGTTGCATTGTAATTATCATTGCTAGCAACCAAGCAGCCTACTATGTGCAGTATGCGCTCATACACACATCATGGTGAATACCACATCCAGTAAAGTGATATAAATATTTTGACATGATATTACTGTGATAATCTAAAGCCAAATAAAGGCTTAAGATAATCTAACACAATGAACTAGTCAACTGACTATTATGAGAGATAAGCTAAAATTCCGTCAAACTAACTAGCTGAAGATAAATCAATCAAGCATATTGGTTAAATGCCAAACTACTTGTGAGCAATAACGGAAACTAAGGGAGGATTTCATTTGCAGTTAAGCTAAAAGCAACAATTATCGTATGATGTTCAAAATGACAATACATACGTGGTTTCACGAGCAATCAAAGGCAACCCGGGCATTCTGAGCAAACAATTGCCAAAATATAATTGTTCATAGCTTCCCAAACCTCACCATTTATGCTGAAACTTCATCCAAGTCTCCAAACACAACTCAATTGCATCCAAATTTTGCTTCTCTTCCGATAAACCAATCACTCAATCGAATTACCTATAATCCAATCGAAAACAATAAACAAGGGCTAATCTGATTCTGACTAATCCTTATTATCTAAATTAATCATGATTAGCATCCCTAATTAACGATAATTACCCAAAAAATAAACAAGAATTATTACGAATGAAATGAATCGATTTTTTCAAATATTTGGCGATTTAAGACTAAACAGGGACCCGAACTGAGCTAGAAGAGGAAGGGAGGTTGACGATTGAGGAACTGAAGCCCTCGAATTTGAATTTGATGGGAATTAGGGATCGAATCGTACCTCTGGTTATTCGATCGGAAGAGAGGAGAAGTCGAAACCCTAGCGCCCCAAAAAGGTCGACGAAGTAGAACTCGGAGCTAGCTATAGTACGGGTGGGAACGGGTCGGGTAGTAAGGGTGGAAACGGGTCGGATCATATAATCCGAAGGAGAAAAAGTGAGCCTTATAATTTTTTTGTTTTTTTTTTTTTTCCTCTCACCCTTAAAAAGAGTAGAATATATCGGGAGAGGTACTTTACTAGCATCCCAATACTTGTACAATCCTTTTTCAGCACATATTTTAGCAAAACTATGTGCAGCTAAATTAGAAACACACTTCTCATGGATGACAAGACGTTCTTACAGTGTATAAGGAGTTCGCGGCAATTAAGAATGAAATGGCAAGTCTTCCAAGGTGGGGGTAGAACGAGTATGGTTCACACACTTGGATTAGGAAACAAATGAAAGATCAAGGAAGTGAAATCGAACTCAAATTCAAATTAGGTTTTGTGCAAGCCAGGGCTTGATGACTTGAAAAACTGCATCCCAACCGGCCGGAGTAGTGCGAACGAAGTCCTGGTAGTTTCCTAGCTTTTGCATATCATTCTCAATCACTAGTTCACATGTGATGCACGTTTTGATAAAGAGTTTGAGTTAAACATACAATACACGTAAGTAAAAAGTAATTAGCACGTGCGATAAATGCCTTCATTTTAAAAAATGGAGCTGAATGGGCGATACACGTACTTTTTTAAAATTAAGAAAGAAAAACTTTGATGTGTACGTGCGATGCACGTGTTAAAAAATAGATTTGGAGTTGCACGTGAGATGCACATGTTTGTTTGGTGACAAAAGTGGTATTTCTTTTGTGACAAAAAATTATTAAAATTTGTTTATTTGTGACATACTCTTCCATTAAATAGTAAGTAAATATATTATATTATAGTTAGATAGATTGATAGTAATTTACACATATGATGCATGTTAAATATTAAAAAAAAATTAAAGTAAAAAAATTGACATAGTGAGGCTTCGAACCTGAGGCCTCCTTCATATTAGTTATGCACGTGCGATGCACGTGTTGGTAGATTGACAAATGACACTAAGGCCTTCTCCCATCACTAGTAATTTACACGTGCGATGCACGTTTTAATAATTTTATAAAAAAACTGACGTAGGGAGGATTTGAACCGGAAACCTCCTTTATATTAGTTATATACGTGCGTTGCACATGTTGGTATAATGACAAAATGACAAATGACACTAAGGCCTTCTCCCATTATAATATTAGAGATGAATCCATTTCATTCGTGATGCTGCTTTTTTCGGTGTGGGAGCAACAGATCATTAGTTCTTTGTTGATTAAGGGAAGCTTAGATCTCACATGTTGATTAGATCTGATGTGAGATTGATATTTGTGGATGGATTTAGAATGGATGGCTGAGATACTGCTGAAAATCTGCAAAAAAGTCGGAAACGGTGGGAGTTTTCCCAGCGACATGCCACTCGATGATCAAGTTAATAACTCAACAGTATTAACTGGGTTTTTATGTACAAAATGTTGGCTACCCCGGTAATGGAGGGGAGGGGGGGTATTATTTATAGCCCTAAGGTGGAGTAGTTTTAGAAATCTCTAACTGATTTAGAAGAATTCTCTAATCAAGAGATCCAATTAATTGATATCTCCCTATTTTGGGGGGATTTGATTGTCATCCATGATTGGCTGGTTAATCTCCCCTGATTGGGCTGTGAACCAGCCCCACTTGTGGGCTGAGCCGAGATGGTGGGCTTGTGCGGCCCATGTTCTGATCGCAGGTCAGTAGCTATTGTGAAATTACTGTTTCTCCCCTAGGAACCCTAAGATTCTTGTAAGAATCGTATGGCCCCAATTAGGTGTAACTTTTAGCCATATCATAAGCCCACCACTCCTGGAGGTTGGGTGTAGCAGCCTTCGAGGAGTAGCTCTCTCCTGGGGACGTTTGGGACTACATCCGGAGTTCCTGAGGGAAGTAATCGTCTATCGAAATTTTGGTTAATTTTCCGAGATTGTTATTTGATTTTCCCTAATTAATAATTATTTTTTGGACTTTTAATTAAAATTTTCTAAATTCATAATTATTTTTTAGAATTTTTAATTAATCTTCCCGAATTTTTCAAAGTGGTTTGGCGAGCCGAGGTGCGAAGGTTGGATGACTCGTCGATTGGCTCGGACACCATGCCAAGGGACGAGCCAAGCGAATTTGGTGAATTTTCGCAAGTGGCTTGGATACTATGCCGAGGGATCAGCCAAGCAAAAATTAGGAGCTTTTCGCGAGTGGCTTGGATACCATGCCGAGGGACGATCCTAATGTGAAAATTAGGAGTTATTTTACGAGTGGCTCGGATACCATGCCAAGAGACGCGTCTAAGCAAAAATTATGAGCTTTTCGTGAGTGGCTCAGATACCGTTCCGAGGGATAAAGCAAAGCAAAAATTAGGAGCTTTTTGTGAGTGGTTCGGATACCGTGTCGAGGGAAGAGCTAAGCAAAAATTAGGAATTTTTTCGCGAGTGGCCTAGATACCTTGCCGAGGGACAAGCCTAAGCAAAAAATAGGAGCTTTTCGCTAGAATTTTTCGCGAGTGGCTCGGATGTCATACTGAGGGACGAGCCATGCAAAATTTGTGAACTTTTTTGCGAGTGGCTCGGATACCACACCGAGGGACGAACCAAGAAAAAATTAGGAGCTTATCGTGAGCGGCTCAGATACAATGTCGAGGGACGAATCAAGCAGAAATCAGGAGCTTTTTGCAAGTGCCTCGAATACCATGTGGAGGGACGAGCCCTGCGAAATTAGTGAGCTTTTTCGCAATTGGCTCGGATACCATACCGAGGGATGAGACAAGCAAAAATTAGGAGCTTATCGCGAGTGGCTCAGATACCATGCCGATGGATGAGTCAAGAAGAAATTATGTGCTTTTCGAAAGTGACTCTATGATACCATGTCGAGGGACGAACTAAGCGAAAATTAGGAGCTTTTCGCGAGTGGCTCGATGTCATGCCGAGGGACAAACCATGCAAAATTTGTGTGTTTTTTTGCAAGTAGCTCATATGACGCACCGAGGGACGAACCATGCAAAATTTCGAGTTTTCCATGAGTGGCTCAGATGACGTGCCGAGTAACGAGCAACCTGAAGGTTTTATTGCTAAAGGTCAAGAAAGGAAAGTTTGCAGGTTAGTAAAATCTCTTTATGGCCTAAAGCAAGCTCCCAAGCAATAGCACAACAAATTTGATAAAGTGATTTTAGAATATGGCTTCTTATCAAATGAGTATGACAAATGTATATACTCTAAAAACACTGATGGAAGTTGTGTCATTATATGCTGATATGTAGATGACATCCTCATTTTAGGATCAACACTTAAGTTAATAAATAATACTAAAGATTATTTATCTAGCATATTTGATATGAAAGATCTAGGAGTAGCTAACCTGATTCTAGGAATGCAAGTATCCAAATCCAAGGAGGGCTATACTCTCTCTTTAGTACATTCTATTGAGAAAATGCTAAGAAAATTTGAGTACTTTGATAGGACACCTGCTCGTACTCCTTTTGACAGTAGTATCATTCTCAAGAAGAATGAAGGTTCACCTGTAGAACAACATAGATACTCTCAAATGATAGGTTCTCTTATGTATATATCAAATAGAACTAGACCTGATATTGCATTTGCTGTTGGGAGACTTAGTAGATATACTAGTAACCCAAACCGGTCACATTGGTCAGCATTAGAAAGAGTATTTAGATATCTTAAGGGTACTATAGATTACAAACTTCATTATTCTAGACACCCTGATATTATAGAAGGTTACTCAGATGCAAACTAGGTAACTGACTCACATGATGTGAAATCTACAACTGGATATGTCTTTACCTTAGGAGGTGCTGCAATCTCCTGGGGTTCATGTAAACAAACCATCATAGCTCGAAGTACTATGGATTCTGAAATGATAGCTTTGGACACTACTTGTACAGAAGCTGGATGGCTTAGAAATTTGATTATGCATATACCTATTACTAATATTCTTGTTCCTGCTATTTCCATAAACTGTGATAATAAATCTGTTATAGAACTACTAAAGCATGATTCTGTGAATGCTAAGATGAACAGGCACCTGCAGCTGCGCTTCAAGTCAATCAAGAGCCTATTAGGAAAATATGTGGTTCTTGACTATATAAAGTCAGAAAAGAACCTTGCAGATCACTTAACAAAGGGTCTGTCTAGGACGTTGATCCCAGAATCATCGAGGGGGATGGGGTTAAGCCCATAAGTAAGTCACCAGCAGTGGCAACCCAACCGAGTCTGACTGGAGATCCCAAGAAGCCGGTTCAATGGGTAGAAACAAGCTGGACTTCGGTGACTATTATGGAACACTGACTGTAACGCCCTGCCCCAATACTCAGACGATTTTAATATTATGTAGTACAACTGCCCACCACAGGCTGCCTCTCAAAAGGTGGTTAACCGAATTGGTGACTCTTGATCATTGGCTAATTATATTTATACTCAAACTATTTTTGTATACTTCCCATGTGGGACTATATTTCTCAAATCCTTTCACTCAAATCCTTCTCAACCAATCCGGCCCAACTATACAGTAGCAGTCAACTGCTAAATGGACCAGTCAACTGTTCGCTACAAATACGGGGTATTACATACACCCCACCTTAGAAATCAGCGTCCTCGCTGAGTACGGGACACACATCTAGTGTAGTCACCGCCTTTCTAGCCGATGTAGTGTCGTCCTCGACCTCGGAGATCAATCACTCTCAACACCGCAAATCGGATACCCGGCTATCAATCACTACCTGTGACTCTCAATACCGCAGAATATACCCGACCCCGGAGATCAATGACTCTCAGCACCGCAGATCATACTGACCTCTACTACACCTGGTGTCGAAAGTCGGCTCTGATACCATTTGTAATGCCCCGCCCCAATACTCAGACGATTTTAATATTATGTAGTACAACTGCCCACCACAGGCTGCCTCTCAAAAGGTGGTTAACCGAATTGGTGACTCTTGATCATTGGCTAATTATATTTATACTCAAACTATTTTTGTATACTTCCCATGTGGGACTATATTTCTCAAATCCTTTCACTCAAATCCTTCTCAACCAATCCGGCCCAACTATACAGTAGCAGTCAACTGCTAAATGGACCAGTCGACTGTTCGCTACAAATACGGGGTATTACATAACCACTAGTGCCTGTCCTTATTATTTGTGGGTTATTTAATTACTCAACGAATCTCCTAGAGTAGTGTACCCTACCGGACTAAAATTAAAACTGAATAACTGAAAATGCCTCATTGGGCCTCAACAAAATAACTCAACACCGGTATACTAGGGTCACGTACCTCTAGAGACTCAAACTCGAAAGTATAAACAAATTCCCACTAACAAAAGTGGCTCAACTGAATATCTTAAGATCAAATACTGAACTGAATAAGGTATAGACTGATTTATCTGAAACCAATCACTCGAAATAACACTAAAGTTACCAAGATCCTTCAGTACCAGTCGACTTATACTGTGGTAAGTCGACTGTCCAGAGGACAATTATCCAAAATTTCACAAAAAATAGACTAAGTCATATCAGTCGACTTAAGAGAGGATCGGTCGACTGACCAGAGAGGACTGAACAAAAACCAGTCGACTGCATAAAGGCTAAGTCGACTGTCTAGAAAGGACTGAAATAATTTTACAAAGTAAAGACTTCAGGAAACCAGTTGATGTATTGATGTATTGTACACGTCAAGTCTAGGATGTATTGATGTATTGTACATCTTATAGTAGAAATGAGAACACCTTATGTTAGTTTGTTGATGAATAAACATCCATATGTTAATGAAAAATCATAACTTGCAAAAGAACTCTATTGACCCAAAAATCATGTAATGTAACCATGAATTTGAGTAGTTGCTGATGGGTATTGGCCACCAGTCGACTGTTCGTTGAAAACCTGGGGTATTACATACACCCCACCTTTAGAAATCAGCGTCCTCGCTGAGTACGGGACACACATCTAGTGTAGGACCGCCCTTTCTAGCACCCTGCCTACTTCCGTGAATACCCCACGAAGCAAATTCCGGAGACTCATCTCCCTGCCATGTATCAAATACACCCGATGTGTCGAAAGTCGGCTCTGATACCATTTGTAACGCCCCGCCCCAATACTCAGACGATTTTTAATATTTTTAGAAGACAAATTAGATATTATGTAGTACAACTGCCCACCACAGGCTGCCTCTCAAAAGGTGGTTAACCGGATTGGTGACTCTTGATCATTGGCTAATTATATTTATACTCAAATTAGTTTTTGTATACTTCCCATGTGGGACTATATTTCTCAATCTTTCTCTCAAATTCCTTCAAATCCCGTGTACCTCACGTACACGTCATTCAGTACCAGTCGACTGCTCAACCACCAGTCGACTGTTCGTTGAAAACCTGGGGTATTACACTGACTCAGAGATTAAATTCTCATAAATTAATGTCCAGGTGGCTGTACGAGGTTGTACAATGATATCCCATCCCTATGGTGACAGTGTTCTTGTGTGATCTGGTTAGGATGAGTTCTAAACTCTTACTAGGTCCAAACATTATTATGTAGGGTTGACTCCGATCACCAATCCTTTGAGGACTTACCTATATGAGAGGTCGTGAAGGCCGCGACTATGGGACAGAGCGACCCCAGACAACTCTCATGAATATGGAAATAAGTGCGCATGGCCATTCAAAAGCGCCACCCGATAGACCCAAGAACCTCTAGTGTACTATGTGTGCTATTTTCTGAATCTGATTCAAGAAGTCTGATTCAAGGCATAGTCTACCAAGCACTTCTTCAGACAAAGACAATAGTCACTACGTAAGATTCAAGGCTGTAGTCCATCTCATTTATGCATAGTATACCCTTGCCCAGAACTTCTACATCATTATTCTTTTGTTATCACTGTCTTTGGAACTTGGTTTTTTGGGGGGGGGGGATTGTTGGCTGTTTCTTTCCAAAACCAAGGTTCCCTTCTTTATTTTTAGTCCCACATCGATGGGAATGGTTGCCATATGAGTGGTTATAATACAAACCATCCTTTACCCCATTGTAGTCTTGTATGTGTTAGGATCGTGAGAAAAACAAGAGAGATAAATTTGAGAAGAAAACAACACAAATATTATTTCTCAATCTCAAAAGATTTACAAAAAAAAACTCTCAATACTTTATAAGCTCTCTGTGGCTATCAATCTCTATTTTTCTCTTCAGTTGAGTGTGTCTTCAAATGAAGAAAATAGTGAGAATTTATAGGAGGGGAAGAGACACCATGCTTTCGAAGAGACACCATGCTTCGGAAGAGACACCATGCTTCGGAAGAGACACCATGCTTCGGAAAAGACATCATGCTTCGAAAAGACACCATGCTTCGGAAGAGACACCATGCTTGCACCAAACGTTGTCATGCATCAGCATGCACCAAACGTTGCATGCATGAGTGCATGCTCTTTTGTGGCGGGACCTACAATTCTCCCCCTCACGCCACATCTGCACCAATCGTCATCTCTCATCCATTCCAGTTATGTCTCTGCATAACTCTAGTTTCTCCCGAGACACAATCTTTGTCAACATGTCTGCTGGATTCTCCTTCGTGTGGATCTTCATCAGTTTCAACAATTGTTGATCCATCACCTCGCGTATCCAGTGATAGCGAATATCAATATGTTTTGTTCGGGAATGGTACATTGAATTCTTGCTCAAATCCAGAGCACTCTGACTGTCACAATGTACCTTGTAGTCATTCTGCTTGATCCCGAGTTCTTGTAGAAATCGCTTTAACCACAACATCTCTTTGCCAGCTTCAGTGGCAGCAATGTACTCTGCTTCTGTCGTAGATAGTGCAACGCACTTCTGCAACCTTGACTGCCATGACACAGCTCCCCCTGCAAAAGTGTAGATAAAACCAGAAGTCGATTTTCTACCATCAAGATCTCCGGCCATATCTGCATCTGTATAGCCTTCCAAAACCGGATCAGCTCCCCCGTAACACAAACATATCTTTGAAGTACCCTTAAGATACCTGAGAATCCACTTAACAGCCTCCCAATGCTCATTTCCTGGATTGGAGAGAAATCTGCTTGCCACACCCACTGCATGTGCAATATCCGGCCTCGTACACACCATTGCATACATCAGACATCCAACCGCTGAAGAATAAGGCACAACTTCCATTTCCTCGATCTCTTTCCTGGATGAGGGACACGAACTCTTGCTCAACTTGAAATGATTAGCCAGTGGGATGCTAACTGGCTTGGCACCCTCCATGTTGAATCGCTTGATCACCCGTTCAACATATTTCTCTTGAGATAACCACAATCTTCGGGCCTTTCTGTTTCGAGAGATGTTCATACCTAAAATCTGCTGAGCTGGCCCAAGGTCCTTCATATCAAAGACCTTAGAGAGTTCTATCTTCAGCTGTCTGATCTTCACTGCATCTTGTCCGACGACCAACATGTCATCGACATATAGTAACAGTGCAATGAAATTTCCATCAGGGGACCTTTGAATGTAGACGCATTGATCTGCAGCAGTCCTCTTGTAGCCTTGACTCACCATGAATGAATCAAACTTCTTGTACCATTGCCTTGGTGCTTGCTTGAGGCCATACATTGCCTTGGTGCTTGCTTGAGGCCATACAAACTCTTCTTCAGCTTACATACGAGATTCTCTTTCCCTGGAACCTCGTATCCCTCTGGCTGCTCCATGTAAATTTCTTCATGCAGATCACCGTGAAGAAATGCAGTCTTCACATCCATTTGTTCAAGCTCCAAGTCTAGGCTAGCTGCTAATCCGAGCATGACTCGGATTGAAGTCATCTTTACAACTGGAGAAAAAATCTCACCAAAATCGATGCCTTTCTTCTGAAGGAATCCTTTGACCACTAGCCGAGCTTTGTGCTTCACCACCTTTCCGCTGCCATCTTTCTTGAGCTTGAATACCCACTTGTTCTTTAGTGCCTTCTTCCCTCCTGGAAGCTCAACCAAATCGTAGGTTTGGTTCTTCTCTAAAGAGTCCATCTCATCCCGCATAGCGTGCAGCCAGTTGTCTTTGTCTGGATGAGACAATGCTTCCTGGAAATTCTCTTGCTCCCCTTCATCAGTAAGAAGAATGTACTCTGATTCTGGATATTTAGTAGACGGAACATGGCCTCTTTCAGATCTACGTAGCTGAGGCTCACTCGTCTCAGGCAGTGTATCATTATCTTGTACTGGTTCTGCAGCTGTGAAAGGTTGCGGCTCCCCAGGCTCATCAATCCCTTCTTCCTCATCCTCTGGTTCTGCTTCTAGTTCTTGATCAGACACATCATCATCTGCGGCAGCTTGTACTGGTACTGTATCTGGAACAAAATCCTGAGTACTGACAGGACTTTCAGCAATTGTAGGCTTTTCAGTGTCCCCATATGTCTGATTTTCATGGAACACCACGTCTCTACTTCTGATGGGCTTCTTCGTCTTTAGATCCCATAGCCTGTATCCAAACTCCTCGTCTCCATAGCCTATGAAAATGCATGGAGTGGTTCTCGCATCGAGCTTCTGCCTGAGCTCCTTTGAGACATGTGCATAAGCCAGACATCCAAATGTCCTCAGGTGAGAGTAGGAGGGGTTTTTGCCGGTCCATTTCTTCTCCGGGATGTTGAAATTCAGCGGGACTGATGGAGAACGATTGATCAAGTAGCAGGCGGTGCGAACAGCTTCTCCCCAAAATGGCTTTGGCAGCTTTGCTGTGCTGAGCATACTTCTGACTCTTTCCATGATTGTTCGGTTCATTCTTTCTGCTACCCCATTGTGTTGCGGGGTACGTGGAACCGTCTTCTCGTGCCGAATGCCCTGACTCTTGCAATAGGCATCAAAACTCCTGGATGTATACTCGCCTCCATTATCTGAGCGAAGGCACTTCAGCTTCTTCCCCGTTTCATGCTCTACCATGACATGAAATGATTTGAAGATTTCCAAGACCTGATCTTTTGTCTTCAGAAAATACACCCACACCTTCCGAGAAGCATCATCAATAAATGTCAGAAAGTATTTGTTACCGCCTAGCGACTCCACCTCCATGGGACCGCAAACATCAGAATGTATCAGACTGAGCAACTCTGATCTCCTTGTCGAAGAGGAACTAAAAGAGACTCTTCGCTGCTTGCCAAATAAACAGCTGCTGCAAGGTTGAAGCTCTGCATTCTTGGTAATGGAGATAAGATTTTCCTTCATCAAGGTTGATAAACCTTTCTCACTCATGTGACCGAGTCTCTGGTGCCACAGTTTCTGCGAAGCTTCATGTTCAACAATATTGAGACTCTCCACATTGATCTTCACATGAGTCTTGTACAAAGTGCTGCAGAGATGTCCACGAGCGATCACCATTACACCTTTCAGCATCCTCCACGAGCCATTGCAAAAACGGTTATCATAGCCCTTTTCATCTAGGGCTCTCACCGAAAGAAGATTTTGTCGAAGTTCAGGTACATGGCGAACATCCTGCAGTGTGATTGTGCACCCGGCATCAGTCTGCATCCGAACGTCACCAATTCCGACAATCTTAGCAAAGCTAGAATTGCCCATCCTCACCGAGCCAAAGTCCCCAGCTTTGTACGTCGTGAAGATGTCCTTTCGAGGAGTGGCATGGCAAGATGCTGCAGTATCTACCACCCATTCTACGCCCTGATTCGACACATGGAGGCATGTCTCATCCTCATGAGAGCAAAGAGCCACATCTTCTAGTACTGTGACTTGTGCATCTCCTTCCTTCTTTGGTTGTGACCTTCCCTGACCGCCTTGTTTTTGTAACTTCCAACAATTTCTTTTCATGTGGCCTGGTTTGCCACAGTGATGGCAGTTGTATGCAGGCCTCCTCCCATCACTTGATTTGCCTCTCGATCTGCCTCTGCTTTGGCTCCTGCCTCTCCACCTGCCTCGATCTTCCTCTCGCTGTCTCCCACGGACTTCTGTGACGCAGGCTTGTGCTTCTGTGCCAACGTCCTTTCTCCGAGCTTCCTCATTAAATAGGGCATCCTTAACCATAGACATGGTAAGATTGCCAGTCGAAGCCGAGTTGCTGAGGGAGACCACCAATGTCTCCCAACTGTCTGGAAGAGAGCTGAGAAGTAGAAGTGCCTGTAACTCATCTTCAAGTGGTAACTCCACTGAAGATAGCTGATTCACCAGGCTCTGAAACTCGCTGGTGTGTTCTGCTACAGAAGTTCCTCCCTGTAGCTTCAGGTTCACCAACCGTCTCATCAGCAGGGCCTTATTTCGAGCTGTCTTGGCCTGGTACATATCCGCCAGCTTCTTCCAAAGGGCAAAAGCATCCGTTTCCTGGGCAACATGATGGAAGACACTGTGATCAATCCACTGTCGAATCTGACCGATCGTTTTCCTGTTCATCTTCTTCCAGTCCGCCTCATTGGTAGCTTCAGGTCACTCTCCCTTCTCCTCAATAGGATCAAAGAGATCTTTACAACTTAGGAGATCTTCCATCCGAGGTCTCCAAAGTGTATAGTTGGTGGCAGTAAGCTTGATCATGGCTCCAAATGATGATGATGATATTGATTCCTCCATCGACATCTTGATCTGCAAAGGCTTTTGGCACTCAACAACTCAACCTCGCTCTGATACCACTTGTTAGGATCGTGAGAAAAACAAGAGAGATAAATTTGAGAAGAAAACAACACAAATATTATTTCTCAATCTCAAAAGATTTACAAAAAAAAACTCTCAATACTTTATAAACTCTATGTGGCTATCAATCTCTATTTTTCTCTTCAGTTGAGTGTGTCTTCAAATGAAGAAAATAGTGAGAATTTATAGGAGGGGAAGAGACACCATGCTTTCGAAGAGACACCATGCTTCGGAAAAGACACCATGCTTCGGAAGAGACACCATGCTTCGGAAAAGACACCATGCTTCGAAAAGACACCATGCTTCGGAAAAGACACCATGCTTGCACCAAGCGTTGTCATGCATCAGCATGCACCAAACGTTGCATGCATGAGTGCATGCTCTTTTGTGGCGGGACCTACAGTATGGTGTGGAGAGAACCCGTGGGCCACACGCGCGCGCCGCCGCCGCCGCCCGGCCCGGTTCGGTTCGGTTCGGTTCGGCACGCGTAGTGGGCACGGGTGTGCGCGCCCGCATCTGCGGACACGAATGCCGATCCGAAATTGCTCTTTGGGTTCGGGTTGAGGTCCAAAACTTCTTTTAGCTGTTTATTTTTTTCTTTTAACTAATTCCTCCTAAACGTTGGATTAGTTTTTCAGATCCGAAAAACTGGCATTCTTTCTCTCCCAACGTTCACACGTTCTTGTATCTATATATTCCAAACTCCCATTCTTTTACAACTACTGAAAAATCTGATCGCATCCACAAAGTAAATCTCCTTCTTCGCTGCTATCGCAAAGCCTTCTCTGGTTCGCTGCTTCCCCAAACTTCCGCTTCTCTGTTTTCGCTTTCGTTCTGGGCAAGGACAAGTTCGGGTCAATTTCTCGACGTTGTGTGCGACAGCGAGACGCTGGTGATACCGGGGGTTTTACCACTAGGAGCATCTGCATGCGAAGAGTCTGCACATAAGACCGCGGATCAACTCTTAGGGCAGTGCGTATCGCGCGACTTCCCCATAGGCCGGTAATTCCGTTTTAAATTTATTTTGATTCTTATATACAGTTGCGAAAGAAATCAAGGATTAGAGGCAATTTTCAGTAACAAAAAGCCCTACAAAGTAATTATACAAGAAGCTCCTATGTACTTATGCTTCAGATAGTTGAACAAACAATATAATTATTTTGTAGATCTTCCAATATAATTATTTTGTAGATCTTCAAACTAATGCAATTTATTTGCTGACCGAAGTGCTACATACTTTGTGATGAAGAATCCAGGAGATATGGTGGTGAATTCAATGATAGTTGCGATGAAAACTCATTTGAATCAGCACCTTCAATTTATCTATCCTATCTGTTCATCGACACAAAACCCTGTCACGTTCAACACCTTAGAAAACTCTACATATAATTTCTTCCTCAATAATTCTTGGAGTGGATAGAATGGAAAGCCAATAAGAACACGTAGAATTCCATTTTTTTTTTAAAATTATCTTTTTTCTGAGGATATATGGCTCTTCGATACAAGTTGCCGCTTCAGGTTAGTGTCTTATACATTGAGTCTGTACTAGGAACGTGCTCTTTGATTGGAGATTCTTTCTGAATCAGTTGATATTGCATTTACATTGTGCATATGATTTCTTTGGCTTTATCTTGACTGCTATATCTTTTCCTAAACATTCTTGGACTTGTAACAGAAGTTTTATTGTTTATATTCTTGTATAGGTACTGCACCTAGTTAACGTGGCACTTTGTCAGTCACTCTCAAGAAAGTACTCTGAACTCAGTCTATGTAACGGTTTGTAATGCGCCTTGTTGATGTTTATGAACCATATGCCCACTTCCGGGGCTAGTATGCAAACCCTTTCCTGTTCTTTTAAACTTCTCTATACAAATTGAATCCAATATTTAAAGTACTTCTAAATCCTCAAAGGAAATACTTAATATACTGCAGCCACTGTCATGTGAAATTCTGATAAAAAGTCATTACTTATATACGAGAATCACAAAAAGATCTTGATTCAAATTCTTGGATTCTCGACGTATGTCCAACAACATGACTTCTAAATCACGATGTCCATGTTGCATTCGATGTATTTTCTGAAGCTTGCTTAAATGCTCTCATTCTGTTTTGATTTCTGGCCTTCTTGTTCAGTTCTGTAAGCCGGCTACACCACTGTAGATAGGCATTTTCTTCTCCTGTATTTAGTTTTTGTAACATATCAATCCTTATGAAACGAAAACGAAGGGCCAGTTTCCTGGCTGTTTACATCTCAACAAAAAATAAATAAATAAACCATTCTCACTGTGTTTGGAGTGGTGATCTCCCTCATGTCACTAAGAAGAGTTTAGTATTGAAACAGAGTTTAAAAATAAATTTTCCTAAAACATAAAAGAGTTTTAAAATAAATGAATAATAATTAAAAATCCGTGGTTTACAGGAATTACTGCAATAAAACTATAGAAATTTATGTACTCCTTTTGACAGAGGAATAATTTATTCTATAATTGCAGCGTTGATTACACCAATGTAGAGAGTTTAAGGATGGCAACCGTGAAGGACTTCAACAACGAGGCAAAGATTTTGGAATTTTCTCCCAAGCATTTCGATAGGGAACATGGGCAGAGCTTAGTGGAATTTTTTCCCGTACTGACCCACCTTTTGGAAATATTGACTAAACTGATCTACTTTCGAAAATATTTAAACTAACCTGTTTTGAACACGTCAGCATAAAACCCTATTGACAATAATGACATGTATTATTTTAATGCCGTTGTTGCCAATAGCGGCACCTGTATAAAAAAATTCATTGTCTCTATGGGGAGTAACGACATCAGTATCTATTGCAATCACTTAGGAGTTCTACGACTTGGAGAAAAAATTATAAGTGAAAATCGCTTATAACGAATTCTGCTATTCCCAATAACGACATAATTAGCTTGATGCCGCTATTGGCAATAACGACATCAGTATAATCCACAATGTAGGTGCATCAACTTCAATCTCAATTTTGACCTTATAGCCAATATCTCTTAAAACTCAAAACATGAAAGTTGTAAATATTTTTCTTAGCGTTTCATAGCATTTTGTCATCTTAATCTGAGTTCGGATGATAAAGTTATGCCCATATTACGTAGCGATATCAAATTTTAAGTGAAAATCACTTATAACTGATGTCCCTATTCCGAATAACAACATAATTAGCTTGATGCCACTATTAGTAATAATGGCATAATTAGCTTGATGCCACTATTAGTAATAATGGCATCAGTATAATCCACAATATACTCTAAATTTCTGGACAATTTCAACATCACTACATAACCCGAGCATAACTTTATCATCTGAACTCCGATTGAGATGATTCAAAATGCTATGGAACACCAAGAAAAAGCTCTACAACTTTCATATTTTGAGTTTGAGGGATACTAGCTGCATCAAGGTTGAAAACGGGTTTGAAGTTGGTGCACCTGTACGAAATTTTGAGTAGATTGTGGATTATACTAATGCTGCTAATTATGTCATTATTGGGATTAGCGAGATCTGTCACAAGATTTTTTCTCTCACAATTTTTTTTCAAGTCAGAGAACTTCTAAGTGAATGCGATATGTTTTGATGTCGTTACTTCCAATAGTGGCTATAGAAAAAAATTTAACAGGTGCTGCTATTGACAACAACAAAATCAAAATAACAGATGTCGTTATTGTCAATAACGTTTTATGCTGACGTATCCAAAACTGGGTCATTTGGATAAATATTTTTGAAAGTGGAATAGTTTGGTCAATATTTCAAAAAGTGGGTCAGTAGGGAAAAAACAGTTTAGTGGGGGCCTGGGCCCCCAAAATTGTCAAAACTCCCCTTCATTCTATTGGGAATTCTAAAAATTCTCCAAATTATTATGGTTTGCTCCCTATAAAAATTAAGTTTTTTGGTTTGACCCCCTAAAAATTATAAAGAAGCTCCTATATATCTATATATAGCCATATGATTTTTTCTTGACCTCCAGATTAAAATTTTTCTGATTGGGAAGATTACTTTTCTACTATTCACACCCCAGGAGTCTTGAAGTATGTGTGCAAGTGATATTGTTGCTGCTTTTTTTGGTGTGGGAGCAAACAGATAGTGAGTTAGTAATGGATGGAAACTACTAAAAGTCAAACTTGTGCCTTGGCCGTTAAAAGACGTTAGAACTCCTGAGATTGAATCTGGGTCGTTGATTGATCTCCTGTGATCTGAAATCGACAATTGTTGATGCGGTCGATGGACCTGTAAAACGTTTGAAACACCGGGGGGTGGCCCCCGGCGACAGACCCTCCGACGCTCAAGTCAGAACCAGAAAGAGAGAGTAAGAGAGTGAAAACTGGAGAATTTTTGATTACCTGGAGACTGAGGAGGGGGAGGAGTATTTATAGATTTGAGAGACATTCTAGAAGCCGAATTGTGACCGTCAGATCTTTCATTTCTCCCCCCTGAAGAGATAAGATATTCCTGTGAGAAGATAAAAGATGAGACTCCTAGTCTTCATGGGCTGGGTGTCTCTCTTAGTGGGCCTAGTCTGTCACTTTTTATAGGCTTGAGAGAAGCCCATGTCTTGGAGTGGACCCAGACCTGTAAAATAGGTCTGTGATGGCTAATCTGCCTGTAGATACTTTGAGATCTGTGCAAGGATCGTACAGATCTGATCTGCTGTGATTTTTACCATCATCATAAGCCCCCCACTCCCGGAAGGCGATTTTCATGGCTTTCGGGAAGTAGTACGTCTTATTTTCAGAGTCTGGCGAATAATCTTAGCAGTCGGAGTGTTCGGACCTGGAACTGATATGTAGCTTCTGGAGGCAGTGAATATTTTTCTGGATTTTTCTATATTTTTTTTGGATTTTTCTGGATTTTCTTGGAATTTTCTGGGAATTTTTCCATAGTTCTTCGAATTTCTCCGAATTTTATGGAATGCTCTACAATCTCAAAATCACTCTTTCGAATTTTATAATTAATAAATTCAATTGTAATTATTTTTTCGAATTTTAAAACTATTTTTCTGAATTTAAATAATTATTTTTGAATTTTTTAATTGATTTTCGAATTAAAAATGATTTTTAATTGATTTTGTTGATTTACCAGACTTCGGCTTGCGTTTTGAAGCGATCTGAGGTGCAGATCACACCCAGCACGCGCGTTGAGGACGATTAGACGGTGCAGGCTTTTGATCAGGCCGTAAAAGCCCT
Organism: Hemerocallis citrina; assembly: GCA_017893485.1. Lineage (NCBI taxonomy): Eukaryota > Viridiplantae > Streptophyta > Magnoliopsida > Asparagales > Asphodelaceae > Hemerocallis > Hemerocallis citrina. The sequence goes on from CM030365.1 coordinate 204,913,449, forward strand.
AAAGCATCGATCAAGGGATAGCGCGAATTTTCTAGAGATTCGCTGGTCATCCATTGTCTTCTTCGACCTCTTCGCTCGGTGAACGAAATCACCGAGCTACTTTTCGTCTTCTTCGATGCATAGCTTGGCGAATGAGGAGTTCGGAGAGGCTGCCGAGGATTGCTTAGAGCTCGTCGACAAGGCGTTTGCGCTACGCCGAGCACTTCGAAACCCGTCTTCTTCCTCGTCGAGACTGCATTTCGCTCGAGCTATTGCGTTGCATTGGCCTTTGCCGAGCTATGGGGTTTGTATTCCCACCGAGCTATGGACGTTGAAGCCTTGTTTCTGCCGAGCTATGGTGGCTCGTTGGGTTTCGCCGAGCTGTGGGCTCAAGCTCTGTCTCGCCGAGCTACTGCGGTGTAGTGGCTATCGCCGAGCTATGGGGATAGCCCGTTTCGGCCGAGCTATGAGCTATGGGTTCACTTCGCCGAGCTATCGGGATTCTCGCCGAGCTACAGAGTAGTGATTCTTCGCCGAGCTACGTGTTCGCCGAGCTATTGACCTTGGGCACCTCGCCGAGCTACGGGAGCTCGTTTTCACCGAGCTACGGGCTCGCTGAGCTATGTGTTCGCCGAGCTACGGGGATCGCACCGTTTCGCCGAGCTATGGAGCTCGAGCTCTCACCGAGCTATGGACCATGAGTGCTTTGCCGAACTACCACAGCGTCGCCGAGCTATGAAGCTCGTGATTTTTGCCGAGCTATCGACTTAAGAGTTTTTTTTTGTTTTGACGAGGCGTACCGTAGTTTGGAGGTGGATCTCGACGGTGGGATGGAGGTACGAGGCAATGCGCGAGGTGTGGGCTCGCAGTCGATGTTTGAGTGAGGAGGAAAGAGGCTCTTGGTCAAGCTCTGCTTTTTGGGTTTTCGCCGAAGAAAACAAGGGAACTTTTTGGCGCCAAACTCTAAAGAAGAAGAAGAAGAGAAGAAGCGAAGCGGGTTTAGGTTGAAACGGGTTTTGTATCTGACCCATTAGCTCCCCTTTGCTATTTTGGAGCTCTTCTTGATTTGGTTGCGGGTCTGGGTTTCGAATCCGACCCGTTTGCACCCTTTTACTCTTCTTTTGCTGATTTTTAAAGTATTTTGGAGTCATTTTGAGCTTGGGTTTTGCATATAAATTTTTATATATGTATATATGGTCATGTATATGCAACAACTCGTATATATTTATATATAATTACTTATATGTGTATACCCAGCTTTTTACTCCATCACCGTCGATTAGCGGATCTTGTATGTATATAAATAGCTGTGCTGGGAGAGCTGTTTGTAGACTTGTTGTTTGATCCCAACAAGTTGTTGTGGCATATCCGGACAAAATTGAATGTTAGAGTTTGCCATTTGATCCTGGCAAGTTTGTAGAGATAACTCTGTGACTGGGTTGACGTAGAGCTAGTTGTTCGATCCCAGCGAGTGTGGAGAAACAATTCTTTAACTGAGTCAATGTATGGCTCGCTGTTTGATCCTAGCGAATTTAGATGGAACTCAGTGGTAGAATTGAGTGCTGAGCTTGCTGGTTGGCCTCAGTGAATTTATAGAGGAAACTCCGAGATCGAGTTGTGTGCTGAACTCGTTGTTCGTTCCCAACAAGCTTAGAGAGGACTCTATGACGGAGTTGGATGTGGCACCTGCTGTTTGCACCCAGCAAGCGTGTAGAGACAACTCTATGATTGATTTGGTCCAGAAACTGCCGTTTGACCCCGACGAGTTTGTAGAGGCAACTCGTGGCTGAGCTGGCGTAGAGCTCGCTGTTTGATCCCGGTGATTTTGTGGAGACAACTCTGTGGTAGAATCGATGTAAAAATTGTCGTTTGGTCCCGACAAGTTTGGAGAGGACTTTAAGACACAGTTGGATGTTGTGCCTGCTGTTTGCGCCCAGCAAGCGTGTAGAGATAACTCTGAGATAGAGTCGATGTAGAAAACATCGTTTGATCCCGGTGAGTTTGTAGAGGAATCTATGACAGAGTTGGATGTTACACCTGCTGTTTGCGCCCAGCAAGTGTGTAGAGACAACTCTGAGATAGAGTTGATGTAGAAATTGTCGTTTGATCCCGGCGAGTTCGTAGAGATAAGTCTGTGGCTGAGTTGACGTAGAGTTTGCTGTTTGTTCCCAGCAAGTTTGGAGAGAACTCAGTGGGAGAATTGAGTGCTGAACTTTCTGTTAGCACCCAGCAAGCGTGTAGGGTCAACTCGTTGATTGAGTTGGTTGTTGCACTTACTGTTTGCACCTAACAAGCGTGTAGAGACAACTCTGAGATAGAGTTGATGTAGGAACGACCATTTGGTCCCGGCGATGTTCGAGACAACTCTGAGATAGAGTTGATGTAGGAATGGCCATTTGACCCTGGCAACGTTCGAGACAACTCTGAGATAGAGTTGATGTAAGAACTGTCGTTTGGTCTTGGCGAGCTTGGAAAGAACTCTATGACAGAGTTGGATGTTACACCTGCTGTTTGCGCCCAGCAAGTGTGTAGAGACAACTCTGAGATAGAGTTGATGTAGGAACTGCCGTTTGACCCCGGCGAGTTTGTTGGGAGAGCTATAAGATGAACTTAACCTTGAACTTGTTGTTTGGCCCCAGCGAGTTAATGGTGCTTGGGCGAAGACCAAGGCGTTGAACTCATTATTTGGAACTAACGAGTTGTTTAGTGAAGCTTGGGCGAAGACCAAGGCATTTGAACTCGTTGTTTAAAGCCAACGAGCTATTTGGCTGAGCTTGAGCGAAGAACAAGGTATTGAACTCGTTGTTTAGAGCCAATGAGCTATTTGGCAGAGCTTGAGCGAAGGACAAGGCATTGAGCTCGTTGTTTGGAGCCAATAAGCTATTTAGCGGAGCTTAAGCGAAGGCCAAGGCATTGAACTCGTTGTTTGGAGCCAACGAGCTATTTAGGGAGCTCAAGTGGCGAGCGGAGAGCTGAACTCGTTGTTTGGGACAAACGAGTTGTTGAGGAAGCTCAAGTAGCGAGTGAGGCGCTGAACTCGTTGTTTAGGAAAAACGAGTTGTTGAGGGAGCTCAAGCGGCGAGCGAAGCGCTGAACTCGTTGTTTGGGACAAACGAGTTGTTGATGGAGCTCAAGCGATGAGCAGAGCGCTGAACTCGTTGTTTGGGACAAACGAGTTGTTGATGGAGCTCAAGCGGCGAGCAGAGTGCTGAACTCGTTGTTCGGGACAAACAAATTGTCGATGGAGCTTAAGCGGTGAGCGGGGTGTTGAACTCGTTGTTTGGAACAAACGAGTTGTTAAGGGAGCTCAAGCGACGAGCATAACACTGAACTCATTGTTTGGGACAAACGAGTTGTTGATGAAGCTCAGGCGGAGAGCAGAGTGCTGAACTCATTGTTTGGAACAAACGAGTTGCTAATGGAGCTCAAGCGAATAGTAGGATATTGAACCCGTTGTTTGGAGCCACCGAGCTATTTGGTGGAGCTTGAGCGAAGACCAAAGCATTGAACTCGTTGTTCGGGGCCAACGAGCTATTTGGCAAAGCTTGAACGAAGACCAAGGCATTGAACTCGTTGTTTGGAGCCAATGAGTTGTTGATGGAGCTCAAGCATCGAGCGAAATTGGTGGAGCTTGAGCAAAGACCAAGGCATTGAACTCGTTGTTTGGAGCCAACGAACTATTTGGCAGATCTTGAGTGAAGATCATGGCGTTGAACTCGTTGTTTGGAGCCAACGAGTTGTTGATGGAACTCAAGCATCGAGCAGAGATCGGGGTGTTGGACCCGTTGCTCGATGTTGACGAGTGGTTGGCCGGAGGAACTCAAGTGGTGCGCGGAGTGCCAAACTCATTGTTAGAGCGAATGAGCTGCGGGTATTCTGAATCTTCTTAGTGTGGAAGTGAATTCACTTGTGTTTATTCAGCTTTGAGATGATTCCATTCTTCTCTTTACTGACAAGTAGTTGCGTGCATTGAATGAGGTTCCCCGGGATACTGAGCTTGCCCTCCTTCGTGATACGCTGTGCTTGACAGAGTTGGAACTCTCTCGTTTGCACGATGCTTCAAACGAGACGGAGTTTGAGGCTACTCAAGTGAAGGTGGTCGAATAGATCTGGAGTTTGCTTGTCTAAGGAAGGCTTGTTTTGAATATCATTATCGAGAGTTGAGGCGGCCCTATGGAGCTGTTAGCTGGCAAGAGGCCAGCGAGGAATTTTTGTTTCTCTTAGGTAGTGCATCTCTCCAGTGTGTATAGCTGGAAGAACAGTTTACATGACAGTTTGTCGCACAATGTTCGCAGAACTTTCGGTAGCGATTCCTAGCCGTGAAATGTGGAGTTATTGTAACTTTGCTGTTGTAATGAGACTTGCAGTTTGTGGAATGAGAAGTCTTCTACATGCCAGTGTCTTGTCCTGTGATACATCGTCTTGGGGGTTGGCTAGTTGTATGAGCTTCTCTTGGGGAGAGTTGGACTTTGGACTAGCCGTCTTGTATTTGCAGACGTCTGTAGTGCTACTGGATCTGATCATATGAGTTGGTGATAGTTCTGTGATTTGCGAGATTCATTTCATATGCTTGATCCTTACTGTCATGGTTGATATGCCATCGACGGGTTCTTTGTTGCTAAATAACAGGGCCTCAAGTCTGTTGCGTATAGATCAAAGAACTGTCGACGGTGTATGACGGAGTTTAGCATTGCTCCGTCTTGAACCCAGCTAGTTGTAGGGATAACTCTGAAGGAGAGTTGTTTTCCAAACTTTCCGTATGGGGCCTCTGACAGATTGTGAGAGTCACATCGAATGGAGAGTTGAACCCCAAGTGTGGCTTTTTCCAAGTGTTGCTAGGGTAACTTTGATCCATGATTTTGGACCTACTAATCTATTATGGAGGAAATTTAACTAGTTGCAGGAACAGATCGAATGGCCAGTTGAACTCTGAATGTGTGTTATTACAGGTTGCAAGAGTAACTCTGAACCATGAACATGGATTTCGAACTTGTTAGTTTAAGTATTAACAGGTTGTAAGAGTAGCTCGAATGGTAAAGCGCACTCTGAACTTGCTTCTTTGCAAATTGACAGGGTCTCTTTTGAACCATGATCTGGACTCCGAACCAGTCTTCGAGGCATTGAAGGATTGCAGGAGAAGATCAAACAGCGAAGTGCACTGTGAATTTGCGTTATTGCAAATTGTTTAGAGTCCCCATCGAGCCATGGGTATGGACTCCGAATCTGTCTTACGAGGAGACTCGCAACAAGTGTTTGGTACTACTTAAGTGTTTAAGTGTGGCACTCAACTTGTTATTTCCGAGCCTCCAAGGAAGTTCAACTAGTTGCAGGAACAGATTGATCGGTGAGTTGTGTTCTAAACGTGCATGTTTGCATGCTGCAACTCTCGAGTTCTGGATTTCGAAATTGTGTTGGGGAATGCTTGTAACGAGTGCCTAGCGCCACTTTAATATAAGTTGGGCATGTAGCTCGTTGTTTGCTGCATGCCCTTTGCAGGTTGCAGGAGCAGATCGAATGGCGAAGCACTTTGAACTTGTTTTATTGTAAATTGCTGTAATAACTTCACACTATGGATGTGGGCTCCGAACCTGTCTTGTAGGAAGTTTTTAACTATTTTTTGGTGTTGTTTTTGTGTACAAGTTTGACACCCAACTCGTTGTACTTCACAAGGTGTTTTACTTACCAAGTCCTTGCTAATATCTCCCTGCCCCCTAGGTCTTCAAGTTGATGAGCCTTCAGGCGAACAACTTGGTAGACCTTGCCTGGACTTGCCTATTTTGGAGGGAGCCCCCTATTGTTTTGCATAGAGAAAGGGAAATCTTCTGATGTACCAATGTGTTTAGGCAAGATTATTTGTTTCCGTTGACTGTGTGGAGTGGCTTCGGGAGAGGGATTCAAGTTTATTACTGTATCATGATGAGAAATAATTTGGACCTGGCGAGAGATGGTGTGGCAGGTTTGAAGTTCTTGGTAGAGTTGGTAATGGCAGAGACTTCAAGCTCGTTTACAGTTTTGGAGTTATTGTGACTATTTTCTGGTGGTAGCTCTATGGCGTCGAGGGGGAGAGTGGAGCCCCCCATTGTAACGGTGTAGCGTGCTCACGTTGCCTGTTGGCTTCCTACAGCTTGGGCTACGCCAGCTGTTATTGGGAACTTCACTTTCGTGTGAAATGCGAAGGCAATGGCATGGGATGCCGTCCGGTCTGGACGACCGAATATGGCATTGTATGCAGCTTTGACATCGACTACCATAGAGTCCAGTGTTTCTGTTTGAATAGCAAGAGCTTTTCTTGCTGTTACGTCAAGTGCGACAATTCCCTTGACTTGGACAGGTGCACCAGAGAAGTCATGAAGTATATAACCGGCTGGTTTGAGTCAGTCTTGAGAGAGCTTGAGAGCCTGAAATGTGGCCATGAAGAGGATGTTTATTAAGCTGCCAGTGTCCACCAGGATGTGGTGTACCTCATGATTTAGTATGCAAAGGTTTATGACCAATGCATTGCAATGAGGTATTTGGACGCCTTCTAAGTCATTGTCGGAGAAAGATATAGGGATCCCAGTGCGTTTGGCAGGCAGAATGTTATCTATGGAGTTGACTTTGCTGACGAAAGCTTTGCGGAAGGAGTTGGAATCTTCCCCCCATCGGGTCTTCATGAATGGAATGGAGGACAGCCATGTGTTCAGAGTCTTGCGACTCGCATGGCCTCTGCTGATGCTTATCAACCCCCCAGGATGGAGAATTTTTGGCGTCGTTCTATTTCTGAACGAAGTTGGAGAGATAGCCCCTGCGAACCATGGCTTCCAGTTCTTCATTATGGGCTCGACAGTTGTAAGTAGTGTGTCCTTGATCTCTGTAAAATGTGTACCACTTATTTTTGTCTTTTCTTCTGCTAGACATTGACATCGTGGGGGGAGGGCGGATTATTCCGTCCTTCTCCATGCCCATGAAGGTGGCTGATACGCTTGCATTGAAAAGAGAGAATTTGTCGAAGCGTGACGCTAGAGTTGGACGGCATGAACTTGCACTGTTTTTCTGAAACTTCCTGAGTTCTTCCTTGCTTGTGCTCTTCCGTTTGTCCCCGGAAGATGAGTCATTCTTGCCTTGAGGATATAGAGCTTCCTCGACCATGATGTATTTGTCACTCCTTAACAGGAGCTTAGTTATATTTTTGGGTGGTTTTTTGGTGAGTGAGGCTTTCTGGTCTTTGTTAGTGACGTTGTGGCGAAAGAGTTGTAGTTGCAACGGAAGTGTTCAAGGCAGAAATTAACCTTGCTTCAGTTGTAACATGCTTGACGAAGTCTTGCGGCGAAAAAGCTGCAGTTGCGACTAAAGTGTTCAAGGCGCAAATTGACTTTGCTTCAGTTGTAAAATGCTTGACGAAGTATTGCGGCGAAAGACTGCAGTTGCGACTGAAGTGTTCAAGGCATAAATTGACCTTGCTTCAGTTGTAAAATGCTTGACGAAGTCCTTTAGCAGTTCTCCATCTTCTTGCTTCAGTTCTAGCAGGGAGACACTGGTTTTTTCAGTTCTCTGGCTAGTAACGAAGTGTGCAATGAAGAGTTCCTCGAGTTGATCGAAAGAAAATGTGGATTCGGGTTTCAGACTTGAATACCATTTCCTACCTGATCATTTCAGTGTAGCGGGAAATGTTTGACACATGAGTGCATCGGTGGCGTTATAGAACATCATAAGTATTTAAAAGCTTTCGATGTGGTCCGTCGGGTCTGATTCCCCGTTGTAGGATCCGAATTGAGGAGCTTTGAAGTTCCTTGGAACGGATGCATTGAGGATGGTTTTGCTGAAGGGACGTTGATTAGGGCGGTAGGCCCTGTTGGACCAGTTTCTCCCATTCTTCATCTGTTCTAGGCGATCTTCTACTTCTTGGACACGGCAAAAGACTTGGTCGTCCTTCTTTTGGGATCCAGTTGAAGCATTGTGGACTGAGGTGCAGTCATACTGAGGATGTTGTTCAGGACGGTTTTGTCAGGAGCCCCCCGGTGCCTCTCCGTCGGAAGGAGCATGATTAGGCTGTCGGGGTGACTGTTGAGGAGGAATCTGATCTTCCATAGGAGGAGCTGGTTGATGAAGAGTGGTAGTGTGATGGCTGGAGGCCACTCCTTTACCTCTTAGTCATTGTGGCATGGCGATAAGTCTTGTGTAGTTTCCCACAGACGGTGCCAATCTGTTTCTGCTTTTTTCGGTGTGGGAGCAAACAGATAGTGAGTTAATAATGGATGGAAACTACTAAAAGTCAAACCTGTATCTTGGCCGTTAAAAGACGTTAGAGCTCATGAGATTGAATCTGGTTCGTTGATTGACCTCATGTGATCTGAAATCGACGGTTGTTGATGCGGCCGATGGACCTGCAAAACGTCTGAAACACCGGGGGTGGCCCCCGGTGACAGACCCTCCGACGCTCAAGCCAGAACCAGAAAGAGAGAGTAAGAGAGTGAAACTGGAGAATTGTTGATTACCTGGAGACTGAGGAGGGGGAGGAGTATTTATAGGCCTGAGAGATATTCTAGAAGCCGAATCGTGACCGTCGGATCTTTCATGTCTCCCTCTCTGAAGAGATAAGATATCCCTGTGAGAGGATAAGAGATGAGACTCCTAGCCATCATGGGCTGGGTGTCTCTCTTAGTGGGCCTAGTCTATCACTTTTTATGGACTTGAGGGAAGCCTATGTCTTGGAGAGGGCCCAGACCTGTAAAATAGGCCTATGATGGCTAATCTGCCTGTAGACGCTTTGAGATCCGCGCAATAATCTTACATCTCTGATCTGCTGCGATTTTTATCATCATTAGATATAAATTATCCCTCGTCTCTATTAAGCATCAAATTTCCAACCCTTCATCAAATTGGAAGGGTTTAAAATTATAAGTTTTCGTTATGTCAAGTAATCATGTAATTTTTTTGTTAAAAGGGTTGTGCTACATTTTTTTTTTCTTCTTAACTCAAGTGCTATTTAAGCTTTAGCTTCTCAATAATGGAAAGTTATAATATGTACTGAATTGCATATTCAATGCATGCAGGTTATCGTATAATGTACGTACGATGCATGTCTAAAAAAAAATGAAGTCATCAAATTAAATGAATATATATTGAGTAAGAAAAAAAATAGTTTATATTTGAATGTTTTGATTTGGGCTACACGTGCGGTATATATTTATATTTGTTGGATATAGTTTGGACGTGTATTATACATGTTTATATAGTTACAAAGTTAAAATTTGTTTGTTATAAACCCCAACTCTCCCATTAAATTAGTACAGAAGAGATGGGTAATCGGTCCCAATTATTTAGGTATGAACCATTTAAGCTAACTCTATTGTTCTTAACAAAAAGTATGTTGATAGAGTCAGCGTTACGGAAAAGAAGTGTTTTTAATTGAGGATTTTTAAACAAGCCAATATACTTTTTGCATTGAAATACTCAAATACAAGCGCATATCTTAATAATCCACCAATACATTAGAACACTCGTCAACTCGTGGTCATTCAAGATCAATACCAAAATGATTATACCCATCTGAGCAGAGCTATCGAGTAGGTCTAAAAAACACAAACAAGGAAAAGGAAAAGAAAATCAAGAACAGTCTGTAATTCAACAAAAAAAAAAAAAGAACTCAGATTAAGAAACAAACAAAAGATACACGAAATGAAATCAATTTAGATCAGGTTTTGTGCGAGCCAGGGCTTGATCACTTGAAAGACTGCATCCCAACCAGCCTGAGTAGGGTGAACGTCGTCCCAATACAAGTAGTCTCCTGGATTTTTGCACACAGTGTACATCTTCTTTCCCTTGTCATCAGTTTGCCCACAGCTCGAACCTGCTGTTTTCCCTTCACAACATGGCTTCAAGATGTGCATGAACTTCCTTACTCCTTGCACTGAGTTTTTTTTATAATCATTTTCAGTGACTTACACATTGAAAAAAATAAACTGTGATTGAAATTTGAAATATTTTACCTTCTTTGATAATGGAAAAGAAAGCAGAATAAAGATCGAGAACAAGAATATTGGAGTCTTCATTGTCTTTGATCAGATGCTGAATAGTGTAGCGGAGTCTGTCATTGTGGGCCAGCACGGCGGCGCTCTTGTTTGCATCGCATTTGTAGTGGTTGGGCCGCGTAATGTATGGGGAGCAGCCCAGTGGTGTGAGGTTGGTCACCACCACCTTGCCCACCCCTAGGCCCTTGATTCTCTCCAATTCCAATTTGAGTTGATCAATCAATTTTCTAATGAAACCCAAAATCTCCTGTTTGAAGTTAGGATAAACTTGTACAATTAAGTCACTAAGTTCATGGCATATCGTACTTCAGTTATAATAACTAAAATTAATTTGTCAATTTGAATGCGACTCTCTCGTTCTTCTTTGCTCTCAATTAATGTTTCTCCACCAATTTCAAACAGACTAAATGACTTATCGATGTTAGTATAGATAACAAACATTTATTCATGCACAGTCACAAAACTCACAAAAAATCAATCAGTAGCGTTAACAAGAACGAGACATTGAATAATTAATATACTTACAGTAGGTTTGCCACCTTGCTCCAAGAAATGCGAATAATCGTTTCCAGATACAGAAACGAGTGCAATTGAGGAAGTGAGGTCGTGCTTAGTGAAGACTTCTGAGTTGATCTGTGACTGAAATGTGTCAATTTGACAGGAGAGATTGCGCTGGAAATTGCCCAAGTCAAAGACTCCAGACCCTGCAACCGCGAAGTTCATTCCGCTGGAGAAGAGACTGGAGATCACTTTTCTCCGGATCTTGTAAGGAACTGGAGATCTGATCCCCAAGAAAGAAGCTGCCACACACCAAGTATACGAAAGAAAAAGAAAATAACTAAGTCCAATTAAAGCTTATAGTGATTGAATCTGTTTTGATTGTACGGAAAACTTATTCCAGACAATGTGTGTTTCGGTTTTTTTCGGTTAATGCGTACTGCAATGATAGAAGTTTTTATGACAGTAACCTCTTTTTCAAAATTACTATTTTTTGTCCTTTAACAAAAGTACTTCTAATAAGTTATCGATCTAAGTCATTTTTAGAAAAGTTTGGATGAAGGGATTTGGAGTGAATTTAATAAAATGTCAAAAGGGCTGATCCAAAAATACTAAAAGGGTAATATAAAAACTCTTTCTTCCAAAACATGAGAAATTTGATTCTATATTATATATATATCTTAAGCTAATAGACCTATCCCCTCTCTCCTTCATTCCTCCATTTTGAAATGGAGAAAGGAGAACCCAAGTAGGAACTAACACGTGTTAATCTCGTTCCTACTGAAAAACTCTTTCTATTCTATAAACTAGGTTTCAAAATTTTTGTATATATGCCCTCACTTTCAAAGTTCATTACAAATTTTTATTATAATTAATATTTAAATTTATGTTATAAGCAAAATATTTAATTGGTATCAATATAAAGACATGAAACAGATTTCCATTAATGTACCATTCTTTACATTATATAATTAAGGATTAAGGAGTATCACATGGAGGGAATGTCATAATTAATGTTACAGTAAGGATTAGGTGAAGTTTTTTTTGATTTAACTGAGTATCCTCCCTCCTCCTCAGTTGGAAGACTAATCTCAGTCCCGTAGCGAGGCTTTGCAAATGGGCCTAAGATTTGAGGCCCATGGCTACTGGCCACAATATAGTGTTAACCACGGGTTTCGAACCCAGGATCTCGGAGGAGCATACTCCTGGTCCTGGCGTCTCCCAACCACTAGGCCACTATGGCCACTAGGATTAGGTGAAGTTGTCATGTAAAAAGTGACAAACTAAAGTTTTTAATGAATATTAATTACTTAATAAACCCTAAAAAAGCTGAAGCTTGAAGGGGCGTTTCAGTATAGAATAAAGGTACTGCAGGTTCACTGACATAAAGCTAGGGTGCTATGAGCCTCAAACTCAAGGCATAAGGAATAGAATCATAAGAATAAGAAACTGACAATCCATGCAAAGCTAAAGCATGATATAAAAAACAGTAGTCTTTGTTGAAGACACAGATCAAAAGCAAAATCAAAAAAAAAAAAAAAAGGAAGAAAAAAAAAAAAGAAGAAGAGCAAATTCATTAATTTCCGGGCACTTACCGATGAAGTCTGTAAGTATTTTCCCGTCGGAAAAGCGACCTGCAGGGACGTGGGGGAATGTCATGCCATACGGTTCATACCAACACCGAGTCAGTTCCCTTCCGAGGTTTCCTAGGTTTCCGGTATCGGCATAGGAATCCCCGAAAACAAACAACCTGTGGAGGTGACTTCTGGAGTACTGAACTGAAGTAGCCTCACATCCGACTAAGTAGGTTACATAAGAAGAAAACAAAGCAATTAAAAGAGGTCATGATCGTAATGTGAAATTTGAGTTCTTACTGTATACCTAACAAGGAGATTAAAGCCATGAAGGAGTAGATGAAGATGGAGGCATTGGCATTAAACTCCATGAAAGGGAAACTGAGGGGATTGAGAAACAAGGAGACAATGCTAACTACAGTTCATATATATATATAGAAAGAAAGAGGGGGAGAAGAATATATATATTGCTAAGATATGTGGAATAATGAAGACCAAAAGGAATGGTTACATTTGGGGGAATATAGTACATAATTAAATATTAAATTTTGGTAGATTAATTAACATATTGATTAATTAATGTATGCAAAATGAGTTAAGTTTAATATATTCATTGCAGTTTCATTCCTTGAGCTAGTTATGAGCAAGACAACTGTTACCATCAATTAAGGTTAGGATTCAATCCCCCCCCCCCCCCCCCCCCCCCCCCCCCCCCCCCCCCCAAGGGCAGAATATCTCTCTTGCCTGTAGCAGATTGATATGGATAAAAGAAAGGAGGATCTTTCTTGGGTACCTAAATTTTGTAGTGAACCAACTTCAAGGTGATAATGCAGGAGGATCTTAACAAACTTGATAGTCAACTGATTGGAGTACTTTCTAAATATCTCCTAATCATTTATAAGCATTTTATATCTAGAAACTAATATGAAGCTGGTGAGGATATCGCTTTGAGACAATTTGGGCGCATCTATAAGCGTATGCATCGTCTAAAATGGATGTTCTATTAGCCTAGTATTTTCATTTCAGTATTCATATTTATTGTTGGCATTATAGTAATATATAATAGTTTTGTGGTTTGCACCATTTATTTTAAACATTATAATATTTTGAAGATTTGTATTGAGATTTTGTTTGAACCTATATATAGGCCTCTAGATTAATAAAAAAATAATGTTTTTGATTAACTAAAAATTATTGTGATTGAGTTTTTGCTCTTCATCTCTTTTTTTTTTTATGTGAGACAATTGAGAGAATATTAGGATTTGTGAGAAGCCCTAAACTACACCAAAAACCCCAAATCCCGAAATTATTAACTACCCAAACCCTAAATCTCCAGCTTCTCTCTCTTCTCATTCTTCTTCTTCCTCTCTCCTTGTCTTCCACCGAACCCATCTTCCCCTTCTTATTGAATCTATCCAAACCCCTACAGCCTCGCCATCATCACCCTACTACCAACCTCCAGCTGTCTGTCTCCCTCTCCTCGCCGCTTCTGATCTCTTTCTCCTCACCCGACAGTCCCCTCGCTTCGTCATCCTTGCTGAACCCCCACCACCATCCCCCTGTTGCCACAACCCAAGCGACCACCCAACACCCCCTTTCCTCCAACCGATGCTGCCCCATCTCCGCTACACCCCGAAACCCTTTGGTGGTCGTTCTTCACCCTGACCCTCAGTGCCCCCCCCCTCCGCAGACCATCAGTGCCCTACCGCAAGCCACTGTTCAACCCTCTCTTTGTCCTTTTTCCCGATCGCAACAGGGAACGCCGTGGTTCATACTTGATTTTGGTTGGTAATTGTTGGTATTTGGTGTTTGGGCAAGATTCAAATTCAAATCCAGCAACATCGTAACACTGTCTACGAACCCGGTAATTTCTTTCCATTTTTCAAATATTTGTGATACTGCTTTTATCATCTCTAGATTATTATCTAAAGTTACTGCAATCCACAAATATTGAGTGTGTGTGCTTTCACTTACTAAGTATGGTACAAATCGTTATTGACTATTTTACTTGTTAAAAATGTTTATGTATAATTATTGATTGTTAGGTTGAAATTTTTAGTGGGGATTGTTTAACTTATTTCGATTCTTGAAAATCCATCAAACCAATTAGTCGTAATTTCTAACTTAATCGGCATTACATGTTGGTAAACTTAATCTTTTAATATTCTTGAAAATTCTCTATTTAGGGTTAAGTTTACATTTATGAAGCAACAAGAGATATTTTAGACCTTTTTTTTAACATTCTTAGGATAGGAAAAAATGAAAGGCAATTCGGAAGGCGATTTGAAAGGGGAAGAGAGGCATTTCGTCCCTGAGCCTCACCAGAGGTCTAAAGACAACTCCTCCAAAGTGCACCACCTCCACACACACTTCCCTCAGCGCCCTATGATGAAGAGGGGCAGGGACGATGATGGGGACCGAAGGCTGGAGATTAGAGGCAAGTCAGGCTGAGCTGTGGAAGAGACAAGAGGGTTTCATCGCTTGCGCCATAGTGAAGTTCGTCATGGCACTAGAAGGTACGCTAGTAGAGGTGGCGGTGAGGAGGGGCATAGAGCTCCATCGAAGACCACCTTTAGGCAGGTGCAAGCAGGGCATAGAGCTCCATCGAAGCTCCATAGAGGTACTGCTCGTCCATATGCGACCCATAGAGGGTCGTACTTGGAAGCAACTAAAAGATTGCTAGGGGAACCAGCGAGTAGGGAGCTTGGCAGAGAGGGGTACTCGCCGGAGAAGGAAATAGTGAATAAGAAGGAGGACGAGGAGGGGGAGTGGATTTTGTATAAACCCAAACAGGTGAAGAAGTTGGAGAGGAAAGCAGAGAGAGCGAGCTCATCCTCTGCTTCGGGTGCGGCAAGAACGCCGAAGCTAGCATTGTGCCACAAGTGTGCGGGGAGGGGTCACAAAATTCACGAGTGCACTAACGACTGGTTCTTCTATGCTTGCAAGAAGTTTGGACACATCTCGAAGAATTGCCCAAGGAGGAAGTCAACTGCCAGTGTTCAATCCGTTTCTCCAATTACAGCCAACAAGAGCACGGGAGAGGGTAGCTAGACCGACTTGGTGAGGTCGGAGGAGAGCAACGACTGTCGAAGGAAGCTATTTACTGCGGTTATTAACCCAACTCCGATCATGGCCGACTTCGAGAGAAGACTCACTAACTGCATCATGCTCAAGGTGCATACGGGTTTCCCCTCCACCGATGTCATCAAAGGACTGCTATCGGAGGCAGTGCGACCTTGCTCGAGGTTGGAATGGGATATCCAAAAAGTGAAAGAAGACTTGTTCATGGTCTACTGTAGATCGTATGAAATTACAAAGGAGATGGTCACTTCTGGGAGTCTTAAAGGGGATGAATTTTTCATCACCATGAGCAGGTGGACGCGTAGATGGGGGGCGATGAACATCTATTCCTTGCCGGTTGTTTGGATTCGGTTATTCAGTGTACCATTCTAGTGTCAGGTTAAGTCCGGATTTCAAAACCTCATTCACAAATTTGGGTACCTAATTAGCATCGACAAGAACACCGTTACCCAATCTAGAAGAGAGTATGAGAGAATTCAGATTGGCATCGACGACACTAACCTTATCCCATCGGTTATCATAGCACTATTCGAAGAGGAGAGGTTTGAAATTAAAGTTATTGTGGAAAGAAAGAAGAAGGTTTCCTTCAGAGAGTCTGTAACCCCTGTTTTCCATTTTATGTATTTTGGAGGGTATTTGTTTCAATTTTTATGTATTTTTACTTCTCTTGTATTTTTCGGAGCTGTATATTGAACTTTTTTCAATATATATTCTTTTTCTTTCATTTTGAGCCCCGGGTGTTGTTTGTTCGTCGTTTTGTTCGTTTTCATCATTTTGGATCATTTTCTTCATTTTTGGCCTCATTATCTTCATTATATTTTTTCATGATGATGTGACGGAATTTTGGTGGTGTTTTTCCAAACCTATGATTTTTTGACCCCTAATGAGATTTTTAGGAGCCATAGAATTTACTATAAATTGTATCCCCAATTGAAATCTATCCAATACCCATTACCCATTTGTATACCTATTACTACATATTGATACCCACTACCCATAAGCCCACAATTAAACCCATATATAATACCCCAAACCCCCCTAATTCAAAACCCTAACCCTAATAACTCTCTCTCCCTCTCCTTCGCATCCTGGCCTCCCCTTGTGTGTGCTCCCGGCTGCCTCCTTCTTCAAACCCGAGCCCCCCTTGCCACCATATCCGTCCACCATTCCATCTACCCCCTAGCCGGCCACCATACTACTACATCCCTACAAACCCCTACACCCCTCCTTGCTAGCCGGCATCACCTTGCACCACCATCAACATCAAAAAACATCACAAACCACTTCTCTTGGTGTTTCTTGAAGTGGGTTTTCTCCACTTTGTGCGTTGCATCAAGGAGATTGTTCGTGTGGGAGTTTTTTTCGTGGGTTTGCTTGGATTCGCGTTTGGAGAGGATTTGCTTGTGGATTTTGTTCCTAGGACCTTTGGCATCGTGTTCATCTCCATAACAAGGTAAGTAACTTGCACTACAATTGATTAGGTTGATACAAGTCAAAAAGTTCACATCTAGGGTAGTTGGGTCTAGAGACAACCAAAATTTGTGTTTTCCTTGATGGGTTTTGTCTCTATTGTAATAAATTGGCCATAGATGACTTATGACACCAAGCTTGATAGGATAATGATCTAGGTTATGCCCAAAACTTGATTTTGATGCATGTATGTGAATATTGTATGAATTGTGTTTGATTGAATGCCCATGTGAAAATAATAGGTGTGGACATGTTAGTAACCCTAAAACATGATTTTTAGATGTTTGGTAGGTTGTATTTCAAGTTTGGTTGTGTTTGGATCAATATTCATGAAGTTATGATGTTCTTGATTAGAGGTGTGAAATCTGTATTTACTGCATGTTCTATTTTGATTACTGTTTTCGTCCATGCTACAGTCAGTATTTGAATTCCAAAATAAAAGATGAATTCTAGATAATTTTGTCTATTTTCAAACCCCACTGGTTTTACTTGATTTGGATTTCGTATGACTGAGTTATGTATGTTTTGGTACAGGCATGTTGATAGATTCCAGATTCTGTTTTGAGTTAATTTTGTTAACAAATTAATTTCAAGAACTATTCTATACATAATATCTTGGTATAATATTTTGCTCAGTGTTTCCTTATGATATTAGGGACTACCCAGATTTTTGATGAATTTTAAAGATAAGTTTTATGTGGTGTGTCATGCTCTTTTCTAAAATCATCTCGTGCTGTAATTTGTGCGTTGTTCAGTAAAGAACTTTGTTTTCACTATAATTCTTTATACTGTATGAAAATTCTTTGTGAAATATGAAAGTTAGTAAAATCTATCTATTTTCATGCCCCTTTGGTGGAATTGGACTTCGATTCACTAATTGCGAGATATCCTAGTTTTCGTACAGCAGTGTTGAGAATTCCAGATTCGTCAAACCATGTTTTCGTGTTGCTTCTTATTTTTGATTGTTGATCTATACATACTGGAATATTATGAAACTTGTTATTTTGAGTCTATACCTATAGGGGAATACCCTAGATTTTTCGTGGAATTATTTGATATGTTTTCATGCTTTTGAAGTTGTTCCCCTGTTTTCTGGCTGAACCTAAATTCTGTATTCAAATCAGTTTTGAGTTGAGATGTTGTGAACTAGTATGTGACTTAATTATACTCGTTGGATTCGTGTGGATGTCTAGTTTCCAGATCCATCGACGGATCTTGATTTGCATGTTTGTATCTCTTAGAATCACTGATTTAGTACTGTTTGGTCTTGCTGTCCTGATTATGAACATAGCCTATTTTGCTCGTATATGTGAATGTATATCATCCATGCATGCTAATTCGTTTCCCTGAACCTAACACTGATTATATCATGTTTATTTGACACTATTTCGCACACATTCATGTCCATTGGATAACAATAATAAAAGTGACCAAGCCGGGATTTATGGGTATGATCTAGTAGTGGATAGTGCAGAAACGTGTACTCAGAAGAACCTAGTGGTTATTGGAGCTTGTTTACATGTGGAGCTTGACACGATTTACATGACACATACACACATGACACTGGAGCTTGTTTGGGTTTTGGAGCTTGTTTACATGATTACATGATACTTGGAGCTTATCCCTAATTACACTGTCCTGCATGGTCCCCTACAAAATCTAAAGCGAAACTGTTGTATTGTAGCAACCATGTGATAAAAATTGGGACGCATGAAGTGCTACCTAGATAGTAAATCACTACAAGACTTGATACATGACACTTGAATATGATACCCGAACATGATACTTGAATATGATACTCGAACATGATACTCGAACATGATAGTTGAACATGATACTTGACATTATACATGCCTGCTTGATACTTGACTACATGATACATGAGACTTGATACATGAGACTTGATTACATGAAACATGAAACTTGATACTTGACATATGAACACATGACACTTGACACTTGATGCATGTTTATAAGATACTTGTTTACTTGACACTTGATTTATGCCGTGTTTACTTGACACTTTTACCATGCTAGTTTGTCTAGGTTGACATCATACTTATACCAGGTGCTAGTTAGTTTTCCCCATTCCATGTGCTTGTATCCTACTCTATTTGTGACCCACGACTTGCAATTGATGGGTACTTGTTTTCTTCTTTTCCCCTTTTCCTGCAACTTACTATTGTAGATCAGGAGGGTCAGCTGCTTGATGGTAATGGCGAGAGGATGTATTAAGTTGGGAATTTTCTGCTTTATTATTTTTATTAGTTGTTGCTTGAACTTGAATAAAGTGTATTTGGTTTATTGGATATTATTTGTATTTGGGCGATGTGACCCAGAATATTTGTTTTCTCCAGACTCTGATTTATTTGAGAATATTGTATTTGGTTTCAAGTAAATTCATGTTGGTAATTGTTGCAAGTATTCATGAATGGTTGTGCCTTTTGCTTCCGACTCTGATAAATTCTGTGATGTGTTGCAAAGATTTCTTGAAACAGCTTATGGATGATGAAAATCATTCGCTGGGCTTTTGTTACGTACTCGTATTCCGTATTTTTGGGAAGCAGGACGTGACAGAGTCGCCGGAATTCTCAGGGTCTAATTCGGAGTCGAATGTTCAGATTAGGTGGGAGGTAGAAGATGCTCGCCAGCCGTCGGATTTGGCAAGATCTAATCAGATCCGATCGAGCGGCAGAGGGCAGTCCAAGCTGGAGGTTCAATTACAGCCATCGAAACAATTGATCGCAGATCCACATCGCCCAATACAGCATACACGGGATGCGACTGATGTAGGGGATCAAGGGAGCGTCAGGACCAAAGGGACGGGTGAAGTGTACGTCAAGGTGGGGACCACAGAGGAGGAAATGACTGAAGTATGGAAAGGTCAAGTCAAGCCTCTAAGGGCTGCTGTAGAGGTACGAGGAGATGTTTCTGAGGTGCTGCTGGGTTCACCAATTGCTTCGAATGGGGGGCCCACGATTAAACAGCGGGACATATTGAAGCTTTCCTTAGCAGAATTTAAGGAAGCCGTAGAAGCTGCTATCATCTCCATCTCTAAAAATCTAATTTTCGTGGGCCATGGCCCAACTAGGGTAGGAGGTGGGCCCAGCATGGGAAACTGGAGTGGGTGAAAGGTGGGCTGCGTGGGGGATTTGGGTTTGAAGCGTATAGAAATTAACCTGTTTATAGGTTCTCATCGTACCAGTCCAGGGACTCATCGTCAAAATGAAGAGGAAGGGTTTTTAGAAGAGGAGGACGAGGAAATAGGGGACTCTAATCACAAAGAGGGAAAAGGTGTCTGCTTGGACGAGGACTCAACTAGAGAAGACGGTAGAATCGGGGCCGTAGATGGAGCGGGTATTGAAACTACTGACTCAGAGGGAGAGTTTGAGAGTATGGTCAAAGCACTGACTCCGTTCACGCAGGAAAGCACTGAGGCAGCAAACTCAGAGAAAGGAGTCGATGACGCTAAAAGAAAGAGCAAGAGACAAATTGATAGATGGGGATCTAAAGGACCTAGCGAGGAGGATCTTATTAGATCAGCAGCGAAATCTAAGGAGCCAAAGTCAGCCTGCAGAGGTACGTTATCTATTTTGAAATTTATTTCAGATGATATTCATCTTTATTATGCTTGCATGTTAGGGCTTGATATGGGTTATTCAGCGTCTGACCAAATAGAGAGGGTTAAAATCATTAGAGAAGAAGCCTATAGACTCTCTCTATAGACGCTTCCTTTCGTAGGGAGGAAGTAGATTGGGTAGACGTCTTTTACATAGTTTGTATCCATGTGTTACATCTTTTGGAATGTTAGAGGGATGCGCTCAAAGGTTAAAACTAGACTAGTTAATGATACCATCACTAGGATTAATCGTTCCATCTATGCATTTCAAAAAACTAAGATTGTTGATCCGCATAACAAAGATTTTGAGGGGCTCAGATCGCTTAGAGATTTTGACTGGCGTTTCAAGATGTCCACGGGAATGTCAGGGGGAATTGCGATGGGGGTAGACTCCAAAGAGTTTGCAATCATAGATGATTTCACTGGTAACTTTTCGGTTACGATTAAAATCAGGCGTAAAAGGGACGGGTGGGAACACATGGTCACATCAGTTTACGGTCCATGTAACGCTAGCCGTAAAGAGGATTTTTTCAAGGAAATTCGTGCAATCCGTGCTAGATGGACTAGCCCATGGTTTGTTGGGGGACTTTAACGTCACTAGATTTAGTAATGAACACCGAGGTAGGGGTTCTAACGAAAGAGATAGACTACGGTTCGATCATACAATCAACGATCTGAACCTTATTGAAATTCAGGGGAGCGATAGAGGTTTTACATGGACTAACATGCAGTCGAATCCGACCTTAGCTAAGCTAGATAGAATTCTGGTCTCTCTAGAGTGGGAGGATTTATTCCCTATAGCAACAGTTAGATCGATCCCTAGGTCTACTTCGGACCATATCCCACTTATTCTAGATTGGGATAGTGCAAGAAGAAGGTCGACACGTCAATTTAGATTTGAGAAAGCTTGGACCTACAATACTAACTTAAGAGATGTAATTGAGAACTCGTGGAAGGAAACAACATCTGCAAATGATGCAATATCAAATTAGAATCTCAAACTGAGAAGGTTTGGAAATGTCTGAAGAAGTGGGCTGAGACAAGGAGAAGAAAAGAAGTGTTGGGCTTAAGGGTTCAGGAACTGGAGACATTAGAAGAAGATAGACGTCTCCAGATGGAGGAATTTGAAGAACTAGCATCCGGCAGAGCGGAACTTCATCATATTGGTGAAAGAGAAAAATTCTATTGGAGACAGAGATCCAGGATCCAGTGGCTGAAGGAAGGAGACTCTAACACGACTTTCTTCCATAAGGTTGCAAATGGGAGGAAAAGGCACAATCATATAGGGGGCTATTTGTCGGAGAGGTCTAGATGGTGGATGAAATAGCGATTAGAAATCATATAGATAGGTCTTTTAGAGACCTATTGGGTAAGAAGAGATTGCTAAGATGTAAATTGCACTCAGAGTTTTGGAGTACATCGAGTATTCAGGGGAGCGAATGCTTGGAGGGGGCATTTGCGAAGGAGGAGGTTCTAAAGGCAATCAAGGGACTGGGCCAAGATAAGGCACCGGGATCTGATGGGTTCCCGATTCTTTTTTATTCTCAGTTCTGGGGTATCATTAGGAAGGATCTTTTAGACATTTTCCAAGAACTCTTCAAGGGGATGGTGCAGATTGAGAGGCTGAACTATGTGAATGTGGTTCTGATCCCGAAGGGGACTAAGGTTCTTAGGGTTAAGGACCTTAGACCGATTAGTCTAATCAACGGTTCCTTCAAAATCATCACCAAAGTATTGGCTAATAGACTTTCACCACACTTAATCGACATTGTGGATGAATCACAAAGCGGGTTTATCAAAGGGAGAGATATTTTGGATATCATTGCGTCAGCCCACGAAATGGTGTTCAGAGGAAATAAGGACAAATTCGATGGCTTTCTTCTTAAACTAGACTTCGAAAAAGCATATGACACCGTGGAATGGGACTGTGTGGCGGAGGCGCTGCAGCTAAAAGGGTTCGAGGCAAAATGGAGGATGTCGATGAAGATGCGTGTGAGAAATAGAAAATCATTCGTCCAAATTAATGGAATGGGAGGTAAAGAAATCAGATGCAAGAGAGGACTTAGACAAGGGGATCCGCTTTCGCCACTTCTTTTTACGATCATTGCTGACAGACTGGCAGAAATGAATAAGAGAGGAATAGAAGGAGGAATTATTAAGGGGGTCAAGGTTAAAGGCATCGCGGAACAGTTGTCAATTCTTCAATATGTAGACGATACTCTAGTGTTTGGGGTGGCTGAAGTGGAGGAAGTGATGTCTACCAGAATTCTGCTTAGATGCTACGAGTTCTGGTCAGGACTAGTGGTAAATCTACACAACAGTAGCATTATTGCACTTAGCAACAGCAATGACGACTCGATCGAATGGACTTCCTCGTTGCTAGAGTGTGTTAAAGGAGAATATCCTCTTAAGTACCTAGGTACCACTATCAGACCAGGAAAAATGATTAAGGAGGATTGGGTGCCCCTCATTGAAAAATAGAGAAGAAACTTTCAAACTATTAGGGTGGAAAGGAAAGTTTCTATCTCTCGGAGGTAGAATCACCCTCATCAACTCCGTTCTTAGTAGTCTTCCAACATACCTAATGTCAATTTATGAGATCCCAAACTGGGTGATTGAAAGAATCGATAGATGTAGGCGCCGGTTTCCGTGGAAAGGAAATTGGGAGGACAATAAAGGGTTGCATTTGATGAAATGGGAAAGGGTATGTAAAAGAGAGAGTTTGGCAGGCTCGGAATCGTCAATTTACGAGATATGAACAAGGTACTGCTCTCCAAATGGTGGTGGAAAATGCATAAACAAAGAAAGGCGTCGTGGAGCAACTCGTTCATGAGATATCGAAGACGAAAAATTTTTAGATTTGGAGGGACATCAAAGCAAGGGAAGGTGTCATTCTTATGGAAGGGTATTGCCAAAGTCGGCGTATCTACCACTCGAACACGATTTGCAAAATAGGCAACGGGAGTAATGCTAGATCCTGGAAGAATAAGTGGTTTGGTCCGAACACCCTACAATCACTGTTCCCTCAGCTAGCAAATGAGGCTACTAGGGAGGATGTGCTCATCAAGGATGTGTGGAAGAATAGAAGTCTGAATTTAGCAGTCAGAAGCACCTTATCCAGCATAGGAGAATTGCAACTGGAGATGCTCAAAGAAATTCTTAAGGGTGTGAAACACCCGGAGAGGAATGTAGAGGATGAAAAAGTATGGTTACAAAGCTCATCAATGATGTTCTCTATCGCATCGATGTATGATTTCTTGAACGATGGGGGAATTAGAAATTCTCATGCCGTTATTATCTGGAAATCCAAAGTACCATACAAGGTTAAAGCATTCTTATGGTTGGTACAGAACAACGCTATTCTGACCAAAACTAACATTGGGTAGCATAATATCCCGATCGATGTTATATGCCAGCAGTGTAACATGGGAGAGGAGGATACAAACCATATTTTCATCCATTGCCCTAGGACTAGGCTTACTTGGGAAGTTATGGGATTGGCTTTTCACACTTTAGAGGTTCCGAATTGCATAGAAGACATTTGGGGTAGCTGGAGATCCATATTAGAACCGAAATCTTCCGTATCCTAATCATATAATTTTTCGTCTGAATCGGGTTTTTGTAACAGATTTGAGAAAGACCTGCAAACTAATATGAGAAAGCATCCCAGAACCTTACAGTTTCACAACGCGATATAATCATCTACCTTTACATCATTATGTGAAAACAATGACTGGTAGATTTACTAAGAAATATCTTGTACTAGATTAATGCCCACCTCCAATTTAGGCCTACATTAATAATGTATTGTAGCCTCCCAACACTCTTTGATTAATAAACTCTTACAATTTATATTGTTTGTGATGCAATACATTTAAGTGAGCCGCAGAGAAAATTGCAAATATACTTGTTTCAACCACAAATATATGAAAGAAGTATTCATAGTATGGTAATGATAGTAGACTATCAGGAATCATAAAGCTTCTAACTACAACTCATGAAAACAAGAGAAATAGAATTCATGAACATGTATAAAGCATTTTAACTAGAGAACCTAAAAGTTCAGCTGCATAATCATCTTGGGGTTGCTCCTCAGCAAACCTAAACTCCATATTGCCAATGGCTTGAAGTTCTTTGAATATCCACTATTGTGGGGTGGAACGACGCAATAACTTGATGTATTGATATACCACGCCAATAACTTCATTGAGCTGCAAATATGTTCATTAGAAAGTACTTAGTAGTGTTAATCCTTTGTTAAAATAACCAAATAAAGAACTATGAGAATGTAGCACAGTAGAGTTGTCTTACAAACAAGGAGCACCAAAATATAATTAACATGTCCATTGTGTGTGACCAATTAAGAACAAAAGAACTAATGAATACTACAACTACAAAAAAAAACAATATTATAAGTAAGATGTACCTTTTCTAATCCTGCACCCGTAAGGTGTATGGTCATGACAAAAATGTAAGCAATAGAAGAGCGGTGGGAACCGTCATCACCAACACCAGCAGCTAATGAAGATGCCCATCCTTTCTCTTTTAGAAAAGAGAGCAAGCTACCTTTTCCCTCTGAGAGTACAATTTCATTTGATTAATGTAATGCTCCTAAAAAAAGCACAAATATATAGAATAGCACATAAAATTTAAAATTACATAATGTCAACTGTGCAGACCTATAAAGGAAAGTAAGGTTGACCCCCTAGAGCTTTACAGTGGTATCCTTAGTCAAGAACTTCCAAACGATAGAAGATAATGAAAGATCAATATTTAATTAGAATTTTTGATGGTGAACACAACCTTTCATAATAGGTACTCTGAAAATGCCCTTTGTTAGGTCATTGTTGCACTCGCAAGTTCCAACACATGCATCTAAATTTGCTGCTCATTATTGGCTACTCTGGTAGAAGAAATTTAATTGGAGATCACTGTTTTATCTAAGCCATTTTTTTCAATAAAAGCATACAACAACAGAAGCAAGATTGCAAACACCCACAACAAATAGCTGAACTGAGAGATGATGCTTAAACTTAAAACAATGGTAAACTAGTTTGCTCTCTATTATTGAATATCACAGTAGATTTTATTATTAAATAAGATCATTTTCCCTATCAATTCGAAATCATCTCCTTCCTTACTCAACATTCATTAACATAAAATAAATTTATAAACTATACAATAGACACAGAGGGAAGACATAAGGATGAACATGAATCAATCTTAAAGGTAACTAACTACTTGCCTTACTTAAAAACTAAAACAACATTCATTAAATTGAAAATAGCAAACAGGTATGCAAAAGATCATCCAACAAAAGCTTTAGTTACTCCTGCAGTTCTATACAGTGCCAACTTATCCTCTAAACTCTTTTGCTAACTTATCCTCTAAACTTTTTCATGAAAACTGTTATACTTGCTACTAAATACAAGGTTTAATGCATGCCAATAAGGAAAGAGTTAAATTTCATTAATACTGATAATCTAGGGAAAAGGAAGTTAGTATAAACAAACCAACAACAATGAGCACCTTTCTGGCCACCATAGTGAGGAGCAGTGTCCTAAAAAAATAAAATGAAGCCAAATAAAAAATTAAAAACTACGGGACAAGAAGCCTTAAGCACAACTGCAATATAAGCCTGACCTGCAATGTGGTATTTGAAAGATATTCGATTAGGGCATTCTTAAAAAAAAATCCCCTTTTTGAATTTTTGAAATTGCCGAAAATAGGGGAGAAATTACCAGGTGTTGAGGGGTGAAGATCCACTTATGGCGGTGAGTGGAGGTCTTGAAATCTGCCATTGATGACGTTGGAAACCGTAGAAGGAGGAAGGAGCTAGGGTTTTAGAACTAAGACGAAAGACGACGGCGGGGGAGGGAGACGGCAAGAGCGATGGTGGTGTCCGGGGTTTGGGAATGAGAAGGCCGGAGAGAGATTGAGGGAGATCGGATGTGAAAGACGGTAAGGGACAACGGCGATAGGGTTTCGGTGGAGGAGGAGGTGGGTGACGACGGTGGGTGGCGGCAGAGGAAGACGGTGACGGTGGAAATGAAGACGGCGGCAGCGGTGGTGATGGAGGAGCAACGGCGATGGCGGAAAGGGGACGACGACGGCGACAGCAATTCGGGTGAGAGAAAGAGAGAGGAGAGAAAGAGAGAGAGAGATGGGCGTGAGAGAGAGAGGGTATAAATTAGGGAATTTGGGATTTGGGGGGAAATAAAAAAGTTTGGGGGGAAAATAAATTAAAATCTCCAAAGCTACAGGATACCTATACCCACAATTTACTTCACGTCAGTAGGTATATGATGTCTATACCCACGGTTTTAGTGATCCGTCGCTATAGGTGTCCGTTGGTATATGGCAAATTTCTTGTAGTGATAATAGTATATTTTAACTTTATTTTCTATTTCTTATTGATCGACTATTTATATTTGAGCCAAATCAAATGTATTATTGCTATATGGGTTATTTTAATAAAATTATATATTTATTTATTATTATTATTATTATCGTTATTGTTTTTTTATCCTTGTGATTATTATTATTATTATTATTGTTATTATCGTTATTTTTATTAATTTATTGTTATTATTATTATTGTTATTATTACTATTGTTGATGTTGTTACAATTATTATTATAATTATTTTCATTACCAATACAATTATTATTAACATTGTTGTCATTATTATTATGTTTGTAAAGCCCAAACATACTCTGTTTATATGTATTTTATTATTTGATTTAATGTATATTTATGTGTATTTTATAAACCCTACAATCTTATTATTTCTCTTATTGGATATTAACCAATACCCAATAACCCACACGTTTTCCTATAAATATATATTCTAACCTAAAACCCTAACCTGCCCTAACCCTAGCCCCCTACCCTAACCCTTTTCCCTGTGCTACCCCTACCCCGCCGCCTAACCTTCCACTGTTCCCTCTTCTTCTTCCCCTCTACTTCCGAAACCCCCAGCCTTCTCGAGCTTCGCGAGCCCCTCCATCCTCTTCCTCCGTCCACCCTCGACTTCCCCCACCACCATCGCCTTCTCGCTCACCACCTCCGCCGCAGTCCATCCCTTACCTCATCGTCACCTCCGTCACCTCCATCCACCTATACCGTAGTTCATCACCATCGCCCCCCATCGCCCATCTCCTCTTCCCTCTATCTCTGTCTCCTCCAGCAACCGCCCCTACCTCGAACACCTCCTCGTTGCCCCCACTCCCTGTTTCCCTCCCGCCTTTTTCCCTCGACACTCTCCTTCAGTCGATCCCCGCTCGAACCCATTGTCCCGCCTTTGCCCCTGTGCCTCGTCGCCGTCAACCGCTCTCTCCCTCAATCGCAACCACCACCGCACCTCCTCTCCTGTTCCCTCCGCTGTTCCTCTATTTCTGTAAAGAGAAACAGAGCACCGGCCATCCCTTCTTCGTTGCCGTTTCCTATCACTGTGTCGTTCCTCAATCGCAGTGCCGCCGTCGAGCACCCTCGCCGCCCTCACCGCCCTCGCCTTGGGTGTCGTAGTCGTCGCCTAGTGCCGATGTCGCCTCCCGCTACGTCTCTCTCTCTGTCATTGTGGATAAGATGAAGAGGAGTGGAGGTTGCTGTGTTTGGTGTTGTGGAGTAGGGGATCCAGTAATGGTGTTTGGTGTTTTGTGAGTAGGTGATTGGGAGTTTTGGTGTTTACTATTTGTGAAGAGTTGTGTTTGGTGTTTGGATTGGAGATCCAGTGTTTGCCTTTTTGGGTGTGTGTTGCTCGTAGTCCGCAAGTGATTCCGTGTTCTCGTGTTCGTGGTTTGTCGCCTGGGATTCTCATCCCGTTATTCTTTATATTCAAATTAACCATCTAACAGGCAAGTTACTTCCCCTTGAATTGTACATTGTATTAAATTCAAGTTTCTTTGAAATTCTTGCAAGTAGATCATATTCATTATCGTATCACTGTATTGATTATCTTCGTTGGGTCTATTGAGGGTTTACACGAGCTAACCCCAATATTCTTGACATCGTGCCACTTTTGACTCTAAAGATTGGATCTTTCATGCATTCATGTAGAATTGATAATAGGGTTAATAGTATAATTGACACACAAATTAATTATTGTAGAGATAATTGTTAGGTTGCATGTTTGATTGATTGATTGACGTTTGATTGATGCTAAATTAGTGTATGTATTTTTTTTTTTTTTTTTTATTTTGAAATTACCATGTTTTGACACCGTTCATGCTGATTGAGAAGTTTATCGACTAGTAGAATTGATACCCATATAGTCTAATTAATTTAATTCATGAAAACTACCCAAAACCTGTATATTACTTGCTGACCTGAATGTTGACTGCTGTTTTTGAACCAGTAAATGATCTGAAAATAAATTTCTTCCTGAATAAGAATTGTAGCCTTATCTTTCTAGTTTCCAGAACATCTTGAATTTTTAAATTCCGAGTTATGTAGTAAAAGTTATGTCCGTTTTACTATAGCTGTGTTTTTACTTTCAGATTTTCAGATTTGTATACCTTTCACACTTAAATAGTAAAAATACTGATCAAATGATAAAACTTTAATCTGAAAATTCCCAGATTGTTTCTTAATATGTTTAGGAGTCTAGAAAATATTTCTATTAAATTTAATGTTGAGTTTTTGTTGTTTCTAAAAATACAACAACATGATATCAAAATTCTGCCTTAATATGAAATCTGTAAAGAATTGTGTGATTGACCTAGCTACTGATGTCGGATTTTGAACTTTAAATATGAGTTGGAACCGTGTGGAATTCTATTTTCTAGAACTTCTAACGGATTCACTTTAAGATTTCTGAAACAGCGGGAAACTGCATTTTTGTACAGACTACTCTTGTTGTCCAGAATTTCATATTTCAGATTTTAATAGTTTAATTATTCCTATATCGTACGAATGCATGAATTAATGTGTGTATGTTGCATTGCATGATCCTAATGTCTTATTTTCATTGTTCTAATTTTTCAATTCAAGTTATCATCCTATTGTTTCCTTATTGTTACCATCGTTTATCAAATGTCCATTTAATTGCATATTGTATTGTTACATTGATAAATAATTAACAAGCCTGGGTTTAAGGAATTGACTGGAGTAGTTGATGATATAGTGACTGTAATCGGAGGAGGGACCCGTGTTTCCCTAATTACCGTTCTGGCCATTGTTTTATCGTGTGATTGTGGATTATGGCCGTAACCCAATCTATCGTGTATTGTATCGTTGTTGATGACCGTACCGTGCACCGAAAGGTGAATATTGATTATCATTGCCGAGTACATGATCTATAGAATCTTCCACTTAAGTCTAAAACGACATTGATTGTATGCATCGAACCTGTAGTATGGGATGCAGTAGTACATGCATTAGTTAGGATTAAAATGAATAATATACTTAAGGATTGACACCACACTGACATTGCATATTGTTCCTCATTGTTCCTATTGATATCGAGTATTGGCTAAGTGTTACCATTATTGATCGTTGATTACCGTTACCGAATATTGCATCATTGTTTCTAGCCATTGTATCGATTATCGTAATATTGATTATTGATTATCATGCCATGTTATTGATTCCTACTGGTTCATTGATTCATTGCTATACCGTCATTCAATTGTTCTCTGCTTTCTCTACTTGCTGTCCATGACTTGCTTTAAGAAAAAAAATTCTCCTATTTTTAGATGAAGTGTTCACAGGTAATGAAGAAGAATTGCCTGCTGGGATGGGGGAACAAATATTCTGAAGACTTAATGCTTACTAGTTGCTTATTATTTTATCAAACTTAATGTATTGAGACTTATTATCTATTTGTGATTGGATTATTATTGTATTGGGCTTATGTCTCGAATATTGCTATTTGTTTCCAGACGTTGGATTATTATTGTATTTGGATATTTATATTGCTTCATTCCAAGTATTATTGTTCATGAGATTATTATTATTGCCTGCGCAGTTGTTCTGTATTGATTATATTGTTGAGTTAATCAGATAAATAGCTTATGGATGACGTTAGTCATTCGCTGGGCCAATGTCATGTACTCGTATTCCGTATTTTTGGGAAGCGGGGTGTGACAACTATTTATATGTATATCCGTATAACACTATAATTCAAATTTCATATTTTTTGAGGTATTTTTTAGCAGGTCCGGGTCCGGGTCCGGGTCCGGGTCACTTCTATTTTGAGCGAACCTGGACCCGGACCCGAAAGTGTATCAGATCTTATTTTAGGACCTGGACCCAGACCGGTATAGATCAGTTCGGTTCCGGTCCAATACCGGGTCGGGGTCGGGTCCGGGTCGGGTCCGGGTAGCGGGTAAATATGACAGTGCTACTTGGCCTGAACTTGCTGATTAGGTTCCCAAACTGGCAAATAGACTGCAAGAAGAAAAACAAGAAGGTATTAGAAATATGTGGGAAAATAAAAACAAGTTGAAGGCAATAAAATCAAAGAAAGTTGTGGATAGTTATAACAAGGCAAAAAACTCACCGAGACGCCGGCTCTGGCCAGCTCCAAGAGAGTGCCTCTCAATCTGTTCACTCACCAGAATATGGTGGTCCCTATGAGGGGCAAAAGTCATCACCACCTCAATACATTTCCCCAAGTCTGCGAGAAGCTCGTCGCACCTCTTCAGGTTCAAATCTAGTTGGAACACTTCTGTTTCCTTCGTCGAGAAGATAGAGTCAGCCTCAACAATTAGAAGCGCGCCCCGAATTGGTATGACCACACTCAAACAAGAGCCCCCTTCTGTAGGGGCTAGTGGAACCCTTGTGGGCTGCATTCGCCGGGGTCACAGTGGAAGAAGTCCTCGATCCCTTGTGAGTCCCAGGTCGGCTCACTGTCCTCTTCCTCGCCTTCTCCTCCGGCCCTTCATTTTCCAATGTGACACGGACTGAGAGAAGTGTGCTGAAATCCATCCCCTTTGATCATGTGAAAGAAACAACAAACAAATATTAATACAGGATACAAAAAGAAAAAATAAGTGCATAAATGAAGGAAGGAAAGAAAGTGCCATACTGGGATCCATCGATTCGTTGGTATTGTGTTCATGCCCGTGAATCTATTCCCGTTATTCTCTTTTCTCATCAGATCCGTCGTCAATTACAAGGCAAGTAACTTGTATTTTTTTGTTGAATATACAAGTACTAAATATCGCCTATAGTGTGGCCTTTGTTTCTAGATTCATCCCCATGAAAATGCTTGTTAGATCTTGTCTCTATTTGTTGATCCATCTGTAGTCATCATATTTGCTACACACATGGCATGAAAAATAATTTAGAAATAATCTAGACTTGATGTATGTATGTATGTTGTTCGTGATTCATGATATGTTGTACCCTTGTTGCATGCTTGATGTGTTAGTTGTAATCACTTGTGGTAGGTTTGTTAAACCTCCATACCAAGTTGTCTTCGACATCTATTATACCATATTTTGTATTCTGTCATAATTTGAATTTTTTGCACATGAACTATTTGATTTAAAGCATAAGAAATGATTTTTGTTTCTGCTGATGCCCCGTTTTGTTTTAGTATTTTAGACCCTGTTGAGGTCAGTAAATCAATTTAATTTGTGAATATAAATCGTAGACCTCGCTGTATATTTTTCAGAATTTTTGACAGATCTTAGTTTCGAATTGTGAGTTGTGAGTTATTACTATTTTACTACAGATGTGTTAGAGATTCCAGATTCTGTTTTATGTGATTTCTGCATAGTTAATTATTATAATACTGATGTTAAAGATAAGGTTTGAATCTAATATTTTTCTCGGTAAGATTAGACGTGACTGGGATTAACTCGAAGTTTTTGTAGATTATTTGATGACATTTATAAACTATTCTATGCTTGTGAAAAACTACTATGTTTCTAGAATTTCATGCTGCTGAGTAAAGAACCATATTTTCAACCTGACACTAGTTGCTTTTGGTAAAGACTTGGTGAAGATAAAATGTAGCCTACTGTATCTATTTTATCACACTTTTGACGAATTTGGATTTCGAGCTATACTTTGTAATCTATCGTCGTTTTAGTAATGCTGTGTCGAGAACTTCATATTCACAAATTTGCTGTATCTTGTTGTTTCCCGAATTTATTTGACTATGTTATCTATGTTGGAATATTATGAAATTATATTTGCTGATACTAGACATGGGGAATACTCCATATTTTTCTTGGATTTAATCAGTGAGTTTTTATGCCATTTTCATGCTTGTGAATACAACCTTGTGATTTCTGGCTGAACATGATTTCTATATATAATTGTCTTAGCCCTATTTATGTGGTTATTATGTGACTTGTATATATGTGCTGGATTCGGCTGAGAGTCTATTTTCTAGATTTTCTGACAGATCCAGATTTGCATGTTTGTGGCAACGGGAAACTCAGATTTGGTGTAGTACTGTCTTGCTGTCCAGAACTGAAAGTTTCGTTATCCTAGCCCTTGATGAGTCATTTATCTTCTATTCGTGTCCTTCTTTCAACTAGTACCTGTTCGTTGTTTCTTGCCATGTTTCTTGCCTTATTTGTGCACTTCTATGCTTGCTTTAAATAATAATAGCAAGAAACCAAGCTGGGTTAAAGGGAAAGATCTAATAGTGGAAAATGCAGAAGCATGTACTCGGAAGAGGATCTATAGATCCTACATGATACTTGATACTCGATACTCGATACTCGATACTTGATACCTGACACGTAATTACTTGAAACTTGCACACTTGACACGTGATACTCGATGCATGATACTTGATACTCGATACATGATACTTGATACTTTTCCCTGAGTACTCTTAATGATCCACTATGAAATCTAAAACGCAACTTGTATGAATGTAGCAACCATGTGGTAAAAATTTGGGATGCATGAAGTGCTACCTAGATAGGACTAGATACAATACCTAAGAACAACATGATCTGTCACGCCCCGCTTCCTAAAAAGAGAATACAGAATACGGATACGTGACTAAGCCCAGCGAATGATTTTCATCATCCATAAGCTGTTCAGAATCTTTACAACATCTCACAGGAATAATCAGAGTCAGAAGCCAAAGAATCAACCAATTATGCATAATCGAATCAAATGTACCAACAGAAATTTACTTAAAACCAAAATATAATAATATCAAATAAATCAAGTCTGGACAAGTTAATAATATCCTAGGTCACATTGCCCAAATACAAAATAAATACAAGTATCAAATACAATTGTTCAAGCAATAACAGGAAATAATAATAAAAACTCCAGCACTAATATCTCATATCACCAACACCATCTGGTATCTGTTCTCCAAAATCTGAAATTTAACAATTGTAGGAATAGGAAAAGAAAACAAACTTCCGTCAATGCAAGTTACGGGCCACTTGTAGTGCAGGATACAAGTACATGGGGAAGAATAAAAAATATAAAATAACAGCAGAAATAAACATGGCATGATATAAGCATGTCAACAGAATTGAATATCTAGCATGAATCAAGAAATAAAAACAAGCAACACGGTATACTAACAGGTACAGGTAACATGTATCAAGTGTCAAGCTAACAGGTAAACATGTAACAGGTAAACAGGTAATCAGGTATACAGGTAAACAGGTAAACATGTACTAGGTAAACAGGAAATCAGATATAGGTATCTTGTAACAGGTAATCATGTAATCAGGTATTAGGTTATATCAAGTCTTATATTATTACTAACTAGGTAGCACTTCATGCATCCAGTTTTTACTACATGGTTACTACATTCAAACAGTTTCATTTAGATTTCGTAGTGGAGTCCATAGGGCAGTGTACTCAGGGATCAGAATAACAGGAAACAGGAACAGGTAGAACCTAGTGGTTCTCTTCCGAGTACACCTTCCTATAGGGAAGCATGCAGTCAGGTAATCAGGAAACAGGCAGAACCTAGTGGTTCTCTCCGAGTACATCTTCCTATAGGGAAGCATGCAGTCAGGTAATCAGGTAAACAGGATCGTGAATCATGTAGTCATGAACACGTAACAGGCAGGACACAGGTCCTCTTCTAGTACATATTTCTATATTTTTCACTACTAGATCTTTTTCTTAACCCCGGCTTGGTTAATTTGTTATTATTAGCAAACAGAACCAGAGCAAGAATAGCATGATATAAACAAGTAACAGGTTCAGAATGAAGGATTAACATGTTCAGATGAAAGATAACTCATAACAGGATAATACAACGAAAACTCTAGCTCAGGACAGCAAGACAGTACTGCACTAAAACAGAGATTCCCGTTGCTAAAAGAATGCAAATCTATATCCGTCAAAGAATATAGAAAAATAGACTCCCGGCCAAATCCAGCGACCATATATAAGTCATATAGTATTTCACAAAATCAAGTCTCAAAACAGGTTTGAATCCAGAAAGCACGTTTAGTCAGAAATGAGAAGATTGCTGTCAAAGTCAGGAAAACAACATGAAAACTCATTAACTAAATCCACGAAAAATCTGGGGTATTTTCCTATATGTGTAGTATCAGAATATAAATTATCATAATTTTCCAACAAAAATAGAGTAGTCAAGTAAAATCAGAAAACATCAAGATGTAGTAGTTTTGTAAATCTGGAATTGTATACACTGCAGTACGAAAATAGCAATATCTCACAAACCATAAATCGAAATCCAAATCTGCAAAAAGGTTAATAAAATAGATACAGCAGTCTAACTTTCATATTCAGAAATATTTTAGAAACAACAAGTAGAAATAAGCCGAAAATCAGGTTCTTTACTGAACACTAGTAAAATTCTGCATGTAAAATCTTTATTTGCGAGCATGAAAAGGTTTGTAAAACTCCTCAAATAAATCCACCAAAATTCTGGGCGAACCCCAATCAAATATAGAAGTACTGAGAAAAATTTCAGATCAAAATAATAATTTTAAAACCATAATAAAAATAGTTTACTCTTCAAAATCCATAAAAAACAAAATCTGTAAACCACTCTACACCTCTGTATTAAAATCAACATAACTCCCAACTTGTAAATCACAACTGAGATTCGTCAAAAGGGTTTGAAAATAGAAAAAATTCTCTACAGTTCATGTTCACAAAATATTTTCAAATACTGACCTTAATAGGGTCTAAAATACTTAACAAAATCAGGGTAACAGAAAATTACAGATTTGTTCTTCATACACGAATCAACATAGATCATGAAACTCATCCAAATCAACCCAAACATGAAATATAATGTACTAGATGTCCAAACAACATGGTATAGGGTATTTTACAAGTATTCGATAAGTATATCACAAATAACACATCAAGCACAGATATCTCAAAGTATCATAAACATACACATCAAAAGTGGTCAACCCTAGGTTAATTCATGTCATGTATGTCGTGAGGCAACTATGGCCAATCATCACAATAGAGACAATAGATAACAAAGAATTCACACACAAATTGTCTCTAGAACCCAACTACACTACAGGCGGTATTTAGTACTTGTATTACACAAAGAAAAGAATACAAGTTACTTGCCTTAACCGATGATGAAAACGGCACCAAGCGAGAATGACTGGAAAGGATTCCTGAGCAATGAAATCAAACGAACGAAAATGTAACCACAAACCGAACACACGAAAAACGAAGTTCAACGAACACACGACGAGCAAAAAAACTCCAAACGAACACACGAAACAAATTGCACTCAAAATACTCGAGATCCAATACACTCACACCCAACACAAGAGCGTGTGAGGGAGCGTCAGCAAGGAGGTGGTCGACGGACGGTGTCGCAGCGGACTTCGGGAGAACGGCAGACGGGACCTCGGGTCTGGCCTAATTGAGGGAGAGCGCAGCACGCAGTGCTGTTGCTGCTGCTCTCGGTTTGTTGATGGGGAGCCTAGGCAGGAGGGTGCACGGTGGGGCGGAGCACCGGCGAGGGGACACAGGGAGTCGGGAGATGATGGGTTCACACGGGGTGCGAGAGGGTGCAACGGGAGATAGGGAAGAGATGATCGGAGAGGGTGCAGGCCGGAGTCGGGGGTGCAAGGAGAGAGGGAGAACGGGATGAGAGAGAGGCGGCGGATAGGGCACAGGGTACATGGGTTCAGTATTTATCGGTGGATTTTAGGGTTTCAGAAGGTGGGGATCGGTTGCATGGGTTTCGGGTGAAGTATTGCTAACGGGTTGGGGATCCAATGGGTTTTGGGTATATACACAGAGTAATAAGGATTTTGGGGTATGCTAGGGGTTTAAGTACACAGTGGGTTTGGGTATTAGAATAGGTAATAGGTAATAGGTGTTAAAGTTAATGGGTGTTGGATAGTCCAATAGGGTATAAGGGTATTTCTAGGTTAAAACAATGGTTCAAGAAATAGGGAAAATCCACAAGGAAAATAAATAGGGTGATACAAAAATGAGACAACACAGAAAAGAAAAAATAAAATAGGCACGAGCAAATTTGAATAAAGAGAATCAAAAGTAGATCGATCAAACAGAGACGAAACAAATGAGACAATTGGATCAAGAAAAACAAATAAAAGGACGACACCATAATAAAATGAATATATTAAAATAAAATTCAACATACGGTCCAAGAAAAGGATACAAGAAGAATACAAAGAGAGAAATACACCAAAATGAAAAATACACTCACAAATACATAAAACGAAAAACAGGGGTTACATAATCACTTGACACTTGTTACTTGCTACTTGTACATGATACTTGACACTTGTTACTCGTTACTCGTTTACATGATACTTGACACTTGTTACATGCCACTTGCACTCGTTTATATTGTTATGCCATCTGATCTTGTTCCTGTCATATTCCTTTCATGTTAGTTCTGTACTTGTTTCCGCTGTTACTCTATTATTGTCTATTTATTTTTCCTGTACTTGTTGCCTGCAATACAACCGACACGTAACTTGCATTGAAGTACGGTTGTTTTTTCTTTCCTTTTCCTGCAAACTTGTCACTTGCAGACATTGGTGACCAGCTGCCCGATGGAGTAGGTGATCAAAGATTCTAGTTGGCTGGATTCTTGCTAAATCTATTCATTCTTGTTGTTTATTTTGAACAGTTGTAACTTGTTACAAGGATTATTTTGTATTGGGCATTTTGTCCCAGATTTGTATTTTCTTCCAGACTTGATTATTTGAAATTTAGTATTCTTGTTTCTTGTTTTAAGTAATCCTGTTGACTACATTTGTAACCCCTGAATATGAACATACACTGTTTTGCTCGTTTATGTGACCGTATATCATCTATGCATGTTTATTTATTTTCTTGAACCTAATACTGATTATACTATGTTAGTTTGACACTATTTCATACAGTATCCTTTTTGTTGATAACCATAATAAAAGTAATCAAGCCGGGGTTTCTTAAGGGAAGATCTAGTAGTGAAAAATATGGAAACGTGTACTTGGAAGGGAACTAGTGTTCCATACTGTTACTGAAACTATTACTGTTACTGTTACTTTTACTGCTACTGTTACTGTTATAAAAAACTCCAAAGTCCTCTGATGGAGCATTATCATTGGATCGCAACATCTCCTCAAGAATCTGAATAGTCCGCTCTGACTGTCCATCAGTCTGGGGATGAAAAGTTATACTGAACTTCAACTTACTCCCCAAACTAGCCTGAAGACTCCCAAAATTGAGTTCTGAATCTCGTATCCCTGTCGGATACAATACTGATTGGAACCCCGTGAAGCCTGACAATCTCTTGCATGAACTTCTCCGCTAGGATCTCTGTAGACTGGCCGACACGAAAAGTAATGAAGTGAGCACTCTTCGTCAAACGGTCGACAATCACCCAAACAGCATTGTGACCCTTAGGACTCCTCAGCAATGCGGTCACAAAATCTTTGGTGATATGTTCCCACTTCCACTCCGGAATAGGAAGCGGTTGAAGAAGTCCAGCAGCTCTCTGATGCTCTGCCTTAACCTGCTGACAGATCAAACAATGAGAAACAAATCGAGCTACATCCCTTTTCATACCATGTCACCAGAAATGAAGCTTCAAATCTTAATACATCTTAGTACCGCCAGGATGGATAGAATGCGAGGACTGATGAGCTTCTCAAGCAACCTCTGACGAACTTCACCCTTAGGGACACACAAACGAGAACCAAAACGAAGCGAACCATCAGCATGAATAACTGATATGGCTAAAAATAGGGTTAAATCAGAACCGTCCAAATCAGGCACGAATCTTAAAGATCAGGGGTAAAATGGTAATTTCACCTATAAACGGGTCTGAAGTGGGTACTAGGTCTTTTTTCCAAAGGCCCAATAACCTATGAACGGATCCATCTCAACTGGATGCGGGTTTCAACACGCAAGAAACCTGGTCCAGCTAGGTAGAATTAGGGTTTATGATTATACCTAATTAATGGCCCTGATTCACTTCTATCAATTCACTGGAAAGTAGGGATTTGATCTTATCCCGAAACTGGTCCCTAAGGCGGCTATAATTACCCCCCATCCCCTACTGTTAACAGGTAATCAATCTTTTGCCAATCAAAGCTTATTCATAATCTTTCTGATTACTGACTTGAGCGTCGGAGGGTACGTCACCGGGATCAACCCCGGTGTTTCGCACTTTATGCAGGTCAACGGCGGGAGATCATGGTCAAACTTCGGCAGAAAGGTTTCAGGTTTGACTATTCAACATCCCAAGAATCCAAAAATTCTATCTGTTTATCCCCACACCAGATTTAGCGGTAACAGATTGGCACCGTCTGTGGGAAACCACGAATAGCAATCCTTCCTCTTCACTTGGTTAAGATCAACTCCAGCCATGCCTCCCCGAAAACTGAGATCCAGGGGGTCCAACTGTAGACCCACTCCTCCTCAACAACAACAGGAGGTCCCCCACCAAACCGTCCAGCCGCAGGGGCAACTCCCACCTCACCCTGATCAGCCCCCGCAGCAGGACCAACCTTTTCTTCAGAACCTTCAATCCCAAATGGCTCTGCTTGGGCCCCAGAATGCCGGTGTAGGGGCCTCTCGTCCCAACCCTCAGAAGCAACCTCCTCATCGAGACCGCATCTCCGTACACAACCCTTACACCAATTCGATGGCATCTCACAACCCCAGGCTTCCGAAGACCTCCGAAATACCCTCATCAACCGACAGAAAGAAGAGGAACTTCACTACCGCTTGGATGAAAGGCGGGCCCGTAAGGGAGCCTCCCGCCCGGAACGTCCAAATGAGCAATCTCCTCATCGCCGCGACCATAGGAGGTCCCCTCCTCGTAGGGGGCGGAGAGAGTCCCCTGAGTAGCATCGAAGAAGACATCGTTCTCCCGTTGGTCGGCAGCTCCCGAGGGACGATAACGGACCTATCACCAGAGCCAAATTTCAAGAGTTCCAAGCTACAATCTTGCAAGCCCTCAACCTCCGAACAAACAACGACAACAATGCTCAGAGGGTCACTACTCCTCCTCCGGTCCAAAGTCCTTGCCATCGGTCCTTAACTCCTTCTCAAGCTCCGAGTCACCGCCATCATATCCCTAGTTCTCACCATTCCCCTAGCTACTGTCGCCGAACTCCATGCTTCCCTTCATATGAAGATGAGTCCAGAGGCTCATCGGGGTACCATCGAAGGGATGATGCGGTCTACCGCCGTCTCCACGAGATGGAGAGGCGCCTCAGCCAACTTGATAGAGAAGAAGAACTGAGGGGAAGGACCCTTCGTCCGAGCAGACCCCCATTTTCTCGAACCATCATGGAGGCACCGGTTCCAGTAAACTTCAAGCCCCCACAGTTCGAGACGTATACTGCGGAGTCAGACCCCGTAGACCACATCAAGAGTTTCAAGACCCTCATGTTGATCCACCAAGCTTCCGATGCTCTACTATGCAAGACCTTCCCGACAACTCTTAAGGGCTTGGCTCGGGAATGGTACTCCCGCCTCGCTCCATCCTCCATATTCTCCTTTGAACAATTTGAGACCCTCTTCTTCATCCACTTCGTGAGCAGTCACCGAACCGATAAGTCTAGTATTTCACTGCTCTTTCTCAACCAGAGAAGGGTGAGAAGCTAAGAGACTATGTCAAGCGGTTTGCCGCGGAAGCTAGGTCCATTGCCTCCTTCGACCAATCGGTCGCTGCAGTCGCCTTCCAGTCCAATGTTCTCAATTCGAGCCTCCGTTCCTCCCTAGCCAAAAAGCCCCCGCGAGACTTCTCTAACCTTCTTCTCAGAAGTGAGAAGTACATCCGGGCTGAGGAAGCTGAATGTAACACCCCGAATCCCAAATACAACTGAATTCGAGAGTTCTACAGGATCTTTTCACTTCTTTCGTACAATTTTACAAGGAATTTAAAACTTTTATTTCAACAATAATTACATCAGAGTCTTTTACATCAATAAGCAGCGGAATCAGTAAAATACAACAATATTGAATGTACAATTGTTACAACTTTAACATTTAAGTAATCAACAGCATCAATCATCTTTATATCTTCATGTAACTCCACATCCTGCATATAAAACTGTGGGCGCGTCAGTTGCTTACAACTAACGAAATATTATACACGGCCATCCTCTCTATGCCGGAAACAGTATAACGATTCTCAAATGCTTTAGCAAACACAAACTTGATCACAAACAAATCTACAAAGGAACTATCCTGTTGATGTCGTGTTGTGCAGTGAACTTAGTCCTTAATGCAGTTGTTTATATTATATGACACTAATGCACACTTGTTCAGATTCTATGCATCCCATACTACATAGGTCCGAGGGCAAGCCTCTTAATCGTCTTCATTATTGTAGGGTTCAATCCCTCGCCATGACTTAATCTACTACTGTAATTTCAGTGAGTATCCTAGATGATTCTATGAGTACAAGCATGTATCCTGGCCCCTGGAGTAGAATTTCGCGCCATGTCTTGACTCATCAAGCATGCATTCTGCGATAATTCAGCCTCCTCCCTGAACACAATCCTCTTGCAGTCACCAAAACATCCCACAAGCGTGACTAGAGTCCGATCATTACTGAGCTGTGCCCGCGCCATGTCTTGACGCATCAAGCATGCATTCTGCGGCTCACACACCCGCACCGTACCCTAGCTCTCATACTCATGTTTTTCTCTCACCTTCATCACCTCCACTATGTATCTATCCGTAATTTCAGCAAGTGTCATAGACATTCCATGATTACAAGCACGTGTCCAAGACCCTGGAGGGGAACCTCGCGCCACGTCTTGATTCATCAAGCAT
Organism: Hemerocallis citrina; assembly: GCA_017893485.1. Taxonomy (NCBI): domain Eukaryota; kingdom Viridiplantae; phylum Streptophyta; class Magnoliopsida; order Asparagales; family Asphodelaceae; genus Hemerocallis; species Hemerocallis citrina. The sequence continues at coordinate 204,954,881 of CM030365.1, forward strand.
GCATTCTGCGATAGTTCAGCCTCCTTCCTGAACACGATCCTCTTGCAAGTCACCAAACATCCCACAAGCGTCGCCAAGATCCCGATCATTCTGGAGTATATTGCCCACGCCATGTCTTGACTCATCAAGCATGCATTCTGTGGACCACATCCGCATCGTAGACCCTAGGCTCCCATACTTATGTTTTTCTCTTACTTTCATTACAGCCTTACAATGTATTAATTATTAGAATCATGAATAAAAATCAAAGCTCTAGAGTTAGCCTCTCCACTCAACCGGACTTATTCATTTATTCAACATGACCAACCTTGGTCTCTCATTTCAAATTCATTTCATTCCATTGCCGGGGGAGACTTAGCTACTCTTTGATTTCAATTTCCCATTCACAATTTCCAATTGAGCATTTCCAGCTCATAATTCATTTTAGAGTCTCACAGACTTTCTCATCATGATCTTAGCCTTTCATATTCATTTAATTCTCAATCCTCATCTATGATTCATTTCATGTAAATTCTCAATTCAACTATGATTCACTTCATGTAAATTTATACAGCAACAAATAGAGTTTACCAATATCCAGATTCACAATCTTTACCACAAACAATTCACAAGATTTCAGATATATCAAAAAGCACTCTGGACAGTCGACTGGGAACTCTACCAGTCGACTTATCCAGTCAAATCCAGTTATTCATAACCACTCGGGAGAGTCGACTGCTGCACATGGCAGTCGGCTGTTCCGCAGTGTTCTACTTCAATTTAATTTCTTTGTCAATTTCATCTTTCATAACCTTGTGTACATTTCACAATAAAACTCAATCAAATCTTAATAATCATAAAATCTTGTATTCAAAACTTATTTAACTTTCATTCGTCAAAATCAATTTCAAACTCAAGAATCATAAACAGTTCGGTTCAGTCGACTGGTGGAAGTATCAGTCGACTGTCCCGCAAATATCTTGAAAACTCAACATCAAAGCAGCAGTCGACTGTAACTGTATTCAGTCGACTGTCCCGCTGATGAAAACCAACTTTTAACACCTACCAGTCGACTGTGGAAGTAATCAGTCGACTGTTAAATCCACAATTTGCATCTTTGCCTACACTTTTCGACCTTTTAATCAATTGGTACTTCCATATACAAAATATAAATCATTTCCAGAATATATTCCTTTTAAAACATTATCATATATACTATCAAATTCTCAAGCTTCTTATTTTTTTTAAATGAAGTCCTCAAAATTCATCAAAACACATATTCAATCGATTTTCCAAAATAGACTGTTTTCTTTTATCAAAATCAATTTACAAAAATCTCTATATTTTATAAATAACATTTTGAGGTTATAAATCATACTTTTTGCCACACTTTGCATTATTCCAATAATGTCTCAATATGCATCAATTTCATACAATCACTTCAATTCTAGCAATTCAACTAGCAATCGTAACAAGCATAGCAATTTGCATTTACCATAATCAATTTCATGCAATCAATTCAATTTCAACCAAGTAAATCACATATCATCTATCATGCAAATTATATTCCTAAATTAGAAAGCATTTAAGAAACACCCACCTAAAAATGAAGATTTGTTACCCAAATGAACTCCTAGAATTAGGAGCTCCTAAAGAAAGCTCCAATTGCAATCCTCCTCGAAATCCGTGCACCAAAGCAAGCCTCCAAGATCCACATTTCGGCAAGCATCCATCAATGAGCATCTCCATCTTCATTCGGCAATCATCAAGAACAACTCCCATCTTCTTTCATGTACACATACTATGTATGTACATATATATACATTAGTATATGTATATAGGCAAGTGGAATGGTGATAAAATGGAGGAATGGACAGAGCTTATGCTGTTTTGGGTTGTCTCGGATTGGCAAGAGAGAAGGGAGAAAAGAGATGAGAGAAAGAGAGGCTAAGAGTGCACTTTTATAAGAAAGCTAATGGGTAGTTAGTATAACTACCTCCACATGAACACCACTAACCCATTATAAATTTTGTAACTTGCTTTCCCTCCTTCTTTCAAAATCAAACTCCAGATTTTCCCTCCTCTCTAATCAGCCCGGTCCCTCAAAAAATGCGTGCACATCGCACGTGTGCACGTGCACGTGCTTTGTGTACAAAAACAATTTATTTATTTAATCCTTTAAAAATAATTATCTATATATGTAATAAATATATAAAATTAACTTAAAAATTATACTTTTCATGAACAATAAGAATAGACACTCACATTTTCATGAAAATTATTTTGAAAGAATAATACGCTTAAAACACGTGCATCAAAACACGTGCGTCGCCCGTAAAATCTCAAAAATACAAAAATTGACTTTATGAACCGAAAAATATTTATAATCAATTAGAATGCAATAGAAAGTATATTTAATATACATATTTGATAATATACTCAAACATACAGAAAACACGTGTATTGCACGTAGAAAATTTATTTTAATAAAGATAGTCAAAAATTGAATTTTCGTTTACAAAACAAATTCAAACATGTTTATAAAGATAAATAATTGAAATCCATTGAAAACTTTGCACGTAACGGTGGAATACCCAAAATCGACACGTGCATCGATAATACGTAAAAAGCACGTAAAAACTCAAAGATTGAAATTTAGCATTTGAGTTGTCCCAAATGTGATTTTAAGAATACGAGATTGTATAGATAATCAGAATTCAAAATACAGATCAAAATGCGTTATGGATATAATCAATAACAGTACAAAATGCACGTGCGTAACACCCGAGGGCAAAATTGTCATTTAAATTTTGCGGGGTGTTACACTGAACATCGTCCCACATTTGAGGGGTCTTCCTCCAGATCCAAGAGAAAGGCAACCGAAGAAGAGGGAGCTAAGAAGCTCCAGAAGGAAAATGGGGGCCAGCACCGCCCACCTTCCAGATTTGAGAAGTTTATCCCTCTTAATGCCAACATTTCTACTATTCTCATGGAGGTCGAGAAGGAAGGAGTCCTGCCTCCTGCCCTGAAAATGAATACTCTTGGCAAGAAGAGGGACAAAGAGAAGTGGTGCCGATATCATCGAGACCACGGCCATGACACCAATGACTGTCGGGCTCTGAAGAATGAGATTGAAGCCCTCATTCAGAGGGGGCAGCTATCCAAGTTTGTAAGAAAGGAGCGGATCGATCTTCCTCCACCCCCCAGGGGGGCTAATAAGCGTACCGAGAGGTGCGATGAGACTCTCGAGTTTGAAGAAAAGCGCATCCTGTACCTCATCCATGGAGGTCCAATGGGAGGTACCTCCAACTCTTCTCGAAAGACGTTCATCAGGGAGGTCAACTCGGTGCATAGCAGACCAGCTCCCAAAGGCCCCGGAGTCCCGGTCACTTTCTCGGATGCAGACTTGGAGGGTGTCCGGACCCCCCACTGTGATGCACTAGTAATCAACCTTCACATGGCTAATTATAAAGTAGAAAGGATTCTGGTGGACAACGGTAGCTCTGTCAATATCCTCTTCTTGGCAGCCTTCCGAGGACTCAAGTTATCGGGGGATAGGCTTAAGCCCGCTGGCTACACGCTCCACGAGTTCACGGGAGTGCCAGTGACTATCAAAGGGGTGATCACCCTCGACATAACCGCTGGCAAAACTCCTACCACCCGGACGGAGCCAATGGATTTCATGGTCGTCGACTTTCCACCTGCTTACAATGTGATCCTAGGCCGACCTGGCCTAGCTGCTCTAGAGGCCTTTCCGTCGGCTTATCATCTTAAGATGAAGTTCCCCAGCAAGGCAGGTGTAGGGGAAGTAAAGGGGAGTCAAGAGATGGCCCGCAAGTGTTACATGACCTCCACCGGGGGACCTATCCTCTCCCTTGAGACTCTTGAGATCCCCCAAGGGAACACCTAGCCTATATCCGAACCGGTAGACGAGCTGGAGGAAGTGCTTTTTACCGAGCAAGATCCGAACCGCAAGTTCTTCATCAGCAAGACCCTCCCCTCTGCCCTCTGTTCTGACATAGTCCAATGCATTAGAAAAAACCATGACCTCTTCGCCTGGTCGGCTGCCGACATGCTAGGAATTTCCGAGGACCTCCTCATCCACCACCTAAGCGTTGCTCTGGGGTCCAAACCGGTCCAACAGAAGAGGCGCAAATTTTCCCCTGAGTGCCAGAAAGCTATAAAGGAGGAAGTGGAAAAGCTCTTCAAGGCCCGATTCATACAAGAAGTCAAATATCCCGAGTGGCTCTCCAATGTTGTCATGGTTAAGAAGGCAAATGGAAGTTGGAGAATTTGCATTAACTTCACGAACCTGAACAAAGCATGCCCTAAGGATCCTTTCCCTCTCCCCAGCATCGACACCTTGATCGACGCTACTTCGGGCCATGAGCTGCTGAGCTTCATGGACGCCTTCTCTAGATATAACCAAATCAGAATGTTCCCCCCGAATATCCCGAAGACCTCCTTCGTCACCGATCAAGGACTTTATTGCTACAGGATAATGCCCTTCGAGCTGAAAAATACCGGTGCAACCTACCAGTGCCTCGTCAATAAGGTCTTTCAGAATCAGATCAGCCGAAATATCGAAGTGTATGTTGATGATATGCTAGTAAAAAGCATCCACGGGTCTGACCATGTCGCCGACCTACAGGAAGCCTTCGACGTGTTGAAGAAGCATGATATGAGACTAAATCCGAACAAGTATGCATTCGGGGTCTCCTCTGGCAAATTTCTGGGCTTCATGGTCAGTCAAAGGGGGATTAAGGCCAATCCTGAGTAGATCAAAGCCATACTGGACATGGTTCCTCCTACAAGTGTGAAAGAGGTTCAAAAGCTTACGGGATGCCTCGTGGTCATAGGGCGCTTCCTTTCTAAGTCAGGGAAGAAGTGTCTTCCTTTCTTCAAAGCCCTCAGGGGGGCTAAGGGCTTCGAGTGGGGCCAACAGCAGCAAGAATCGTTCGATCAACTGAAGGGCTATCTGGTCAACCCCCCTCTCCTCAGTAAGCCTGTCCCCGGGGAAACACTCTACCTCCACCTAGCTGCCTCCGAGCAAACCCTCAGCACTGTTCTAGTGAAGGAAGAAGACAAGGCTCAGAAGCCTATCTATTATGTGAGCAAGGTACTTCGGGATGCCTAGCTCCGCTATCCAAGATTGGAAAAGATAGCATACGCCTTGGTTATGGCAGCCAGGAAGCTCTGCCCTTATTTTCAATCCCACTCAGTGGTCGTTCTCACCGAACAGCCGCTTAAGCAAGTCCTACACAATTTCGAAACCTCCGGGCGTCTAATGAAGTGGTCGATCGAGCTGAGTCAGCATGACATATCTTATCAGCCTCAGACCGCAATCAAGGCTCAAGCCTTAGCTGAATTTATTGTGGAGAGCACAATCCCGGAGGTTAGTCAAGCAACAAACGGGCCTCCCATCTGGACAGTATATGTCAACGGGTCTTCTTGCACCGAAGGGAGCGGAGCCGGGGTCATTCTGGCAAGCCCGGATGACTTCGTTCTCCAATACACCCTCCACATCAACCTTAAAGCCTCCAATAACGAAGCTGAATATGAGGCCCTAATAGCAGGCCTAGGTATGGCTCACAAGGCGGGAGCGCAACGTATCCGAATATTCAGTGACTCGCAGCTGGTTGTGAATCAGGTCCTAGGGGAGTACGAGGTGCGAGATGACCGAATGGCTAAGTCCTAGCCAAGGTCCAAAGTCTCATGGCTACATTCGAAGAGCTGCTCATCCAGTGGATCCCTAGAGAAGAGGACTCCCGAGCAGATGCCCTCTCAAAATTGGCCTCTTCTTTCCTCCAAGGTCTCGAGCAGACCGTCCTCATCGAAGTATTCCTAAGACCAGGCATAGAAGAAGAAGCCCCCGACTCGATGGAGTCGTTGCCCGTCCAGCTCCGGGACAACTGGATGAATCCTTTGATAGAGTTCCTTAGGGATGGGATCCTTCCCGAAGATCCTAAAGAAGCCCGTCGAATCCGAACGAGAGCAGAGCGGTACACCCTTGTCGAAGGAATCTTGTACAAACGCTCCTACACCCAAGTAGATGGCAGACCCTACTTGAGATGCCTCTCCCCGGAGGAGGCTTTGTATGCCTTGCAAGAGCTCCATGAAGGTGTAGGCGGAGCCCATTCAGGGTCAAGGTCCCTCGCTAGGAAAGTTTTGAACTACGGCTATTTTTGGCCTACCCTACTTCGAGATGCCGAGCAACATGTCCGGCAATGCAACCCTTGTCAGCAGTTCTCCAACATCCGCCGCCTACCCCAAGCACGACTCACATCTCTCTCAAGCTTGATTCCCTTCGCAATGTGGGGGATGGATTTGCTAGGTCCATTTCCGCTAGCTCCGGGCCAGCTCAAGTTCCTAGTCGTGGCCATCGACTACTTCTCTAAGTGGATCGAGGCCGAACCTCTGGCCACAATTACTGAGAACAAAGTGCTGCAGTTCTTCTGGAGAAATGTAATCTGTAGGTTCGGCATTCCCCAGGTCCTAATAACAGATAATGGAACATAGTTTACAGGGGCAGCATTCCGATCTATGTGCGAAGACCTTGACATTCAGCAACGATTCTCCTCCATCTCCCATCCTCAGTCCAATGGCCAAGTAGAGAATGCCAACAGGCAGGTCCTCTCCGGCATCAAGAAGAGATTAGACAAGGCTGTCAAGGGCTTATGGGCGGAACAACTTCCTAACGTATTGTGGAACTACCGCAATACGAAACGGACCCCCATAGGAGAGTCGCCTTTCAATCTCACCTATGGGTCCGAGGCTGTGATCCCTTTAGAAGTTGGTCTGCCATCCCCTCGCCTTGTTGCTTATGATGAAGAGCAGAATGCCAGAGAGCTCCGAGTGAATTTGGACCTGATTGATGAGCTCCGTGAAAGAGCTTCAATTCGTCAGCAAAGTTATCAAAGAAGAATTGAGCAAGCCTACAACAAAAGGGTTCGCCCTACTGATCTCAAGGAAGGGGACCTAGTCCTCAGAAAGCTAGCTATCTCGTTCCCCACCCAAAAGAGTAAGCTAGCTCCGAATTGGGAAGGACTGTACAAAATTTCCAAAGTAGTCCGCCCTGGGGCGTATTGTCTTGAAGATCTTGAAGGCAGAGAAATACCCAAAACTTGGAATGCCGACCATTTACTGAAGTACTGAGAGAGCGCTTGAACGCCTCTCCGAGTACCTTCAAATGTCGAGCCATTCCTATCTTTTCATTTGTACTTGCTTCTTTATTTTCTCATTGTAATAACGGCTTGCAACTTAGAAGCAGCCGATTAGCAGTTATCAATAAAGAACTTCTTTTCCCTCATGAATCTCTTGTGATTATTTTGTCTCTCTGTTTAAGATTTTTGATGACGCTTACGCGAACGACGCATTCGGAGTCCAAAACATGGCTCGATTCCACTTCGCAAGCTCGCTCTTAAGCGAGCTATAAGTGGTTTGCCATTCGAAACTGCTCCTACAACCGTTGAAACTTACTCAAATGACGTGTTCAGAGTCCAACACTTGGGTCGACTCCTCTTCAAATTACTCGCTCATAAGCGGGTAAGAAGTGGTTCACCATTCGGAACTGCTCCCACAACCGTTGAAACTTACTCAAACGATGTGTTCGGAGTCCAAAACTTGGCTCGATTCCGCTTTGCAAGTTCGCTCTTAAGCAAGCCAGAAGTAGTTCACCATTCGGAACTGCTCCCACAACTGTTGAAACTTACTCAAATGACGAGTTCGGAGTCTAACACTTGGCTCGACTCCACTTCAAATTACTTGCTCATAAGCGGGTAAGAAGTGGTTCGCCATTCAGAAATGCTCCCACAACCGTTGAAACTTACTCAAACGACGTGTTCGGAGTCCAACACTTGGCTCGACTCCGCTTCAAATTACTCGCTCATAAGCGGGTAAGAAGTTGTTCGCCATTCGGAACTGCTCCCACAACCGTTGAAACTTACTCAAACGATGTGTTCGGAGTCCAAAACTTGGCTCGATTATACTTCGCAAGTTCGCTCTTAAGCAAGCTAGAAGTGGTTCGCCATTCGGAACTGCTCCCACAACCGTTGAAACTTACTCAAACAATGCATTCGGGACCCAAATCACCTGGCTGGATAACTGATGAAGATATCCGGGCATACATTTCCAAGCAACTTGCATCCCGAGCTGCGCATTGGAGAAAAACAACTCTCTCCTAAAAAATCGTGCAAGATCTCGACTAGACGGCACAGATTGGGCCACAACCACAAAACAACAAGATAGCATTTTCTCGTGATCCACACCGTCTTTTACATCGAGATCCGTGCAAAATCTTCAGATGGATGGTTCAGATCGTGCCACATCCCTCGGAATCTAAATCCGAGCGACTGACAATCCGAGTCGCATATTGGGGAAAAACGACTCTTTCCTAAAAAAATCATGCAAGACCTCGATCAGATGGCATAGATTGGGCCACGGTCACAAAACGAAAAGATACCGTTTTTTCGTGATCCACGCCGCCTTTCACATCAAGATCCACACGAGATCTTTAGATGGACGCCTTAGATAGAGTCACATCCCTCGGAGTTCGAAGCTTGGCAAGACCCCACTTCTACTCCTTGCTCTTAAGCGAGGTAGAAATGGTCTACCTTTCGGAAACACTCACAACCATAGTGGATTAACTAAACACACCAACAAACAGACGCAGAGGTGAAACAAACTTTCACTTCTATAAAAGTTTAAAGTACAAAGGAACTCGAGCTACAAGGCCAACCACTCCTATCTACGACAAGTTACAAACTTCGAAAGGATGAAAAATTACAAGACTACTTCAACGACTCTTAGGAAGAGGGATGTTCATCTTAAGAGATAGGCAGGGATGGCGCACACCTTGTCGTTGCGATCCCGCACTCGTTGAGGTCCCTAAGCCAGCAAGCTTAGTCGTGTCTTTCAACGTTGCGCCGACTGAGGCTTCGCTCGACGAGATAGCCACCCCACTTTGGGCATCACCAGGACTTTGCCGAGCAGCAGGCGAGCGAGTCGCAAGCTCATAGAACGAAATCCCTCGCTCGCTCTCTACCCGGGTACACGAAGTGCTTCTGACGTTGACTGGTCCCGATCGGGGTTTTAGGCGAGCAACCTCCCCCTCTAGCTCGATGATTCGTTGCTTCAGAGAGTCGTCCTTCACAGCTATCTTGAAGCTAGGAAGCCAAGCAGACCCTTCGGCGCCGGAGCTGTCGGCGATGATTTGACGGAGATGGGTAACTTCGATGCTCCTATCGACCGTAACCCTCTTCAACTCGTCGACCTCTGCCGTCAACTCGTCGCGCTCGACCATCAACTTGCCCACCATAGCTTCTAACTCATCTTCCTCTGCCAAAAGCTCTTCTTCTGCTATCTTCAAGTGGTGAACCTCAGCTAGTAGTTTGCCTTTCTCCTCCGTAACATCAAATAGCGTCTATCGAAGCAACTCCACCTCACCTTCAAGACAAACCTCGCGAGCTTATTTCCTTAGTTGTTTCAAATCGGAAAGACACTCCCTCAGCGTTGCCTTGAGATGCTCTAGCTCCAACTCGCTCTTAAGAAAACACTCTCGACTGTGGGAGAGCACCAACTTCGTTGCTTTCAAGTCAGCACGAAGACGAGAGGCTTCAGCTGCTGAACTCGACTTGACAACCTGAAAAGCAAAAACATATCAACACAAAGAACAAATGGTGTTTTCAACACTTAGCAAAATTCTCAAGGTGTTCACGACACTTGAGTTCTCAACACAAAGAGCAAAAGGTGTTCTCAACACTTAGAGAAAACTCCAATAACAAAATGTTCGCAACACAACACTTGAAATCAAACACTTGGCCAAAGTCTCAAAAAGTTAGTCGTTTCATTAAAATTCAAAACGTACATAAGAGCGGTGGCCAGTCCGCAGTTCGGCATTACAACAAAACAAAAGAAACAAAAACAACAAGACAAGAGGCGACTAAGTCAAGGGGCCACCTCATGGCGCTGCTCCGAGGCATCATCACTCAGCATAGGGATGATCGCTCTTTCAATGTTCACCTCGTCCTCGGCGCCCTCCTCGGCATCATCGCCCTCCAGCTCGTGCTCGAGCTCCGCCAGCAGAATCTGTTCCTCGCCCTCCACAAGATCGTAGAAGTAGTACGAAGAGCTGTCGAAGCCGGGAATACGGGCCACCACATGCTGTAGTGCTCGGGCGTAAGCCTCCTCCATGTTTGTCATCATGTGGGCTTCGGCCTCATCCCGAACGGCCTGCTCGGCCGCCACTACCTTCATTGCCTTGCCATTCAGTGCATCTTCGGACGCCTTCAAGGCCTTGGCCAGCTCCTCTTCGAGGCGAGCTCTTTCCTTCTCCAACGCCTCGACCTTGGTAGACTCGGCTGCAGAGTGCTTCAACGCATCGGCGTGCTTCGCCTCGAGGGCCTCCACCTCGGCCGCACGCGAAGCCGAGATTCTCTGCTCGACCTCGAACAGCTTGACCGCCTTGGAGTGCTCCGACCGCTCTCGATCGTTCAACACCTTCATCTCCTTCTCTTGCTCGGCGAACTGCTCGAGTAGGTGACTGAAGTGGAAGAGAGTCTGCGAGCAAAACGAAGGAAACTATTAGTGCCGAACAAAAAAACTTACAAATTTTTGGGTTATCATATTCAACTCATAGTCACCGACATAGTGTTCCGAGCAATCTGTAGGGCATCGTCGCCCACGGTGCCGGCCTTCATCGCTGCACGATCCTTCGGGGTCGGCAGGTACTTCACCGCCTACATGCATATCCCCTCGTCACCAAGGAACCCATCCACCTTTATCACCCTCCAGTCAGGGACGAAGAGATGCTTGTGCTCCTCGGTAAGGATTTTCTCTGCCTCGGCAGTAAGTGGCAGCACCTCCAATGCCAGAGCCGCACTGACAGTGAACGCTCTGGTCGACGAACCCAAGGCATTGACCGGAGGGGCTTGAACAAGCATTTCCGAAGGGACCTCGGCCACCGGCTCCACAATGGCCGAGGGTGCCAGGGTGCCGAGGGGACCTTCGCCGTTTGGCCAGAATGAGGCCCCGCCATGGTCCTCTTCCTCTTCCTCGTCTCTGCCGCCTTCGCCGTGCGAGTCTTGGCCATCAATGCCTTATAGTCCATGCCGGGGCTCTCTGCATACGACGAAGAAACCGAGCAAAAGAGTTAGAAAAAATAACTAACAGTAAAAGACTCTAAGAAAAGCAAATAGAAGAAAAGGAGCGTACTGGGGTCGATCGGACTGACACCCTCACCGAACAAGACTGCCACGGTGATATCCTTCCAACTAAGGGTCGGAAGTCTGAGGATCTTTACCACCACCTCTTCTTCCTCCCTTGTGAGCACCGGCTCTTTCTTCACCCACTTCGGGACCCCATCCTTCCACAACGTCGGGAACCCCCACGACTTAGAACCATGGTTGAGAAAATATTTCTCCTTCCAGTGTTTGATCGAGTCCGAATTCTCGATCAACTTCACCCCCTTCCTCGGCGACAAATAATATCGCTCCTCCATCTTGCTCATCCGACAGATGCGATGGAGGCTCCGAAGCAGAACGAGCTGCAGTTGCATGCTGACCGCTTGGCACTGAAGGATGAAGGCAATGACATGTCGCCACATGTTCGGCATATACTGAATAGGGCTCAGGCCGTACCACTGCAGCATCTCGACCACAAAGGGGTGCAGTGGCAGCCGAAGATCGGCGTTCAGCACGTCGTAGGGAAAGACGCAAGTGTCAGCCGAAGTCCCCATACACACTTGGACGCTGGGACCAGGGAGTAGCAGGATGTACTCCTTCGGGATGCGGAATCCCTTCCTGATCCGGTGTAGATCTGCCTCGGTCAAGATTAAGGGGATCTCATCCACCTTGAAAGGGTCCCTCGGGTCGTTCTCCTTATACGCCGAATCCATCCCATGCACCACCTTCTCCAGGATGTCCTCGGGGTAACTCCTCACTCCGCCGACACTAGACAGAACGGTCGGATGCCGACCCAGCTCTCCTGCCCCCTTCGGAGTCTCAACTATCGTCGACACCCCGACCGGATCCACCACTTCCTTCCCCTTTCTCGACTTAACTACAACCGCTCGGCCGGTGTCTTGGTCCAAGGTGGAGGTCTCGTCCCCAGAAGAAATCCTAACCATTCTCAAAGAGTAGGGGAAGAGACTAACCTTGAAGTGACGTGTGCGGCCGGAAAAGATAGCCGGAATTCAAACTCGCCTTGCCACAAAATCTAGTAGCGCCACTCGAGAGCAAAAACACTACTAGTAAAGAGTAAAAGTGAAAGTAAATGTGAAAGTGAAAGAATGAGATAAGGAGTGGGGGAGGTGAAAACTTATAGTAAAAGAAACGACTCTTGGGCTTTGTAACGTAAAGTTGCAGCTCTTGGGCCTCCCCTCAAGGCGTTAAAGAAGGCTAAACGACAAAGTAGCAAAGAGCGGCAACGGTTCGCAAGGGTAACAACGACTCAGATTAAGCCATGCCCCTCGGCTATTCCTCTAGCACCAAAACGCCGAAGCACTCTACCGAGCTATCGAGAAGCAATTCAGATCGCCCCACATCCCTCGGAATCCTAATCCGAGCGACTGGCAATCCGAGCTGCATATTGGAGAAAAACAACTTTCTTCCTAAAATTCGTGCAAGATCTCGATCAGACGGCTCAAATCACGCCACGCCCACAAAACGAAAAAATAACATTTTCTCATGATCTGAACCTCTAACCTTGTAATCCGCGCCGTGATGAACGGCTCAGATCGCCCTACGTCCCTCGTGATGGAACTGAGATGAATCCCAGGACTACGGATTGGTGTGCGTATCGATCGTTAAAGATAAACAGATTGCTTAATTGTGATCTAACCCTATATAGCGGAATCTAGGGTTCACAAATTATACCTGCGGTGAGAAGAAGACGACAGTGACCCCAAGATCTTCTGCACGTATTCCTTCCTCGGGTTGGACGTCGTGTGGGCGACGATCTCCCAACCTTTCTTCTCCTTGGCTGACCTCTCTTTCTCTCCTTACGTGAATCACGAGTTTTGAGAAAAATCTTATTTTTCAGATTGTCGATGACGGCCAGATAATAGTGGATATATATAAGGCTACGGCAGGGACCTATGAGGAGAAATTAGGGTTAGTTCTCCTAACGAATCTGGGTATCCCGTGTTCAGCCCGAACACACAACCCAGGCCCATTAACAATAGCTCGGTCCACTAAGGAGCTATTGTTGCACTACCTTCCTAATCCCAAATTATATTTATGGGCTCCTTTTATTATATGCTCGTTCAACTCCCCATGTTAAGATATCGAATGTCCGTCGATCAAATTAAGTTACTGACAACTATATTGATCAACATCTTTTATCCTTAAGTAGTACCACTCAACTTTATTTGTCATGTCGGATGTAATCCACCTGCAGGGTTTACATGACAATCCTTATGAGCTCCTTAAGGGGACATCATCAACCCGACGTATCGGGACATGGATTCCTTTTACAATCAACAGCCCATCATACATACAATGCTATTACCCAATTCATAGAGGTTGTTGATCCATAATGAATCTCACTCTTTTATGAGTCAAAGTAATGCACACTGCATATACATGTCTGTTATTATATATGGATTAAGAGCATAAGCATCCATAATAACAGAGGTGTTTGTTCTCTTTTGTAGTCAGTACAAAGAGAACAACCTCAAGTGGTCCTGTTCAATACACACAAAGTGTACTAGTGTAAACCTATAGTCAAGACAGACTAATACCAGATTACACTACCACCTTTCCAATGGATTGTCCAAGTCCGTCTAGGTTGTGAACTATTTATATATTCCATAGGGAACTGATAATATGATCTTCTGTGTGTCACCTCACACCATATTATCAATCTTATAGAATATCAGACACTTGCATTAATATTATAATAAACACAATATGCAAACATATGCCCATATGATTCTCATTCAAAAAAAAAAAAAGGAAATAAAGTTAATACAAAAGTGATGCTTTCAGTATATAACCCTAACACCTCGGAATCTTAATCCGAGCAACTGGCGATCCGAGCTGCATATTGGAGAAAAACGACTTTCTCCCTAAAATTCGTGCAAGATCTCGATCAAACGGCTCAGATCACGCCACGCCCACAAAATGACAAGATAGCATTTTCTCGTGATCTGAACCCCTAAACTTCGTGATTCGCACCATGATGAACGGCCCAGATCGTCCCACGTCGCTTGGAATCCCGATCTGAGCGACAAGCGATCCGAACTGCTCACATGAAGGAAAACACGGAGAGCCATGTCGCTCAGAATTCGAGCAACTAGCAATCCGAGATGCACATTTGGGGAAAAATGACACCGAGCTACTCCAACTGTCAGATCGCCTCAAAATTCGCGTCAAAAGATGATGAGCGGCTCAGATCATGCCACGCCCACAAAATGACAAGATAACGTTTTCTCATGATCTGAACCTCTAAACTTCGTGATTTGCGCCACGATGAACGGCCCAAATCATCCCACGTCGCTCGGAACCCGAGCAACTGACGATCCGAGCCGCACATTTGAAGGAAAAAGAGCGCCGAGCCACGCTGGCCGTCAGATCTTCTCAAAATTCGCGCATCAACCTTATGAATGGACCAGATCACCCTACGTCGCTCAAATCCAAATCCGAGCGACAGGCAATTCGAGCTGCTCACGTAGAGAAAATAGCGCCGAGCGACGTTGGCCGTCAGATCTTCTCAAAGTTCGCGCATCAGTCTGATGAACGGCCCAGATCACCCCACGTCGCTCGGAATCCAAATCCGAGCGACAGGCGATCCGAGCTGCTTACGTGGGGAAAATGGTGCAGAGCGACACAAGCCATCCGATCTCTCAGAAATTCACGCCGCTTGCTGATGGAAGGTCCAGATCGCGCCACATCATAAATCGAATTAAAAATTAATTTTTATTTATTAAATTAGAATTAATTATTTAAAAATTGCGAAAAATGATTAAAAATTCAGGAAAATTAATTAAAAATTCTAAAAAATAATTATAAATTCGAGGAAATATTTTTGAGCCTCCGGGTAAATAATTATTGCTTGGAATAATTAATTAAGGCCCCCGAACGATAAATCACCACTTCGCAAAATTAAATAAATATTCTGAAAAAAAAATAAAAAATCAAGAAAATTCACAAAAAGTCCAGGAGAGCTCAAGAACAACCTTGGGCACGCAACCAACTCCAAAAATCACCATAATAGCTCGTATAAAGATTCGACACCCCTCATTTGGACTCCGATACAACTCCGCAAGCCATTAAAACAGTAAAACTACTCCTCAAAGGCTGATCAAACTCAGTCTTCGAGAGTGGGGGGCTCGTGATATGGCTAAAAATGGGGTTAAATCGGAACCGTCCAAATCAGGCACGAATCTTAAAGATCAGGGGTAAAATGGTAATTTTACCTATAAACAGGTCTGAAGTGGGTACTGGGTCTTTTTTCCAAAGGCCTAATAACCCACGAATGGATCTATCTCAACTGGGTGCGGGTTTCAACCCGCAAGAAATCCGGTCCAGCTGGGTAGAATTAGGGTTTATGATTATACCTAATCAACGGCCCTGATTCACTTTTATCCCTTCACTGGGAAGTAGGGATTTGATCTTATCTCGAAACTGGTCCCTAAGGCAGCTATAAATATCCCCCATCCCCCACTGTTAACAGGTAATCAATCTTTTGCCAATCAAAGCTCATTCATAATCTTTCTGATTACTGACTTGAGCATCGGAGGGTGCATCACCGGGATCAACCTCGGTGTTTCGCACTTTATGCAGGTCAATGGCGGGAGATCACTGTCAAACTCTGGTGGAAAGGTTTCAGGTTTGACTATTCAACATCCCAAGAATCGACAAATTCTATCGTTTGCCCCCACACCAGATTTAGTGGTAACAATAACCATGTCCGTTCTGGACCCAAAATCAACCTCAGCTCGAAAACCAAGCAACTATGCATCACCAGCCTGAGCCTCTTTGATCTGATCAACAAAAGAAGACTGAAGTTGGAGCACAAGACAACTCCGACCAGAACTCGGCAACAAACCTCCAAATCCAACCTCCTCATCTGCTCAATGAGATCACTCTACTGAGTAAGAAACATAACTGTCGGTCTTCTGCTCAAAGCATCTGGCACCAAGTTACTTTACTAGGATGGTATTGCAAACTGATGTCATAATCGGCCATAAGCTCCAACCATCGCCTCTTCCTCATGTTTAACTCCTTATGGGTGAAAACGTACTCGAGACTTTTGTGGTCTATAAAGATCTCCATGCAGTCTCCAAGTAAATAATGTCTCCACAGCTTCAAAGCATAGATCACTACTGCTAACTCCAAGTCATGAGTAGGATAGTTCGTTTCATGCCGCCTCAACTGCCTCGACGCATTCGCAACGACACGGCCCTTCTGCATAAGAACTGCTCCAAGACCCTTACCAGACACATCACAGTGAATTACAAATCTGCCTGAACCATCTGGAATAGTCAATACAGGCGCAGACGTCAATCTATTCTTCAACTCAACAAAAGCCTCATTGCACCCACCAGACCAACAAAACTTCTGATCCTTCCCAGTCAACTTAGTTAACAGCCCTGCAAGCTTCAAAAAGTCTTGAACGAATTTCGATAATAGCCAGCAAGACCAAGAAAACTCCGAACTTCAGAAACTGACTTAGGAATAGGTCAATCCTTCACAGCTTCAACCATGGCTGGATCCACAGAAACACCATCGCCAGAAATAATGTGCCCCAAGAAAGAAACCTTGTCGAGCCAAAACTCGCACTTGCTGAGTTTCCCATAGAGCTGATTCTCTCTCAAAGTCTACAGAAACACTTTAAGATGCTCAGCAAGATCTTCCCGATTCTGAGAATATACCAGAATGTCATCAATGAAGACCACCACAAATCTATTCAAGAACTGAAAGAGGAACCGGTTCATAGGACTCATGAATACAGCTGGCACATTAGTGATCTCGAACGGCATCACAAGATACTCATAGTGTTCGTATCTAGTCCTGAATGCAGTCTTCTGTATATCAGCAGCCTTCACCTTGACTAAGTGAAACCCAAAACGAAGATCCAACTTCGAGAAAACACAGCCCCACTCAACTGGTCGAACAAATCACCGATCCTAGGAAAAGGATACTGATTCTTCACAATAACACTGTTTAGTTCCTGATAATCCACACATAGTCGATGACTACCATCCTTCTTGTTAATAAAAAGGACCGAAGCACCCCAAGGCGAAACACTTGGTCTGATGAAACCCAAATCAAGAAGCTCTTGAATCTGCACCTTAAGCTCTGCTAGCTCAACTGGTGCCATCCTGTAGGGACTCTTCGATATCGGTGTCGTACCAGGCTGAACATCAATACTGAACTCCACTTCCCTATCAGGTGGTAAGCCAGGCAACTCATCTGGAAAAATATCCAAGAAATCTCGAACTTCTAGAGGTGCAGCCTCACAGCCTGAGTGCAATTCCATCGCACAATCCACCTGTACAACTGCAGTCTTTGTTCGGCCAAGGAAAGACTCCTCGGCATGGAACTCAAATTCTGCTCGATCTGGAATTCTGAAAATAACTTTCTTGGCACGGCAATCAATAATGGCATGGGCTTCACCCAACCAATCCATACCCAGAATAACGTCAAATCCTGAATTTTCAATGATAATCAGGTTGGCTTTGAAATCTGTGTCCCCAATAACAACGGAACATTGCCTGCACTTACGGGAACAAATGACAACACCACCACCTGTTAAAATGTTCCAAGCATCAGACATGTTACTGCAATCCAACTGATGCTGAGCTACAAATCGTGAGGAGACAAAAGAATGGGTTGCCTCAGAATCAAAGAGAACACGAGCAGGAAAAGAGCAAACAAGGATGACACCTAAGGGAGCAAAAGACAAGGAGAAAGAAAAAGCAGACAATCAAGGGTAAGGGAAACAACAATACAGAAAGATAACAGAAAGAAACCAAAACAAGACCAAAAGAAAGAAACAAAGAGAAAGCAAAACAACAACAACAAAACAAAAAGCAAAAAGATACCTGCCACAACTCCTTCAGCTGTTTCAGCATCTACAGCAGTCAAGTTGAAAGCTTGACCTCTCCTCGAAACAGCTATCCTCTGACCGACAATCTGATGCTGAGGAGGAAGCGGAGGCCTAACTGGACCATGAGCTGGGCCTGTTTGCTGAACAGGACCCCTAGCTGGAAGAGCCACCTACTGCTGCTGCGGACAATCGTGTACTGAATGATCAGCGACACCACACCTAAAGCACCGGCAGTTGACATGCCAACAATTCTTATGCTCATGCCCAGATATCTGACAGAAGTCGCAAAAACCACCCTTTTGGAAACCAGCAGAAGGATATGAAGCTGCCCTGATCGGATGGGTTGGGACAGGCCTCCGAACAGGACCACCAGAAGGCCTAGCAGCAGGATATGGAACAGTCCACGGAGAAGGAACCAAACCACCATGAGTCTACTCCTGAGCTCAAGCTGCCTCAACAGCTTCAACATAAGTACACAAACGGAGAGAGACAAGATGCCTCTTGATATCTTGCTCAAGCCCATTTGTGAATCTACGAGCCCTATCCTCTTCGGTAGCCACAAGAACGACAGCGAAGCTGCTAAGTCTAGTAAACTCAGCTGCGTACTCATCCACTGACCTGGAACTCTATTTCAAGAAATCCATCTTACAACATTGTTTGAATAATTATGTAACAAAATTCCAAAATAGAATAGTGACTTAACCTGTTTTAGGGCCAGAAATTGTTGTTTCATCTCAACTCGAGTACTACTGAGGAAGAACTTCTCCAAGAATTCCCAAGTGAAAGTAGTCCAAGCAATAGGCCTCTCAAGTCGTTCGGACTCGGCCATCCACCAAATATGAGCCAAATCTACCAGCTGGATGGAAACCACTTCCACCCTATCAGCTTCGGCAACAAATGCTACCAAGAGCAAGTGCTCGGTCCGGATCAACCACTGTTCAGCCTTCAAAGGCATCTCAGTGTCAGAAAAACGATCGGGATGCAGCCTCATAAAATTCGTAACTATTCTTGGACGAGGCGGAAGATTTGCCTGCACACGCATAACGGGAAGCAGAACCCAGGCAGCTTCAAAAGTAGCCATCACTAGATCTCTGTGGTTTTGCTGCTGATTGATCTGCCGCTTAAGCACAGCAGTGATAGCCTCAATCGGATCGGGCTGGGAAGAATTTCCTCGAGCCATAACTGCACGAAAATCAAACATTTGGCATCCAGAATCAAAGTTGATGATAATTCATTTATGCATGCATGGTTGGTGAAATATTGAGCCGATCCCAGTTCGAGCCAAGCTTATATTAGCCAACTAATACATTAGCCAAACATGGGCTCTGATACCAATAAAAGCCTTGTCACGCCCCGCTTTCCAAAAAGAATACGGAATATGGATACGCGACTCAACCTAGCGAATGATTTGCATTTTCCATAAGCTGTACAGGAATCTTTGCAACATCTCACAATATAATCAGAGTCGGAAGCAAAAGAGTCAACCACACACAAGCAAAATAATTAATAGACCAACAGAATTTACTTGAAACAAAATGTATTAAGTTCAAATAAATCAGATCTGGATAAGACAAAATCCTGGGTCACATCGTCCAAAATAAAAAGTAACCATCCAAGTACTCAAAATACATTATTCAAAGCAACAATAATAGCAATACTAATAAGCAAGAAATCCAGCACTAATATCTCATTTTGCCAATGCCGTCGGGTAGCTGACCATCCTGATCTGCAATTAATAATTGCAGGAGAAGGAAAGAGAAAACAAGTAATCGTCAAGGCAAGTTACGGACCACTTATAATGTAGGATACAAGTACATGGGAAAGGTAAACAAATAGCATGGAATAATGTGACACCCTAGTTTCACTTTATGAGATTTTTGTGATTTTACGTATTTTGCACGTGTGATTTCAATTGTATAATTTTTCGTATAAAATATTTTTATAGTATAAAAAGTTCACATATAGGGTAGTTGAGTCTAGAGACGGCCAAAGATTGTATTTTTATTGTGGGTTTTGTCTCTATTGTGTAAATCAGACCATAGATGATTTAGGATATGAGAATTGATAGGTTTATGCCCTAGGTTTCACCCAAACTTGATTTTGATCGTGTATGAGGCATATTGCATGCTATGTGTTTGATTGATTGCCTATGTGAGAATTATTAGATTTTGACATATTAGAAACCCTTTAATATGATATTTAGATGATTGGTAGGCTTCGTTTCAAATTTGGTTGAGTTTGGTTCAATATTATGAAAGTTATGACGTTTCTAAGTCGAGTGGTGAATTCTGGGATTCCGGGCTGTGTTGTGTTGGTTGCTGTTTTCACCTAGGTTAGAGTCCAAATCTCAACGTGGACATTTCACAGTAAATTTTAGAGGACTGAATCTATTTTCAAACCCCACTAGTTTTACTGCGTTTGGAGTTCGTATGACTGAGATATGATAATTTTGGTACAGACGTGTAGGCAGTTTTCAGGTTCAGTTTGGAGTCATTTTTGTTAACAAATTAATTTCAAGATCTTGGTTATACATAATATCTTGCCAAAATATATTTCTCAGTGTTTTTTCATAATGTTAGGGACTTTCCAGATTTTTAGTGTATTTTAAAGATGAGTTTTGAGCGATGTTTCATATCTTTTTCTAAAATCTACTTTTGCTGTAAATTGCGTGCTGTTCAGTATTGAACCCTGTTTTCACCCTAGTTGTGTGTACTGTATGACAAATTATTTTTGAAATATAAAAGTTGGAAAATTTTATCTATTTTCACTCCATTTTGGCGGAATTGGATTTCGATTCACTGATTGCGAGATATGCTTGTTTTCGTACAGCAGTGTTGAGAAATTCCAGATTCGCCAAACCATGCTTTTGTGTCGTTCTCTATTTTTGATGACTTATCTATAGTGACTGGAATATTATGAAACTTATTATTTTGAGTCTATATCTATAGGGGAATACCCCAGATTTTTCATGGAATTATTTGATGAGTTTACATGCTGTTGTTATGTGTTTGAAGTCGTTCCCCTGTTTTCTGGCTGAACATAAAATCGGTGTTGAAATCAGTTTTAAACTGAGATGTTGTGAACTAGTATATGAATTTATTATACTCGTTGGAACCGTGTGGATGTCTAGTTTCCAGATCCTTTGACGGATCATGATTTTCATGCCTTTAGCTCTTTGAATCTATGTTTTACTACTGATTGGTCTTGCTGACCTGATTGTAAACATAGGCCATATTACCTAAACTTGCTGATCTGATTCCCTGAACCTAAACCTGATTATACCTGGTTAGTTTGACATTATTTAGTACACACTCATGCCTGTTGATGACCTTAATAATAAAAGTAACTAAGCCGAGGTTTAAGGGAAGATTCTAGTAGTGAAAAATGCAGAAACATGTACTTGGAAGAGAACCTGTGTCCTGCCTGCCTGTTTACCAGTACCTAATTGCATGCTTCCTTATAGGAAGGTGTTCTCAGAAGATAACCATTAGGTTATACCTGTTTCCTGACCCTGTCTACATTGCATCTAATGTAAGAAGGTGTAGAGTAGAAGAGAACCACTAGGTTTTGCCTGTTTCTGTTTCCTGTACCTAAGTACACTGCCCTATGGACTCCACTATAAAAATCTTACTAAGCGAAACTATTTTTTGTAGCAACCATGTGATATAATTTGGGGCGCATGTCGTGCTACCTAGATAATAAATAAAAAGATTAGACATGATTACCTGTATACCTGTTGCCTGACTATCCTGATTATCCTGTTACATGATTACCTGATATTCCTGTTACCTGATTACCTGATACTAGATACATATTTACCTGATTACTTGATAATTATACATGTTTACCTGTTTACCTGTTAACTTGACACTTGACATATGTTACCCTTACCTGTTAGTATACCATATTGTTAGTTAGTTTTCCATGTGCTTGTATCCTACTCTATTTGTGACCCGAACTTGCAATTAACGGGTACTTGTGTTTTCTCTTTTCCTTTTTCCTGCATTCGATGAATTGCAGATTATGGCGAACAGGTTCAAGATGGTGTTGGAGACTTGCAGTATTAGTTGCTTTTGATTATTATTATTATTTCTGTTTCATGCTAGAACAATATTTTGTATTCATGAGACTTGGATTATTCTTGTATTTTGAGACTTGGATATTATTTGTATTTGGGCGATGTGACCCAAGATATTGGTTTTTCCAGACTCTGTTTTATTTGAGAATTTGTATTTGGTTTCAAGTAAATTCCTGTTGGTAATTTGTTGCAAGTATTCATGAATGGTTGTGCTTTTGCTTCCGACTCTGATAAATTCTGTGATGTGTTGCAAAGATTTCTGAAACAGCTTATGGATGATGAAAATCATTCACTGGGCTTTTTTTACGTACTTGTATACCATATTTTTGGAAAGCAGGGCGTGACAGGATTTTTAGTGGTATCAGAGCATCAGGTTTGGCTAATGTATTAGTTGCCTAATATATTAGACAAGCTTGGCACGAACTGGGATCTGCACAAAACTTCACCAACCATGCATGCATAAATGAAACATAATACCAAATCAGATTCTGGATACTAGTCTTATTCCTTTCTTTTTGATCCCTTCTTATTCGATTCATTGATTCCTTGTTTCTTCCTTCTCTTTTAGTCATTCTCATTGTGGATTCTTTATTGGATATAATTTCGTTCTTTCTGTATCCATATTTCTTTGATTCTTTCATTCATCTTCATTTGTTGACTCATTTTGAGTATCATGCTAGTTATTCCTTTCCTGCCATATTCTCTTCAAATTCTGCTTGTGCTCCATCGTTCCTCTTCCTTCATATTCAATTCTTTGATTTCTTATTTTCTTTTGGCCATTGTAGTCGTCCTCCTTGTTGACTCATTATTGGGTATAAAATTCATTCTTCTCCTGACTATATTTTCTTTATATATATTTTCGAATATTTTGTGTATTTCAATTATTATTTGTTATATTTTGGATCTTCTATAAAATTATTTTCAAAAAAAAAAGTTTTGCTATTTCGAATGACTGTGTATTTTAATATCACAAACTTGTACTTCGTACATAAGTTAAGCAATCAATATCTAAGTACGCGTGGAAGATCGCCTCATTTCATTTATCATTTTGTTGCAACTGGATGTCGAGATGGCAAACATGCAACTAGACGTCAATGGAGACAAATTGCAACTGGATATCGGTGAGGTTAAATGTGCAACCGAATATTGAGATGGTAACAGGCAACCTGATATTATGGAGGCAAACCTGCAACTTGATGTCGAGAAGGCAAGACTACAGATGGATATAAATGAGGCGAACTCATATCAAAGAATTTCTACTACCACTACTATTATTGTTTTCCTTATTGTTATTCGTATTATTATTATTATTGTGGTTACTATTACTATTATTATTATTGCATTTTTCTTACTATTTTATTTTTGATGTTGATATTGAATTATTTTCACCAAAATGAGGAACCCCAAATTTTTTTCTGCCTTGTATTATTATCCTTGCCAGTGTTGTTAATAACTTATTATTATTATTATTATTATTAATTTTACCAGTATGTTTATGATAATTACTATTGTTATTATTATTTTATTATTTTTGTCATTATTATTTTATTATTATTATTTGTTGATTTTTGTATTATTAATATTATTTTGTTAATTCCCATTAGTTTGATCTAATTATTTAAGTTAAAGCTCTCCTCTCAATCCCAATTTTTATTCTGATGTCTCATTATTTTCTTCCTGCTCGGATCTTCGCTTGGTGTCCCGTGGTCTACAACGACGTGTCTGTAGCTTGGAACATCACCATCAGAGTGGTGCAGCGGAAGCGTTGTGGACCCATAACCCATAGGTCCGAGGATCCTCTTGTTACTTATTCTTCATGTATTGTTTGCTTCCCCTTATTTCTTGCAATTGTTCTCATTCGTCGACTTATTGTTTAATTCGATTATTCCCTGCCTTTTCTCTCTTTGATTCCTGTTCTGCCTACTCCCTTATTGCTTTATTATTTTGTGATGTTTCTTCTCCATTTTTGATACCGTTAGCTTCTTTTCTTGCATTCTGTTTGATATCCTTCTTATCCATCTTCCTTCTTTTTCTAGTTTTGCCCCTGCCTTGTTCCTTCACCTTAGCCCTCTGCTTTGTTACCCTTCCCAATTTGTTTTGTCTTGTCCTATGTACTGCCTAAGCAAATTTCGAGAACGAAATTTTGTTGTAAGGTGGGTAGGATTGTAACCCCTGTTTTTCATTTTATGTATTTTGGAGTGTTTTTTTTTTGTGTATTTTTATATCTCTTGTATTTTTCTGGACTGTATATTGGATTATTTTCAATACATATTCTTTTTCTTTTATTTTTGACCTCCTTATGCTGATTATGCGTCGTTTATTCATTTTTCGCCATTTTGATTTCTTTTTTTCATTTTCTTGGCCTCGTTCATATTTATTATTTATTTTGGTGTTGAGATGGATTTTTGGGGTGGTTTAAACAAATTGTGATTTTTGGCCCTTAAGGAGATTTTTACGAACTATAGAATTCCCTATATATTATATCCCCATTTGTAACCTACCCAATACCCATTACCCATTTGTATACCTATTACTACATATTCATACCTACTACCCATTAACCGACAATTAACCCATATAATAACCCCTAATCTCCTAATAAACCCTAACCTTAATCTCTTTTTCTCTCTCCCTCTCCAAAAACACACCCGGCCTCTTTCCTCTCCAAATTGTACTCCCGGCCTGCCCTTCCCCCACACCATCCGACCACCATAACCAAGACCCACTTCTCCATAGCCGGCCATCCATACAATAAACCTTACTCCACCATATTTCCTTCAACACCCGACCACCAAAACCCCTCCTTGTGGCCGGCCACCATTCAAAACAGCATCATCCACTTTCAAATCAGTACAAGGCCTTCTCTTTGGGGTGTTTTTGAAGTGGGTATCATCCACTTTGGATCGTGCATCAAGGAGGTTGATCGTAAGGCATTTTTGGTTCGTGGGTTCGCTTGGAAATGCGTGGGAAGGCTATTTTTTTCGTGGGTTTTGCACTTAGACTCATTGGATTCGTGTTTCACTCCATTACAGGGAAGTAACTTGTACAAAATTTCATTAGGTTGATACAAGATAAAAATTTCACATATAGGGTAGTTGAGTCTAGAGGCGGCCAAAGATTGTGTTTTTATTGTGGGTTTTGTCTCTATTATGTAAATCAGGCCATAGATGACTTAGGATATGAGAATTGATAGGTTTATGCCCTAGGTTTCACCCAAACTTGATTTTGATCGTGTATGAGGCATATTGCATGCAATGTGCTTGATTGTTTGCGTATGTGAGAAATATTAGGTTTTGACATGTTAGAAACCCTTTAATATGATATTTAGATGATTGGTAGGCTGCGTTTCAAATTTGGTTGAGTTTGGTTCAATATTATGAAAGTTATGACGTTTCTAAGTCGAGTGGTGAATTCTGGGATTTCGGACTGTGTTGTGTTGGTTGCTGTTTTCACCTAGGTTAGAATTCGAATCTCAACGTGAACATTTCACAGTAAATTGTAGAGGACTGAATCTATTTTATAACCCCACCAGTTTTACTGCGTTTGGAGTTCGTATGACTGAGATATGATAATTTTGGTACAGATGTGTCGGTAGTTTTCCGGTTCAGTTTGGAGTCGTTTTTGTTAACAAATTAATTTCAAGATCTTGGTTATACATAATATCTTGCCAAAATATTTTTCTCAGTGTTTTGTCATAATGTTAGGGACTTTCCAGATTTTTAGTGTATTTTAAAGATGAGTTTTGAGCAATGTTTCATATCTTTTTCTAAAATCTACTTTTGCTGTAAATTGCGTGTTGTTCAGTATTGAACCCTGTTTTCACCCTAGTGTGTGTACTGTATGACAAATTATTTGTGAAATATAAAAGTTGGAAAATTTTATCTATTTTCACTCCATTTTGTCGGAATTGGATTTTGAAACACTGATTGCGAGATATGCTTGTTTTCGTACAGCAGTGTTGAGAAATTCCAGATTCGCCAAACCATGCTTTTGTGTCGTTCTCTATTTTTGATGACTTGTCTATAATTACTGGAATATTATGAAACTTATTATTTTGAGTCTATATCTATAGAGGAATGCCCTAGATTTTTCATGGAATCATTTGATGAGTTTACATGCAGTTTTTATGTGTTTGAAGTTGTTCCCCTGTTTTCTGGCTGAACATAAAATCGGTGTTGAAATTAGTTTTAAGCTGAGATGTTGTGAACTAGTATATGACTTTATTATACTGGTTGGAACCGTGTGGATGTCTAGTTTCAAAATCTTTCGACGGATCATGATTTTCATGCCTGTAGCTCTTTGAATCTCTGTTTTACTACCGATTGGTCTTGCAGACTTGATTGTAAACATAGGCCATTTTGTGCGTTTGTGTGACTCTATATTACCTATACTTGCTGATCTGATTCCCTGAACCTAAACCTGATTATACCTGGTTAGTTTGACATTATTTAGTACACATTCATGCCTGTTGATGACCTTAATAATAAAAGTAACTAAGCCGGGGTTTAAGGGAAGATTCTAGTAGTGGAAAATATAGAAACGTGTACTTGGAAGAGGACCTGTGTCCTGCCTGCCTGTTTACCTGTACCTGATTGCATGCTTCCCTATAGGAAGGTGTTCTCGGAAGATAACCACTAGGTTATACCTGTTTCCTGACCCTGTCAACATTGCTTCTTATGTAAGAAGGTGTAGAGTAGAAGAGAACCACTAGGTTCTGCCTGTTCCTGTTTCCTGTACCTAAGTACACTGCCCTATGGACTCCACTATGAAAATCTTACTAAGCGAAACTGTTTGTTGTAGCAACCATGTGATATAATTTGGGACGCATGTCGTGCTACCTAGATAGTAAATAAAAAGATTAGACATGATTACCTGTATACCTGTTACCTGACTATCC
The DNA here is from genome assembly GCA_017893485.1 of Hemerocallis citrina. Classification (NCBI taxonomy): domain Eukaryota; kingdom Viridiplantae; phylum Streptophyta; class Magnoliopsida; order Asparagales; family Asphodelaceae; genus Hemerocallis; species Hemerocallis citrina. The sequence continues at coordinate 204,981,886 of CM030365.1, forward strand.
TGATTATCCTGTTACATGATTACCTGATATTCCTGTTACCTGATTACCTGATACTTGATACATATTTACCTAATTACCTGATAATTATACATGTTTACCTATTGACTTGACACTTGACATATGTTACCCTTACCTGTTAGTATACCATGTTGTTAGTTAGTTTTCCATGTGCTTGTATCCTACTCTATTTGTGACCCGGACTTGCAATTAACGGGTAATTGTGTTTTCACTTTTCCTTTTTCTTGTATTCGATGAATTCCAGATTATGGCGGACAGGTTCAAGATGGTGTTGGAGACTTGCAGTATTAGTTGCTTTTGATTATTATTATTATTTCTGTTTCCTACTAGAACATTATTTTGTATTCGTGAGACTTGGATTATTTTTGTATTTTGAGACTTGGATATTATTTGTATTTGGGCGATGTGACCCAGGATATTGGTTTTTCCAGACTCTGTTTTATTTGAGAATTTGTATTTGGTTTCAAGTAAATTCCTGTTGGTAATTTGTTGCAAGTATTCATGAATGGTTGTGCTTTTGCTTCCGACTCTGATAAATTCTGTGATGTGTTTCAAAGATTTCTAAAACAGCTTATTGATGATGAAAATCATTCGCTGGGATTTTGTTACGTACTCGTATTCCGTATTTTTGGAAAGCGATGCGTGACGAGATTTTTAGTGGTATCAGAGTATCAGGTTTGGCTAATGTATTAGTTGCCTAATATATTAGACAAGCTTGGCACGAACTGGAATCTGCACAACACTTCACCAACCATGCATGCATAAATGAAACATAATAACAAATCAGATTCTGGATACTAGTCTTATTCCTTTCTTTTTGATCCCTTCTTATTCGATTCATTGATTCCTTGTTTCTTCCGTCTCTTTTAGTCATTCTCATTGTGGATTCTTTATTGGATATAGTTTCGTTCTTTCCGTACCCATATTTCTTTGATTCTTTCATTCATCTTCATTTGTTGACTCATTTTGAGTATCGTGCTAGTTATTCCTTTCCTGCCATATTCTCTTCAAATTCTGCTTGTGCTCCATCGTTCCTCTTCCTTCATATTCAATTTTTTGATTTCTTATTTTCTTTTAGCCATTGTAGTCGTCCTCCTTGTTGACTCATTATTGGGTATAAAATTCATTCTTCTCCTGACTATATTTTCTTTATATATATTTTCGAATATTTTGTGTATTTCAATTATTATTTGTTATATTTTGGATCTTCTATAAAATTATTTTCAAAAACAAAAAGTTTTGTTATTTCGAATGACTGTGTATTTTAATATCACAAACTTGTACTTCGTACATAAGTTGAGCAATCAATATCTAAGTACGCGTGGAAGATCGCCTCATTTCATTAATCGTTTTGTTGCAACTGGATGTCGAGATGGCAAACATGCAACTAGACGTCAAAGGAGGCAAATTGCAACTGGATATCGGTGAGGCAAAATGTGCAATCGAATATCGAGATGGTAACCAGCAACCAGATATCGTGGAGGCAAACCTGCAACTTGATGTCGAGAAGGCAAGACCACTGATGGATATAAATGAGGCGAACCCACATCAAAGAATTTCTACTACCACTACTATTATTGTTTTCCTTATTGTTATTAGTATTATTATTATTATTGTGGTTACTATTACTATTATTATTATTGCATTTTTCTTACTATTTTATTTTTGATGTTTGATATTGAATTATTTTCACCAAAATGAGGAACCCAAAATTATTTTCTGCCTTATATTGTTATCCTTGCCAGTGTTGTTAATAACTTATTATTATTATTATTATTATTATTATTAATTTTACCAGTATGTTTATGATAATTATTATTGTTATTATTATTTTTATTATTTTTGTCATTATTATTTTATTATTATTGTGTGTTGATTTTTGTATTATTAATATTATTTTGTTATTTCCCATTAGTTTGATCTAATTATTTATGTTAAATCTCTTCTCTCAATCCCAATTTTTATTCTGATGTCTCATTATTTTCTTCCTGCTCGGATCTTCGCTTGGTGTCCCGTGGTCTACAACGACGTATCTACAGCTTGGAACATCACCATCAGAGTGGCGCAGCTGAAGCGTTGTGGGACCATAATCCACAGGTCCTAGGATCCTCTTGTTACTTATTCTTCATGTATTGTTTGCTTCCCCTTATTTCTTGCAATTGTTCTCATCCGTCGACTTATTGTTTAATTCGATTATTCCCAGCCATTTCTCTCTTTGATTCCTGTTCTGCCTACTCCCTTATTGCTATGTTATCTTGTTATGTTTCTTCTCCATTTTTGATACCGTTAGCTTCTTTTCTTGCATTCTGTTTGATATCCTTCTTATCCATCTTCCTTCTTTTTCTGGTTTTGCCCCTGCCTTGTTCCTTCACCTTAGCCCTCTGCTTTGTTACCCTTCCCAATTTGTTTTGTCTTGTCCTATGTACTGCCTAAGCAAATTTCGAGGACGAAATTTTGTTGTAAGGTGGGTAGGAGTGTAACCCCTGTTTTTCATTTTATGTATTTTGGAGTGTATTTTTTTATTTTTGTGTATTTTTATATCTCTTGTATTTTTCTGGACTGTATATTGGATTATTTTCAATACATATTCTTTTTCTTTTATTTTTGACCTCCTTATGCTGATTATGCGTAGTTTATTCATTTTTCGCTATTTTGGGTTATTTTTCTCATTTTCTTGGCCTCTTTCATATTTATTATTTATTTTGGTGTTGAGATGGAATTTTGGGGGTGGTTTAACCAAATTGTGATTTTTGACCCTTAAGGAGATTTTTAGGAGCCATAGAATTCCCTATATATTTATCCCCATTTGAAACCTACCCAATTTCCATTATCCATTTGTATACCTATTACTACATATTCATACCCACTACCCAATAAACCACAATTAACCAATATATAATAACCCATAATCTCCTAATAAACCATAACCCTAATCTCTTTTTCTCTCTCCCTCTCCAAAAACACACCCGGTCTCTTTCCTCTCCAAATTGTACTCCCGGCCTGCCCTTCCCCCACACCATCCGACCACCATAACCAAGACCCACTTCTCCATAGCCGGCCATCCATACAATAAACCTTACTCCACCATATTTCCTTCAACCCCCGACCACCAAAACCCCTCCTTGTGGCCGGCCACCATTCAAAACAGCACCATCCACTTTCAAATCAGTATAAGGCCTTCTCTTTGGGGTGTTTTTGAAGTGGGTATCATCCACTTTGGATCGTGCATCAAGGAGGTTGATCGTAAGGCATTTTTGGTTCGTGGGTTCGCTTGGAAATGCGTGGGAAGGCTATTTTGTTTGTGGGTTTTGTACTTGGACTCATTGGCTTCGTGTTTCACTCTATTAGAGGCAAGTAACTTGTACATAATTTTATTAGGTTGATACAAGTCAAAAAGTTCACATATAGGATAGTTGAGTCTACAGACGGCCAAAGATTGTATTTTTATTGTGGGTTTTGTATTTATTGTGTAAATCAGGCCATAGATGACTTAGGATATGAAAACTGATAGGTTTATACCCTAAGTTTCACCCAAACTTGATTTTGATCGTGTATGAGGCATGTTGCATGCTATGTTTTTGATTGATTGTCTATGTGAGAATTATTAGGTTTTGACATGTTAGAAACCCTTTAATATGATATTTAGATGATTGGTAGGCTGCGTTTCAGATTTGGTTGAGTTTGGTTCAATATTATGAAAGTTATGACGTTTCTAAGTCGAGTGGTGAATTCTGGGATTTCGGGCTGTGTTGTGTTGGTTGCTGTTTTCCCCAAGGTTAGAGTCCGAATCTCACTGTGGACATTTCACAGTAAATTGTATAAGTCGGAATCTATTTTCAAACCCCACTAGTTTTACTGCATTTGGAGTTCGTATGACTGAGATATGATAATTTTGGTACAGACGTGTCGGTAGTTTTCAGGTTCAGTTTGGAGTCGTTTTTGTTAACAAATTAATTTCAAGATCTTGGTTATACATAATATCTTGCCAAAATATTTTGCTCAGTGTTTTCTCATAATTTTAGGGACTTTCCAGATTTTTAGTGTATTTTAAAGATTAGTTTTGAGCGATGTTTCATATCTTTTTCTAAAATCTACTTTTTCTGTAAATTGCGTGCTGTTCAGTATTGAACCCCGTTTTCACCCTAGTTGTGTATACTTTATGAAAATTATTTGTGAAATATAAAAGTTGGAAAATTTTATCTATTTTCACTCCATTTTGACGGAATTGGATTTTGATTCACTGATTGCGAGATATGCTTGTTTTCGTACAGCAGTGTTGAGAAATTCCAGATTCGCCAAACCATGCTTTTGTGTCGTTCTCTATTTTTGATGACTTATCTATACTTACTTGAATATTATGAAACTTATTATTTTGAGTCTATATCTATAGGGAAATACTCCAGATTTTTTATGGAATTATTTGATGAGTTTACATGCTGTTTTTATGTGTTTGAAGTCGTTCCCTTGTTTTCTGGCTGAACATAAAATCGGTGTTGAAATCAGTTTTAAGCTGAGATGTTGTGAACTAGTATATAACTTTGTTATAGTCGTTGGAACCGTGTGGATGTCTAGTTTCCAGATCCTTCGACGGATCATGATTTTCATGCCTGCAGATCTTTGAATCTCTGTTTTACTGCTGATTGGTCTTGCTGACCTGATTATAAACATAGGCCATTTTGCTCGTTTGTGTGACTCTATATTACCTATACTTGCTGATTTGATTCTCTTAACCTAAACCTGATTATACCTGGTTAGTTTGGCATTATTTAGTACACACTCATGCCTGTTGATGACCTTAATAATAAAAGTAACTAAGCCGGGGTTTAAGAAAAGATTCTAGTAGTGGAAAATGTAGAAACGTGTACTTGGAAGAGGACCTGTATCCTGCCTGACTGTTTACGTGTATCTGATTGCATGCTTCCCTATAGGAAGGTGTTCTCAGAAGATAACCACTAGGTTATACCTGTTTCCTGACCCTGTCTACATTGCTTCTTATGTAAGAAGGTGTAGAGTAGAAGAGAACCACTAGGTTCTGCCTGTTCCTGTTTCCTATACCTAAGTACACTTCCCTATGGACTCCACTATGAAAATCTTACTAAGCGAAACTGTTTGTTGTAGCAACCATGTGATATAATTTGGGACGCATGTCGTGCTACCTAGATAGTAAATAAAAAGATTAGACATGATTACCTGTAAACCTGTTACCTGACTATCCTGATTATCCTGTTACATGATTACCTATTATTCCTGTTACCTGATTACCTGATACTTGATACATATTTACCTAATTACCTGATAATTATACATGTTTACCTGTTGACTTGACACTTGACATATGTTACCCTTCCCTGTTAGTATACCATGTTGTTAGTTAGTTTTCCATGTGCTTGTATCCTACTCTATTTGTGACCCGGACTTGCAATTAACGGGTAATTGTGTTTTCTCTTTTCCTTTTTCCTGTATTCGATGAATTCCAGATTATGGCGGACAGGTTCAAGATGGTGTTGGAGACTTGCAGTATTAGTTGCTTTTGATTATTATTATTATTTCTGTTTCATGCGAGAACAATATTTTGTATTCGTGAGAGTTGGATTATTCTTGTATTTTGAGACTTGGATATTATTTGTATTTGGGCGATGTGACCCAGGATATTGGTTTTTCCAGACTCTGTTTTATTTAAGAATTTATATTTGGTTTCAAGTAAATTCCTGTTGGTAATTTGTTGCAAGTATTCATGAATGGTTGTGCTTTTGCTTCCGACTCTGATAAATTCTGTGATGTGTTGCAAAGATTTCTGAAACAGCTTATGGATGATGAAAATTATTCGCTGAGCTTTTGTTACGTACTCGTATTTCGTAATTTTGGGAAGCGGGGCATGACAGGGTTTTTAGTGGTATCAGAGCATCAAGTTTGGCTAATGTATTAGTTGCCTAATATATTAGATAAGCTTGGCTCGAACTGGGATCTGCACAACACTTCACCAACCATGCATGCATAAATGAAACATAATACCAACTCAGATTCTGGATACTAGTCTTATTCCTTTCTTTTTGATCCCTTCTTATTCGATTCATTGATTCCTTGTTTCTTCCGTCTCTTTTAGTTATTCTCATTTTTTGATTCTTTATTGGATATAGTTTCGTTCTTGTAATGCATCTTGTAAAAGTGATTGCTTAAATGTAGATAACTCTATTGTAGAAAGATGAGAAATTTTGTGTTTTTAACAAAAAAGATTGTAGGTTACTAGTAAATAAAGGGATGAAGGAATGAAGTATTTTGTAGAAGATTATATTCATTTGAGTGCAACTATGATTTGTTCTCAATGTCGACATTATGGACCTACAACTTAAAATAAGACCAAAAATGCATGTTTTATAGGCAAATTATGAGTTTAAAATTACTGGTTTACTATATTTATATATGTTTCAAAATCTGTAAGGTTATATTTCAAAAAGAGAAGAAAAAGAACAAAAATCGTTTTGGAAAATTTTTAATAATTAGTAGAGAACAGGAATCGAATCAAAACAATCCCAAACCTTTTTGAGACGATCTTGTCACTTAGACAAAGTGGTCGTGGGGTGCTTGGGCGCTACAGTAACGGGTCGGTGACCTTGTGTTCTCGAGTTCGAACCTAGGCTCTGCCTTTTATTTTTCGTTTTGAACAAAAAACTCAAAACCCGAAACCCAAAACACTTAACCCTATTATCCCTTTCTCTTAACGTGGTTGCACCCTAGCCTAGTTGGCTTGCGGTTGCGGTTGGCTTCTCTCAGGTCTCGGGTTCGAAGCCTGTGTTCTGCAGTTTTGAGAAATTTTGATTTATTGAGGTTTTTAATTAAATATTTGACTTTAAAAATCTGAAAAAAATAAATAATTTATTCTAAAAAAATGTAGATGCTATGAAAAATATTTGGATACTATTTTGACTAAATAAAAGTGAGTTAAAAGTAAAAATTGGATAGAATCCTATGGAGTTTTACGTTTTGGAAAATTATAAAAGTATTTATTTGCATAAGAAAAATTATGTAGTAATAAAAGAGAAGGTTTGGAATAAAAGAAAAATTAAATGTGGTACCTATGGACTTTCATTGTTTAAATTGAATGTTGTTTGTGAATGAAAATACGACTTGTGACCTTTTAAGTCGAATAAAGGAAATGAACGATAGCACGAGGATTAAATGAGATTATTGAAACTCATGTGTTTGAATAAATTGAGATTGACATGGTATATGAAATTGAAATTTAATGACATGGATGAATTATGAATATGATTACACGAATGCTATGAACATGAAATGTGAATTACGATTAATCATGAAAAGGAATTTTTGAGTATGAAAACTCGATGTTGCAATTATGAGTTGAAATTGAGAATTAGGATATAGCCAAGCCTTATACCGGCAATGAAAGAATTGTGAAATGATATTTAAAATGAGAAGACCAAGGTTGGGTCATGTGAATTTAATGAATAAGACCGGTATAGTGGAAGTGCTACATTCTAAGAGTTGATTCTCATTCATGATTCAATTAAACTAAGGATTGGATACATAGTGAAGATGTGATGAAAGTAAGAGAAAAATATTGAGTATGAGGGTCATTGGATTGGCGGTGTGAGAGTGTTCACAGGATGTCCCATGATGAGTCATGATAGGACGTGGATACTGCTCCAGAGTACCGTCCCGGTGGAGATGCTCGTGGGGTGTTTGACGACTGCGGGTGGTGTCATGTCTATGGTAGGATTTGAATTACCACAGGATGCCTACATGATGAGTCATGTGTCAGTGCATTGGGATTCCCTCCAAGGCGCTTAGACATAAGTTCGTAGGTCAGAAAACATCTAGGATACTTACCGTAGTTACAGTAGTAGATTAAGTCATGGCCAGGGATTGAACCCTACAAGTTGAAGAACGATTAAGGGCTTGCCCTCGGACCTATGTACTATGGGCTGCATAGACTCTGAACAAGTGCGCATTAGTATCATATAATACAAATAATTACATTAAGGACTAAGTGCACATTCACAACACGACATCAATAGGATAGTCTCTTTAGCTTTGTTTGTGACAAGTTTGTGGATTGCTAAGTAATGAGAACCGTTACACTGTTTTCGACATAGAGAGAATGACCGTGTATAATATTTTTTCAGTTGAATGAATTGACGCGCCCACAGTTTTATGTGCAGGGTAAAGATGCTTGACTCAAAGCCTGTGTTATGCAGTTTTGAGAAATTTTGATTTATTGAGGTTTTTAATTAATATTTGACTTTAAAAATCTGAAAAAAATAAATAATTTATTCTAAAAAAATGTAGATGCTATGAAAAATATTTGGGTACTATTTTGACTAAATAAAAGTGAGTTAAAAGTGAAAATTGGATAGAATCCTATGGACTTTTACGTTTTGGAAAATTATAAAGTATTTATTTGCATAAGAAAAATTATGTAGTAATAAAAGAGAAGGTTTGGAATAAAAGAAAAATTAAATGTGGTACCTATGGACTTTCATTGTTTAAATTGAATGTTGTTTGTGAATGAAAATACGACCTGTGACCTTTTAAGTCGAATAAAGGAAATGAACGATAGCACGAGGATTAAATGAGATTATTGAAACTCATGTGTTTGAATAAATTGAGATTGACATGGTATATGAAATTGAAATTTAATGACATGGATGAATTATGAATATGATTACACGAATGCTATGAACATGAAATGTGAATTACGATTAATCATGAAAAGGAATTTTTGAGTATGAAAACTCGATGTTGTAATTATGAGTTGAAATTGAGAATTAGGATATAGCCAAGCCTTATACCGGCAATGAAAGAATTGTGAAATGATATTTAAAATGAGAAGACCAAGGTTGGGTCATGTGAATTTAATGAAAAGACCGGTATAGTGGAAGTGCTACATTCTAAGAGTTGATTCTCATTCATGATTCAATTAAACTAAGGATTAGATACATAGTGAAGATGTGATGAAAGTAAGAGAAAAATATTGAGTATGAGAGTCATTGGGTTGGCGGTGTGAGAGTGTTCACCGGATGTCCCATGATGAGTCATGATAGGACGTGGATACTGCTCCAGAGTACCGTCCCGGTGGCGATGCTCGTGGGGTGTTTGACGACTGCGGGTGGTGTCATGTCTATGGTAGGATCTGAATTACCACAGGATGCCTACATGATGAGTCATGTGTCAGTGCATTGGGATTCCCTCCAGGGCACCTAGACATGAGTTCGTAGGTCAGAAAACATCTAGGATACTTACCGTAGTTACAGTAGTAGATTAAGTCATGGCTAGGGATTGAACCGTACAAGTTGAAGAACGATTAAGGGCTTGCCCTCGGACCTATGTACTATGGGCTGCATAGACTCTGAACAAGTGCGCATTAGTGTCATATAATACAAATAATTATATTAAGGACTAAGTGCACATTCACAACACGACATCAATAGGATAGTCCCTTCAGCTTTGTTTGTGACAAGTTTGTGGATTGCTAAGTAATGAGAACCGTTACACTGTTTTCGGCATAGAGAGAATGACCGTGTATAATATTTTGTCAGTTGAATGAATTGACGCGCCCACAGTTTTATGTGCAGGGTAAAGATGCTTGACTCGAAGCCTGTGTTATGCAGTTTTGAGAAATTTTGATTTATTGAGGTTTTTAATTAAATATTTGACTTTAAAAATCTGAAAAAAATATATAATTTATTCTAAAAAAATGTATATGCTATGAAAAATATTTGGGTACTATTTTGACTAAATAAAAGTGAGTTAAAAGTGAAAATTGGATAGAATCCTATGGAGTTTTACGTTTTGGAAAATTATAAAAGTATTTATTTGGATAAGAAAAATTATGTAGTAATAAAAGAGAAGGTTTGGAATAAAAGAAAAATTAAATGTGGTACTTATGGACTTTCATTGTTTAAATTGAATGTTGTTTGTGAATGAAAATACGACTTGTGACCTTTTAAGTCGAATAAAGGAAATGAACGATAGCACGAAGATTAAATGAGATTATTGAAACTCATGTGTTTGAATAAATTGAGATTGACATGGTATATGAAATTGAAATTTAATGACATGGATGAATTATGAATATGATTACACGAATGCTATGAACATGAAATGTGAATTACGATTAATCATGAAAAGGAATTTTTGAGTATGAAAACTCGATGTTGCAATTATGAGTTGAAATTGAGAATTAGGATATAGCCAAGCCTTATACTGGCAATGAAAGAATTGTGAAATGATATTTAAAATGAGAAGACCAAGGTTGGGTCATGTGAATTTAATGAATAAGACCGGTATAGTGGAAGTGCTACATTCTAAGAGTTGATTCTCATTCATGATTCAATTAAACTAAGGATTAGATACATAGTGAAGATGTGATGAAAGTAAGAGAAAAATATTGAGTATGAGGGTCATTGGATTGGCGGTGTGAGAGTGTTCACAGGATGTCCCATGATGAGTCATGATAGGACGTGGATACTGCTCCAGAGTACCGTCCCGGTGGCGATGCTCGTGGGGTGTTTGACGACTGCGGGTGGTCTCATGTCTATGGTAGGATCTGAATTACCACAGGATGCCTACATGATGAGTCATGTGTCAGTGCATTGGGATTCCCTCCAGGGCGCCTAGACATGAGTTCGTAGGTCAGAAAACATCTAGGATACTTACCGTAGTTACAGTAGTAGATTAAGTCATGGCCAGGAATTGAACCCTACAAGTTGAAGAACGATTAAGGGCTTGCCCTCGGACCTATGTGCTATGGGTTGCATAGACTCTGAACAAGTGCGCATTAGTGTCATATAATACAAATAATTACATTAAGGACTAAGTGCACATTCACAACACGACATCAATAGGATAGTCCCTTTAGCTTTGTTTGTGACAAGTTTATGGATTGCTAAGTAATGAGAACCGTTACACTATTTGCGGCATAGAGAGAATGACCGTGTATAATATTTTGTCAGTTGAATGAATTGACGTGCCCACAGTTTTATGTGCAGGGTAAAGATGCTTGACAATTGAAGTAAACATGCTGCGCAAGATTGATTTAAATGTTGTTTCATATAAATTTATTGTAATATTGCTTCCGCTGTGACAATGTACAAGTGTAATGTAACTCTGATAAAAGAAAAGTTTTTATTTCCTTGTAAAATTGTACGAAAGAAGTGTAAAGATCCTGTGGAACTCGAATTAAGTTGTATTTTGGAATTCGGGGTGTTACAGAGTGGTATCAGAGCACGCTTCTAAGTAGTACAAATTTATAAGAAACGACACCCTAGAAGTGGATATTAGAGTGTGTGTTGCGTCTAGAGATTTAAATGTAAGTTACTTACATTTGTGTTGCTCTATGATTTATGCTTCTTCCTCTCTATCTTTAAGATGGCGGACTACTTCGACCCAGCTGGAAATGACCATTAGCACATTATTGAGGAAGATTACTACCCCGGACAAGCTGATTCAGACAAGGAAGATCTCGAAGAAGTGGAAAAGGAATGGCCTGAGTCCCGAGAGATCACTCCACCTCTGGATTCATTTGATGAATCTTCTGACGAAGAGGAACCAGTTCTGGGTAATCTTATTGTGTCTCTTCAGAGGCAGGTAGAGACTCTGTGGGAGAGAGTCGGACTACTAGAGGCTCAGTTGGCGAAGTGCAAAGATGATTTTGCAGTTCTCAGTCATCGTGTTTGGGAACTCGGGAAGAGGAAAAACATGACCGATGTACTGAAGGAGGAAGTAGAGGAACTACGGGGAGAGCTTCGAGAAGCCAAGAGGAATCGTAGGAGTTAGATCATTGTATCATCTACTGCTTTCATTTTGATGTCAGAAATGTCTTAAATTCGAATGTATAAAGTTTGAAATTTAATGAAATGGAAATATTCACTTAAAATTTCATGTTTATACTTCGAATTTAATGAATCTTTTGCATCAGAATATGGCTGGAAGACGAGCTCGAAATGGTGAAGGTCTGGACTTGGAAACGGAGCTAGCGAGGGTCTATCAGACACTCAATGTCGTTGCCATGAATCAGAATCAGGGAAGGGTGCCTGCGAATCCAGTACCCGAAGCAATCAAACTCATGGAATCATTTAAACGGATGAAACCACCAGTGTTTGAGGGGAAGTCAGACCCTGACACAGCTGACAATTAGATTCGACAGGTAGAGACCATCTTCGAAGTCTTGGAGACCCCGGAAGGTAACAAGGTGAAGTTGGCGACTCTGCAATTCGAAAAGGATGCAGCTGTGTGGTGGCAGTCGATGAAGCAGACGATGGGAGGCTTGGTTCTTGTATGGGAGGAATTCTTGGAGGAATTCCACAATCATTATTTTCCCTCAGAGGTCCAGGAGAAGAAGGCCATGGAGTTTCTGTCGCTGCAGCAGGGCGGCATGTCAGTTAGGGAGTATGAGACCAGATTCACTCAACTCTCAAGGTATTCTCCCGAATTGTTGATGGATGAGGCGAAGAAGGCTCGTAAGTTTGAGCATGGGTTGAGGCCAAGTTTGAGGTCCAGGATGATACCCCTCGGTATCAAGAGGTTTGACAAGCTGGTCAAACGAGCGGCAGCCACAGAGGCGGACATGGAGCAGTTCCACGCTGTTCAAAATCGGAGGAACAACTGGAATGCGAGGAATAGGCCCGCAGTTGCTGGTAATGTCAGGGGACAGCCACCGGCTCAAAGGTTCAAGCCTACGGGTGCGAACACTGTTCAAGTGGCAGGAAGACCCGGGAATACTTGGGTGAGACCTCCACTGACTTATTTCAACTGTGGAGAGACGGGCCACTACAAGTCTCATTGCCCCAAGCTGTAGGATGTCATCCGCAATGGGCTAACTCAGCAGACTGGAAAGAAGCCGTACCAGCATGGGCGAGTATTTGCCTTGACTGAAGCTGACGCTGATGAGGTGGATCACATCATCACTGGTACGAGGGAGGATGTTTAGAAGTATTTTCTGTTGTTTCTCTTTTTCCGTTAATTAGTGAATTGTTATATGACGAGTGTGTGTTATGTAACAGGAGAACTTATTTTGAATGGAAAGAAAGCTGTTGTTTTATTCGATACTGGGTCCTCTCATACTTTTGTATCACCTAAATTTGCTAAAGTTCTGGGAGTCGAACCGAAGATATTTCCAGGCAAGATTTTAGCAGTAGCTACTCCGTCAGGGGAGACTCTAACCACTGATTGGTCCTATGCTGACTGCGGGATTGTGATTGGAAATCAAATTTTCAGGATCGATATGATCGAGCTGAATATTTTGGGAGTCGATGTTATCATTAGCATTGATTGAATGTCGGTGTATAGTGCGAACATCGAGTGCAAGATCAAGACAGTAGCAGTGAAGGCTCCAGGTGGACCTGAAGTCACTTTCCAAGGAAAGAGGAGATGTTCAGATTTGGTTGCTGCTATCAGCCAGAAGAGGGGAATTCCTGCAGAGGTGCAGCAGATTCCTGTGGTTCGGGATTATCTGACTGTGTTCTTGGAAGATTTGTCTGGGTTACCCCCGCATCGTGATTTAGAATTCAGCATCACTATTCAGCCAGGGGGTGTACCTATTTCCAAGGCACCGTATAGGATGGCACCTGTGGAGCAGGATGAGATCAAACGGCAGATTGAGGAACTGTTGGAGAAATGCTTTATTCAACCGAGTGCATCACCTTGGGGAGCACCAGTGCTTTTGGTAAAGAAGAATGATGGATCGATAAGGATGTGCATCGATTACCGAGAGCTAAATAAGGTCACTGTTCAGAATAAGTATCTGATTCCACGAATTGATGACTTGTTCGATCGTCTACAAGGAGCAATTATTTTATCATAAAGTTCGAGTGAAAGCTGAAGACGTGCATAAGACTGCGTTCAGAACTCGACACGGGCATTACGAATTCTTAGTTATACCGTTTGGAGTGACGAATGCACCTGCAATCTTCATGGGCATGATGAACAGAGTTCTAAGGCCGTTCATAGATTCTTTTGTCGTGGTGTTTATCGACGATATTCTCGTGTACTCCAAGTCGGAGGAGGAACACACGAAGCATTTGGCAGTAGTTTTGAGGAAGCTTTAGGAGAATGATTTGTATGCCAAGTTGTCTAAGTGCAATTTCTGGAAATCTGAAGTGACATTCCTAGGTCACATCATTTCTAAGGAGGGAGTGGCAATTGATCCTCAGAAGATAGAGGCAGTGAGAGATTGGGCAAGGCCTACTACATTGAAGGAAATCAGGAGTTTTCTTGGGCTAACTGGATATTACAGGAGATTTATCTAGGGCTACACTCAGATAGCCGTGCCGCTCACTGGTCTGACAAAGAAGAATGTGAACTTAAAGTGGACAGAACTGTACGAGGCAAACTTTCAGGAGTTGAAAGAGAGGCTGACTACTGCACCAATTTTGGCTTTGCCTAATGCAGGTGTTGAGTATGATGTCTACAGCGATACTTCATATCGTGGGCTTAGTTGTGTCTTAATGCAAGAAGGGAAAGTAATCGCTTATGGGTCTAGGCAACTAAGACCGCATGAGAAGAATTATCCAACTCATGATCTGGAGTTAGCTGCGATTATCTTTACCTTAAAGCAATGGAGACACTATGTGTATAGCGAGAAGCTGAAAATGTACACAGACCATAAAAGCTTGAAGTACATCTATCAGCAGAAAGATCTGAATATGAGGCAAAGGAGATGGCTGGAGGTACTTGAGGACATTCGTCCGGAGATTAAGTATCATCCTGGGAAGGCTATTATTGTTGCTGATGCACTTAGCCGCAAGAGCAGTTTGGCGAGTTTGATTACGACTCAAAGGCAACTGGCAGAGGAGTTGGATCGGGCTGGTATTGAAATTGTTCTACAAGGCTTGGGATCATCTTTAGCTTAGTTGAGGCTTCAACCGACGTTGAATGGAAGGACTATTGCAAGTTAGAAGGAAGATGCAGAGATTCAGAAGATGATAGAGCAGGTTGGTGCTGGTAAGTTGCCCAGATTTCAAATCAGGGATGAAGTGTTGTGGTTTGGAGAGAGGCTGTGTGTTCCAGATCAGTCGGACTTGAAAGAAAGTATTCTTCAGAAGGCACATGCTACTCATTTGTCTGTACATCCTGGGAGTACCAAGATGTATAAGGACATTAAACAACATTTCTGGTGGTCAGGTTTGAAGCGGGATGTGGCTGAATTTGTGTCGAGGTGTGAGATTTGTCAACAGGTCAAAGCCGAGAATCAGAAACCCGGAGGTCTATTGCAACCGTTACCTATTCCGGAATGGAAGTGGGATAACATCAGTATGGATTTCATCACGGATTTGCCTAAAAGTTCAAAAGGCAATGATGCGATTTGGGTCATAGTCGATCGACTAACCAAGTTCACTCACTTCTTGGTGATGAAACTCACTTCGTCGATGGACAGATTAGCTGAGCTGTATGTTGGTGAGATCGTCAGGCTTCATGGTGTTCCGTTGACCATTGTGTCTGATCGAGATGCGCGGTTTACTTTGCATTTCTGGTGGAGTCTTTAGACAGCTTTGGGTACCAAGACAGATTTCAGCACTACTTTTCATCATCAGACCGATGGGCAGACCGAGAGAGTCAACCGTATTCTTGAGAACATGCTTCGGTGCTGTGTACTAGACTTTGGAGGCAGTTGGGAAAGGCATTTACCTTTGGTGGAGTTTGCCTACAACAACAGTTTTCACACTAGTATTGGGATGGCACCGTACGAAGCTCTGTATGGCAGGAAGTGCAGATCACCTGTCTGTTGGTTCGAAGTTGGGGAGCGTCAGATGTTTGCGCCTGAGATTGTGCAGCAGACCTCTGAAAAGGTTGATCTGATCAGGAAGAGGTTGGTGGAAGCTCAGAGTAGGCAGAAGAGCTATGCAGACAACCGGAGGAGGGACCTTGAGTTTGAGGTTGGTGACTTTGTCTTTCTGAAGGTATCGCCCTGCAAAGGCGTGATCCGATTCGACAAGGGTGGAAAGTTAGCTCCGGGGTTCATAGGCCCGTATAAGATATTGAAAAGGATCGGGAAAACTGCTTACCAGCTTGAATTACTGGAAGAGTTGTCTCAGGTGCACAATGTCTTTCATGTGTCTATGCTAAGAGGTTACATTCCAGATCCTAGTCATCATTTGCCCGAAGTGCCAGAGAGTTTGCAGTTGGATCTGAGTTACATTGAGCTTCCAGTTGAGATTGTTGATCGTCGGGAGAAAGTCTTGAGGAATAAGACGATACCGATGGTCAAGGTAGTCTAGAGAAACTAGTTGGTTGAAGAGGCTACTTGGGAATATGAGGAGAGGATGATGAAAGATCATCCTCAGCTTTTTGCTTGATTGTATTTTCTTTTTCTTATTGTGTTTTGTTTTCTCACTCTTTAATTGTAGTTCCGGGGACGGAACTATTCTAAGGAGGGAGTGTTGTAACACCCTAGTTTCCCTTTATGAGATTTTTGTGATTTTACGTGTTTTGCACGTGTGATTTTATTTGTATAATTTTTCGTATAACATATTTTTATAGTATTTGTTCTCCCTTATTTTTCAAAAAGTATTTTTCTTTTAAAGCATAATTAAAATCTAAAGCCCAAATTGTCTTTTAGCCCACTTTATTAATTAACTATTTTAATTATTTAAACCCATGGTTAAATTGGCCCATTAATGAGCCCATTTAACTTATTTTTCTTTTAAAACAATTGAACTCGTATCGTAGACTTTTTCATGAACAAATAAATTTTTATGCACATGTATACTTGTAGGAGGGGGTACTAGTTGGCACGTGCAAGCACTAGGGTGTGCATTGCACACCTACACTAGGCTGGATGGAGCAAGGAGAGATGGGGAGAGTGGAGTTGTGGATTGAGGTGGTTATGTGATCATGGGTAGTTGCTACAACTCCCTAACTCATCCTAGCCTTTGATCTCTAACCATTTGATTTAATCCTAGCCATCTATTCTCATCAAAAATTGTATAAATACCCCCTAGTTCTTCACATTTAGTACACTAGAAAATTTTATTAAAGAAAGAAAAGATTAGAGTGAGAAAAGATTTGAGAGTTTTGGTCAGTAAAAGATTGAGGGGATTTTTGTGTGTGCTCAACAAAGGAGAGGCTAGAAGTGCAATAGGGGGGAGCTCGGGTTACTACATCCAAGGAGGAGGAGACAATTTTGAGGCCCAACTTAGGAGGAGAAGGGTCCATTCGTGCATTCTAGGAGATTTCTAGGTCTTTCTATTCATTTTTCTCCAACTAGGTGGGTGTTTCTCATACTTCTAATTCTAGTTACCATACTCGGAATGCTTTGATAGAATTGTTAGTGAAAACTTAAGTGAAATTGACTCCATGTTTTCTCATGTAACGATGAATTGATAATTTAGAATATGTGTGTTGGAATGATTGCTAGTTGATAAATTATAAATTAAATTGCTAGAAGATGTCATATTTTTGCCATGCTAGATAGTAAAGAATCATTTTGTGTTAAGAAAAATCCATACATTTGAGACAAGTTGAAATGCATCTTGTAAAAGTGATTGCTTAAATGTAGATAACTCTATTGTAGCAAGATGAGAAATTTTGTGTTTTTTTAAAAGAAAGATTGTAGGTTACGAGTAAATAAAGGGATGAAGGAATGGAGTATTTTGTAGAAGATTATATTCAATTGAGTGCAACTATGATTTGTTCTCAATGTCGACACTATGGACCTACAACTTAAAATAAGACCAAAAATGCATGTTTTATAGGCAAATAATAAGTTTAAAGTTACTGGTTTATTATATTTATATATGTTTCAAAATCTGGAAGGTTATATTTCAAAAAGAGAAGAAAAAGAACATAAATCGCTTTGGGAAATTTTAATAATTAGTAGAGAACAAGAATCGAATCAAAACAATCCCAAACCTTTTTGAGACGATCTGGTCACTAAGACCAAGTTGTCGTGGGGTGCTTGGGCGCTACAGTAACGGGTCGGTGACCCTGTGGTCTCGAGTTCCAACCTAGGCTCTGCCTTTTATTTTTCGTTTTGAACAAAAAACTCTAAACCCAAAACCCAAAACACTTAACCCTATTTTCCCTTTCTCTTAACGTGGTTGCACCCTAGCCTAGTTGGCTTGCGGTTGCGGTTGGCTTCTCTCAGGTCTCGGGTTCGAAGCCTGTGTTCGGCAGTTTTGAGAAATTTTGATTTATTGAGGTTTTTAATTAAATATTTGACTTTAAAAATCTGAAAAAAAATATATAATTTATTCTAAAAAAATGTAGATGCTATGAAAAATATTTGGGTACTATTTTGACTAAATAAAAGTGAGTTAAAAGTGAAAATTGGATAGAATCCTATGGAGTTTTACGTTTTGGAAAATTATAAAAGTATTTATTTGTATAAGAAAAATTATGTAGTAATAAAAGAGAAGTTTTGGAATAAAAGAAAAATTAAATGTGGTACCTATGGACTTTCATTGTTTAAATTGAATGTTGTTTGTGAATGAAAATACGACTTGTGACCTTTTAAGTCGAATAAAGGAAATGAACGATAGCACGAGGATTAAATGAGATTATTGAAACTCATGTGTTTGAATAAATTGAGATTGACATGGTATATGAAATTGAAATTTAATGACATGATGATGAATTATGAATATGATTACACGAATGCTATGAACATGAAATGTGAATTACGATTAATCATGAAAAGGAATTTTTGAGTATGAAAACTCGATGTTGCAATTATGAGTTGAAATTGAGAATTAGGATATAGCCAAGCCTTATGCCGGCAATGAAAGAATTGTGAAATGATATTTAAAATGAGAAGACCAAGGTTGGGTCATGTGAATTTAATGAATAAGACTGGTATAGTGGAAGTACTACATTCTAAGAGTTGATTCTCATTCATGATTCAATTAAACTAAGGATTAGATACATAGTGAAGATGTGATGAAAGTAAGAGAAAAACATTGAGTATGAGGGTCATTGGATTGGCAGTGTGAGAGTGTTCACAGGATGTCCCATGATGAGTCATGATAGGACGTGGATACTGTTCCAGAGTACCGTCCCGGTGGTGATGCTCGTGGGGTGTTTGATGACTGCGGGTGGTGTCATGTCTCTGGTAGGATCTGAATTACCACAGTATGCCTGCATGATGAGTCATGTGTCAGTGCATTGGGATTCCCTCCAGGGCGCCTAGACATGAGTTCTTAGGTCAGAAAATATCTAGGATACTTACCGTAGTTACAGTAGTAGATTAAGTCATGGCGAGGGATTGAACCCTACAAGTTGAAGAACGATTAAGGGCTTGCCCAAATACTAAACCCTAAACTCAAACCCTATATATAACTCATCTCATCAAAACCCTAACCCTAATACTACCCTAATCCCGGCCCCTCCTTTCTCTCCTTGCTGGTTGCGCCGCCCCGATCAGCCAACCCCCGACACCCCCAAACATCCCGACGCCACCTGCACCTAGCCGACCCCCTTTCGGCCTGCCCTTGCTCACACCCGACCGACCAATCACCCCAACCCTAGCCACTACACCTCGAGCACCCGATCCCCATCCCTCGTGTCTCTCCCTTGCCGTCCGTCTCCGTCGCCAACCAGCGGTGGAGCGCCAGCCAGCTGCAAGTTAGCCACGCCCCCTCTTTATCTCTCTCTCGCTTGTGAGTTTTGCTCGTATTGGAGTTTGCACGAGTATTGCTTAGATTCGTGGTTCGTGGATTTTTGTTTTTGGGTTTTGTTCGTTGTCGGGATTCGCTCCCGTTATTCTTGGATCTCATCATTTTCGTCTTCGATTAAGGTAAGTAACTTGTGCTCAAATTTTTTTGTATGATACAAGTAAAAAATACTGCTTATAGTGTAGTTGGGTTCTAGAGACAACTCGTGTGTGTGTTATTTTTGATGGGTTTTATCTCTATAGTGTTATTTGACCATAGTTGCCTCACGACACAAAATCGACATGAAAACAAGTAGGTTTGACCGTCCTTGATCTCTTCATATATGTGAGATAATTAGGTGAAATTATGTGTTTGATGAGATCCATGTGATATGATGGTTGTAAATATGTTATATACTCTATTTCATGATGTTTGACATTTGTAGACTCTATACCATGTTTGATTGTGATTGGAACGAGTTTCATGTGGTTTATGATGGTTTTTTTTTTCAAGAGAAAATTTGTATTTGTTGATGATCAGTTTTGATTTGTATTTTAGACCCTATTAAGGTCAGAATTCTTAATTTTTGTATTAGAAATGAATTGTAGAGAAATCTGTATTCTTTCCAAACTCTCTGACCTTGATCGATTTCGTTTTCGTATGAGTGAGTTATGGCTATTTTACTACAGTGGTGTATTCTATTTCCAGATTTCGTTTCTTGATGATTTCGATGACTAAACTATTTTGATACTAGTCCTAAATATATTATTTTGAACTGAACCTTTTCACAGTATTTCTATATCTATCTACGGATTATCCAAAATTTTGGTGGATTTTATTGATAAGTTTTATACGCCGTTTCATGCATGTTTATGAAAGCTATACTTGCTGTATTTTGCTCGCTGTTCTGTAAAGAATCGTATTTTCACCCTAATTTCTTTTACTGTATAGAAAATATTTATGAAATATGAAAGTTAGCTTATTTTGTCTATTTTCATCTCCGTTTGACGGATTTGGATTTCGTCTCACGGTTTGCGAGATATTCGAGTTTCCGTATAGCAGTGTTAGAAATTCCAGATTTGCCAAACTATCGTTTCTTTATGTTTTCTGTTTTTTGTTGACTGAACTAATTTTACTGGAATATTATGAAAATTTATTTTCTGAACTATTTAATGCTGTTTTTCTGACTTTGAATACGATTTACTGATTTCTGGCTGAACGTATTTTCTGGATTCAAATCAGTTTTGAGTTATGATTTTGTGAAATACTATATGGCTTATATATGACCGGTGGATTCGTCTGGAAGTCTATTTTCTAGATTCTTCGACAGATTTAGATTTGGATTTCTGAAGTAATGGGAATCACTGTTTTAGTACTGTACTGTCATGCTGTCCTGAATATGAACATACACTATTTTGCTTGTTTATGTGACCGTATATCATCTATGCATGTTTATTTGTTTTCCTGAACCTAATAATGATTATACTATGTTAGTTTGACACTATTTCATGCACTATCCTGTCTGTTGATAACCATAATAAAAGTAATCAAGTCGGAGTTTCTTAAGGGAAGATCTACTAGTGAAAAATTTGAAAACGTATACTTGGAAGGGAACTAGTGTTCCATACTGTTACTGTTACTATTACTGTTACTGTTACTGTTATTGTTACTTTTTCTGTTATTGATACCTGAGTACACTGCCCCATTATGATCCATTATGAAATCTAAAAGCAAAACTGTTTGTTGTAGCAACCATGTGTTATAATATGGGGCGCATGAAGTCCTACCTAGCTAGTAATACACACAAGACCGTAAGAACATAAGACTAATACTTTTGGACTGATACTGTTAGAATGATACTGTTAGACTGATACTGTTATACTGTTACACTGATATACTGAGCTTACTGTTACTGGACACTATTAGTTGCCATATGACACTATACTTGACACATTCATTTGTACTGTTAGTATACCATGCTAGTTGACTTAGTTTTACTGATTCATGCTAGTTATTACTGTTGATGCATTATTCCATGCTATTTGTTTACCTTTTCCATGTACTTGTATTCTACATTATAAGTGGTCCGTAAGTTGCATTGACGGGTACTTATTTTCTCTCTCCTTCTCCTGCAATTAT
Organism: Hemerocallis citrina; assembly: GCA_017893485.1. Classification (NCBI taxonomy): domain Eukaryota; kingdom Viridiplantae; phylum Streptophyta; class Magnoliopsida; order Asparagales; family Asphodelaceae; genus Hemerocallis; species Hemerocallis citrina. The sequence goes on from CM030365.1 coordinate 205,003,650, forward strand.
TAATTGCAGATCAGGATGGTCAGCTGCCCGACGACATTGAAGAAATAAGATATTAGTGCAGGATTTCTTTCTTATTAGTATTGCTATTATTGTTGCTTTGAATAATGTAGTTTGAGTACTTGGATGATTACTTTGTATATTGGGCGATGTGACCCAGGATTTTGTCTTATCCAGATCTGTTTTATTTGAACTTAATACCTTTTGTTTCAAGTAAATTCTATTGGTCTATTAATTCAATTTTGCATGTGTGGGGTTGACTCTTTTGCTTCCGACTATGATTATATTGTGAGATGTTGTAAAGATTTCTGAACAGCTTATGGATGATGCAAATCATTCGCTGGGTTGAGTCGCATATCCGTATTCCGTATTCTTTTTGGGAAGCGGGGCGTGACAATATTAATTCAGTTATGTATGTGTGATTGACTATTCCTCTTGTATATCCCTTGTTTATTCTTGTATATATTGTAAAGATCCTGACAGCTTATGAATGATGAAAGCCATTCGCTATACTTGTGTCGCGTACTTGTATTCCGTATTTCTTTTTGGAAAGCAGGGCGTGACAGGGTTTTCAGTGTATCAGAGCACCAGGTTTGGCTAATTTATTAGCTTGACTAGTATATTAGACAAGTTTGGACTCGATCAAGGATTGGCTCAACAGTACTATGCAATAATATTAATGAATTATAATCAACATTGATCTGGATGCTAATTGTTTTTAGATTTATGCATGCCATGGCTCGCAGAGGTTCCACTTCCCATCCACAAGAGGAACAACCTGGATTAGAGGTTGTTACGAATATGTGGAGCGATTGATCCAAATGCAGTAGAATCACAATGGCTTTGTGATAGCCGCATTGGAGATTGCTCGGAATCTGACTCCCATTATGCCTACACAGGCAGCTTTCCGTCCTCGTCTGGGTACAGTGGCAGATTTTATGAGGCTGCACCCTGATAAATTTTTTGGCACTAAGATGACTTTGGAGGCCGAACAGTGGCTGATCAGGATGGAGCAGTTGTTCTTGGTAGTGAGAGTTGCTGATGCTGATCGTATGGATGTGGTGACCATCCAGTTGGTGGAACTTGCCCACATTTGGTGGAGGGCTGAGTCCGAAAGGCTTGTGCGGCCTATTGCTTAGACCATGTTCACTAGGAGCTTCTTTGAGATGTTCTTCCTTAGCAGCACTCAGGTTGAGATGGAGCAGCAGTTCTTGCCCTTGAAATAGGGTGCCAGGTCAGTGGATGAGTACGCAGTAGAATTCACCAGGCTTAGCCGCTTCGCAGCCGTTCTAGTGGCGAATGAAGATGATCGAGCTCGGAGATTCATTCTGGGGCTTGAGCGAGATATTCAGATGCATCTTGTCTCCCTTCGTCTTCGTACTTATGCTGAGGCTCTTGAGGCAGCCCGAGCTCAGGAGCAGGCTCGCAACAGGTTGGCTCCTCCCCTGCAGACTGTCCAACACTCTACTATTGTTGCTAGGCTTTCTGGTGGGCCGATTCAGACGTCTGTCCCAACCCATCCGGTCAGGGCAGCTCCTTACTCTTCTGCTGGTCCTCTGAGAGTTGGTTTTTGTGACTTTTGCCGACTTGCTGGGCATGAGCACAAGGATTGTAGGCGTGCCAATCACCGTTGTTTTAGCTGTGGTGCTGCTGACCACTCATTGCGAGATTGCCCACAGAAGAGGATGGCTCTTCCAGCCAGGGATCCAGTTCAGCAGGAAGTGCCAGCTTGTGGTCCGGTTCGGCCATCGCTTCCTCCTCAGCGCCAGATCGTCGGTAAAGGACCGCATTTCCCAGGAAAGGTCAGGCTTTCAACCTGATAGCTGCAGATGCTGAGATGGTAGAAGGTGTTGTTGCAGGTATTCTTGCTTTTCATTGTTGTTATTTTCTTTGTTTCCTTCATTGCTTTGCTCTGTTCTTTCATATTATCTGCTTTGCATTGTTTATCCTCATTCTTGATCTTCGTTTCTTTTCCCTTGCTTTTGGCTCTATATTAGGTGTCATCCTAGTTTGTTCTTTTCCTGCTCATGTTCTCTTTGATTCTGGGGCGACCCATTCCTTCGTCTCTTCCCTCTTTGTGACTCGGCACCAGTTGGCATGCAGCATCATGCCTGAAGCTTGGAGCATTGTCATAGGTGGCAGTGTTGTCGTGTATTCTTGGGAATGCAAACAGAGTCCCGTGGTTATTGATGGAGCAGATTTCAAGGCTGACCTGATCATCATTGGTAATTCCGGTTTCGATGTCATTCTCGGTATGGATTGGTTAGGTGAGTCCCATGCCGTCATTGATTGCCGTACCAAGAAATTTTTATTCCGAATCCTAGGCCGAGCAGAGTTCGAGTTCCATGCCAGGGAGATGCCCCTAGGCCGAGCTGAGACTGCATTTGATCAGGAAACTTGTGTGATGGAGTTGCACACAGGCTGTGAGGCTGTGCCTCTAGTAGTGCGAGAATTTCTAGATGTATTTCCAGAGGATTTGCCTGGCTTACCTCCTGATAGGGATGTGGAGTTCGGTATTGAAGTTTAGCTTGGTACGGCGCCGATATCGAAGAGTCCCTATAGGATTGAACCGGTTGAGCTAGCAGAGCTGAAGGTGCAGATTCAGGGTTTGCTAAATTTGGGGTTCATTCGGCCCAGAGTTTCACCGTGGGGCACTCCAGTTCATTTTGTCAGCAAGAAGGACGATAGCCATCGACTGTGCATCGATTATTGAAAAATGAACAATGTTACTGTGAAGAACCAATATCCGCTACCAAGGATCGATGACTTGTTTGATCAGTTGGACGGAGCAGCTGCCTTTTCGAAGTTGGATCTTTGCTCAGGGTATCATCAGGTCAAGGTGAAAGCGAGTGATGTTCTGAAGGCCGCTTTCAGGACCAGATATGGGCACTATGAGTTGCTTGTGATGCCATTCGGAGTCACGAACGCACCAGCTGTGTTTACGAGTCTGATGAACAGGGTATTTTCTCCATTCCTAGACAGTTATGTGGTGGTCTTCATCGATGAAATTCTGGTAGAGCCAGAAGGAGCACACTAAGCATCTTAGGTTGGTCCTTCAGACTTTGAGGGAGAATCAGCTCTATGGAAAACTCAGCAAGTGTGAGTTTTGGCTTGACCGAGTTACCTTCTTCGGGCACATTATCTTGGGCGATGGTATCTCAGTGGATCCATCCAAGGTTGCGGCTGTGAAAGATTGGTCAGTCCCCAAGTTAGTGTCAAAGGTGAGGAGCTTCCTTGGTCTAGCTGTCTATTATCGGAAATTCTTCCAAGACTTTTCGAAGAGCAAGGCCTTTAAAAAAGCTGAAAGTGAAGGATCAGAAGTTCTGTTGGTCTGAGGCTTGCAGTGAGGTTTTTGCTGAGTTAAAGAGCAGGTTGACGTCAGCGCCAGTGTTGACTATTCCAGATGGTTCTGGCAGATTTTTGGTTCACTGTGACGTTTCTTACAAGGGTCTTTGTGCATTTTTTATGCAGAAGTGTAACCCGTGTTTCTCGTTTTTCGTATTTTTTGTGTATTTTTCTTCTTCTTGAGTAATTGTACTCTCTTGTATTTTTTCTTGGACGGTATATTGGAGCTGTTTTCAATATATATTCATTTTATTTTATTATTGAGCTCCTTGTATTTGATTTGTTCGTCTTTTTGCTTCATTCTCCATCGATTGTTGCTTTTCCTCTTTATTGGATTCTTATTCTCCTTATTTTGCTCTTGGGTGTTCATGGTGTTTTGGTTGGCTACCCTAGTCCTAATCCTATTGCTTTTGATCCCTAATTGATCACCAAAGCCAAATTAGCCTAATTTCCTATTTTCAATCCTATACAAATTGTAACCTAATCACCCCATATTAAACAAATCCTATTACTACTCCTAGTGGACCCAATTAAACCCAAATACCCAATCCTACTACAAACCCTAATACCCAAAACCCTATATATATAATCTCTCTCCATCTCCATAAACCCTAACCCTAACCTACTTCACCCGGCCTCCCTCTCTCTCCCGATCGATTTGAACCCTAGCCGCCAACAACCCGACCAGGCTGACCCCGCCTTTCGACCTGCACCTCACCCTACTCCCGATCCCCATTGCCGACCTTCACCATAGCCGAGCTCCATCCCACCACCACACCAACATCCATATCACCCCTCTCTGTCACTCTCCCGTCCTCCGGTGCCGTCCGACGATCCGCAGCAGCCAGCCTAAGGCCAGCCACCCAATGCTACTTCTCTCTCTTCGTTGGTGTTGAACGTGCTCATGTTTGAGTGCGCGTGTGATCGTGTTTACCTGGTTCATGGATTTCTTGTTCGTGGGTTTGTTCGTTACCGGGATCTGTTCCCGTTATTCTTGGTGTTCTTCGTTTTCGTCTTCGGTTAAGGCAAGTAACTTGTACTCCAATTTCTTTGCATGACACAAGTCAAAAATATCGCTTATAGTGTAGTTGGGTTCTAGACACAACTCGTGTGTATGTTATTTCTGATGGATTTTGTCTCTATAGTGCTATTTGACCATAGTTGCCTCACGACACAAAATCGACATAAAAACAACTAGGTTTGACCGTTCTTGATCTTTTCATATGTGTGAGATAATTAGGGGAATTATGTGTTTGATGAGATCCATGTGGTATGATGGTTGTGAATGTGTTATATACTCTATATCATGATGTTTGGACACTTAGTAGACTCTATACCATGTTTGATTGTGATTGGAACAAGTTTCGTATGATTTATGTTGGTTTTGTTGTTAGAGAGATATATATGTAAATTGTCGATGATCAGTTTTGAATTGTATTTTAGAACATATTAAGGTTAAAATTCTTAATTAATTGTATTTGATATGAATTGTAGAGAAATATGTCTTCTTTCCAACCCCTCTGACCTTGATTGATTTCGTTTTCGTATGAGTGAGTTGTGGCTGTTTTACTACAGAGGTGTATTTCTGTTTCCAGATTTCGTTTCTTGTTGATTTCAAGGGATAAACTATTTTTATTCTTGGGTTAAATATATTATTTTGATCTGAAACCTTGCACAGTATTTCTATACCTATTTAGAGATTACTCAGAATTTTGGTGGATTTTACTGATGAGTTTTATATGTCGTTTCATGCTTGTTTATGAAAGCTATACTTGCTGTATTTTGCTCGCTGTTCTGTAAAGAATCGTATTTTCACCCTATTTCCTTTTATTGTATGGAAAATATTTATGAAATATGAAATTTAGCTTATTATGTCTATTTTCATCTCCTTTTGGAGGATTGGGATTTCGTTTCACAGTTTGCGAGATATTACAGTTTCATACAGCAGTGTTGGGAATTCCAGATTTGCCAAACTATCGTTTTCTGATTTTTGTTGACTGAAATAATTTTACTGGAATATTATGAAACTTTATATTCTGAATATGGGGGCTTACCCCAGATTTTTCCTGGATTTATTTGAGGAGTATCAATGCTATTTTTCTGACTGAGAATTCAATTTACTGATTTCTGGCTGAACATGTTTTCTGGATTCAAATCAGTTTTGAGTTATGATTTTGTAAATTACTATATATCTTGTATATAATCGATGGATTCGTGTGGAAGTCTATTTTCCAGATTCTTTGACGGATTCAGATTTGGATTTCTGTAGTAACGGGAATCACTGTTTTAGTACTGTACTGTCATGCTGTCCTGAATATGAACATATACTGTTTTGCTCATTTATGTGACTGTATATCATCTATGCATGTTTACTTGTTTCCCTGAACCTAATACCAATTATACCATATTAGTTTGACACTATTTCATACACATTCATGCTTGTTTGATGAGTATAATAAAAGTGATCAAGCCGGGGTTTCTTAGTGGAAGATCTAGTAGTGGAAAATATGGAAACGTGTACTTAGAAGGAAACTATTGTTCCACACTGTTACTGCTAATATTACTTTTACTGCAACTATTACTTTTACTGCTACTGCTAATGTTACTGATACCTGAGTACACTGCCCTATTTTGGTCCACTATGATATCTAAAAGCAAAACTGTTTATTGTAGCAACCATGTGTTATGTTTTTGGGGCGCATGAAGTGCTACCTAGCTAGTAATAGACACAAGACTGTAAGAACATAAGACTGATACTATTAGACGGATACTTTTAGACTGAGACTATTAGACTGATACTATTGTACTGTTACACTGATATAGTGAGCTTACTGTTACTGGACACTGTTAGTTGCCATATGATACTATACTTGACACATTCATTTGTACTGTTAGTATACCATGCTAGTTGACTTCGTTTTACTGATTCATGCTAGTTATCACTGTTGATGCATTATTCCATGTTATTTGTTAGTTTTCCATGTGCTTGTATCCTACATTATAAGTGGTCCGTAACTTGTAATTGACGGGTACTTATTTTTTCTTTCCTTCTCCTGCAAATTATTGATTGCAGATCAGGATGATCGTTTGCCCGATGGTATTAGCGAAATGAGATATTAGTGCTGGACATCTTTTTGCTATTAGTATTATTGTTGCTTTGGAACAATGTATTTTGAGTACTTGGATATTTATTTTGTATTTGGACGATGTAACCAAGGATAGTTGACTTGTCCAGATTCTGATTTATTTCAGAATATTATATTTTGCTTCAAATAAATTCTGTTGGTATATTGATTCAATTATGCATGTGTGGTTGATTCTCTTGCTTCCGACTCTGATTATTTTGTAAGATATTGTAAAGATTCCTGAACAGCTTATGGATTATGAAAATCATTCGCTGGGCTTTTGTTGCATATCTGTATTCCGTATTCTTTTTGGGAAGCAGCGCGTGACAAAGTTTTTAGTGGTATCAGAGCCAAGGTTTGGCTAATGTATTAGTTGCCTAATATATTAGACAAGCTTGGCTCGTACTGGGATCGGCTCAACACTTCACCAACCATGCATACATGAATAAAATTAATATCAACTCTGATTCTGGATGCTAATTGTTTTTGGTTTTACGCAGACTATGGCTCGTGAGAATTCTTCTCAGTCTGATCCGATTAAGGCTGTCACTGCTGTGCTTGAGCGGCTGATTAATCAGCAGCAAAACCACAGTGATCTTGTGATGGCTGCTTTTGAAGTTGCCCGGGTTCCGCCTCCTGTTGTGCATGTGCAGACAAATCTTCCGCCTCATCCAGGAACAGTTACAGATTTTATGAGGCTGCATCCCAACCATTTTTCGGTACTGAGACGCCTTTGGAGGTTGAACAGTGATTGATCCGGACCGAGCGCTTGCTCTTGGCGGAACGTGTTGCCGAGGCTGATAGGGTGGAATTGGTTTCCATCCAGTTGGTGGATTTGGCTCATATTTGGTGGATGGCCGAGTCCTAACGACTTGAGAGGCCTATTGCATGGGCTACTTTCACTCGGGGATTCTTAGACAAGTTCTTCCCCAGTAGTACTCGAGTTGAGATGGAACAACAATTCCTGGCCCTAAAATAGGTTCAGTCATTATTCTATTTTTGGAATTTTGTTACATAATTGTTCAAACAATGTTGTAATATGGACTTTTTGAAAGAGGGTTCCAGGTCAGTGGATGAGTACACAGTTGAGTTTAATAGACTTAGCCGCTTCGCTGCCGTTCTTGTAGCAACCGAAGAGGATAGGGCTCGTAGATTCACAAATGGGCTTGAGCAGGATCACAAAAGGCATCTTGTCTCTCTTTGCTTTCATGCTTATGCTGAAGCTCTTGAGGCAGCTTGAGCTCAGGAGAAAATTCGTGGGGGTTTGGTTCCTTCTCCGCGGACTGTTCCGCATCCTACTGCTAGGCCTTCTGGTGGTCCTGTTCCCAACCCATCCGGTTAGGACAGCTCCGTATCCTTCTGTTGGTTTTCAGAAGGGAGGTTTTTGCGACTTCTATCAGATGTCTGGGTATGAGCGTAAGAATTGTTGGCACATCAACCGCCGGTGCTTTAGGTGTGGCACCGCTGATCATTCTGTACGTGATTGTTCGCAGCAGCAGAAGGTGGCTCTTCCAGCCAGGCATCCTGTTCAGCAAGCAGGATTTGCTCGTGGTCCAGTTAGGCCTCCGCTTCCTCCTCAGCGTTAGATTGTCGGTCAGAGGACCGCTGTTCCAAGGAGAGGTTAGGCTTTCAACTTGACTGCTGCAGATGCCGAGCAGCTGAAGGAGTTATGACTGGTATATTTTGGTTTGTTGTTTTGTTCCTCTTTTGTTTTCTTTCTTTTGGTCTTGTTTTGCTTTCTTTCTGTTATCTTCTGCATTTTTGTATTTTCCCTCACCCTTGATTATCTGTTTTCCTTCTACTTGTCTTTGGATTCCGTAGGTATCATCCTTGTTTGCTCTTTTCCTGCTCGTGTTCTTTTTTATTCTGGGGCAACCCATTCTTTTATCTCCTCTTGATTTTTCGCACGCCATCAGTTGGAGTGTAGCAATATGTCAGAGGCTTAGAACATTTTGACAGGTGGTGGTGTTGTCATTTGTTCCCGTGAGCGCAGACAATATCCCATTGTTATTGAGGACGTAGATTTCAAAACCAACCTGATTATAATTGGGAATTCAGGAATCGACGTCATTCTCGGTATGGGTTGGTTGGGTGAAGCCCATGCCATTATTGATTATCATGCCAAGAAAGTTGTTTTCAAAATTCCAGATCGAGCAGAATTCGGGTTCCATGCCGAGGAGTCTTCCCTTGGCTGAGCAAGGATTGCAGTTGAACAGGTGGATTATGCGATGGAATTGCACTCAGGCTGTGAGGCTGCGCCTTTAGTAGTTCGGGATTTCTTGGATGTTTTTCCAGATAAGTTGCCTGGCTTACCCCCTGATAGGGAAGTAGATTTCGGTATTGATGTTCAGCCTAGAACGACACCGATATCGAAGAGTCCCTACAGGATGGCACCTGTTGAGCTAGCAGAGCTTAAGGTGCAGCTTTATGAGTTTCTTGATTTGGGTTTCATCAGACCAAGTATTTTGCCTTGGGGTTCACTGGTCCTTTTTATCAACAAGAAGGATGGTAGTCGTCGCCTGTGTGTGGATTATCGGGAACTGAACAGTGTCACTGTGAAGAATCGGTATCTGTTGCCCAGGATCGATGATTTGTTTGATCAGTTGAGTGGGACTACTATTTTCTTGAAGTTGGATCTTCATTCTGGGTATCACCATGTCAAGGTGAAGGCTTCTGATATACAGAAGACCGCATTCAGGACTAGATCTGGGCACTATGAGTATCATGTGATGCCGTTCGGGGTTACTAATGTGCCAGCTGTATTCATAAGTCTTATGAACCGGGTCTTCTCTCAGTTCTTGGATAGATTTATGGTGGTCTTCATTGATGACATTCTAGTATATTCTCGGAATCGGGAAGATCATGTTGAGCATCTTAGAGTGGTTCAGCAGACTTTGAGAGAGAATCAGCTCTATGGGAAACTTAGCAAGTGCGAGTTTTGGCTCGACAATGTTTTTTTCTTGGGGCACATTATTTCTAGCGATGGTGTTTCTGTGGATCCTTCTAAGGTTGAAGCTGTGAAGGATTGGCCTATTCCTAAGTCAATTTCCGAAGTGCGGAGTTTTCTTGGTCTCTCTGGCTATTATCGAAATTTCATCCAAGATTTTTCGAAGATTACAGGGCCGTTAACTAAACTGATAGGAAAGGATCAGAAGTTTTTTTGGTCTGATGAGTGCAATGAGGCTTTTGTTGAGTTGAAGAACAGATTGACGTCAGCTCCTCTATTGACTATTCCAGATGGCTCAGGCGGATTTGTAATTCACTGTAATGCTTCTGGTAAGGGTCTTGGAGCAGTTCTTATGCAGAAGGGCCGTGTCGTTGCGTATGCATCGAGACAGTTGAGGCCGCATGAGAAGAACTATCCTACTCATGACTTGGAGTTAGCAGCAGTGATCTATGATTTGAAGCTGTGGAGACATTATTTACTTAGAGACCGCATGGAGATCTTTATAGACCACAAAAGACTCAAGTATGTCTTCACCCTGAAGGAGTTAAACATGAGGCAAAGGTGTTGGTTGGAACTTATGGCCGATTATGATATCAGTTTGCAATACCATTCTGGTTAAGTAAACTTGGTGCCTGATACTTTGAGTAGAAAACCAGCAGTTATGTTTCTTACTCAGCAGAGTGATCTCATTGAGCAGATGAGGAGGTTGGATTTGGAAGTTTTGTTGTCGAGTTCTGGTCAGTGTTGTCTTGCGCTCCAGCTTCAATCTTCTCTTGCTAATCAGATCAAGGAGGCTTAGGCTGGTGATGCGCAGTTGCAGGGTTTTCGAGCTGAGATTGAGTCTGGGTCCAGAACGGACATGGTTATTCATGCCGATGGTTCGCTTCGTTTTGGTTCCCGGTTGTGTGTCCCTAAGGGTGAAGTTCGTCAGAGGTTGCTTGAAGAAGCTCATCAGTCTTCATATTTTATCCATCCTGGCGGTACTAAGATGTATCAGGATTTGAAGCTTCATTTTTGGTGGCATGGTACGAAGGGGGTATTGCTCGGTTTGTAGCTTAGTATTTGATCTGCCAGCAGGTTAAGGTAGAGCATCAGAGAACCGCTGGACTTCTTCAACCGCTTCCTATTTCGGAGTTGAAGTAGGAGCATATCACCATGGATTTTGTGACCGCTTTACCGAGGAGTCCTAAGGGTCACAATGCTATTTGGGTGATTTTCGGCCCTTTGATGAAGAGTGCTCACTCCATTCCTTTTCGTGTCAATCAGTCTACTGAGAGCCTAGCGAAGAAGTACATGCAAAAGATTGTCAGACTTCATGGGATTTCAGTCAGTATTGTATCCGACAAGGATACGAGATTCAGATATCAGTTTTGGAAGAGTCTTCAGGCTAGTGGGGAGTAAGTTAAAGTACAGTACAACTTTTCATCCCCAGACTGATGGACAGTCAGAGCGGACTATTCAGATTCTTGAGGACATGTAGTGATCCTGTATGTTGCAGTTCGGTGGATCATGGGAGGACCATTTGCATCTCGTAGAGTTCTCGTACAGTAACAGCTTTCAAGCCAGTATTAAAGCTGCTCCGTTCGAGGCACTCTATGGGCGGAAGTGCAGATCGCCAGTGTTCTAGGATGACATTGGTGAGAGGAAGTTATTGGATCTGGAGTTGATCACCAGGACAGTTGATGTAGTGGTTAAGATCAGGAAGCATTTGCAAGCAGCTCAGGATAAGCAGAGGCAATGGGCTGATGTCCATCGGAGGGATTTGGAGTTTGTTGTTGGTGACCATGTTTTCCTAAAGGTATTGCCGTGGCACGGTGTCATTCGGTTCGTTGGTGGGGGCAAGCTTAGTCCTAGGTTTATTGGACCGTTTGAGATTTTGGAGCGAGTAGGCAAGGTGGCCTATCATCTTGCATTGCTACCAGCTTTATCAGGAGTGCACGATGTTTTCCATATCTCACAACTCAAGAGATATATCCGAGATGAGAGTCACATGATCGACTACTCTAAGTTGACCGTTCGGCCGGATTTGACTTGTGAGATTCCGCTAGTTGCAATTGTGGATCGGCGGGACAAAATTTCTTAAGAACAAGGTCATCAAGTTGGTTCGTGTTGCTTGGAATCCTCACTCGCCTAGTGAGTCGACTTGGGAGCTGGATGAGGAGATTCAGCAGAAGTTTCCTCATTTATTTGAGTAGTTTTGTTTTGTTCTTTTTGGTTGTTTTGGGGTTACCCTATGTATCCTCTTTTCGAATTTTGAGGATGCAATTATTTTTGTTAGGTGGGTAGGATTGTAAACTCTGTTTCTCGTTTTTCGTATTTTTGGTGTATTTTTCTTCTCCTTGAGTATTTGTACTCTCTTTTATTTTTTCTTGGACCGTATATTAGAGTTGTTTTCAATATATATTCATTTTATTTCATTTTTGAGCTCCTTGTGTTTGATTTGTTCGTCTTTTTGCTTCATTCTCCATCGATTGTTGCTTTTCCTCTTTATTGGATTCTTGTTCTCTTTATTTTGCTCTTGGGTGTTAAAGGTGTTTTGGTTGGCTACCCTAGTCCTAATTCTATTGCTTTTGATCCCTAATTGATCACCAAAGCCAAATTACCCTACAATCCTATTTTGAATCCTATAAAAATTGTATCCTAATCACCTCAAATTAAACAAATCCTATTACTACTCCTAGTGGACCCAATTAAACCCAAATACTCAATACCCATATCCTACTACAAACCCGAATACCCAAAACCCTATATATATAATCTCTCTCCCTCTCCATAAACCCTAACCCTAACCTACTTCTCCCGGCCTCCCTCTCTCTCCCGATCGATCTGCACCCTAGCAGCCAACAACCCGACCAGGCCGACCCCCCCTTTCGGCCTGCACCTCACCCTACTCCCGATCCCCATTGCCGAACTTCACCAAAGCTGAGCTCCATCCCACCACCACACCAACATCCATATCACCCCTCTCCTTCTCTCTCCCGTCCTCCGGTGCCGTCCGACGATCCGCAGCAGCCAGCCTAAGGCCAAGCGCCCGACGCTACTTCTCTCTCTTCGTTGGTGTTGAACGTGCTTGTGTTTGAGTGCGTGTGTGATCGTGTTTGCTTGGTTCGTGGATTTCTTATTCGTGGGTTTGTTCGTTGTCGGGATCCGTTCCCGTTATTCTTGGTGTTCTTCGTTTTCGTCTTCAGTTAAGGCAAATAACTTGTACTGTAATTCCTTTGTATGATACAAGGCAAAAATACCGCTTATAGTGTAGTTGGGTTCTAGAGAAAACTCGTGTGTATGTTATTTTTTATGGGTTTTGTCTCTATTGTGCTATTTGACCATAGTTGCCTCACGACACAAGATTGACATGAAAACAACTAGGTTTGACCGTTCTTGATCTATTCATATGTGTGAGATAATTAGGGTAATTATGTGTTTGATGAGATCCATGTGGTATGATGGTTGTGAATGTGTTATATACTCTATTTCATGATGTTTGGACACTTAGTAAACTCTATACCATGTTTGATTGTGATTGGAACAAGTTTCGTATGATTTATGTTGGTTTTGTTGTTAGAAAGAGATGTAAATTGTCGATGATCAGTTTTGAATTGTATTTTAGACCATATTAAGGTCAGAATTCTTAATTTTTTGTATTTGACATGAATTGTAGAGAAATTTGTCTTCTTTCCAACCCCTCTGACCTTGATTGATTTCGTTTTCGTATGAGTGAGTTATGGCTGTTTTACAACAGAGGTGTACTTATGTTTCCAGATTTCGTTTCTTGTTGATTTCGAGGGATAAACTATTTTGATTCTTGGGTTAACTATATTATTTTGATCTGAAACTTTGCACAATATTTCTATAATTATTTAGGGATTACGCAGAATTTTGGTGGATTTTACTGATGAGTTTTATATGCCGTTTCATGCTTGTTTATGAAAGCTATACTTGATATATTTTGCTCGCTGTTCTGTAAAGAATCGTATTTTCACCCTATTTCCTTTTACTGTATGGAAAATATTTATGAAATATGAAAGTTAGCTTATTGTGTCTATTTTCATCTCCTTTTTGTGGATTTGGATTTCATTTCACGGTTTGCGAGATATTACAGTTTCTTACAGTAGAGTTGGGAATTCCAGATTTTCCATACTATCGTTTTCTGATTTTTGTTGACTAAACTAATTTTACTGGAATATTATGAAACTTTATATTATGATACTAGACATATAGGGGATTACCCTAGATTTTTCCTGGATTTATTTGAGGAGTTTTAATGCTGTTTTTCTGACCGAGAATTCAATTTACTGATTTCTGGCTGAACGTGTTTTCTGGATTCAAATCAGTTTTGAGTTATGATTTTGTGAATTACTATATGACTTATATATAATCTCTGGATTCGTGTGGAAGTCTATTTTCCAGATCCTTCAACGGATTTTGATTTGGATTTCTTTAGTAACGGGAATCACTGTTTTAGTACTGTACTGTCATGCTGTCCTGAATATGAACATATACTATTTTGCTCGTTTATGTGACTGTATATCATCTATGCATGTTTATTTGTTTCCCGGAACCTAATACCGATTATACCATATTAGTTTGACACTATTACGTTCACATTCATGTCTGTTTGATGAGTACAATAAAAGTGATCAAACCGGGGTTTCTTAAGGGAAGATCGAGTAGTGGAAAATATGAAAACGTGTACTGGAAGGGAACTAGTGTTCCACACTTTTACTGCTACTGTTACTTCTACTGCTACTACTACTGTTACTGATACCTGAGTACACTGCCCCATTATGGTCCACTATGAAATCTAAAAGCAAAACTGTTTGTTTTAGCAACCATGTCTTATGTTTTTGGGGTGCAGGAAGTGCTTCCTTGCCAGTAATAGAAACAAGACTGTAAGAACATAAGACTGATACTATTAGATGGATACTATTAGACTGAGACTGTTAGACTGATACTGTTATACTGTTACACTGATATACTGAGCTTACTGTTACTGGACACTGTTAGTTGCCATATGACACTATACTTGACACATTCATTTGTACTGTTAGTATACCATGCTAGTTGACTTCGTTTTACTGATTCATGCTAATTATCACTGTTGATGCATTATTCCATGTTATTTGTTAGTTTTTCATGTGCTTGTATCCTACATTATAAGTGGCCCGTAACTTGCAATTGGCGGGTAATTGTTTTCTCTTTCCTTCTCCTGCAAATTATTAATTGTAGATCAGGATGATCGTTTGCCCGATGGTATTGGCGAAATGAGATATTAGTGCTGGACATCTTTTTGCTATTATTACTATTGTTGCTTTGGAACAATGTATTTTGAGTACTTGGATATTTATTTTGTATTTGGGCGATATGACCCAAGATAGTTAACTTGTTCAGATTCTGATTTATTTGAGAATATTATATTTTGCTTCAAATATATTCTGTTGGTATATTGATTCAATTATGCATGTGTGGTTGATTCTCTTGCTTTCGACTCTGATTATTTTGTGAGATGTTGTAAAGATTCCTGAACAGCTTATGGATAATGAAAATCATTCGCTGGGCTTTTGTTGCGTTTCTGTATTCCATATTCTTTTTGGAAAGCGGGGCGTGACCAGAAAGGCCGAATTATTGCTTATGCATGAGGCAGTTGAGGCCGTATGAGATAAACTATCCGACTCATGATTTGGAGTTAGCGGTAGTGATTTTTGCGTTGAAGCTGTGGAGACACTATTTACTTGGAGTGCGAGTTGAGATCTTTACCGACCACAAAAGTCTCAAGTATGTCTTCACCCAAAAGGAATTGAACATGAGGCAGAGGCGTTGGTTAGAGCTTATAGCTGACTATGACATCAGTTTGCAATACCATCTTGGTAAAGTGAACTTGGTGCCAGATGCTTTGAGTAGGAGACCAATATCTATGTTCCTGATTCAGCAGAGGGATCTGGTTGAGCTAAGGCTGGCAATTGACCCGAAGCCGAGCCGAGCCCGATCAAGTCCGAATAGAACTCGGGTTGATTTTTTTTTAAGACCCGAGCTAAAAAATAAGCCCG
Organism: Hemerocallis citrina; assembly: GCA_017893485.1. Taxonomy (NCBI): domain Eukaryota; kingdom Viridiplantae; phylum Streptophyta; class Magnoliopsida; order Asparagales; family Asphodelaceae; genus Hemerocallis; species Hemerocallis citrina. The sequence continues at coordinate 205,019,108 of CM030365.1, forward strand.
TTTATTTTTCGGGCCGGGTTCGGGTGCATATGGGTCCGACCCGAACCCGAACCGATTTAACATACCCTAACTTCTGAAATCTGAACTAGTAAAAGAAGTAAAGAACGTTTTGATCTTCGAGGTTCGACGCTTCGAGCGCTTTGCCGTTGGTCCCTTCATCTTTCTCCAATCTTTCCCCTTTTCCAAATTCTTCGAGCGCTTCATGTTCAAAATGCCAGCCCCCACTCCCAGGCTCCTTCTCTCTCCCTAGTCCCTATATCTCTCTCATTCATGGCAGTGTTTTCCTATTTATATGTAGTTTTTTCGTTTTTTTTCATCATCAACCCTAACCTTAACCCTAGCTCCCAATTCAATCTCATATCTCTGTAATCTGTATAGGGGATCTCAAATTCATCATCTGTCAAGTTTCAATTTCAGGTAAATTTGTTGATTTCATGATTTCACATTGTTTTTGTTGATTTTGTGAGGAATTATAGGAATTATAGGAGGTAAGTTTAGTTTTTTGCCTGTTTTCTTCAAATTTATACAAAGAATAAGGTTTTAGATTTAATATGCATTTATCTACTTATCTATAGTCTAAATTGTAAAGCAAATGTTGGTTGTACCTATTAGATACTCGCTTGAACTCATTTCATATTGCACAAATACAATCAACATTACTTTTCTGGTCAATGCTTGTTTGTGAAATTACTTTTCTGCAGCACAATGCTTGTTTGTGAAATTACCTCAATGATTATTGCAAAGTATTTACATTTGTAGAACCTAAAATGTTTGGTTAAACATTATAGAAAATCATCTGCAACTATAGATGACTAAGGTTAGCAATTGACTTTCTATAGTTGTACTGAACATGAAGATATTTCAGCATAAATTTCTTCATCTGCATTTTGCAAATATATTTCAGCATAAATTTCTATAGAAAATCATCTGCAAATATATTTCAACATAAATTTGTGATATAAAATTTTCTATAATAGATATAAATCTGATATGATGCAATCTAAAAATGTCTAGTTACTGCAACTATCAGAGATGAGATACAAAACCTGATATAAATCTGATATGGTTCAACTTTTATCTGTTTTAGTCATCCTATTTATTTGATGTCAAGTGGTGCTTAATCAACCTGAATATTCAAAATCATGTGGGGATTACCTTTTTAGGTAGTTGGAAACTGGAAAATGAAAATAATATTTGGGTAATCAGAAGGATTACCTACATGTCTAAACTTCAATTACATATCAACTCAAGTTGTGCTTAATTGAACTGAATACACAAATTATATTACTTAGGCACTATCAATGGGTCTTCAAGTTGCCGCAACAAGTTTTTCTGAGTCTTGTGCTTTGTATCTCTCTATTGGTTAAACTTAAACGATTCAAATGAGGTCGAAGCAATCAACATTTTACAAAACCACTTATGATGCTTTATAATTTATACACAAATTTATGCATCATCTATAGAAATTTATGTTGAAAACTTACAACTCTAATCAATTATGAGTTTGGTTTTAGGCTGAAATATATTAAAATTTTAAAATCAACATCTAATATAATGGAGTTTGGTTTTAGGATGAATTATTCAGAAAGCAATTGTCACAATTTGACCAGTGCGCTAATTAAGAATCCTGGGATTATAACTTCTCATGTTGATTTACAATTAGAGTGCATGGTTGAATTGAGAATGTATAGTTCAAATACTCAAGATTCGTTATTCACAGGTTAAAAAAAGATTGAATCCTACTATAAGTCAGGCAGATTTGGGGTTGGTAAGTTCCCCTTATAAAATAGAACTTTTCTTCTTTGTGTACCGTTATAAATTTGGAAGAATATATATATCGTGCCGATCAATTTGAATACTATGTACCATTATAAATTTGGAAGATCATTTTATGTGTAGATGTGTTATGTAACTTAGAGAAATCTATTTGTGATGCTTGAACTCTGTGTTTATCTCTAGTGATTTGATTCTTTTTTCACTAGGGATTTATAGTAGTTTATGAGATAGTAGCTTCTACTTTTTGATGAAAGGTGGTTTCTTTTGCTTGTGCTTTTTGTGTAGAGAATTATTCGATTGATTCGTTCATTGTAATCAATTGGTTTTAACCAATCAGCACGATATATATTCACTATCGAACAAGAAGATGAGTATTATTTAGAAATTTTGCAAATATGATCACAGATTCTTTATCTTAGTATTATTCAATATTCTTTGTCTTTATTTAGTAATGTTTATCTTAGTTGCAACAAAGACTGAGTTTATAATGAAGTTGATCTCCACCAAAAACATGCAGGATCTATTTGAAGTTGAAATGTCTGATAAGGATATGGGGAAGGATAAAGATACCATGGATGCTACAGATGTAAATGTGGTAACTTCTGAAAATCCTCAAAATATCTCTGCTGAAAATGTTAATACTGAAAAGGAAAAAACAGAAAAGAAATTGGAGTCAAAAGTTTGGCAAGAGATGTCTAAACAAAAAATTGATGGCATTGAAGTAGCAATATGCCCCTATTGTCATAATAGATTTACTGGAGCTAGTACTAGTGGCACTAGCTACTTGAAGAGGCACTTAACAAGTTGTCCTAAGAAAAATTTCAAAGACATTAGATAACAACTCCTGACCAGAAATGTAAGTTCTTTGGGGGGGAGGGGGGAGAGGTTCAATAATCAAGTTCGAGTTTAGTCAAGCACGTAGTAGAGAGCAACTTGCTCAAATGATTATGGTTCATGAGTATCCTTTCTCTATTGTTGAACACTGGGGTTTCAAGAGGTTTATAAGAAATCTGCAACCGGAGTTCAATATGGTCTCAAGAAACACTATTAAAACTGATTGTATTGGGGTATATGTGAAAGAAATGAAAAAACTTCATGAATTTCTTGATAACTTTTCTGGTCGTGTTAGCATCACTACTGATATGTGGACATCATATCAAACATTAGGATATTCATGCTTGACTGCTCATTTTATTGATGATGACTGGGTTTTACAAAAGCGGATAATTAGTTTTCAAATGGAACCATCTCCACACATAGCTGAAAATCTTTGCTCATCCCTTTACAAATGCTTGCTAGATTGGAACATTGATAGGAAGATAATGTCAATAACTATTGATAACTGTACTACAAATGATTTAATGGTGGAGTTGTTGAAAGATGAGCTTTCGAGCAATCTTTTACCAGGAGGTGATTTATTTCTTGTTCGTTGTTCAGCACATATACTTAATTTAACTGTCCAAGATTGTCTTAAGGCTTTGGGTGATGTTGTGTGGAAAGTAAGGGATAGTGTCAAATACGTGACAGGTTCGTAAGGGAGGGATCAGTTGTTTAAAGATATGTGCAAACAAGGAAAAATTAGCCGTGAGAAGCGTCTCATTAAAGATGTTCCAACCCGCTGGAATTCTACATATAAGATGTTGGAAGTAGCCTTGATTTATAACGATGCATTTCAACGTCTTGAACATAGGGATTTTGTTTTTAGACAGAAGGTTGCAGCTTCTGAAGATGAATGGCAAAGGGCCATAGTTCTTTGTGATTTACTAGAAACTTGCTATAATGCATCAAATATGTTTTCAGGTAATTGTTAGCCCACGACTTTTATTTTTGATAAAAGTTATTACATAATTTACATTAGATTAAAATTATTTTGTCAAAAATATTTTTACAATGCATCAATTCTATTTTCAGGTTCAAATTATCCCACTGCTAATCTATTTTTTGATGAAATTTGTGAGATAAAATGGAAATTGCATGAAGCGGCATGGAGATATAACTTTTTGCACCAAGTTGTTGCGGCTATGTTGGAGAAGTTTTTGAAGTATTGGAAATTTTGCCACTTACCCTTAGCATGTGCAATTATTATGGATCCAAGGTTCAAGTTGAAATTACTTGAGTATTATTATCCAAAGTTCTATGATTCTTTAACTGCTAAGGAAGAGGTGAAAATGGTAGTTGTTGGTATTAGTAACATTTATAAAGAATATCTTGCTAAGGCCAATATTTTTACTAAAGTTGGCTCAAGTGAAAGTAGTAGTTCTAACTTAGTTTCAACTGCAAAACATACAAAGAGATACAGTCAATTCCATACTCAAAGCTCTTCAATGATGCCAACAAAGACTGACTTAGATATTTATTTAGAGGAAGCAGTTTTTCCTTCAGAAGAAGATACATTCGATGTGCTAGCTTGGTGGAAGTCTAATGCTGCAAGGTATCATATTCTCTCATTGATGGTGTAACGCCCCGCCCCAATACTCAGACAATTTTATTATTTTTAGAAGACAAAGTAGATACTATGTAGTACAACTGCCCACCACAGGCTGCCTCTCAAAAGGTGGTTAACCGATTAGGTGACTCTTGATCATAGGCAATTATATTTATACTCAAACTATTTTTGTACACTTCCCATGTGGGACTATATTTTCTTAAATCCTTCTCAAATCCCGTGTAAACAGTGTTACCAATCGACTGAACAATCGACTAGTCGACTGTTCGCTGCAAATTTGGGGTATTACAGATGGCTCGTGATGTCCTTGCAATTTTGTTATCTACTGTATCCTTAGAATCCGCATTTAGCACTGGTGGAAGAGTGTTGGACCAATATCGTAGTTCTTTGCACCCAAGAACGGTCGAGGCCCACATATGTGGCTAAGATTGGTTAAAGAACTCTATCAAAGGTACTAACTAATTGGATATTTTTCGTTTATAATCCTGATTTCTTATCCTTAGACTTATTATTATATTGTTGGACAAGATGGAGCCTCAAAGTTACAAATTCTTGGTGCCACTCTAGGTTCAGTGATAGTTGATGAAGAGAAAGATGATGCATGGTACAATATTTTATATCTTATTATCAAAGTAATTCTATGGATTTATGCCCTTTATATATAAGTTGTGTAATGTGATATTCCTTCATGCAGGTGAGGAAAAGGAAGACAATGAAGAGGGATTCATAGTAATCTTTTTTGTATGAATGATTATTCTCATGAAGAGGAAAAGGAAGACAATGAAGAGGGATTCATAGCTATCTTTTTGTATGAATGATTATTGTGATGAGCTATGATTTCATGTTATCTTGTATTACTTTCTATAAAACAATCCATGTGATTGCTTTTTTTAAATAAATCGGGCTGGAGAAAATATGTTTGTATGAATGACTATTCCGATGAGCTATGCTCTCATGTTATCTTGTATTAATTTCTATAAAACAATCTATGTAATTGTTTTTTTAAAAGAAATCAGGCCGGGCTCGGGTATTTTTTGTTTATTTGGGTTCGGACTTGGGCCTACATTTTGGAACCCGATGCAAAACTGGGCCGGGCTCGGACCCCACAAAAGAATTCGGGATCGGGCTCGAGCATATATAAGTCCGGCCCTAGCCCGGCCCATTGCCACCCCTATGCTGAGCAGATGCAGAGGTTGGAGTTGGATGTGTTGTTGCCGAGTTCTGATCGGAGTTGCATGATGCTTCAGATTCAGTCGTCTCTTGTCGAGTAGATTAAAGAGGCTCGGGCTGGTGGTGAGCAATTGCAAAGATTCAGAGCAGAGGTTGAGGTCGGTTCCAGAACATATATGGTTATTATGTAGATGGATCGCTTCATTTTGGGTCCAGGTTGTGTGTCCCGAAGGGTCAAGTTCGTGAGAGGTTGCTTGGGGAAGCCCACCAGTCGTCGTACTCTATTCATCCTAGAGTAACTAGATGTATCAGGACTTGAAGCTTCACTTCTGGTGGCATGGTACGAAGAGGGCCGTGGCTAGGTTTGTGTCTCAGTGTCTGATCTGCCAGCAGGTGAAGGCAGAGCATCAGACAACCGTCGGACTTCTTCAACCGCTTACCATTCCGGAGTGAAAGTGGGAACACATCACTATAGATTTTGTGACCGCTTTTTCTAGGAGTCCCAAGGGTCACAATGCCATTTGGGTGATTGTCGACCGACTGACGAAGAGTGGTCACTTCATTCCCTTCCGAGTCAGACAGTCTACCGAGAGCCAAGCTGAGAAGTACCTGCAAGAGATCATGAGACTTCATGGGGTTCTAGTTAGTATTGTATTCGACAGGGATACAAGATTCAGGTCTCAGTTTTGGAAGAGTATTCATAGTAGTTTGGAGAGCAAATTGAAGTACAGTACAACTTTTCACCCCCAGACTGATGGACAGTCAGAGAGGACCATCCAGACCCTAGAGGACATGTTGAGATCCTGTGTGTTACAGTTTGGTGGATCATGGGAGGACCATTTGCATCTTGTAGAGTTCTCGTACAATAGCAACTTTCAAGCCAGTCTTAAAGCTGCACCATTCGAGACACTATATGGTCGAAAGTGCAGATCACCAGTTTGCTGGGATGACATTGGTGAGAAGAAGTTGTTGGGTCTGGGGTTGATCACCAGGATAGTTGATGCGGTGACTCAGATCAGGAAGCATCTTCAGACAACACAAGACAGGCAGCGGAGATGGGCTGATGTCCATAGGAGAGCCTTGGAATTTGAGGTTGGTGACCATGTTTTCTTCAAGGTATCACCATGGCGAGGTGTCATTCGGTTCGGTGGTGGGGACAAATTGATCCCTAGATTTATCGGACCGTTTGATATCGTCGAACGAGTAGGCAAGGTGGCCTATTGTCTTACATTGCCACCGGCTATATCGAGAGTGCACAATGTCTTCTATGTCTCACAACTCAGGAGATATATCCGTGATGAGAGCCACGTGATCGACTATTCAGAGTTATCCACACAGCCGGATCTGACTTGTGAAATTCAACCAGTTGCTATTTTGGATCGGCGAGAGAAAGTGCTGAAGAACAAGGTCATCAGGTTGGTTTGGGTTTCTTGGAATCCTCACTCGCCGGGTGAGTTGACTTGGGAGCTGGAGGAGGATATCCAGCGGAGGTTCCCTCATTTGTTTTTGTAGGGTTGTTTTGTTTTGTTTTTGTTGTTGTTGTTCTTTCTTTCTCGGAGTTGCCCTATGTGCCTCTTGTTGAATTTTGAGGACGAAATTCTTCTAGTTAGGTGAGTAAGATTTGTAACTCCTGTATCCCATTTTCTGTATTCTTGTACTTTATTCTTTCTTCCAGTATATTCTATCCATTTGTACTCTTTCTTTTCCTGAACCATGTATTTGTTCTTCGTTCCAGCATTTATATATTCATCTATTTGTTTAATTCTTTTGAGATTCATTTGTCTGCTTATTATTCTCTTTGGATGATTTATTGTTTCTCGTTTGTTGCATTTCATGGATTAATTGTCTATTTATTTGAACTCTGCCTTGTTGGATCTAGTTTTCTACCCAATATACCCTATTGAACCCTCATACCCATCCTATTGGATCCTAACCCACAACCCAATACCCACTTCTTTGACCCAGTCTTCCCCAGATTTTCTTCACATTCCGTAACAAGCAGATCATATCTTTCCCCCTATTCTCTTGATTATCCAAATCACAACTTGCCAAAATCTCTCATTATAATCCCCCAACAAAATTTGTTATTGCTATCTACAGTTGCTATCCCCTAAACCCTAACCCTAATCACCATCTCTCTCTTCTCTCTCCTTCATCCCTGTGTGCATCCCGACCCCATCTTCCGACCACCGGCCGCCGTCCATCGCGTCGCACCCCAGCTGGCGACCCACCTCGCAACACCCAGTTGCGCCGCCCAGCAAACCCCGATAGCAGCCCCTTGGCCTCCCCTCGCACCGCCCTGCCTCCTTCCGAAGTCGACAGTAGCAGCTAGCGACAGCCATGACAACAGCATCCCCAGCCAGTGCCGACTTCCCCCTCCGACGCTGTGCTGCCTGTTCCCTAGTCGCCGTTGCCCCGTTCCACCAACGCCGCCCTGTGCCACTGCCGACCCATCTACAGTGTGCCCCCAGCTTTCCCTCTCTATTAGTGCACGTGTGATTGATCTCAAGCATTGGGTTCGCGTTATTGTGTTCGTGGTGGTCGTGATCATCTTGTGCATCTCGTTCGTGATCCGTTTGTTGGTATTGTGTTCGTGCTCGGGAATCTATTCCCGTTATTCTCTTTTCTCGTCAGATTCGTCATCAATTATAAGGCAAGTAACTTATATTTTTTTGTTATATATACAAGTACTAAATACCGCCTGTAGTGTGGCCTTTGTTTCTAGATTCATCCCCATGAAAAACCTTGTTAGATCTTGTCTCTATTTATTGATCCATCCGTATTCATCATATTTGCTACACATACGACATGAAAAATAATTTAGAAATAATCTAGACTTGATGCATGTATGTATGTTGTTCGTGATTCATGATATGTTGTACCCTTGTTACATGCTTGATGTGTTAGTTGTAATCTCTTGTGGTAGATTTGTTAAACCCCCATACCATGTTGTCTTGGACATCTATTATACCATGTTTTGTATTTTGACATAATTTGGATTTGTTGCACATGAACTATTTGATTTAATGCATAAGAAGAGATTTATGTTTCTGCTGCTACCTCATTTTGTTTCAGTATTTTTGACCCTGTTGAGGTCAGTAAATCAATTTAACTTTTGAATATAAATCGTAGACCTCGCTGTCTATTTTCCAGAATTTTTAACAGATTTCAGTTTTGAATTGTGAGTTGTGAGTTATTGCTATTTTGCTACAGATGTGTTAAAGATTCCAGATTCTATTTTATGTGATTTCTGCAAAATTAATTATTTTAATACTAATGTTAAAGATAATATTTGAATCTAATATTTTGCTGGGTATGACTAAACTTAACTGGGATTAACTCCAAGTTTTTGTAGATTTATTTGATGACATTTATAAACTATTCTATGCTTGTGAACAACTACTATATTTCCAGAATTTCATGTTGTTCAGTAAAAAACCATATTTTCAACTTGACTCTAGTTGCATTTGGTAAAAAATTGGTGAAGATAAAATGTAGCCTACTGTATCTATTTTATCAACCTTTTGACGGATTTGGATTTCGAGCTATACTTTGTAATCTATCGCCGTTTTGGTACTGCTGTGTGAAGAACTTCAGATTCACAAATTTGCTATATCTTGCCGTTTCGCGAATTTATTTGAATATGTTATCTATGTTGGAATATTATGAAATTATATTTTCTGATACTAGAAATAGTGCGGAATACTCCAAATTCTTCTTGGATTTAATCAGTGAGTTTTTATGCCATTTTCATTCTTGTGAATACAACCTTGTGATTTATGGCTGAACATGATTTTTGTATATAATTCTATTTTAAGCCATGTTTATGTGATTATTATGTGACTTGTATATATGTGCTGAATTCGGCCGAGAGTCTACTTTCTAGATTTTATGACTAATCCAGATTTGCATATTTGTGGCAATGGAAAACTCAGATATGGTGCAGTACTGTCTTGTTGTCTAGAACTGAAAGTTTCGTTGTCCTAGCCCTTGATGAGTCGTTTGTCATCCGTTCGTGTCCTTCTTTCAACTAGTACTTTTCCATTGTTTCTTTCCATGTTTCTTGCCTTGTTTGTGCACTTCCATGCTTTCTTTAAATAATAATAACAAGAAACCAAGCCAGGGTTAAAGGAAAAGATCTAATAGTGGAAAATGCAGAAACGTGTACTCAGAAGAGTATCTATAGATCCTACATGATACTTGATGCTTGATACTTGATACTTGATACTTGCCACGTGATTACATGACACTTGCACACTTAACACGTGATACTCGATGCATGATACTTGATACTCGATACATGATACTTGATACTTGTCCCTGAGTACACTGCCCTTTATGATCCACTATGAAATCTAAAATGCAATTTGCATGAATGTAGCAACCATGTGGTCAAAATTTGGGGCACATAAAGTGCTACCTAGATAGGACTAGATACAAGACCTGAGAACAACATGATCACTTGACACTTGTTACTTGCTACCTGTACATGAAACTTGACACTTGTTACTCGTTACTCGTTTGCATGATACTTGACACTTGTTACATGCCACTTGCACCCGTTTATCTTGCCATACCATCTGATCTTATTGTTTTCATATTCCTTTCATGTTACTTCTATACTTGCTTCCACTGTTACTCTATTCTTGTCTATTTGTTTTTTCTGTACTTGTTGCTTGCAATACAAGCGGCCTGTAACTTGCATTGACAGGCACTGGTTTTCTCTTTCCTTTTCCTGCAAACTTGTAACATGCAGACTTTAGTGACCAGCTGCTCGATGGAGTAGGTGATCAAAGACTCTAGTTGGCTGGATTCTTGCTACATCTATTTATTCTTGTTGTTTATTTTCAACAATTGTAACTTGTTACATGGATTATTTTGTATTGGACATTTTGTTCCAGACTTGTGTCTTGTTCTAAACTTGATTATTTGAAATTTAGTATTCTTGTTTCTAGTTTCAAGTGATCCTGTTGACTATATTGATTCAGTTATACATGGGTGGTTGACTATTAATCTTGTATATCCCTTATTTATTCTTGTATATGTTGTAAAGATCCTCACAGCTTATGAATGGTGAAAGCCATTAGCTGGACTTGTGTCGTGTACTCGTATTCCGTATTTCTTTTTGGAAAGCGGTGCGTGACATCTCTGGACTCGCCGGATCAAACGGTAATCTCTACATCATCTCTATCTCAGAGTTGCTTCTCCAAACTCACCGGGGTCAAACGGTGGTTTCTACATCAACTCTATCCCAGAGCTGTCTCCACAACCTTGCTGGGATCAAACGGCGAGCTCACTTTATTTTTATATAAACGCTGGTTCATCAAGAATACGCAAGAAAAGCACTTCGAATTGTTGATTCATCGCCAGAGACGGCTTAGAACCAATAGTTTATTATCTAATGGATCTTTCCGTTCTAATACTCCATCCGAGAGTTATCAGTATTTATCAAATCTCTTCCTATCTAACGGAACGCTATTGTATCAAATGACAAAGACATTGTTGAGAAAGAGATGGCTTTTTCCGGATGAAATGAACCATTTGATTCATGTAACAGGAGAAAGAAGATTTCCCATTCCTTAGCCGTAAAGATATGTGGCCATGAAAGGGATTAAGTGGAACAGAATTGGCCCGGCCACCTCCGTCACAGAGTTCTCTCCAAACTTGCTGTGATCAAATGGCAGTTTCTACACCAACCTCACTACAGGTTGTCTCTCCGAACCCGCCGGGGCCAAACGGCACACTACAACATATATGACATTTGAAAACATTCCTCAAATGCTATGGAAACTCTACGACAACATTTGCAAAACACTATAAAAACCCCCGCTATAATATGTATATAGCATTTTCTTAAAACGTTGTCATTTTATAGCGTTTCTGAAACGTTGTCTATTTGATAGCATTTCGGAAACATTGTCCCTTTGATAGCGTTTTCAAAATGCTATCAAAATAGACAGCATTTCAGAAACGCTGTCTCTTGGATAGCAGTTTCAGAATGCAATCAAAAGAGACAACCTTGTTATAGATTGTTACAATATAATCCTATTCATTCAAGTACGCATATTCCTTTATTTTCGTATTTTCTTCCTTAGGAACTGTACAAGGATATTCTTATATCATACATTCTCTTAATGCTTCATTATCTTTATTTATTTTATACATCTGTGGCCTGTCAATTTGTGATATATGAAATCTAGCTCAAAGATGATAGTTGTGATTGATATGTTGAGAATTGGGATTGTAAATTCAATATAGAAGAAAAAGTGAGTTAAAATCCATTTAATATTCCTGTACTAAAACTTTTTATGCAATTATGTTAATGAAAATGATTTTAATATTCCTGAGACTAAGGAATTTTATTGGCAAGCAATAAAACTAAGTATTATTTATAATTCATCAAGTTAACTATGTCACAATTTTGTAGGTTAATGTTTGTATGATATAGTTTTTTGTTCTTTTAGAGGGTTATAATATACTGATATGCAAAAATTAAGTATTTTACTGTGTATGTTAAAAAGAGTATATTTCCTAGTATGTGCAACATACTAGTCATACATCAAAATAGTGAGAAGGATGCTTGATTCATCTATTGTTAGGAATGGATGTTCTACTTCTCAGAATTAGAGTGTGAATCAATGGAATTCAATAAGGACATATCTTTGAAAAAAGCAGAATTTGAACCAGTAAAACGTAGACAATTGAGGGTTACTGTCTAATTGGATGCAAAAGTGACGAGAACCTTTAGAGTGGAAATGCTAAGATTTCTTGAGTAGCCATGTGCCTTTTTTCCCTCACTACAAATTATTTATCAGCTTTTTCCCCTTAGGTTGGATATAACTGGTGGAATATGCTTCTGATATCCTAGAAAGTTTATAGAAGTAAATGACTGTTAAGACTGGTGCAATTTAAGAGAGGCGGGGGGGGGGGGGGGGGGGGGGGGGGGGGGGGGACTAATATTCTTACTCAATATCAGTTTGGATAGTTTGCAAGTTTTTTGCTCAAATCAGATTGATAATTTTACTGCATATAAACATAAATTGTTCACATGTACCATAAGTTACCTGCCATTGAATTGATAAAGTCATCGACTGTTTTTTCTTTACATGTTTGATTCCTTTATTAGGTTTAGACAATAAAATAGTACACAAGGACATGCATGGCCTACATTTTGAAATGGACTGCATGACCTTCCCTGAAACTGGGAAGTTCAAGGGGAACTGCTTTCCCTACATTCAAGGTCTGATTCATATGTTGTTTTGTTCTTTTTGTTATGCTTGAATTGAACAAGTCATTCTTTTTTGTGGGTTTGGTTGTTAAATGTGCATACATTGCATATTGCATGTCAATGTCTACCATATTGATGCATTTGTTAATCCATATACGAGTCAATTATTACTACAGTATATATAGAAGCTTAAGATTTAGGTGAACAGATACAACATACACAAAACTTTTAGGTGCCAATAGGAGCAAGTAAAAAATCATAACCTTGTGTAGAAGCTCTTTCAGCGCCCTTTTGAGAATATTTTCATAGCTTAGGTAATCATGATAAATTATGCGATTAAGAGGTGACTCAAGTAGTTTATTCCAAAATAAATTTGTATAGATTTAGTTGCTGTTAGTTGTTCAATTGTAATAATGAGGAAAACACTTATAGAGTTTAAAGGCTAGGCTTAATGCAGATCTGTCCCATTATCTTCTATGAATTGGCAGTTAAGTGTTGTGATTCACTTATTGCCATAAGAGTAAATCGAACTAAAATTCCAAAGGAAGCAAGTGGAACTAACGAGCCAGAGTTAGATTGCTAGAGAAATGGAGATGGCTGCAGATGGAATTGAAGGTAAAAACACTGGAAAACAAGTAATAAACTTATAACAAGTTGCAATTAACTATAACTGGATAAATTTGACAAAGTGTGTAACAAGTATTGATGCTCTAAAATAAAGATATTATGAAGTAACTTATGGTTTCATCATGGGTGGGGAAATCTCTCATTCTTCTTTAAATACTTCCGTAGCTGCATGCATAGTGTTTGCCTCACGAATTTCCATCAAGAGCCTTTGAGTTGTTTCCTCTTTATCATTCCATTCATATCTGTAGTTATTAGCAAGTATACTCTGATTGAGGATGATTTTCAGTTCCTCCTAACTGTACTACATACAAGGACAGTGCTAAACAACTTTATCACCATGGCAATTTACTATTGTCGACAATCGACAAATGGATGACATGTGTGTTTTAATGTGTTAAAGGAACCTCTTTTTTAATGACTATCTCTTTAATGTTAACTTAAAGACAACCAATTTACATTTCCGTGCAATTAGATTTCCTTAATGAGCATACAGCACTTCATTTCTTTGTTCTGTTGTGAGAGTATTATCCTGGTTTTATGATAATAATTTATATCTATACATATTAATGCAGCAAAAGTTCACGTTCAATGGACGTGACAGAGAAGCTAAAATTTACACCCTACAAGCGATGGGAAGATCCGCTAGATCACACAAAGCAAAATTGGGAGCAAACATAAAGAAGAAACCAATTTACAAAGAGAGTGGGATGAATTTGTAAAATCAAGAAACAACCAAAAATTCAAGGTAAATTATCTATCTTTTTTGTATAACTTGTAATTAAATATCTTTTATATAAAAAACATATGAGAGTTCAATTTGTCCGTAGGAAAAAATCGAAAGTTCAAGGAAATGAGAAAGAAACAAACTACACCTAGACGAAGTTGTGGGACTTGCAATTGCATGGCCAACCGACCACATCATGATGTTGGATGATAATTAGGCACGTAAATAAAAATAAATGAAACAAGATTCATTACATTTCTCTGTCATATTTCTTCTTCAACTCGATTAATAATATGAGTCATGCCTAACATTTGACACACTGCAATTGGACTGATCAAAATATATGTACTTGAATGGCACAATATTCAACATCTATATGAAGATGCAATTGGACCTAAAGCCAATATCTTTGGAACATATGTATGAATAGGAAATTAGCTGAAAAACATCATAATTTGACTAGCAGGGTTTAGAAAATAGATTCTGTTATGGTAGCATGGATTAGAAAATAGGAGGGCATCGATTGTGTCTGATCTACCAAAAGAATCATGTCCATATTATCTTAATGTAGAATGAGGTATGATTGGGAATGTTATTTGTTCTACCATAGAGGTAATATTACTTGTATACGGCGTCATTCATGTATGAAGGAGTTTACAGATACTAAGTATATGCAAATGATTTTCAGATACGGATACATGACTAAGCCCAGCGAATGATTTTCATCATCTATAAGCTGTCAGGATCTTTACAATATTTCACAAGAATAATCAGAGTTGGAAGCAAGAGAAGTCAACCACGCATGCATATATGAATCAAAATACCAACAGAAATTTACTTGAAACAAAATATATTAATCTCAAATAAACCAAATCTGAACAAGTCAAAAATTCCTGAGTCACATTGCCCAAATACAAAATAATCCAAGTAACAGATACATTATTCAAAATAAGCAACATGAAATAATAATAGCAAAACTCCAGTATCTAGAATCTCATATCACCTACTCTATCGGGCTGCTGATCTCCATAATCTGTAATTTAATAAATTGCAGGAAGAGGAAAAGAAAAACAAAACTCCCGTCAATGTAAGTTACGGGCTACTTGTAGTGCATGCACAAGTACAGGAAGGATAAACAAATATAGAGTAACAGCAGAAGTAAGCATAGCATGGAATACAGGTGATAGAATGGTTAACATAAATCAGGAGCATGAACAAGTAATATGATGTACTAACAGGGTACAGGTAATATGTATCAAGTGTCATACAAGCAAGTAAACATGTAACAGGTAAACAGGTAGCATGTAGCAGGTATTATGTCATGTCAAGTCTTGTATTTATCTCTATCTAGGTAGCACTTCATGCGTCCCATCTATTTACCACATGGTTGCGATATTCAAACAAGTTACGTTTAGATTTCGCAGTGGATTCTATAGGGTTGTGTACTCAGGTATCAAGAAATCCAAATCATATTAACCAAATTATATACCAAATTGCAAATTATCCAAATGTAATCCAAATCACCCAAATGTAATCAGAATCATATCATGTAACCAAATGAGGGAGACACGAGCCCCATTCCGAGTACAGTTTTCTATATTGTCCACTACTAGATCTTTCTTTTAATTCCGGCTTGGTTATTTGTTATTATTATCAAACAGGCATGTATGTGCCACAAAACATGGCAAGAATAACATGGCATAAACAAGTAACAGGTTTAGGTTGAAAGATGAACATGTACAGGTAATAGACAACACATAAAAGGGAATAACATTGAAAATTTTAGTTCAGGACAGCAAGACAGTACTGCAATAAATCTGGAATTCTTATTGCTACAAAAATGCAAACCTAGATCCGTCAAAGAATCTGGAAAATAGACTCCCGGCCGAATCCAGAAAATATATATAAGTCATATGGTATTTCACAAAAACAGGACTCAAAACAGAATTGTATCCAGAAAATATGTTCATCCAGAAATCAGAAACATGTATTCATAAACAGGAAAATAGCATGAAAACTTATTGATTAAATCCACGAAAAGTATGGAGTATTCCTTAGTATGTTTAGTAACAGTAAATAAAGTTTCATAATTTTTCAACATAGATAGAATAGTCAAGTAAAATCAGAATGCAGCAAGATACAGTAGTTTTGTAAATCTGGAATCATAAACACTGCAGTACTAAAACAGCAATATCTCACAAAATATAAATCGAATCCAGATCCGTCAAAAGTTTGATAAAATAGATGCAGTAGACTATAATTCATATTCACAAAGTTTTTATAAACAACAAATAGAAATAGGTCGAAATTATGTATCTTTACTGAAGAGTATGAAAATTCTGCAAGTATAGTAGTTGTTTGCAAGCATAGAATAGTTGGTAAAATCATCAATTAAATCCACAAAAATTAGGAGTTAATCCTAATCAAGTCTAGTTGTAACCAGCAAAATATTAGATCAAAATATTATCTTTAGAATCAGTAGAAAAATAGATTATTATACAGAAATCATATAAAACTGGATCTGGAATTTTAAATACATCTGTAGTAAAATAGTCATAACTCGTAACTCAAAAATCTAAACTGAGATCTTTCAGAAAATCTGGAAAGTAGACAGAATTCTCTATGATTCATATTCACAAATAATTTTCATATACTGACCTTAACAGGGTCTAAATTACTGATAAAAAATGGAAAATCGACAAAACAGAAAATATCCTTCATGCACAAAATCAATTAGTTCATATGAAACTCATCCAAAACATAACCAAACCTGAAATATGGTATACTAGATGTCCAAGCAACATGGTATAGGGTATTTAGCAAGTCTACAACAAGTCTACCACAACTAACACAATCAATCACACGAAAACATACGAACAACATGCATGCATACAACAAAAAGTGGTCATCCCTAGGTTATTTCATGTCATGTGTGTAATGAGACAACTACGGGCGATTCAACACAATAAAGACAACATATAATTAGGGTTTCACACAAGAATTGTCTCTAAAACACAACTACACTACATACGATATTTAGTACTTGTATTACACAAAGAAAAGAATACAAGTTACTTGCCTAAACGACGGAACGATGCAAAGGATGAGAATAACAGGAACAGATTCCCGAGCACAAACGCGAAGAACGAACGAATCACGAACCAATCATGAACACAATCCATCGAACGGATCACGATGACAATCAAGATCAAGATGATCAAACAACGATCGGGCGGATCGGCATGAATGAGATTGAAGATCGGGATCAAGATGATGAAGATCGGACGACTAGCTCTCCCTGATGATGAAAATGATGATGATGATCAAGATCGATCAATCGAATGGTTGCGATCAAAGGAAGTTGATGATCATCATGTTCGTGACGATCAAGAGGAGATCAGATGGCCACAATCAAAGATGATCAAAACCAACATAAAAAACAAAGGCTGGCTCCGACGGCGGGCGGCGGCGCAAGGGCTGGCTGGCAGCGAAGGAACACACGGGAGGGGCAAAGGTGCTGGGGTGCTGCTACCGGCTGGTGCTGCATCAGACTGGGAGCAGGGACAGGGTGGTGCGACTGGCTGCTGACTGCATCACGAGGAGAAGGGCAGGGCGGTGCTACCGAGGTAGTGGAGTGGACGACGAATAGAGCGACGATGCATAAGGGGCGGCGCAACCAGGGGAGTCAATTGCACCGGCGAGAGAGGGAGAGAAGAACGGGGTGCACCGCAAGGAGAAGACGACGCACACGGCTGCACTGCCATCGGAGGGGAGACGACGCATAAAGGAGCGCATCGCAAGAGACGACACCGAGGGAGAGGGAAACGCGACGGGGAGGAGCACAGGGAGGCGGGGATCGGGGTGAGGAGCATCGGGGTGCAGGTGGAAGAGGGGATGGGTTGAGGGGGTGGCATGCAGAGGATGAGGGAGAGAGGAAATCGGTAGGATGGGGGGTACGGGCTGAAAGAGAGAGGGCGGGAGAGTGGGAAGATCGGGAGGCGCAAGCGACTAGGGATGGGTGCAGGGTAAACAGGGGTAGGGGTGATACGGGTGTGGGTTTAAAACAGTGGGTATAGGGTTAACAGGTAGAATAGTTAATGGGTATTGGGTTTTATATATAAGGTGATTGGGTTAATGGGTAGGGTATTTAGTTAGCATCCAATAGGGTTATAGGGTTTTAAAATATGATTAAAATCCAATAAATAATGGGTTTTTGATAAACAGTAAAAATTAATAATAATAATAATAATAGCAATAATAACAATTATCATAAACACAATAATAATAATAAGAAGAAAAAAAACAATAGAAATAATAATAGTAATAATAATAACAGTAATAGTAATAATAATAGAAATCAAAGTAATAGTAACAATAGATTTGTATTATAATATAAATTCATTGGAAAATAGTTACAAATAAAATCAATGATTAAAAACAGACTTTAATAAAAAATCCAACAATACATTTTAACAAAAAAAAATTTGAAAGCGGAAAAACTAATTTACAAAAATTTGAAATACAGAAAATACACAGAAAATACGTATTTGCGAAAATAGGGGTTACAACAATATTAATCATACAAACTCACATAACCCCCAAACAATGTGCTACTAGAGCAGCTGATTTCCATAAAATAAATTTAGTTAAGTTACCTGCCATTAAATTGATAAAGCCATCAACTGTTTTTTCTTTACATGCTTGATTCCTTTATTAGGTTTAGGCAATAAAATTAGTACACAATGACATGCATGGCCTACATTTTGATGAGAAAAGAAAATGAAGTGTTTGATAAATTTAGGAGAAAGGGTTGCCTGAAAAAACAATCAATTTCATAGAAAATTACAATATTGTTTGTCACTCTTCAATGATTAAACCTGCTAGTATTGCTAATTTGCCTTATCCATCTAGTCTTTCTAATATTAGCATATTGCGAACTATCTGTAAGTTATCTTTAACCATAAGACAAACAAGTATATATTATGCTATAATTTGGTGTAAGTTTGAGATTATGATAATAAGTCGTTTAACTATGATGAATTATACGATAAAAAATTATATGATAGTTTTTGGTTGTTAAGGATACAAAAAAAAAAGATTGAAAGGAAGAACATGATTGCATAAAGATATATTTCCACAAAATAAAGTATTGCAATTAAAGCAACATTGCCTTTAAAGAGGTTATTATGACATTTTGAAAACGTTCAACATTACCTTTCCATAATCAACTTTTTTTCTTCATCAACATCTTCTATCATAGCTCCTACCAACTCTCCCCTACCAACTCCCAAAACCTAACCCTAGATCTGAGAAAAGAATAGGGGCGGCGGCTCTCGACGCCGCCGCCCCACCGTCCCGCCGTTGCCCCCCTTCGATCGCGCCTACTCGACGGTTGACCCCCCACCCCCACCCCCGAGTCGCTGAGTCACTTCGTCGATCAGAGCCACCTCCCGGTTAGCTAGCCTCCTGTTTAGCGCTGCATCGGCTCCGTTTAGCTTGCCTCCGGCGCGAAGGGCGAAGCTCCACGATGACGCAATCGATGCTGCGCATCAACCGCTTCGGTGGGCCGCCCTTTCCGACGACGCGACGACTTCCGGTTCGACGAATCACGAACGCCATGGAGGTCGGAGCGCCATGGATCTTGGTCGGAGCGCCATGGAGGTCAGTGCGCGCCATGGAGGTCGGAGCGCCAGGCCGTTGGAGTTGCGTCGGCCCACACGACGGCGACGACGCACTTGGCTGAGAGCAGGCAGTGCAGTGTGGGGCTGGTCGGGTCAGCCTGCTGTGCCCCCCATTTTCCTCAGCTCTAGGGAGGTGATCCGCTTGAATGGCTTTCTATTCATCTACATTCCTTTTGAAAAAGGATATTTGGATCATATTACAGAAGAGGGTGAATTATGTATCTCTCATTTGCTCCTCTGATGATTTATTCCTCTTCGAAAAATGCAACAGTAAAACATTGTTGGAGTTTGATAGGAATATTAATCAATTTTCCTTCTTTGAACACTGGGTCTGATTTGCCTACTGGGTGAGGCCGGTGTTTTGCCATGGGGCCAGCGCTTGTTTTTTTTTTTTTTTTTTTTGATGTTGGAAGTGTGAAGCAAGTAGGTTTGTACGATTGTGGGGTTGGACTCGAGATGGGGTCCCTCCAGGATTTGCTAAAGGTGTGCCCGGGTGTTCTGCGCACTTGCCACCATGTCCACATTCTCGGGGCCATTCATGGCGACCTGTGAGGGTTGGTAGTGCGTATGAAGATGTCGGGAGTTTGGCTGTCTTGCACGTTTGCGGAGCTTGGACCCAAAGATGGGGTCCGTCTGTGATGGGCGCTCGCTTATCTCAACTTCCGGGGTGCTTGTTTCAACTGTCGCGCCATAGGTGTGGGGCCAGGGTCCGAAGACGGGGTCCCCCCATGATCGTTACTGCACAGGGTGGGGCTTGGGCCTGCAGAAGAGGTCCCTCCATGAGGTGCACAGTGAGGAGATGTTTGTCCTCTTGGTCGGCAGTAGAGGAGTTATACACTGAACTCGACCCTCCTTAATCCACTATCACAAACTTTGCAACAACACCGCCACTACGCCCTCATCATTGACCCTGAAATCTACAACGTCCACCGCCCGCAAGGGCGAGAGGTGAAGGTGATTCTTCAAATTGGTTGTGATTTGGTTAGGTTTTACATGAGAGAGTGAGTGAGAGAATGAGAGAGTGAAGATGTTGCTTTTCACTATTCTATGCAGGTGTCTGTTTGTGTTAGACTGTGTCCGTGATTAGGGTTAGAGAGAGTTTTTTGCGACGACTCTCCTTTTGAGTGCGACTACGCTTGGGCCATGTTTGAAGTGACGTTGATGAGGTAGAAGGATGGGAGCAGCAAATTTTCAAATCCCACAGGATTCGCTTCAGGTGGGTGGGCGCGTACCGTGGAGGTGGGTGCTCGAAGCTTGCTTGACGAACATACAATTAGTTGGTCCTCGTAGGTTAGAGTGAGAGCTGATTATATGTACTGGTCATGTCGCTTCATGTTTTTTTTCTCTGTCTGTAGGTTGTAACTTGCTCCAGCATGCTGGGGTTGTTTTGTTAATTTCTTATTAATGAAACAGGGTGACCTTATTTCACCTTTTCCCTCAAAAAAAAACATTACCTTTCCATAGCAGTGTTTGATAGCTCTACAACTGACAATCATAAAAACAACCAAAACGATTATTTATGTTTGAAGGAGTTAACATAAATATTTGTGAAGGGATTATGTCTGGCATAACTCGTTGATGTATGCCTAAATCTATCCACTCTTTCTTTTGCTTCTTTTTGCTGGTTTTGCAATTTGTGAGTATTTTACTTTACAATTGAAGCAACATTGCCTCTGTTTACAATTTGTGTGAAGGGATTATGTCCAAGTCAGTATTTTACTTCAGTGAGTTCACTCATTTCAAGTAATTGTATGCAGATGAGGAGTCAAATGCCTTTGGATTCATATTCCGTGATTGTAGAGGTTACTCATTTCAAAGTGGCAGTAACCCTATTGAGACTTCATCGAATGTGGTTGAGAGACGTTGGTTACGCTAATGTCAATTCAGAATATTATTGTTACTTTATTTTGTAGTAACTATTTGTTCCAAGTCCGTCACCAACGACATGACTGGAAGCTCCTCGTCTTCTCGGAATCACAATCTACCTGTAGGGAGTAGAGACACCAAGGGAAAGAGAAGGAGAAGATGAACAGTAGCTATAAGCGGCAATTCTATTCATGACATTTTCGGTTACAGGGAAGGTTTATTTATACAGGGCTAGCACGTGCAATGCACGTGCTTGAACAGACCATTGAGGAATTTGTTGGACTTAAATGGAAAAATACAGACTCTTTTACAAATAAACCCTTCTAAGAAGAATAATCTCCCAAGGACTGATACGCGAACTGATACATCCACTCAGTCAGCTTCCAACTCTTTACTGCCATCAGTACAACTCCAGCTTCACCTTAACCCCTCTTCATCAGACATTGCCTCAGACATTGCCGTCGTGAACAAGCTCCGGTGAGTCTGGCGAGCTTGGAACAATCCTTCCCCCATTCAAAGGAGCATCCATGGTGCTCCGAAAAGAAGGAAACCTGTGATGAATGTCCCAGTAACTCTCCCATGTCGCCTCCAACTCGCTACCATGCTGCTACTGAATAAGCAGTTCAGAAACCGCAATACCTCTTCTTGGCACCATACACCTAGCTAGGACCTTCATAGGATTTAGAGAGGCTTCAATATAGTAAGCAGGGACTTGGGTATGCTGAACAGGAACACTTCCGACATGAGCTTTAAGTTGGGAAATGTGAAACACATTATGAATCTTAGCATTCTCAGGCAATTGTAGTCGGTATGCAACAACACCAGTTCTCTCAATAACAGGATATGGTCCATAATAGAGGCTTGACAACTTATGAATGCGATGAACCCCGACTGAAACTTGCTTATATGGTTGCAATTTGAGATAAACCAAATCCCCCACAGCAAAAGCCTTATCACTCCTGAGAACATCAGCTTTACGCTTCATTCTTCCTTGAGCTCTCAATAAATTGTCCTTACAAAGTTGCAATACCATATCCCTGTTAAGTAAGGATTCTTCCACAGATTGCACTCTTGTCGTACGTGGCACATAGGACAGTAGGGAGGGAGGAGGTCTTCCATAGAGTACTTCATAAGGGAAAAATTGAGTGGAGCTATGGACATGTGTGTTATAACAAAACTCAGCCCATGACAACCAATTTACCCAATCTTTAGGTCTGTAGGCAACAAAGCATCGCAAATAAATTTCCAGAACTCGATTAAGGACCTCCGTTTGACCATCGGTTTTGGGATGGAAGGCGGCACTAAGGCACAACTTAGTATTTTGAAGAGAAAATAGCTCCTTCCAAAAGAGACTTGTGAACACCGCATCACGATCACTAATGATAGTTTTAGGGAACCCATATAGTTTGAAAACATGAAAAAATAGAGTTGTAGCCACTGTTTGAGCAGTATATGGATGTCCTATGGCCAAGAAATGAGCAAATTTTGACAATCGATCCACCACTACCAAAATAGTTGTTAATTCTCTACTCTTAGGCAATCCATCAATAAAATCCATACTAATATCCTTTCATACGGACTTTGGGATTGGCAAAGGTTGAAAAAGACCTACTGGAGAAGTGCTGAGGTATTTGTTGCGCTGGCAAATATCACATTCCTTAATGAAATTTCTCAAATCCTGCTTCATGCCCCGCCAATAAGCCACTTTCTTGAGTGACTGCCAAGTTTTATCTACTCCACAATGCCCTCCCTGAGGAGTTGAATGAAAATCAGAAAGGAACCACTGCTTCAATGGAGAATCAGTAGCCAATAATACCTGCCCTTTGTAGAAGAAGACGCCATTAACCAGGCTATACTTAGTGGTAGGATCGTCCAACAAAGTTTTAATCTGCTCATAATAGGGGTTACTGAGTACTTCTTGTTGTACTAATGTCAACAAACTAGGTTGAACAATTTAAATAGCTGATAAAGAAGATTCTGATTCATCAAATTGCCTTGACAATCCATCTGCAACAACATTATCATGGCCTTTCTTATACTCAACAATGAATTGATACCCATGAAGTTTTAACAACCATTCATATTGTGCCTCGGTATATAACCTTTGTTCCAACAGATGCTTTAAAGGTTTATGATCTGTTTTGATGACGAATTGCCTCCCAAGCAAATATTGACGCCACTTTTGAACCGCTAGCAATATTGCCAACATTTCTTTCTCATATGTAATCCCCATTCCCGATAATTAGTATTTTCCGTGTGTTTTCTATAATTTTTTTTTTATAAATTTATATTGTGGTGAGTTCTTTTCTGATCATGTATTAAAGTGTATTTGAACTTATTTTCTATCCCTAATTGATCGACTATTTATTTTATTAATTTTCGGATTTTAATAAATTTGTTAAACTCGAATCCTACTTTGATGATGATGATTATTATTATTATTATTATTATTATTATTGCTATCATTATTGATTTTCTTACTGTTATTAGTATAAATATTTGTTATTATTGTTATCATTATTTTATTAGTATTACTATTTTTATCATTATTGTTATTATTATTACTATTATTTTGTTAAGCCCGAATAGGTTCGATTTCATATGCAGTCCACTGTTTGATTTAATGCATATATGTATATATGAATATTTTTAAATACAGTATTTTTCTTTCTTGATTATTTTATTTTTGATTGAATTTGTTTATTAAATCCCCGTTCTTTTGTCGGGCTATTCTTGTTGATCCCTATTATCTCTTTTGAATTATAAGTATTTTTATTTTGAACCCGACTGATTTTGATCTATCTCTAATTGAACCCTAAAACCCAATTTGATTTGTTCTTGACCCAAAACCGCTTTTATTGGACCCTAAACCATTAACCCAGTACCCTAATCGTACCCTACAAATGCAACTCTACTGTAAACCCTAATTTTTGCACACAAATCGAAACCTAGCTGCCTAATCTCTCTCCTCTCTCATCTTTCTCTTTCCTTTCCCGTTTTAGATTCCACTTTTTAATGAATTAATTGTTCATATATCATACTATTGCATGAATTAATGTATGTGTGTTGCATTGCATAATCCTAGTGTCTTATTGTTATCATTCTAGTTGTCCTATTTCATTGTCCCTTATTGTTACTATTGTCCATCTCATATCTCGAATTGCATATTGTATTGTTGCATTAATGAAATAATTAACAAGCCGGGGTTTAAGGGAATGACTTGAGTAGTGAATAATATAGTGACTGTGTCGGCCAGTGTTTACCGATTGATTGTGGAGCGCTGACTACGGCACCCTAATTTTTCATGTCTTGAACCCGTGAATCCGTAAACTCGTGAACTCGTGAACCCGTGAACTCGTGAACTTGTGTATCAGTGTATCATTATAATGAATTGTGTAACAATATTGAATCGTATCAGTGATTATCGTACCGACACATGATCTATAGAATTTGTCACTCAGTCTAAACGTAATTGATTGTATGCATCGAACCTGTGGTACGGCACACATGGGACACAGTAGTACGTGCATTAGTTAGGAGTTAAAATGAATAATAGACATAAGGATTGACACATCACTAACATTGCATATTGTTCATCATTATTCCTATTTGTATCCAATATTGTTTAAGTGATTATGATATTAACCGTGGATTACCGTTACCGAATATTGATTCACCATTACACCATTGCATTGATTACCATATTATTGATTATTATCATCGTGCCATGTTATTGTTTGCTATTGATCAATTGTTTTATTTTTATACTGTTATTCCATTTTTCCCTGCTTTCTCTACTTGCTGTCCATGACTTGCTCTAAGGACAATTATTTTTCTCTTTTTAGATGAAGTATTTACAGGTAATAAAGGAGAATTGCCTGCTGGAGTTGGAGAACAAACATTTTGAAGATCTCTGTTTTTAATTTACTTATCGCTTTAAATGACTTAATGTATTGAGACTTGTATTTATTTTTTTTGAATTGGGATTATTATTGTTTTGGGCTTATGTCCCGAATTTTATTATTGTTTCCAGATGTTGGAATATTATTGTATTTGGATATTTATATTGCTTCATTCCAAGTATTTTTGTTCATGGGATCATTATTATTGTCTGCGCAATTGTTCTGTATTGTTTATATTGTTGAGTTAATCGATTAAACAGCTTATGGGTGATGTTAGTCATTCGTTGGACTTTTGTCTTGTACTTGTATTCCGTATTTTTGGGAAGCAGGGCGTGACAAGGTTTTTAGTGGTATCAGAGCCTAGGTTTGGATAATATATCAGTCAAACGTGACTAACGAAAGGAAGTTTAGCTTTGATTGATATATTAACCAGATTTGGGATCATATCAGTCGACTGAACAATATGAGTAATACAATGATCGCATGAACAATTAATATCCAACTTATGATCTGGACGCTAACCGTTTGACCTTCTATTACAGACTATGGCTAGAAAAGGTGCTTCTACTTCCCGTACTGAGGATGACCAGACTGATGCGCCCACTGTTGCGCAGTTGATACAAATGCAACGAGAGCACAATGAGCTGGTGATGCAGATGCAGCGGAAACATAATGAGCAGTTGAGAATGGCTTATGAAACTGCCAATAGAGTACCCGTTGTACCTGACCCCACATTGCTGCCATCGAGACCTGGTAATGTGGCTGATTTCATGAAGCTCCATCCAGATAAATTCTCGATCACTGAAGATCTGCTTGAAGCTAAGCATTGGCTTATCAGGACTGCATAGCTGTTGACTGCCGCACGGATAGCAGACATTGATCTTGTAAATGTTGTGAGCATCTAACTTGTTGATCTGGCCCACATCTGGTGGCAAGCTGAAGCTGAGCAATTGGGTAGACCCATTTCCTGGGCTACTTTCACTGAGAGCTTCCTCATGAAGTTCTTTCCCGGTGTCACCAAGAATGAAATGGAATGACAGTTTGTTTCTTTAACTCAGGAGAGCCGGACCGTGGACGAGTACACTGCGGAATTTACCCGACTAAGTCGTTTTGCTACTTCTATGGTGGCGAATGACGAAGATAGAGGTCATCGTTTCCTGTTGGGCTTGGATATTGAGCTTCAGGATCGCCTTGCTGCCTTGCGACTTCGTTCTTATGCTGACATCCTGGATGCTGCAAAAATTCAGGAGCAGACTAGTATGAGGAAGCAAACTATTCAGCGTTCTGCCCTGCACCCTGTTGTTGCTAGATCTTCTGGTGGGCCTATTAGGAGGCCAGATCCGACCCCTCCTGCTAGGGCATTGCCTTACCCACCTGCTGTTCGGAGGCTGCCTTTGGTTTGTTCATACTGTCACAAGATCGGGCACTGGCGTCAGGAATGTCGAGCAGCAAATCGTCTGTGCTTTTTGTGTGGAGGCAATGATCACATGGCCCATAACTGCGCTAAGACCAGGTCCCAGGCACCAGTTGGAGGTTATGCTCCGTGGAGGCAAGTTCTTGATCAGAGGAGGGATAGTGTACCAGCAGGACCAGCCCCAGGTGGAGGTCGTAGCCAGGCTTACAACCTGACCACCAAAGGAGTAACTACAGGTATTCAACAATAGAGTTATTTTGTTTATTATTCTTTCTTTTCTGTTCTTGCATTGATTATTCTCTCTTGCATCATTTATCCATTCTGCATCTTGCATTACCTTCATTTATTGATTCATCATTGAGTATCATGCCAGTTATTTCTCCTTTACCATACCCTCTTCAAATTCCAGTTGTACCACCATACTCGTTTCTCTCCTTTATTCATTCATTTGTATTGCCATCATTCATTGAACCCTTATTCAACATCATTCTAGATCACTTTATTCTTATCCATGTTCTTTCTTATTCTGGTGTTGCTACCATTTTGTTGCTTTTCCTTTAATCCCCTGTTTTGTTATTCCACCGGTTCGCTTTTGTTTCGTCCTATATACTGCCTAAGCAAATTTCGAGGACGAAATTTTGTTGTAAGGTGGGTAGGATTGTAACCCCCATTCCCAATAATTAGTATTTTCCGTGTATTTTCTATAATTTATTTTTTTAAAAATAAATTTATATTGTGGTGAGTTCTTTTCTGACCATGTATTAAAGTGTATTTGAACTTATTTTCTATCCCTAATTGATTGACTATTTATTTTATTAATTTTCGGATTTTAATAAATTTGTTAAACTTGAATCCTACTTTGATGATGATGATTATTATTATTATTATTATTATTATTATTGCTATCATTATTGATTTTCTTACTGTTATTAGTATAAATATTTGTTATTATTGTTATCATTATTTTATTAGTATTACTATTTTTATCGTTATTGTTATTATTATTACTATTATTTTGTTTTAAGCCCGAATAGGTTCGATTTCATATGCAGTCCACTGTTTGATTTAATGCATATATGTATATATGAATATTTTTAAATACAGTATTTTTCTTTCTTGATTATTTTATTTTTGATTGAATTTGTTTATTAAATCCCCGTTCTTTTGTCGGGCTATTCTTGTTGATCTCTATTATCTCTTTTGAATTGTAAATATTTTTATTTTGAACCCGACTGATTTTGATCTATATCTAATTGAACCCTAAAACCCAATTTGATTTGTTCTTGACCCAAAACCGCTTTTATTGGACCCTAAACCATTAACCCAGTACCCTAATCGTACCCTATAAATGCAACTCTACTGTAAAACCTAATTTTTGCACACAAATAGAAACCTAACCGCCTAATCTCTCACCTCTCTCATCTTTCTCTCTCCTCTCCTGTTTCTCTCTCCCCGTTCAGAATCCCAACCCACTCCAGCGCCTTCCCCGGCCAGCTCCGGCCACCCCCTTGCGTCGCCACACCCACGTGCTCCGATGACCGTTCCCCCGTCGCCATCCCCCTCCTCTGACCTCGACGACGACATCCAGACCAAAAACCCCCAAACCCCACATCAAAAACCACCCACTGCTGCTCCTTCGTTCGTCTTCTCCGGCGACTCCCCCTCAGTCGCCGCCTCTCCACGACGCCGGAGCACCACCCCGTAACTCCCCCGATTTCCCTCTTCCCTCTCCTCGACATCACAGCCAAAAACCTTAAACCCATCAAACCCCAATCCCGATTTCCCCCCTTTTCGTCGACCCACTCCGGCGACGCCACAGCGGCGCCGCCCAGCCCTCAACGTTCGCGCAGCCTCCTAGTGCAGCCCGACCCCTTGCACTTGCTACTGTTACCGTGGTCACTTCTTGCAGTTGCTGTCTTTTGGGTGTTGTGTTGATTTTGAACTTGATTGCACGTATATTGCACGTGCTGCTTTGGGGATTTACTAGTTCGTGAGTTCGTTGCTTTGGAATTCTTATCCCGTTATTCTGGGTATTTATTTTCACCATCTAACAGGCAAGTCACCGTCCTCTTGAATTGCTAATTGTATCAAATTTTCAAGTGTTATTGAAATTCTTGCAAGTAGATCTCTTTGTTATCGTATTATCCTTTGTTACCTCTTTCGTTGGGTTTATTGAGGGTTTATACGAGCTAATCCCAATATTCTTGTCATCGTGCCAATTTGACTTCAAAAGTATTGAATCTTGCATACATCATATAGTATGGATATTAGGGTTACACAAATAGTCACGATACAACTAAATTATTCTAGAGACAATTGTTAGATTGTATATTGTTTGATCGTTTGATGATTGATTGATGTTAGACTTGTATATGTGTATGATCTAAGTGTTATTTATCATGTTTGGACATCTATCATGCTAGTTGAACAATTTATTGACTATAGAATCGATACCCGATATGTTCAATTAATTTTATTTTCAAGAAAAATACCCTAAGAACTATACATGCATGCTGACCTGAATTTTGACCGCTATTTTCGAACCAGTAAACGAACTTAAAATAAAATATTTTCTGAATATGAATTGTAGCCTTATCTTTCTAGTTTCCAGATCATCCTGAATTTTCGAATTCCGAGTTTTGTAGCAAAAGTTATGCCTATTTTACTACAGCTGTGTTTTTTACTTTCATATTTTCAGATCCTCGTACCTTTCATGTTTAAACAGTAAAAAGGTTGATCAAATGATAGGATTTTGCTATGAAAATTACCAGATTGATGTTTAACATGTTTAGTAGTCTAGATTATATTTTTACTGATTTTAATATTGAGTTTTTGCTGATTCAAAAATTAAAGACATGATGTCGAATTTCTGCCTGAACATAAAACCTGAAAGGAAACAGGTGTTTGACCTAGCTACTTTTGTCGGAATTTGAACTTTAAGTATGCGTTGGAACCGTATGGAAGTCTAGTTTCCAAATTTTCTGACGGATTCAACTTTCGATTCCTGAGTCAGCAGAAAACTGCACTTTTGTACAGACTGCTCATGCTGTCCAGAATTTTATATTCCACTTTTTAATGAATTAATTGTTCATATATCATACTATTGCATGAATTAATGTATGTGTGTTGCATTGCATAATCCTAGTGTCTTATTGTTATCATTCTAGTTGTCCTATTTCATTGTTCCCTATTGTTACTATTGTCCGTCTCATATCTCTAATTGCATATTGTATTGTTGCATTAATGAAATAATTAACAAGCTGGGGTTTAAGGGAATGACTTGAGTAGTGAATAATATAGTGACTATGTCGGCCAGTGTTTATCGATTGATTGTGGAGCGCTGAATACGGCACCCTAATCTTTTGTGTCTTGAACCCGTGAATCCGTAAACTCGTGAACTCGTGAACCCATGAACTCGTGAACTTGTATATCAGTGTATCATTATAATGAATTGTGTAACAATATTGTATCGTATCAGTGATTATCGTACCGACACATGATCTATAGAATTTGTCACTCGGTTTAAACGTAATTGATTGTATGCATCGAACCTGTGGTACGGCACACATGGGACACAGTAGTACATGCATTAGTTAGGAGTTAAAATGAATAATAGACATAAGGATTGACACATCACCGACATTGCATATTGTTCATCATTAATCCTATTTGTATCCAATATTGTTTAAGTGATTATGATATTAACCGTGGATTGCCGTTACCGAATATTGATTCACCGTTACATCGTTGCATTGATTACCATGTTATTGATTATTATTATCGTGCCATGTTATTGATTCCTATTGATCAATTGTTTTATTGTTATACCGTTATTTCATTGTTCCCTGCTTTCTCTACTTGCTGTCCATGACTTGCTCTAAGGAAAATTATTTTTCTCTTTTTAGATGAAGTATTTACAGGTAATAAAGGAGAATTGCATGCTGGAGTTGGAGAACAAACATTTTGAAGATTTCTGTTTTTAATTTTCTTATCACTTTAAATGACTTAATGTGTTGAGACTTGTATTTTTTTTTTTTTTGGATTGGGATTATTATTATTTTGGGCTTATGTCCCGAATTTTATTATTGTTTCCAGATGTTGGAATATTATTGTATTTGGATATTTATATTGCTTCATTCCAAGTATTTTTGTTCATGGGATCATTATTATTGCCTGCGCAATTGTTCTGTATTGTTTATGTTGTTGAGTTAATCGATTAAACAGCTTATGGGTGATGTTAGTCATTCGCTGGGCTTTTTTCATGTACTCGTATTCCGTATTTTTGGGAAGCGAGGCATGACATCATATGTTGAGAGAAATTTCTTCTTACCCGTCAATTCTTGGCTAAGAAATGCAATGGGATGGTTTTCTTGCATTAAAACTGCCCCTACACCGGATCCATAAACATCACATTCAAGTACAAATGGCATACTAAAGTCAGGTAATCTCAATACTGGAGGAGAAGTGAGTACTCTTTTAACTTTGTCAAAGGTTATCTGCGCTTCATCAGACCAAACAAATGATCCTTTCTTTGTGAGTTTCACCAAAGGCCAAGTGAGAGAACAATACCCAGCCATAAACTTCATATAGTATCCCGTTAATCCTAAGAATCCCCTTAAGGCCTTAAGAATCTTAGGAATAGGCCAATTCACTATGGCAGTTATCTTCCCAGGGTTTACTGATGCCCCTTCAGCTGATACAATATGACCCAAGTACTCCATTCTCTTTACCCCAAAATAGCACTTACTTCTCTTAGCATATAGCTTGTTAACTTCTAGAACCTGCAAGGCAATCTCCAAATGTTGTAAATGATGTGTGTTGTTCTTGCTATAAATCAGAATATCATCGAAAAATACGAGAACAAACTTTCTTAGATACGGTTTGAATATGGAATTCATAAGAGATGGGAATTTGGAAGGTGCATTAATAAGGCCAAAGGGCATAACGAGGAACTCATAGTGTCCCTCATGAGTTCTAAAAGCGGTTTTGTGCACATCCTCCGCTCTCATTCTAATCTGATGATAACCACTACGCAAGTCCAACTTGCTAAATACTCCAGCCCCATGTAATTCATCAAGAAGTTTATCGATAATTGGTATTGAATATTTATCTTTAATAGTAATCTCATTGAGACCCCTATAATCCACGCACATTCTCCAACTCCCATCTGACTTCTTAACCATGATTACTGGTGAAGAAAAAGAGCTATGGCTGTTTCGAATTACCCCTGATTCAATCATCTCCTTAACCAACCTCTCTAGTTCATTCTTGTGGTGCCAAGGGTGCCTATATGGCCTTTGCAAAATGGGTTTAGCACCTGGAATTAGAGGAATACCATGATCACAATTACGCTCAGGTGGAAGACCCATGTCAGTGGTAAAAACGACTTGATACTTCAACAAGAGCCTCTCAGTGTTGGCATCCACAGGAGCAAGTTTTAATTCTGCAGGTTCACTTCCCATCATTTGTAGCAATAAACCCCCTTTCATACAATTCAATGACTTATTTATTGATTTCACAGAGGTGAGCTCCCACTTCTTTGGTAAAATGCCTTTAAATTCTCTTTGCTTGCCCTCCCACTGAAACCTCATTCTTTTCTCCTTCAAATTCCACAACACATTCCCTAGGGTCTCAAACCATTGATTTCCCAAAACCAACTGACTGGTGTCCATAGGAAGGACATAAAAATCAGCTACTATTGGAACTCCTTGGCTGAGAAAGGTGACTTCCTCACATAACCCAAAACTATTCAACAACATCCCCCCAGGTAGAATTACTTCCAACTTCATTGAAGTAGTTACAGGAAACTGGAGCTTCTTTACTAGCTGAGTATCAATAAAATTATGAGAAGCACTCGTATCCAACAGTGCACATACTGGAGTAGTTCTAATGGTGCCTTGCACTCTAAATGTTCTAGGAGTATTGCTTCCAGTAAGAGTGTTTAATGATATGGCTGCAGAATCTTGATTTGTAGGGGATTTAGGTAACTTTGGAACATATTCCTTCACTGCTTGCTCCCTCACATCCTCATCATCAGTAGAATTTTCTTCATCTGTGACTTTTCCATCAAGAGCTCCTATAATCTACATGAAAGATCCCCCTTCCTGGACTGCCATCATGTGCATAAATATTTTTCCCGCACATTTGTGACCTCTCACAAATTTCTCATCACAATGAAAACATAACCCTTTCTCCCTTCTCTCCTTAATGTACTGCAGATACTGATTATCTTTAGGCTTTAAGGAATAAGAGTTGGAACTGGAAGTAGAACTTGTTGTTTGATAGGTTAGGGATGGCAAGGATTTGTTAGGAAAAACAGGAGCATTAATAATGGGTTTAGCAAAAGTCACAGTACTTTTGTTCTGGCTACCAAATCTCCATGATCTTCTCTGATCATTGACAATAGACTCCCTAGCAATGGCTTCTCTATATGCTTATAACATAGTTCTTGGACGTTGAAGCTTCACTTCTTTCTTTATTTCAGCTTTAAGCCCTGAGATATAACAACTTACCAACGAAGTTTTGGTTATATGCTTTCTCAAATGACTATATTTGAGAAATTCTTTGTGATACTTTCCCACTGTACCAAATTGTTGCAATTTGTACAAGATTTCTTCAGGGTCCTCAAGCTCCGAAGGCCCATATTGCAGTAACAGCTCATGCTTGAGCATTTCCCAATCAATCACTTCTTCCTCTTGTTGTTCATACCACCTCCACCACATTAGCACTTCTCCCTTCAAGTAATACAGACTAAATGCTAACTTGTCCCTTTCATGGATACCCTAAGTAGAGAAGTGATGCTCCATGTGGTAGATCCAATTATGTACATCCTCATTCCCATCAAAGCTATGCAAATCAATCTTAGGGTGCTTGGGAAAGAAGGTATTACCTGTCTCTTGTTGTTGGATCCTACAACCTAGTCTGTACTCTTGGCCAACCCCAGTACCAAGAAAGCCCCCATTTCTTGAATCTTGATCTCTGCCAAATCGTGGTTCTTGATTGCCTCTACCATAATCTTGATCTCGGCCAATTCTTGATTTTTGATTACCTCGACCATTCCATCCATATCTTGAATCTTGGTCTCGACCAACCCTGGATTCTTGATTGCCTCTACCATACCCTGTTTGGCCAAAATCACCCCTCTCTATGCGCTCCCTACCATTACGGTAATCTTGAGATCGAAACCTTGGAGATTTGGCTAACATGCCCACTCCACCTTGATCTTGAGGCCTGAGACCCATGGCTATTTCCAATCTCTCAAACCGTTCCTCTAATTGCTTAAGACTCTTGAATTCATCCAAGAACTGATCAAAATGATCCTCCAAATTGGGACGTCTATGAGATTCTCCACCCTGGTCGACAAGTCCTAACCGAGGTCCAAACCTCGGTTCTTGAGGATTCTCAGTCTCTTGTTGAGGTTCTTGTTCGACTTCGACCTCAGCTCCACCATTAGGATCAAATTCGAGCTCTGATACTAATGTTCCAAGTCTGTCACCAACGACATGACTGGAAGCTCCTCGTCTTCTCGACATCACAATGTACCTGTAGGGAGTAGAACACCAAGGGAAAGAGAAGGAGAAGATGAACAGTAGCTATAAGCGGCAATTCTATTCATGACATTTTCGGTTATAGGGAAGGTTTATTTATACAGGGCTAGCACGTGCAATGCACGTGCTTGAACAGACCGTTGAGGAATCTGTTGGACTTAAATGGAAAAATAAAGACTCTTTTACAAATAAACCCTTCTAAGAAGAATAATCTCCCAAGGACTGATACGCAAACTGATACATCCACTCAGTCAGCTTCTAACTCTTTACTGCCATCAGTAAAACTCCATCTTCACCTTAACCCCTCTTCATCAGACATTGCCTCAGACATTGCCGTCGGAACAAGCTCCGGTGAGTCTGGCGAGCTTGGAACACTATTGTACGGATTCAAGTTTATTATACGGCTTTTTTATGATGCTGGGTTTTGATATACTTGTAAAAAAAATTTGAAAACTGCTATAATTTTAATGGTGCATTGGCATTTTCAATATATCAATTTTTATGTGCATCAAGAGATTTTTTTTTTATACAGGTTAAAAAAATTGTGTTCCTAAAATGCTGTAAAAAAACACTGCTATCAAACTAGTGTCAAAACATAGCGTTTTCAAAATGCTGTATATTTGAATGCATTTTCAAAAGCTAAATTTTATTACGGCGTTCTCAAAATGTTGTTAAAATATAGCGTATAAAAACATTGTCTGTTTTATAGCGTTTTCACTACGCTGTAAAACGATAGCGTTTTCTTAACAATCTCATATTTTTTGGCTAACCAGCATGTGTTATATGCTCATTACCAAATAGTGTTAGAATGAACAACAAAGCAAGAATGTACGATATATAACAAATGATTATATTCATACCCTCCCCACAGAAAAGTATATAATGGAGAGATATTTAAATAAACTTGACCATATTTTTTGGCTGACCAGCATGTGTTATATGCTCATTACCAAATAGAGTGTTAGAATGAACAACAAAGCAAGAATGTACGATATATAACAAATGATTATATTCATACCCTCCCCACATAAAAGAATATAATGGAGAGAGATTTAAAATAAACTTGACCATTGATTACATAGTGGCCAATGACATGTTAATTTGGTAAGAAACTTTATAAAGAATCTTCTTCGATGAACAGAAACTAAGAAATGTTCATTTAATTTTTGGTTTTTCACTTACCTGAACATCTATCGGTTCACACTTACAAAAAGAACAAAGCATATTAAGACACTTGAAGTTTGAAATTGAGGAACACTGGAACAAATATCTAATGAGAAACATCCTTAAACTCATGTTCAATTTTGAAGACTGTCTATGTTGGCACACTCAATCCACTGATTATATTCAATCCACTGTCTATGTTGGCAGTTTCTACATCAAATCTATCTCAGAGTTGCCCGAAAACTCGCGGGACTTAAACGGCGGGTTCAAACGTTCAACTCCGTCCTGGAGATGCCTCAACAACTTGTTGGGATCAAACAACAAGTTTTCACTCAATTCTGCCACAGTGTTTCCTTCAAACTCGCTGGGATCAAACAACAAGCTCTACACCAACTCAGTCAAAGAGTTGTCTCTACAAACTTGTTGGGAACAAACAACAAGTTCAACGCTCAATTCCGTGGTAAAGATTTCTCCACAAACTCGCTGGGATCAAACAGCAAGTCTGCAACAGCTCTCCTAGGACAGTTATATATGTACAAGTTCCACCAATCGCGGGTGATGGAGTAAAAAGTTGGGTACACACACACACACACACATACACACAGACATACATACATACATACATATATATATATATATATATATATATATATATATATATATATATATATATATATATAAATTATATGCAAATCCAAGTCCAAAAAACTCCAAAAAATCCTCAACAAGTGGAGCACATGGTTTAAAAAGAGAAGAAAAGAAAAGAAGTGGGTTCGGGTCGGGTTCAAACCCACAAAATAAAAATACCCAAACGCGTCGGATTCGAGCCCACAGACTCGAAACCCACAACCCGCTCCGCTTCTTCTCCCTCTCCTCCTTCTTCTTCAAATCAAGCGCCAAACAGAGCTCGAAAAAGCTCAAAACATAGCTTGCCCGAAGCTCCTCTCCACTCCGTCTCGAGCCACCACTACTTGTCACGCTCGCCCGTGTATCTTTGTCGAGAAGCTCAACCTCCGAAATAGCCGCTCTGCCCAATCTGGTCATCTTGACCAAACAGAGCCATAGCTCGACGATGGGTCTCACAAGCTCCATATCTCAACCGAAGGAAAGGAGTTCATAGCTCACCGAGAAGTAGCTCAACAGCGAGAAGTAGCTCCGTAGCTCGGCGAAAAGTATCTCGATAGCTCGGCGATGGATCAAAGCGACTAGCTCGGCGAAGCTTCAATTTTCGATAACTCGGCCAAAGCGAGCTATCTACATAGCTCAGCCGAAAATGGAGTTCGGTAGCTCGGCGAAGGGAATATGTCGACGGAGTGACAGTTCGACGTCATAGTAGCTCAGCAAAGAAGAAAGCTCGTAGCTCCGCGAATACACAGACTCCTCATAGCTCAGTCAAGCCCTCGAGATCGAAAAAAAGGGCCACAGCTCGGCCAAACGGTCGGTTGAGCTAAGGGGTCCTAATGTCAATTTTTGACCCTCTGATCTCTCCAAAATTCGAGCTCAAGTGTGAGGGACGCGCGAGATCGAGCCACATCACCTATCGTCTTCTCCGTTGTCTCGCTCGCTCCTCCGCCGCCGCTCGATTTTCCTCAACGCGCGAGCCGATCCCTGATGGACATCACTGATCATGCCACGTCGCCCTCCATCGCAGACATTTAGATCACTGCCGTTCGATCCCCCTCAATGCGCAAGCCATATATGATCAACGCCTCAGATTTGTGCCAAGATGCGAGCCGAGGTCTGGTTTTTTACAAAAAAAACACCTTAAACTCATTTTTAATTCAAAAAAGTAATTCAAAAATTCAAAAATAATTATTTAAATTCAAAAAATTAATTAACATTGAATTTATTAATTATAAAATTCGAAAAAGTAATTTTAATATTGGGAATAATTCCAGAAAATTCGGAAAAATACCAAGAAATATGAAAAAATTCAGGAAAATATTCACTGCTTTCAGAAGCCACAGATCAGTTCCAAGTATCTCCGAACACTCTGACTGCTAAGATTATACGCCAAATTCCAAAAGTAAGATGTACTACTCCCTGAAAGCCAAGAAAATTACCTTCCGGGAGTAGGGGGCTTATGATGATGGTAAAAAACGCAGCAGATCAGAGCCATACGATTTCTGCATAGATCTCAAAGCATCAGATTAGCCATCACATGTCTCTTTTACAGGTCTGGCCCTCTTCAAGACATAGGCTTCTTCCAAGCCCATAAAAAGTGACAGACTAAGCCCACTAGGAGAGACGCCCAGCCCATGCAGGCTAGGATTCAAATCTTTTATCCTCTAACAAAAAACTTAACTCTTGAGGGGAAGAGACATGAAAGAGATAAAGAATTTAAATCGATCCAACGGACATAAATCAATCTCTTGAAATGTCTCTCAGACCTATAAATACTCCTCCCCCTCTACAGCCAGAAGGTAATCAACAATTCACCAGTTTTCACTCTCATACTCTCTCTCTTTCTGGTTCTGACTTGAGCGTCGGAGGATCTGTCGCCGGGGCCACCCCCCGGTGTTTCAGGCTTTTTGCAGGTTCATCGGCTGCATCAGCAACCGTCGAATTCAGATCACGGTGGTCAATCAATAATCCAGATTCATTTTCAGGAGCTCTAACCACTTTTAACGGCTAAGGTCACATGTCAAACTTTTAGTAGTTTTCATCAATTATTAACTTACTATCTGTTTGCCCCCACACCGTAATAATCAGCAACACATACCTATAGGAAGGAAGCATCAGCAAGTAACTGATGATTGTTTCTTTGGTTTCTGAAACACCTCTAAAACGATAAAAAAATCATTATCATATCCCTGTAATCTTTTGACTAATTATAAATAACATAACTTAGCTTGACAATTAGCCGTTCCTGATTCAATTTACAGATGTAAGGTTTTAGGCTTCTTATGTGATTGGGCCTCAAAATGGTCAGAGTAGGACATAAATCCTCTTTGCTTTCTTGAATCAAACACTCCAAATATGGAAATTTAAAATTGCTATTCAACACTAAAGTCTGAAGCCTTTGCTTTTTCATATGCGCATTTTCTTTGTGCTAATTTCCATATGCACATTTGAACCATTTTAATAAGAACTATTTGGATTAATTCAAAAAAATAAGAACTATTTCGAGAAGCTACAAGAATAGGAAGAAGAACCAGGTTATTTTTTTCTTTAATTAATATATATCCAAAGTTGGAATCACTAGCAACAGAGAAACCTCAATCTTATCTCATATTACTTTATGTTATGTAGTAGGGCTCATGTTTATACTTTATATATCAGTATATGTTTACAAATATGGGGAATAAATTATAGAATTCTGAATCATATTTATCAGTATATATATGTTTACAATTATGGGGAACTAGTAAATACACGTGCAATGCACGTCTGAACAATATTTTTTTTTTATTCTATTTATCTATATTATAATGGGAGAAGCACGTGCAGAACACGTAAACGGGGCAGGTGCAGAGAGAGAGGGAGATGAAGAGGGTAGGGTTTTTGGTTTTTTTGAGAGATAGGGAGAGGGTAATAAATTTGAACGTGTATTGTACGTATTTCATTGGTTTATATTGTAGAGTTTAATTAAATGTGCATTGCACGGGTTGGGATATGGACAAATTACACTAAGGCCTTCTCCCATTATAGTAGTAGAGATAATAGACTGACATTCACTGTTCATGATCCTTCTCCCACAGGGCAGGTGCAGAGAAAGAGGGAGATGAAGAGTGTAGGGTTTTTGGTTTTTTTGAGAGATAGAGAGAGGGTAATAAATTTGAACGTGTACTGTACGTATTTCATTGGTTTATATTGTAGAGTTTAATTAAACGTGCGTTGCACGGATTGGGATATGAGCAAATTACACTAAGGCCTTCTCCCATTATAGCCATTATATTATATATTATTATTATTATTATTATTATTATTATAGTAGTAGAGATAAATTATAGAATCCTGAATCAACTAGTGATTTTTGGCTGGTCCCGTTGTCATTGTTTGTGCACTTGATACCTCTCACTATTAAACTGCAATATTCTGTTAATAAAACACATGAAACGGCAATATTTGCTGATCAGGTTCAGATCAGGTTCAAAATCTCAATACTCTTTCCACTTTACCACTATACTACAATTTGCATTCTACTATTTTGCGGGACTTTAAAAATTTCAAGTACTATAGCATATATAGTATTATATAAATTGTTGCTGCTGATTTTAGTGTGGGAGCAAACAGATGAGTTTGTGGATTCTTGGAGAAAACAATAAAGCAAACATGTTGACTGGTTTCTTGCCGCTGTCGTTGACCTGCAAAAAGTGCGAAACACCAGGATGGATCCCGGCGACGCACCCTCCTACGCTCTTGTCAGTAATCAGAATAATTAAAAAAGAGCTTTAATTGAAAAAGTATTGATTACCTAGTTATGGTGGGGGAAGAGGGATTTTTATAGTCGCCTTAGGAATCCGTTTCGAAATAAGAACATATCTCTACTTCCCGGTGTGAATGGATAGAAGCGGTTAAGATCACTTCTTAGGGATAATTATGAATCTGAATTCTTCTTTATCCTTTTGAACTGGTTTGTAACCGGTTGGGACCCGTACCCAGTAAGACAGATCCGTTTATGGCTTATTGGGTTTTGAAGAAAGACCTAGTTTCCATTTCAGACCCGTTTGTAGGTGAAATTACCATTTTACCCCTGTGCTTTAAGATTCGTGTCCAATTTGAACGGTCCCGATTTAATCCCATTTTTAGCCATATCACAAGCCCCCCACTACTGAAGACTGAGTTTAACAGCCTTTGAGGAGTAGTTTGTTGTTCAAATGGCGTACGGGATTTTATCGGAGTTCTCAAGGGAGTTGGATCTGGCTCGGGGTGTAACGGTGTTATTCTGAGCTGGTAAAATGCCCAAAATTATTCTCAGACTTTTCTGTATTTTTTGTGATTTTTCCAGATTTTTTTGATTTTTTTTTCAAATTTTTTATTTAATTTTCGAATTAAATAATTAATTATCAAAAAATTTATTAGTTATTCTAATTTGATAAATATTATTTTCAGAATTTAAAAATTATTTTCTGAATTAATAATTATTTTTAGAATTTTTAATTAATTTTTTCAGATTTTTAAATATTTTTCAAATTTTTTAAATAATTAATTCGATTAAATAAATAAATAAATA
Organism: Hemerocallis citrina; assembly: GCA_017893485.1. Classification (NCBI taxonomy): domain Eukaryota; kingdom Viridiplantae; phylum Streptophyta; class Magnoliopsida; order Asparagales; family Asphodelaceae; genus Hemerocallis; species Hemerocallis citrina. Next base: position 205,059,829 of record CM030365.1, read on the forward strand.
AACAAATAAATATCTGGTGACGTAGCGCGATCGTGTGTGTTGATCACGATCAAGCGAGCGTGCATCGGGAGGAGGACACTTTTCTCCAATGTGGGCTCCGGTGGCAAGAATTGTCGGCAAGAGTTGCCGAAGTCCACGTCGATGCCATGTGGCAAAGTCAACAGCTCCTGTTGACTTTTTTTTATTTTTATATTTTTTTATTTTTTTCTTCTTCCCGCCTCTGCTTCGTTTCTTCTCCTTCATCTGCCTACGACATCGACTCCTTCTTCCACGAGCTTAGACATGGACTCCGCCCTTCGACATTCGCCAAGCTCGTCGAACGAGGGGGCTCGTGAAGGAGAGCTCGACAGTGGACTCGTCGAGCGGCTTCATCGAGGGAGTTCGGCGAAGCATGGAGCTTTGGCCTGGAGGTGGTCGGCGAACGTCCAAGCTCGACATTAGAGGTTGGCAAGCGGCTTGGTGACGACCGAGCTCGAGGAGTGGGTCTCGTTAACGGCATTGGGCGAGCAGGAGAGGAGCTCGATGCTCACTGTAGGTGGAGCTCGGCGAACGGTCGATGAAGAGTTGGCAAACGTGGCGACAGTTGGCGAATGAAGGAGACGTTCGGCTTGGAGCTTCGCTCGAGGGGAGCTCGACGCATTGGAGATTGACGATGCCATGGGGAAGCTTGGTCGCGAGCTCGACAGATGACGACGAGGGGACTCAAGCTCGGCTGTCGTTCGAGCTCGGTGAGGGGGAATTTCGGCAGTGAAGGCAGATCGATAAGGAGTTTGGTTGCGGTTGGTGCTCGCAACGTGGAGGGGAGATTTTTTCTCGTTTGAGCTCCGGTGCCACGAACGCTCGATGATCACTGCCGACCTTCACGCTCCGTCGCCAATGGGACTCGGCAAAAGTGGAGGCCGATGTCAGAGGCGACTTGTCGAGGAGCTCGCGAAGGTGCTTGGCAGCGAGGAGAAGGATTTGGAGCTTGACAAGAGCGGAAGCTTGAACTCGGAGCTGGAGTTCGGTGGCTATGGGTTCGAGCTCGTGATGGGGAGCTCGATGACGACTGTGTGGAGTTTGAGCTTCGACCATGGGAGTTTCGACGAAGCTTCGAGCATCTTCGATGAAGAGTGATATCGGGATGGAGCTTTGACAGAGGTGGAGCTCGGAGACTATGGAGCTCGAGCTCGATGCTAGCGGAGGCGCTTGCGGAGGAGGGAGCTCGAGCTCTGTGTTGGAGCTCGACGGTGGAGCACGGAGGCTGCCGTTGGGTTTATGACAGAGCTCCTTGTTGGAGCTCGCAGCGGAGGGGACTTTGTGGGTTGAGAGAGCTTGGTGGAGACGTTGGCCATGGCGGAGCTCGCTCGAGGTGGGTTCGGAGCTTGTGGTTGTTGTGCGAGAAGGTGGCGAAGCTCGAAAGTTGAAGAAGGAGGTTGATGCTAGGAGTGTAAGGAAGAAGATGACGGTTTCGTTTGGCGCCAAAACAAGGGAGAGGAAGATGCTATGCGTATGGGGTTTCGGGTTTGGTCCCTGACGGGTTCGGACTCGACCCTGTAGCATATTCCCCCCTTTTTTTTGTTTGTTTGGTTGCTTGTATCTGAGCTGTCGATTGTGATTGAGCACGAATTCTGAGGTAAAAAATTTCTCTCATTTGAGCTCCGGTAGCAAAAATGCTCGGATTGCATTTCCGAACCAGGAGAGGGCTTCGGCAACTTGACACGTGGCGTTCAACGGTTGACCGTTGACTCAGTCAGCGTTGACCGTTGACTTTTTTATAGATTTTTCTTTCGTTACATGATCGGTGGCAAGAACGTTCGGATTGCATTTTCAAACCAGGAGAGGGCTTCACCAACTTGACACATGGCGGTCAATCGGTTGACTGTTGGCTCAGTCAACGTTGACCGTTGACTTTCTCTTTTTTGCTTTAATCACCACCGTTGATCTTAATTTGAGTGCAGATCTTGAGGCCGATTTTTTCTCTAATTGGAGCTTCGGTGGAAAGAATGCTCGGCGAGGTGTACCGAAGTCCAAGTGAGATATTTTTCTCACGTTTGAGCGTCGGTGGCAAGAACGCTCGGTGAGGTGTGCCGAAGTCCAAATGAGATATTTTTCTCACTTTTGAGCGTCGGTGGCAAGAACGCTTAGCGCATGTTGCCGAAATCCAAGTGAGATGTTTTTCTCACGTTTGAGCGTCGGTGGCAAGAACGCTCAGCGCATGTTGCCGAAGTCCAAGAGAGTTCTTCTCGCATTCGTATTGTAACCGATGTTCCCATTGCTACGGAGGTCGGATCGGGGCATATGACCCCTTGTTTCGAAGCTATTTCGAAGATCTACAAGTTCTCTTCAGAGATGAGTTGGAGAATCCTCCTTCCTCAAGGTCAAGATAGTCTCACAACATCTTCATCTTCGCGAAGTTGAGAAGAGCTTTGCATGGCTTTAGTGAAAGTCAATTCTTGGAGGAAAATTTTGAGGAGCACCTCTCGGGGAGGGTTTTAGCTCCGAACTCGTTGAGAAGAGGTCCGCTCTGGGAGTGAGCGGAGCGAAGAGCTTGTCTCTAGGAGAGAGCCATTTGGGGAGACAAGTTTGAGGAGCAACTCCAGGGGAGAGTCGTGCTCCGAACTCATTGAGAAGAGGTCCACTTTGGAGGCGAGCGGAGTGAAGAGCTTGGCTCTAGGAGAGAGCCATTTGGGAGACAAGTTTGAGGAGTAACTCTAGAGAAGAGTTTTGAACTCCGAACTCGCTTAGAAGAGGCCCGCTCGGGAGGCGAGCGGAGCGAAGGGCTTGGCTCTAGGAGAGAGCTATTTGGGAGACGAGTTTGAGGAGCAACTCTAGGGGAGAGTTTTGAACTCCGAACTCGCTTAGAAGAGGCCCGCTCGAGAGGCGAGTAGAGTGAAGGGCTTGGATCTAGGAGAGAGCCATTTGAGAGACGAGTTTGAGGAGCAACTCTAGGGGAGAGTTTTGAACTCCGAACTCGCTTAGAAGAGGCCCGCTCGGGAGGTGAACGGAGCAAAGGGCTTGGCTCTAGGAAGAGCCATTTGGGAGACGAGTTTGAGGAGCAACTCTAGGGGAGAGTTTTGAACTTCGAACTCACTTAAAAGAGGCCCACTTGGGAGGTGAACGGAGCAAAGGGCTTGGATCTAGGAGAGTACCATTTGGGAGACGAGTTTGAGGAGCAACTTTAGGGAAGAGCTGAGCTCCGAACTTGTTGTTTAAGTGAGAGAATCAACGGTTGTGAGAGCAGTTCCAAATGGTGAACCACTTCTAACCTGCTTAGGAGCAAGTTGGTGAAGCGGAGTCGAACCAAGTGTTGGACTCCGAACTCGTCATTTAAGAGAGATTCAACGGTTGTGGGATCCAAATGGCGAACCACTTCTTACCCTCTTATGAGCGAGTAATTTGAAGCGAAATCGAGCCAAGTGTTGGACTCCAAATTCGTCGTTTAAGAGAGATTCAACGGTTGTGGAAGAAATTCTGAATGGCAAACCACTTCTTACCCGCTTATGAGCGAGTAATTTGAAGCAGAATCGAGCCAAGTGTTGGACTCCGAAGTCGTTGCTAGAGGGGGTTAACGAGTTGTAGGAGCAATTCCGAATGGTGAGCTGCCCCGTCCTCTCTTGTTTGCAAGCGGCTAAAGCAACGTCGAACCAAGTGTTGGACTCCAAACTCGTTTTTGGAGCTTAGTAAGTTGTGGGAGCAGCCATGTAGGAGAAGCTGGACTCTGAACTCACTATTTAACGAGTTGTAGATGTGACTCGGAGAGATAGAGATGAAGCAAGAGCAATAATTTTCAATAAAAAAATGTCAAGTTTTATTGAGATAACTAAGTGGCCGCTTTAATAGGACGAGCCATTATTACATGCTATTGGCCGGGTTACAAGCATCGGCCTTATTGAAAACCAAGATCCTACTTCTACGATAAGGTGAAGGCCTCTTGAAAGGAGCTGGGTTCTCCCTCCATTGGACCTTCTTGGATGAGGTGGAAGACGGCCCCAGGTTTTGAGTCTTGAAGCTCGGCGGGCCTCTGTGTTCGTTTGTAGGCTCCTCAGGGGGGAAGCACGGCCCCACCTTTTTGGACGAACTTGGTCAAGTGTCCCCCCTGTATGAGTTCTTCGATCTCCTCCTTGAGAGCCCGACAGTCATCCGTATCGTGGCTGTGGTTCCTGTAAAAGCGGGACCACTTATCCTTGTTCCTTTTCTTGCCAGGGGTATTCATTCTAGGGGGAGCGCGGAGTAGCCCTTCCTTGTCCACCACCATAAGGACTTCTGATATATTAGCAATGAGAGGGGTGAACTTCTCAAAACGAGGAGTCGGGCGGCGCTGGCCGTTGCCGTCCCTCTGGGATTTTTGGGACCCCTCTTCGCTCCTATTCTTCCGTTTGTTCCTGGAAGATGATTCTTCAAGGGTAGGGGGGTTGAGAGCCTCTTCCACTCGTATGTACTTCTCCACCCTAAGTAGGAGTTCTGAGAAGTCCCGAGGAGGCTTCTTGGCAAGGGACGCCTTGAGGCGAGCATTAGTGACGTTGCGCTCAAATGCGGTAGAGGCTACTGATTGGTTAAGGGAGGGAATGGACCCGGCTTCGGTGGTGAAGCATCAAACGTAATCCCTTAGGCGTTCACCCTTTCTTTGGTTGAGGGTCACCAGAGATACACTTGTTTTCTCGGCCCGGCGGCTACTCACAAAATGAGTAAGGAAGAGCCCTTCGAACTGATCGAATGAGAAGACGGAGGCCGGGGCAATTCGAGAGTACCATTCTCTCGCAGGCCCCTTCAGCATGGTAGGGAAGATCTTGCAGAGGAGGGTGTCTAAAGCATGGTGGATCATCATAAGAGTTTTGAAACTCTCTATGTGATCTGTGGGGTTCGACTCCTCGGTATACGACTCGAAGTGAGGCGGCTTGAAGTTTTCTGGGACGGGGGCCTCCATGATGGTGCAGGAGAATGGAGGCCTGCTCGGATGGAGGTTTATCGCCTGTTGCTCTTCTTCCCTGTCAATCCGGCCGAGGCACCTTTCCATCTCGTGGAGATGGCGGTAGACCAAGTTTTCTCTTCGATCATATCTTACTGAGCCCCAGAACTCATCTTCGTACGAGGGTGGACTGGGCTGTGGCGATGGTAGCTTAGAGATAGACAAGGACTGGGAGTGTGAAGACGGCTTGGGACAGGTTCAGGACTAGGTGCCCGTTGCTCGTAGTTGGGAGCAGTGTTGAGGGCCCACAGAACGGCATCTTGAAAATCTTGGAGCTCTGCCCTTGTGACTGGTTCCTCTCCAGTTTGGCGGTCCCTATGTGTGGCTCGGCTTATTGGAGAATGAGTTCTCCGCCGATGACACTGAGGAGACTCTCTTCGCCTCCTCGGGGGAGGGGATCTTCAGGTCCTCGGTCGGTGGGGGGGTTCGGACTCTTGAGATCCCTGGGTGCTCAGGTTGATGGACTCCCCCAAGGGCTCGTCATCCATTCAGGCGAGTTCGGAGGTCGACCCCCTTTTGGCGGTTGGCAATCACTTGACGAAGATCCCGCTCGGGAGGGCTTTGAGAAGCCATAGATTCAACTGAAGGATTGGGAACCATGACATGGTCATGAGGAGAATGTTGCTTCGAACGACCCCGACGGGAGCCCCCCTGGGCAGCCCCCCGAGACCGTGGAGGGGCCTGTTGAGGAGGAGCACCTTGAGCTGGAAGAGGGGGAGGAGGAAGAGAAGTGGTTCTTCGGCTGGAGACCATTGCCTTCCCCTTCTCTTTTGGATGCATGGCTTGAAACTAGTCTTGCTAATAAAGTTAGGTTGGATCGCTTTTTCGCTTCCACAGAGGGCGCCAATCTGTTGCTGCTGATTTTGGTATGGGAGCAAACAGATGAGTTTGTGGATTCTTGGAGAAAGCAATAAAGCAAACCTGTTGACCTGTTGACCTTCACCAATGTGTTGACTGATTTCTTGCCGCTGCCGTTGACCTACAAAAAGTGCGAAATACCAGGATGGATCCCGACGACGCACCCTCCGACGCTCTTGTCTGTAATCAGAATGATTAAGAAAGAGCTTTAATTAGAAAAGTATTGATTACCTTATCATGGTAGGGGGAGAGGGGTTTTTATAGTCGCCTTAGGGATCCATTTCGAGATAAGAACATATCTCTGCTTTCCGGTGTCAATGGATAGAAGTGGTTAGGGATCACTTCTTAGGGATAATTATGAATCTGAATTCTTCTTTATCCTTCTGAACTGGTTTGTAATGGGTTGGGACCCATACCCAGTCAGACAGATCCGTTTATGGGTTATTGGGTTTTGAAGAAAGACCCAGTTCCCATTTTAGACCCGTTTGTAGGTGAAATTACCGTTTTACCCATGAGCTTTAAGATTCGTGTCCGATTTGAACGATCCCGATTTAATCCCATTTTTAGTCATATCATAAATAAAGTTAAATTTGAACCTGTAATAAAATTTCATATATTTTTTCACCAATTGAGAAAAGTTTCCATATACAACAAATAAGTTGCTACCAACAATATGGTGCTAAAGCAAACTTTACAGGAGAAACAAAATTCCTAGGCTATTTTTTTGCCACGGAAAGTTGAGCTTGTATATGTCATATTTTTTTTTTATACTCTCTGATTATCTTTTACTACAAAATTGTAGTGTTAATTAGAATGACACTGGATGAAATACTAAGCCTGTATCCATTTCTCGCGTTAATGAAATATTATTATATTCATGTATCCATTTCTCGCGTTAATTTTATATCTAGCTGTCTGTTATACACATTAGTAAATCAGTGACAAGTATTATGCACCTGTATCCAGTGGCGGAGGCAGTAATGGCTAAAGGGAGCAGCCACTCCCCCCGGATTTCGCCAGCCCCTCTAAATAGCCGAAGGCATTAAAACCATGCTCCCCCTCACTCGGCCCAAACCGTTCCCCTCCTTGGCCCAAGCCCATGCTTCTCTTCTTCCCAGTTCCCCCGATCGGCTCCCTCTTCTTTCTTCATTTCTTTCTTTCTTTCCATGCTTCAAAACCCTAGCTCTCAGTCTCTCTCCCTCACTAGAGTGCTTTCAAAACATTCGACTCAGTTTCCTGCTGCATTCAAACCCATCTCTCCAACTTCTTTTTACACACTTCCTCTTCATTGTCTCTATCTTCATCCAACCCTACGACTCCAAATGGTTCTTCTTCCCTCATTCAAACAGCCCATGTCTTTTCAGATTCAAATTCGAATTCGGAGTCTCCTACAAAGGCAACCCATGTTTTGATTGGTTTTTCGAAAGAATTTGAAGATGGGTTTTGTGCCTGTAGGAAAAGGGTGTTGGTTCGTTGATAAAGGAGGAGCTTGGGAGGGGGACTTGGACTCTTCTTCACACGGTTGCAGGCCAGGTGTTTGTTCATTTGCCTCTATGGTGATTAGCTCAAATGCATGTGTCTTGCATGTGAATTTAAAGTTATTTCGTCGTACAAGCTGCAATTGTGTAAAAAAAGGGTTGTAAGTCTTGATAAATGAGAGAAGTCTCTTCGGGAATTGAAAAGCCTTGGCATTTAGATTGTAGTTTTTAAGGATTATTCACTCATCACATTTATATAACCCTGTTTGGAGATGCTCGATATAGTGGTTCACTTACCACTATTTATTTAGCCTTCTCGGGTTTGGCTTGATAGTTGATACCATGCTTGTGCTCTATTTATATTCATTATTTTAAGTGCTAGGAAAAATGACACATGCCGTGTCAGTTAGTTCATTTTCAGTCAAGTCAAATTGGACAAAGTATGTGATTTCTGCAATTTCTTTTTGTTCTTTTTCTGTATTCTGATCAACCAACTAGACAGCAAAAGCGAGATGTCAAAGAGTTGGTAAGTTGTTAACTTGTGCATTTATTGTATTCTTTATCTAGCATTAACAAGTATGAATGATCATGAGTTGCTTAAAGTTGAACTTTTTCATTACTATCAGGTTGCTAATGCGTTCCTTTTCTAGAATAGTAAGTATCAGCACTTAATTGATAACTTTTGTTGTCTTGATTGAACATGGTTGGATAGTAGAGTTTACTCTGAATTGTGTTTGTTAAATTTCTAGAGCTTTACATACATTGGTAGAATTTTTATGGTTTTGGAGCTTTACATACATAAATTGAAGTCGCGTAGGGGAGTTCTGTAATATAACAATGTTTGTTTAATTGCTTTGTAATATGATTGTGATGTGGATGTTTAAAGACTTTTATAAATTTGTGGTTCTTATGATTTCGCTTCAGCTGGATGAAAATCCTTGCTCCGCCACTGCCTGTATCAATATATATCAGTTTGGTTAGGTAAAGAAACTACTTAATTAGCAAAATAGAGTGTTGAGCACATGCAATTATCCACATTAAACTGAACCCCCTTTGAGTTCATGTGCCGGTGTGAGAATTTTTTCCCATACTGTCCCACTTTTTGAAAGTTTTTTCCAAACCGCCCTACTTTTTTTTAATTCCCAAAATATCCCACTCGGTCTTTGAAAGACTGAGTTTAGTTAAAACTAACTCGGTCTTCCAAAGACCGAGTCTTAGACTTCGAAAAATCGAAGACTAAGACTCGGTCTTTCTCGGTCTTTCAAAGACCGAGTGTCAATTAGGGGACTTCTTTTCAGATCTGTTTCTTTCTGTAGAACCCCGTATTTTCAAATATTATTTTAAATATTCAAAAATGAATTTAAATAAATTTCTGAGGATTTAATAAATATTTTCAGATCTGAGGGTTTGTTTGGTTTGGTTATTTTCAGCCATTTTTTGGTTTTCTGAAAATAAAAAAATGGCATTTTATGTTTGGCGTGGGGTTTTTTTGGAAAACGTTCTCCAAAAACGTTTTCATCGCTTTTGTCCTTCACTGTTTTCATCGCTTGCTTTTATCCTCACTGTTTTCATCGCTTTTAGCCTCACGAGCTTGTCTTCTCTCCTTCATGCTCTCCTTCGGTCTTCCTTATCCTTCTTCCCCAAAAACCCTAGATCTGTTTTGAGCCTAACGCAGCCGAGCTCCTTTCGTATGTCTCCTTCATGCCGCCCTTCGGCCCTCTTTTTCCTTCTTCCCCCAAAACCCTAGATCTGAATCAATCGTCTCCTCTCTTGCCATTTAACCGGACTCGCACTCTCAATCGGCGCCTCTTCTTTCCCTCTCTTTTACCTTTCTCTCCTACATCCCTGGATCTGAACCCAAAATCTCACGATTCCTACATCGATCCCAACCCATCTCTTATTCTTTCCGCTCCTCTGGCTTTCTCAGACTAAAACCCTAGATCTGAACTGAAAATCTACCACAACCGCTCACCGATGTTTTGTTTTTCTGTAGGGATATAGTTAGATTTGTTTGTTCCCCCAAATTGTTCGACAGTTTCATGGTCTGTGAAATACGAGCAGCTTGTAGAAGAAGGCGCACTCGAGCTCGGTTCAATCGAATAAAACGTCATTTGCGCCCTGAATCCGTTGGTGACAACTTCTCTACTGCTGAAAATAAGGTAATCTGTTTTTGGTTAACATTTTTTACTGTCAGATCTTCTAGGATTTTGGGATTTCAAGAAATGATTTTATTTTTGTTCATATTATGGGATTTGAGATGGGTCGGTGGAGAGAAATGTTTCTGTTAATTTTTTTTTATATAAACAGAGAACGGCAAAATGAAAATAATATTATATTGATACCGTTGATGTATAAACAGAGGGGTAAAGAGATGTTTTATGTTACTGAGCTCGGCTAACATGATGTTTTAGCAGTTTCGTATGAAGTTGAATTTATATTGATACCGTTGATGTTTATAACATAGATGACTAGTAGGGAAAAACAGTTGGAGATGGATTCTGATTTTGAACTAAGTCTATGGCCGCCATCCAATGAAAAGGCGTTTGTTGATATGATGGAGGCAGCGGTAGACCATAGCCCTTTAAAAAGTTCCACATTCGATAATAGAACTTGGGAAAAAATTCAGCATGATGTGTACGCCCTTACGAATCGAAACTATACAATCACCCAACTACATGGCAAATACAACAGGCTCCGACAGCTATGGAGGGCGTTTCGGGATGTGAAGTCGCAGAGTGGGTTAGGTTGGAATGAAGAAATCGGAACTGTTACCTGCGAGCCAGTAGTGTGGGATGCTTATGTTAAGGTTCATATACTTCATCATGAACCTATTATACTATGTGATTAACATATAGTTATACTTAAACGTAAGATTAATTTACTTGTTTATCACAGTTGTAACTCAAAAAAATTTTCGTAGGCGAACCCGAAGGCCAAAGGTTTTGATGAGAAAGGATTGACCAATTTTGATGCCTTAACCAAAATTTTTAAAAACAGCATGGCTCAAGGCTCACTTGCTAGGGCTTCAACACAAATGCCCCTAGATGACGATGAGGCTCGTAGGATCGATGAAGAGTTTGCCCAACAACATGTACCATATGTACTATCAGATGATGAAGGCGATGTAGCACGGGGAGGTGAGAGGTCTCGAAAAAGGAGATCTGCCAACTCAAGTGGGCGAGCAACTAAAAGCACGAAGACTTCTGGCAAGGACGATGCTATGAGTTGTGTCGCGGCTGCAGCCCGCTCGAGACAACGATACTACGATAACCTAGCAGAAAGCCAAGCCCAATCAACTCAACCCCACCCACAAGCTCCACCCTCTACTTCCAATGACCCTTACTCCATGAGCGAGGCCATGAGAATATTGAATTCAATGACTGGGGTCCAACCCCAACAGATGGTTAAGGCATACCATCATTTTTTAAACAACCGAGAGGGTCGTGAGGGTTTCGTTGGGATGAGCGAGGAGTTTAGGTATTGGTTCATTGACAGTTTGTGAGACTATAGGGTTTTTTAGATATTATGAGCGCCCTACGAATTATTTCTATGTCCTGTAATGAGTATGTTTAATTCTTGATTACATTTGCGGTTATGTTTATGGTTGTCCATGGAGAACTATTTGATGATGTTTATGTATTTGGTTTATCTCTACTTTTTTTAATTGGATAAAATCATATTTCAATGTAGGCTTTACAAAAATCAACACAATATTTGAAAATGAATTCTAATTTTTCACAGTGAAGTACTAACTGCACCGACGCAACATAGTGATGGACAGGTCGGTGGACGATGATATGGCTGACCTTGAAGACTTGGAAGACTTTGATACAATCGAGTGGCTTTCATCCTTTGATAGAGAACCATATTCCACTCCCACTCTATCAGGGCGAGACTATTTGACAGAATTGTTAAATGGTCCTCCGTATAAGTTCCATCGCATGTTTCGTATGAATCAAGCCTGTTTTATGTCTCTGTGTCAATTTTTGAAGGATGGAAACTATGTCGAGGAGACGGAGTCGTCATCCCGACGTAGGCGTGTGTCTTTTGAAGAAAGTGTCGCCATCTTTTTGTTCATCGTCGGCCATAGCAACAGACAAAGACAGGCAGCTGATCGATTTCCTCATTCGACATACACAATTAACAAACATTTTGCCAAAGTGTTGAAAGGTTTGGCCACTGCAGCGATATTTCTTATTACTCCACCAGATCTGACAGATATACATGAAAGGATTACGAGTTCCGAAGATTTTTTTCCATGGTTTAAGGTATGCTTTAGAATAAACATCGATATAAATTTTGTTGTAATCTTTAATAAATGATTTTTACTATATTGAATCGTTCCAATGAAGCATCGTATCCACATGACCATAGACGTACATTGTGTTTTATTATATTTCAATGGAAAAGATAACATATAGTTTTCAAACTGAACAATGTAGGGAGCATTAGGTGCTGTTGATGGCACATTAGTGGATGCTTGGGCACCTGCTAGCCAACACAATACTTGTCGGGCACGGAAGGGTAACATAACACAAAATGTCCTAGCCGTTTGTGATTTTGAAATGATGTTCACGTTCGTTTATGCGGGATGGGAAGGAAGTTCCAACGACTCCCGTGTAATTCAAACAGCAATATCACAAGGATTGCTTCAAATCCCGGCAAATGATAGATATTATTTAGTAGACTGTGGTTATCCCAATATGCCAGGTTTTTTAGCACCATACCGAGGCGAGCCTTATCATGCACAAGACTTCCAAGGGGCCAATAATGCGCCGACTGGCCATAGGCAACTTTTTAACAAGCAACATGCAAGGCTACGAAATGTCATTGAAAGAACTTTTGGAGTCTTCAAGAAAAGGTTTCCTATTTTCAAATCTATGTCTAACTACACTCCAACAAAACAGGTGGATATGGTAATTGCTTGTTGTGCCGTACACAACTTCATAGGAAGACATAGCAAAGATGATACCTTTTTTATCGAAGGAGCGGATGATGAATTAGGTCATCATCCACAAAATAATGAAATCCCATCAACATCTCAGGGATTGGATATGTCTGCTTCCACATTGAACCGTATGGGTAGAAAAAGAGATCAAATTGTTGTGGCTATGTGGAATGCGAGGCATTGATGTCATTTGGATATGTTTGTATCATTGTATTATTACTATTATAAATTTCAGAAGCATATGTTACTTTCAGTTTTTTTTTATAATTTTTGAGATGTTGTCTTTATTAACTAATTCAATGATGTACAGGGGTTGCACATTATTTTTCCTCGTTGGTTTTAAGTGATGATGCATTTGGATTATGTTTCTGAAGTTCCACACTATGAATCATTTATTTAATGATTTGCAGGAGTTACTTGTGATGAATTAATCCTAACTGAGCTTTATTTTTCCTCGTTGGTTTTAAGTGATGATGCATTTGGATTATATTTCTGAAGTTGCACACTATGAATCATTTATTTAATGATTTGCAGGAGTTACTTGTGATGAATTAATCCTAACTGAGCTTTATTTTTCCTCGTTGGTTTTAAGTGATGATGCATTTGGATTATGTTTCTGAAGTTGCACACTATGAATCATTTATTTAATGATTTGCAGGAGTTACTTGTGATGAATTAATCCTAACTGAGCTTTATTTTTCCTCGTTGGTTTTAAGTGATGATGAGATGGATTATGTTTCTGAAGTTGCACACTATGAATCATTTATTTAATGATTTGTAGGAGTTACTTGTGATGAATTAATCCTAACTGAGCTTTATTTTTCCTCGTTGGTTTTAAGTGATGATGAGATGGATTATGTTTCTGAAGTTGCACACTATGAATCATTTATTTAAATGTGCCCAAGTGTGACTTATGGTGGCCCTAATGGAGCATATTATACTGCATCCACAACTAGGAGAATGGGTGGCGATAGGGTAAGTTTATTTTAATGTGAAAGTTACCTCCTACAGTACTCAGATGGGTTCTAATTATTGTTCTTTAGTAGGTTGTGATGGAAGAGAGCAAGGAAGCCCACCCAACCACTGGCAGTCTGCGAAAAGTTATGCAAAAACCATGTCTAGTTTGGGCAGGTTAACATTCACTCATTTAGTAAGAGTACCATACTTAAACAACAAATTGCATTAATGCTGTGCTATATAATACATGCTGAGTTTTTATTTGGAATACTATAGTTAAATCATAGCAAGTTTCTGTTACTGTCTTAGTAAAATATTGCCCATGTACAATTTTTGCTAAGTTCATGTTTTAAGCTTGGATGGCTTGTGTACAAAGAGTAAAAGCGGCCTGGTGGGGCTTCAGTTAAGTTATTTGAATAATCTCCAGGAATTGCTGATGTCATAAAGAAAATTCACAGTGAAGTTATTTGAATAATCTCCAGGAATTCTCTCAGAACCATTATTTTGGTTAGTTGCACATCCCTAATAAATTATCTCATACAGTTCTCCTTCATTTTATTCATAATGGGAGCTACTTGTGGTAAATACTTAAAAGGTTTCAGTTTAAGATTATGTAGCCTTGACTATGGTCTATGGATAACATGGTAGGTTGATTATACCATAGGTAACTAGTTTATTGTTTCCCTTCCTTCCTTCCCTTTTTTTTTCTCTCATGTGTGCCCGTCTATACATCCTAGTTCTTGAGTATGATCCTAGCTCAATTGTAAGAATAAATAAGAAGAAGAATGGAGTAATATGTGTCGTTAGTATCGTTACTTAATATGTTTGTTGTGTGCTATCAGCCCTAGCAAATGTTACATGTATTGCATGCTATATGTGCAAGTTTTTCTATTCTGGAACTGAATGTTAAGTGGATATATTTGATATTTTATCCATTACTCAGCTTCCTTTTCAAGTTTTTCATCTCTTTTTAAGATTTTGCTGTGCTATTTTCTTTCGGTGTGTTTTGTAAACCTGTAGAATCTTACAGCCAAGCACAAACAAGAAGCAACAGCCCATTGTAAGTGCACAATTTCTGAAGTGGAAAATACATTGTCTAAGTATACATGGGCTAAAGAGGCTCAAAAGAAAATCAATGAATTAAAGGAGGTAGGAAAGCCAGTGCCAACAACTCCAAGGTAATTCCACTACTTTACTGGATGGCTTCATTTACTGGATGTGAGCTATTTTATTCATTTTATTCATAATGGCTTCATTTTATTGGGAGCTACTTTACTGGATGGGAGCTATTTTACTGGATGGCTTCATTTTATTCGGCCTGGGAGGTACTTTATTCATAATTGGTTTCATGTTTCTGGCTTCATTTACTGGATGCAAATGTGGTGATCTGAGAGTAGTGTGGCTTCATTTACTGGTTTCATGTTTCTGGCTTCATGTTTCTGGCTATTTTACTGCCAGTAGTGTGGGATGCTGGTTGTTGCTTTGCTTTTTGAGCAGCTGGCTACATATATGCTGCTGTATTGCTGTTTTGAGTAGTGAGGGTTTTTGAGCAGTGAGGGTTTAGGCAATGAAGATGCATTTTGCGAAGCATAACCAGCAGCAGAACCAATATTTGGGGATGCCATTGCTGATGAGGATGAAGTTGGAGGTGGGGAGATTGTCGTTGGTTGAGCTCCTCGCCTAGGAGCTGCACCAACAGCAGTAAATGCTTCGCTAGTTCTGAGCCTACGACTATTTCCTTCATTCATCAAATGAAACAAATTAATTATAACAATAACTCTTTCTTGATGTTCACAGGCTTGTTGTATTGCTGTTTGCATACAACTGTATTGATGTATGCTTACTGTATTGCTGTATTGCTGTATGCCCATCTCTGATATGGATTTTTGTATGCTATTAAGACCTGAATCAAATGTATGCTGAATAAATTTTATGTATGCTTTCTGAGAAGGTTCTCCCTATTACCGCTGTATTGCTGTATTTTGTTTGCTATTAAGACCTGAATCAAATATATGCTGGTTCATTTTTATGTATGCTCTGAGCTTTGAAAAGGGCTGATCAGCTTGGAAGTGTTCAAATTTTTATGTATGCTCACAAAAGCCATCCTGGTATTTTTCTGTATTTTCACTGCTTGGAAGCTATATGTATATTTCAAGTTATATCCTTTAAAATAGTTCCACAGGGATTAAGCTAGATCCAGTTGATAGAAGTTAATTCAATCTGATGATGTACTAAACATTACCTGCATCATCTTCATATGTTTTTTAATGTAAAATGCGTACGGTTTGGTATGCAAATGGGGTGAGGTTTACTGCCATAGACGTCTAATATTGTTTTCTCTGAATACATTCAAGATGCTGCAGTATATTGACTTGGCATAGCACTGAATTACGTGGTTCTTCCTACAATACCAACACAACATTTGGTTATCTGAACAATTTTTAGTCGCATTTTACACTCTCTAATTCAGAAAACAGTTTTCAGCTACAAACAGCTTTCAGATAACAGTTTTCAGCTAGAACAGCTTTCAGATAACAGTTTTCAGCTAGAAATATAACCTAACAGCTTTTAAACTCTCTTTTTCAGAAAAACAACTTTCAGACAACAGTTTTCAGCTAAAAATATAACTGAACAGCTTTTAAACTCTCTCTTTCAGAAAAACAGCTTTCAGATAACAGTTTTCAGCTAGAAATATAACCGAACAGCTTTTAAACTCTCTCTTTCAGAAAAACAGCTTTCAGATAACAGTTTTCAGCTAGAAATATAACTGAACAGCTTTTAAACTCTCTCTTTCAGAAAAACAGCTTTCAGATAACAGTTTTCAGCTAGAAATATAACCAAACAGCTTTTAAACTCTCTCTTTCAGAAAAACAGCTTTCAGATAACAGTTTTCAGCTAGAAATATAACCGAACAGCTTTTAAACTCTCTTTTTCAGAAAAACAGCTTTCAGATAACAGTTTTCAGCTAGAAATATAACCGAACAGCTTTTAAACTCTCTTTTTCACAAAAACAGCTTTCAGATAACAGTTTTCAGCTAGAAATATAACCGAACGGCTTTTAAACTCTCTTTTTCAGAAAAACAGCTTTCAGATAACAGTTTTCAGAAAAAAATTATTACCAAACAGTTTTTACACTCTCATTTTCAGAAAACAGTTTTCAGAAAACACATTTCAGAAAACAGTTTTCAGAAAACAGGCAACGAGAAAACAAAAAACAACAAACCAAACGCAGCCTTTTATCTTTTTACACGTGCAAAAGACGTGCAAATAATTTTTGAAAAGTTTGAAAAGTTAAGTTTTCTTCATGAAAAATCATTATTTAATATTTGGGATTTATTTAGTATTTTTTCAGATTTTTCTGAAATTAATTGGAACTATTTGCAAATTTTGAGAAAAGAAGGACCTTTTTGCAAATTTGACATTTTTAAGGTTAAAATGTAAAATGTGTAATTCTGGACGTTTTGAACGGTATTGGTTGAGATTTAGAATTATATTTTCCTTTAAATCTTAATTTAAATGAATTTTGGTCGGATTTCCAAGACTAGACCTATATATGTGAAGTTGTATTTTGGAAAGGATTATTTTGCAAATTGGGTAAAACCCTAAACCTATTTCCGGATTGTTTAAAAGGATTTTCCCAGCCGTCATTACTGAAAATACAGAATTTTGGTGATTTGTTTTGGAGGAGCAAGAGGAAGTTTGATCTAGCAAAAGGAAGGCTTTTCGTGGATTTTCTCAATTCAAAGGTGAGTGATATAAAATTATTTTGTTGTTTTGATCTATGTATGCGAGTGACAATGTTGTTTTGATTTGATGTTGTGAATGATATGGATCTTATATTGTGGTATGATTCATGTGAACAATACCATGTATGTAAAATCTATGAATGACTAGTAGATCTTGGTTTATAAAATTGTGTTACTAAAAAGCATGTTAAGATATGAGTATGGTTATGAACGGATGGTTGAACATCTGGACATTGAGTTTATAAATCAGATTTTGATTAAGAGTCGTGAAAGAAACTTAGTATTGAGAAACCCTAATGAAAGAATTAGTGATCTAGAACATGAGAACTTGAGTTTTGACATATTTGATGTTTTAAGTAATATATCCATAATGAGGATTTGTTGAGATTTGTCATTTTACCTGAATACGAACTATTTTTCACCAACAATGAATCTTTAGAAAACTTCAGTTTTGATTTTGTATTCAGACCTAATTTATGAAAACAGTAGGCCGACAGTCGACTGGTCTAGACTAAGTCGACTGGTACGACCCTGCTGTTGTATCTTCAGTTCTTTTGAAATCCCCTCTGGACAGTCGACTAGACTTTTACGCAGTCGACTGGTGTCCTGAGATCTTTATTTTGTAAAATTATTTCAGTCCTTTCTGGACAGTCGACCTATGACCTCTTTAAGTCGACTTATGTACTTAGAATATTTTCTTGAGAATTATTGGAATTTTGTCTCGATTAAGTCGACTGATGGCTTTCAAGTCGACTGGTATGACTTAGTTTATTTTTGTAAAATTTTGGATATTTGTCCTCTGGACAGTCGACTTACTACAGTGTAAGTCGACTGGTACTGATGAGTTTTTGTAACTTGAGTGTTCTTTCGAATGATTGGCTTTCAGATAATTCAGTCTATACTTTGCCTTCAGCTAAGCAGTTGATTTGAGATATTCAGTTGAGCCACTTTGTTTAGTGGAACTTTAGTTTAGACATTTGAGTTAAGTCTCTAGAGGTGTGTGACCCTAGTATACCGGTGTTGAGTTATTTTGTTGAGGCTCGTAGAGGCATTTCAGTTATTCAGTTGTGAATTTAGGCCGGTAGGGTACACCACCCTAGGGGATTCGTTGAGTAATTAAGTAACCCAAAAATAATAAGGACAAACACTAGTGGTGATATGATGAACGGGAACATGGGTTATGCACCTCAGTATGGCTTTAGATGTGGGATTTAATCTCCAAAATTATCCAAGTAACTTACTTGAGGTGTGGGATTTATCTCCGGAATTATCCAGGTAAATTACCTGCGATGTGAGATATATCTCCGGAATTATCCAGGTAATTACTTGCGGTGTGGGATTGATCTCTGGAATTATCGGAGTCGAGGCGACGCACATGTGGTATTCATGTGATGATGTGTCAATATTTCAGTGTGGGATGATCTCCGGAATTATCCGGATAAATTACCTGAGATGTGGGATCTATCTCCGGAATTATCGGGCATGGGCTAATTCTCACAGTTTATCTTTATCTCGTAGTAGTCATCGTGATAGGATTAGTTGCATAGCGGGGGATTGAACCCTATGAAGTGGAGACGTTAAGGGCTTGCACCGAACCTATGTAGAGTGGGATGCATAGACTTCGACAAGTACGCATTAGAGAGTCCACATATAGCATTTGTGTTTCTTGACTTAGTTTTATGCATGTGGTTTTTCGGTTTTCTACACTTGACACTTGGTTTAGTATCACTTGTTGTTACATTTCCTGCTATCTCATATTTTATGTATTTTGGTTCACTATATGTTACTTATGAATCCTTGCTTAATGATTATTTATGTTGTTTGTTGTTTTATGTCACTCACACCAGTTATGGCTGACCCCTTTAGTTTTGGGGGTTAGGGATCATCTCTAGCCTCATATGTTGCAGGTTGTTGCTTAGAGTTTGGAGGTTGGGTGCTAGAGTTGGTTTTGAGATCAATTAATTTGAAAGAGTTTTGTGTAAATTTGTAAAAGCAAATTTGAGATAGTTTTATGTTGTAAATAAAGGAAAATTTTGATTGAGATGTTTTGAGTTCCGCTGTGCTATGAAAAAGTTTGTTGTAATAAAAGTTGAAAATTTTATTGGTGTTGGTTGTGTTTACTGTTACATTGAAGTTGATGCTGGGATTGTGCCACCTATTTTCTAAGATATCATATTAGAAATTCGGGGCGCTACACTTTCTTCTTCTCTCTCTCTCTACTTTACTCTATTCTATCTTCTCTAACTCATCTCCCTCAATCTAGGGCGACCTCCTACCCACAAAATTTCATCTCAATCTAAATATATTTACCAATTCTTTCTTAACCCTCTCACCTTCCACTATAAAAACCCTAAACCCATCTTTCGAAAGATCCATATTTTGGAATTTTGCCAAATTTGAAGAGGATAGCAACTTCAACTCTTCTACCCAAATATCTACAGCGCTATCCTTGTAGCTTGTGAAGGTATGATGTATATTGGCCTATAATTTTCTACCTTTTTTTATAGATTTTGTTTGTGGGTAGATAATAACTCGCATATTCGTATAAATATACGTAGGTATGGATCTCGAGATTCCTATTTGGTTATACTTTGGTGGTGAATAATTCGTGATCCAAAGATCGGTTGTTGTTATAGTAAGTTGGATCCGGAAATAGTTTGGGTACCTCGTACCATTACATTTGTAGAAGTAGTTGAGAAAATTTATGAAGTTACTAATTGGGATAGTAATAAATGGAATGTGAAAATTTTAGCTCGATACAACAGGTAGAGGAGATGGTCAGTATTTTATGACAGTGTCTGTATCTACTGATAATGTTATGAAGTCAATGATTGTTAGGACATTTGATCCCAATTGTACTTGGTCTGCATTAGAGTTATATATTCAGCAAATTCAAATTTTGAATGCTCGGCCATGTGATATTCCTAGTTCAAGCTTTGTAAGGGTAGTACCTACACAGCAGATGAGGTCTAACCCTGCTCAATCTTCACAACCAAATCCACTGTCCTCACAAGAAAACACCTTCACAAATACAACAAACCGAATTCTACAGATGTTGAGTTGTCACGCCAACCTAGTCCGGTTCATGACTATGTTCCAAATGACACTGTATTTGAACTCTTTCAAAATGCTATCATTAATAACGACTTATTAGATGATGATGAAGAAGAGGAAGAAACAGACGATGAAGTTGATGATAGTGTAGAAAATGATGATGGAGACGAAGATGATGATGTAGCAAATATAAATCCTACGAACAACAGTTCTAATGAAGTGAGAGCTACTAATAGCTATGCCAATGTTAACGCTCATGTTACCGAGGAGATGACACAAGGTGCTAGAGTACACCAAGTTCCACAAGAGTCGTCTAGTTCATCCAATGTAGACGAATTGTACATTGGACAGGGGTTTGTAAGTAAAGAGTCGATTCAGCAAGCTGTCAAGGTGTATTCTATCAAGAAACATCGTGAATTTGTCACATTGAAATCTTCACCATCACTGTACACTGTTAAATACAAAATGGTACCTAGAAAACGTACAATTAAGGAGATCGTGCAAGGTCCTCCAAGAGTAAGTGATGGTGGATGCCCTTGGAGATTACGAGCAATTGTTCCAAAAGGCAGGATAAATTTTGTAGTGAAGAAGATAGTTGGGCCTCATACTTGTACGAATCCCACGTTTAATCAGGATCACTGTAAAGTTGATTCTAACCTTGTTAATAATTTGATTGTGGGTGTGGTGAAGAAGAATATTGGTTTAACACCACGGGCAATTATTGAGATAGTGGAAATACAATATAATCATCAGATTTCATATAAGAAAGCTTAGATTGTAAAATAAAAGGCAATTGAGAGGTTGTTCGGTACCTTCAAAGAAGCATACACGAAGTTGCCTTTTCTACTAACAGCAATTCAAGCAACAAATACAGGAACCGTTGTCCACTGGGATAAATATGAGTCTAGTCCTAGCGAGGAAACATTCAAGAAAGTATTTTGGGCATTTGGTCCTTTGATTGAAGGTTTCAAGTCTTGCAGACCTGTTATTAGTGTCGATGGAACTCACTTGTACAGTAAGTACAAGGGTTGTTTGCTAAATTTTGTTTTCCCAGATGCTAATGATTGCTTATTTCCATTTGCATTTGTATTGGTTGATGGAGAGAGTATAAATACGTGGACATGGTTCATGAGTTGCATTCGGTATTATGTCATCGATCGCACT
This sequence comes from Hemerocallis citrina, assembly GCA_017893485.1. NCBI lineage: Eukaryota > Viridiplantae > Streptophyta > Magnoliopsida > Asparagales > Asphodelaceae > Hemerocallis > Hemerocallis citrina. Next base: position 205,080,982 of record CM030365.1, read on the forward strand.
GAGTTGTGTGTTATCTCAGATCGTCATGCTGGTATATTATCTGCTAAGGATTTGAAAAATAGAGCTTGGAACGAACCAAATGCATATCATTGTTATTGTATGCGTCATTTTGCTACAATTTTTTTTAGTAAATTTGGTAGCAAGGCATTGCAGAAAAAAGGCCAAAATTATAGCATGTCAAAACCAACCCAAAAAATTCATGGCCAAACTCGCTGAACTTGAAACCGTCAATGTCGAGGCGGCTAATTGGTTGAAAGAGAAGCCGGTTAAGAAATGGGCACTTTATGCAGATGAAGGTCAAAGATACGACATAATGACTACGAACCTATCAGAAGTCTTCAATTCAGTCTTGAAAGGAGTCCGTAGTTTACCAGTAACTGCAATTGTTGAGATGATCTTCTATCATCTCAACTCTTACTTTACTACTCGTCGACAGGAAGCTAGTAAGCTTTTATTTGAAGGGACGATTTTTGCTAGAAGTGTACATGAATTGATCGATAGTCGCCGTGAGAGAGCAAACCGATATGAGGTTACAATGTTTCATCATCAACCTGGAGTTTTTTTCGTGAGAACGGGTATACGCATGATAAATGGAGAAAGGAATGGTGGGAACTTGCACACTGTGAACTTGGGTATGAAAACATGCACATATATGAAATTTCATCTATATCATATTCCATGTTCTCATGTATTGGCAGCTTGTGCATATCGTGCAATCGATCACAAGCCTTTTGTTGATAAATTTTACCTTGTCACGTCATTAGCACAAACATAGGCTCCCGTGTTTAATCCTATTCTAGATCAAGCATATTGGCCTACTATTGACGGTCACGACTCGTACCTGATGCTAGTTTGCGACGTTCACGGAAAGGCCGGCCTAAATCCACGAGAATACGCAACGACATGGATTGAGAGATAGTTCTAGCAGGGGTTCGGGGATGAAATGTTTAAGTTGTGGTTTGGAAGGACACAACAAGCGTCAATGTACTAATAGAGGATCTCAAAACATCTAATTTGATTATGTACTTTCCAATATGTTTGTAATATTTAATTTGAACTAAGTACTCAGTTTGGATGTGTTTAATTGTAGAAAATGAATGATTGAATGAGGTTTAATTGTGTTTTTATTCATATATATGCTTCTAAGTATTTTGGAATCAATAAGGTTCAAATGTAGAGCAATTGGAATCAATCAGTCTTGAAGCTGATTGGGAAAAAAATGTGCAGGCGTAAGACTCGGTCTTTCAAAGACCGTTCTCATTATAACTAGACTCGGTCTTTCATATAACTAGACTCGGTCTTTCACTGATTGATAAATAGAACTTACAGACGCAAGTCTAGTTATAATGAGAACGTTCTTTCGAAAACCGACTGTGGACTTCACTCATTTCTAGAGAACATCTTGCTTTCTGGAAAGGAGTGTACTCAAAGCTCGGTTTTCAAAAGAACGAGCTGATTATAACTAGACTCGGTCTTTCAAAAACCGAGTCTTCAATCTGATTGAAAAAAAACTCACAGGAAGACTCGGTCTTTGAAAGACCGAGTCTAGTCATAATGAGAACGTTCTTTCGAAAACTGACTGTGGAGTTCACTCATTTCCAGAGAACATCTTGCTTTCTGGAAAGAAGTGTACTCAAAGCTCGGTTTTCAAAAGAACGAGCTAACTATAACTAGACTCGAGTCTTGGGTTTAATTGAAAAAAAAAACTTACAGGCACAAGACTTGGTCTTTGAAAGACCGAGTATGTTAATACTAAACTCAGTTTTTCAAAGACCGAGTCTAGACCTAAATTTCACCATTTCAGTTTTAACATGCATTTCCCCTTCACATTCGCTGCAAACAAGCTCACATACAGTTTAAACAAATTTTCAATCCACTTCCACATTCATTTCTACATTTAAGTTCATTGCACTCCACATTCGGTTCAAACAACTTCTCCACAAGCTCAAACATCTCATAAACATCTCTAACATCTCTTATTTTACAACAACAACCTCAAACATCTCAGAGAACATCAAACATGCATTATATTACAACATCAAACGACAATCTCAAACATCAAGCTAACTTAAAATGTTACAACATCAAACTAACTTAAAATATTACAACATCAAGCTAACTTAAAATATTACAGCATCAAACTAACATCAGGCTAACATATAACTCAAATTAACATCAAAAGATAACATGCATTATAGACAAGATAACTCAAAAAAGGTGATGTCTTCAAGCACTTTCCTCATCTTGTTCCGTTCACTAAACATTTACTGAACCTGCATTACAGACATGAATCAACTAACTCATAAATTATGGTGACAAAAATCAACAAAATTAAACTAACGCTTAAATGCACCTGATTTCCTACATGGTCACAAAAATCAAGGGTCGGGTGTGAAGAAGTTAGTGGGTCTGCGTAGTCTTCTACCACGTTGTGGAGTAGCATGTGTGACACCGGACAACGGGATATTCTCCTCTTCTTGAATCTCACCCCCAACTTGTTGTATCCCCTCCCCTTGAATCTCAGCCCCTGCTTGTTCTTCGTCTCCTGATTCGCTTTGAGGTTGAGGTGGGGGCCTTCGAACAACTCTCTTTCATCGAAGACCAGAACGGCCGCTGGTTCGATGTGTGGGAGTCCTTAGTATTGCATCTAATGTTGCTCCCTCGCCCACAAGATCAGCTTGTGCACGGCAACATGTAATCATCTCCCGTATGGTTTCCGTCGTCTGATCGGCGACGTTACTTTTCAACAAAGTAGCACATTTCTTTGCTATGGCCCAAGTCTGGCTTAATTGACAATCATGAAAAGTTGAAAGATTATGGTACTTACATATACACATACATATATAAAAACAAAATTTTGACAAAACTTAAAAAAATAAAACAAAACTTTAAAACTTACAAATTTGCGAACAGTGGATCCCTTTGGTTGGTACACCGGCAACTTCATGGAATGTTGATCTGCTGGTTCGGCCCCTGGTCGACGGATCGGGACTACCACTCTAGTAGGAGTCTGCAACGTCAGAGAGATATACCGTCTAGTCACTCTCTCGTACCAAGCCATGTACGCCCCATGCAACGAGAGGTTAAACGGAAGAATGTCATCGATGATTTCGTCGAACCGGTGTACATTCCATCTCTGAACATACGTAGCGAAGCAAGCGGCCCAATTGTGTTCTGGGGTTTGACCCATTCCTGTAATATGGTGCATCTCCGCGTTGAATGGCTCAGCAACCAGAATCCTTTGGTGAAGACCAAATTGGCGTAGCACTCTATCGGGGTAGTAGAACTCAACAACCCCAAAGTTGATTAAAGGTGCTTTCGTAAGCCACAAATCACGCCTGTACGTGCAATTAGGCGGCATTCGAAGTACACGCTCCTCCGTGTAAGGAAGCCACACGACACAGTCAGCTGCCAACCTATCCAACTCATCGCGGTAGTACGTTAAGCACCTATTGGGGTTGGCTATCGATGTAAGTTTGCCGGTCCAGTAAACACCGATAGGAGGTAGCATGTCCACGTCATCGGGAAGATGTATCCAGTGCGGAGATTGGATCCGTACTACGGGTCGACCGAGATGAATGCGCTCCCAAATCCAGATTTGAAGTAAAATCATAGGCCCATTCATCTGCACCAAACCTATACTGGCCAAACACAAACTCCGGTACAGTGATGACAGTACGGTACTACCCCAACTGTAATGGCTAACGTTTCCTAGATCGGCGATTAGTGGCAAGAACATCAACGAGATGGCATTACCTGACGAATTTGGAAACAATACAATACCGAATAGCGTGTGGATGTAAGCCCTGCAATAGCACTCCACCTCCGCCGCAGTTGAACCTACATTCAATTTATTCCTAAAGGTGTCTTTCAACCACTTCAAACGAATAAATTTACCATTAACCGCACCGGCTTCAACTTCGACACCTAAGTACTCATCGACTATATAAACCGGGTCGAAGTCCATTGTACCTGTGACTGCCTCTCAATCGATTTGAAGCCCGGTGATTATGGAAACATCCTGCAGAGTCACTGCCATCTCCCCAACTGGCAGGTGAAAGGAGTGTGTCTCAGGCCTCCATCTTTCAAGAAGTGCTTCCAAAAGAGGTCGATCGCACTTGATGGAGCTCATCCTACCAATACCGTATAACCCACAGTCTCTTAGTATCTCGTGTATCCGTGGATGCATAAGTAGTGGATGACCGGTCCTAAACCGGCACTCCGTAGATTCACCGTTCCACACATTTTGTGTTCGATGCAATGGTTGAAGAGTGAGGAGTGAAGGGTCGAGGGGTCCTGGGCCTCTAGAAGGGATATACGATGATGAAGGGACTGAAGAAGAAGTGCCCGCCTTATTTGGATTGATTTGAACCTACATAACAATAAAATTTACATCAATAGACCAAAATTTTATATAATTGTATTAGAATCAATAATTAATTACTTACATTAGTACCCTCGGTACGAGTACGACCACGACCATGACCACGTCCACCGCGAGTACGTGCTCCATCGCCATGTGGAGGTCTACTTCTTTCTCCTTACTCCATGTTCCCCATTGTGCGTTCCATTTACAATAAAATACAAATCCTACAACTTCAACAAAATTGTTATTAACGACACATAACCTGATATCAAAACCAACATTAACAACAATTGCTATATAACAATGCCATTTGCTACTCTACTTGTTTTTTTCATTCTCTAATTAAAACTAAAATTAACAACAATGGCTACTCTACATTGTCAAGAAAATCACCAACATTGTCATATATATGACCAACATCGTCAACAAAATTGCTTTTGCTACTCTACTTGTTTTTTTTTTCATTTTCTAATTAGAACTAAAATGAACAATATTTGCTACTCTACATTGTCAACAATAATTGGCATTTACTACTCTACATTGTCAACAATAATATAAATTCAACTAAGTACCTTCACAATAACCCAAAATTAACACAAAATCTGCTTAGGAAAAGCTTGATAAATATACCGTTCAAGTAGGAGATTCCAAAGCTTAATAGTGACAATGTATAGTACTTCTAGATCCTTCAACCAAGATCTTCCCCCACCGAAGACGAAATTAAACGAGATCTAAGATATTGGGATTTCGGATTTTAGGGTTTAAATAAAGATTCAAATTTGGGGAAAAAAGATGGGGAAAATCGAAGGACGATGAGAGATGACTCGGTTTTGGGGAGTGAATCGATCAATTTGAGGGAAAATCGACCAAAAAAATAACTAGGGCGGCGATGTGAAAGACCGAGTTTAGTTAAAACTAACTCAGTCTTTCAAAGACCGAGTCTTAGTCTTCGATTTTGACCGAGTTAGTTTTAACTAAACTCAGTCTTTCAAAGACCGAGTGAGATATTTTGAAAATTAAAAAAAAAAAAATAGGACGGTTTAGAAAAAACTTTTAAAAAGTGGGACAGTTTGGGGAAAAATTCCCAGTGTGAACTCTCTCCCACAAATTGCCAAAAGCAGGAGCAGAAAACTGTTCCAACTGGGCCCCACTCCAAAACTTGTGAAATACAAACGTCACAAACCCCATCTTCCTCCCTTAATTTCCAAATTAATATATATATAATACTAATTTCCAACTACAACCTGCATGCTTTGTTCACATGCATGCTAGACTTGCTCGATCACTGTCCCCTCTAACGAGTCTCAAATCTCCTTACTTTTCATACACAGGTGAAGTGAATTCATTAGCAAACCAACTTCCTGGAAAATAATGGTTTTCAGGAATTTCTCCATGGAAAATCACTTACAACACTTGTTCTTCTTCGAAACTCCACAAGAACAAGAGCAAGATCAAGATCAAGATCAGATGGAGTGCTTGCCTTTGATTAACATGCTCGAGAAGGCAAAAATGCCCATCATCAAAGAAGAAAAGGAAGTGGAAGAGTTTTGCAAAGAGGAAGTTGCAGTGGCTCTGCAACTAGGGTTACCAGGAGGGGAAGAAGATTCTAGAAACTTCGATGACGGTGAGAGGAAGGAAGAAGTCTATTACTGGAAAGAGGAGAAGGAAGAAAGAGGGAATGAGAGTAAGTATTGGATACCTACACCAACTCAGATCATGATTGGGCCATTGCAGTTCTCTTGCTCTGTTTGTGATAAGACATTCAATAGGTATAACAATATGCAGGTCAGTTCTTGATCTTGATCTTGATGTCGATCTTCTTGTGTTTGATATCTATTAGTCATGGCCCACTAAAAATGATTAGTTGTGCTTTCTTTTCTAAAGGAATTTAGGTTAAATTTAACTTGATTTATAGGGAATACTAGATAAAAAATTTTATTTATTTTTATTTTTTTCAATTAAGGGTAAAGGTGAAGTAGGGTCATCAAATTAGAGCCAATGAATTGCAGTACAATATAGCATGTTCTAGGAAAATAAGAGAACAAATTTCAAACATAAGCATAATTAAGAAGTGAGCTAGAGTGTTGTTATTTCCAATTAATTTTGACGTTATACCTTAATTTATATATGAGGAACTAGGTGTATTACTCCCAAAGTAGAAGCTAGAGAAAAATATGTAATTCAATTTCTTTATTTATTCCATTCTGATTTTTCTTTTTTTCCCTTTTTCTTTTATTGGACTATGATTTGTATAACAAGGAAAAAACGAAAAGATCAATAATTAAGAATTAATCATTTCTACGGTTTTATGCATGAAATGTTTACATCACGATCATCAGAAAAAGAGAAGAAATAAGAGATTAATAATTGATATGCACTCTTTGCTAAAGTCTAATGCAAACCAGCCGACAAATAATGCATCTTCTTTATCTTTAACTTATATGTGTGGTACAAATTTATGTAGATCATGCGTTCAAATGTATTTTTGAGTTAATCGTGGATTTGATTACATGTTTCGAGCATATTCTCTCTTCAGTTATTCAAATTTCCTTATACTATATATAAAAAAGATTTATATATATTACATCTCTCCCATATTATTGCAGGAGTATCATGCATGTGTTATAGACAATGAACATCAACAACCATACATTTGCTCATTATCCAAAGAGGATATAAATATAGAACTAAAATAACTGCCAAAAACTTTTTCGAATATTAAATTTATTAAATTTAGCCTAGAAGAGAATTCTCTCTCTTAGCATTTAGATCATGTTACCCATTAATAAAAAATAATGACATGTGATCTTCTTAAAAAGAAGAAGTAGAAGAGGAGGAGGAAGAAGAAGATGTATTAAAAGTCACTTGATTCAAGGGTAAGAATCAAAGCACTTCATCTTTCATTCAAAGGACTACCTGTGGTATGCATATATGAAATGAACCCACTAAAGTGACCTCTAACTAACCCTTCAGCTAAGACAATTTTATGAGATACAGTCTACTTAATACCTTTAAGACTTCCAATTAATTTTTTTTAAAAGTGATATTGACTACTACTTATATTTAGTTGCATCCTTTCAAAGTCCTAGATAGGAGGAAGTGCAATTGTATCACATTAATTTCAGATAGTAATTTTGTTTAATTTTGTTTCGGATGATATCTTTACTTTCAGTAAACAATGTCCATCATTAACTTTGTTTCTTTGTTCTTATTAATAATATATAGATGCATATGTGGGGGCATGGATCAGAGTATCGAAAAGGTCCAGACTCCCTCAAAGGGACACAACAGATGGCAATGTTGAAGCTCCCTTGCTATTGCTGCGCCCTTGGTTGCAAGAACAACATTATCCACCCCCGAGCAAAGCCCTTGAAGGACTTCCGGACCCTCCAAACTCACTACAAGAGATTGCATGGCACGAAGCCCTTCAAGTGTCGCAAATGCAGCAAGCCCTTTGCCGTGAGAGGTGACTGGCGAACGCATGAGAAGAACTGCGGTAAGATGTGGCTTTGCTCATGTGGGTCTGATTTCAAACACAAGAGATCACTTATTGATCATATTTGGTCATTTGGGAAAGGGCACTCTCCTCGATCGAACTCTCTTCATTTGAATGAGATAACTAGGGTTATTAACTAGTTCTTGTGCTCAGTAACAAACTCTTGAAGAGATTAAAAGACTAGCTAGTAGGGATTGGTTTGTTGTGGGAACTAGTCCTATTTGTGAGTGAATAAAAGAGATATATATATAGAACTAATGCGAAGTAGCTAAATTTTCTCCTGTTTGATTGGAGGACTAAAAAAGTTGTTTCATTTGTTAGTCGGGTCCGGGAGAAATTTTTTCCAACTTCACAGAATGTTTGGGTTCTAATTAATTGCAATTATGGACATCATTTTCTCTTATATATAAACATCTAATGTTTTTATGTTCTTTTACATGTTTTTTTTAATTAAAATTTGATTATTGATAATATTTGTATGTTTCGTTCATATGATAGCTTGAATGAATTATATTGGAGCAGAAACCAGTTAAAATTGTACATGTGAAATTGAAAGTAATCTTGTATACTTTGTGAGATGAACGTGGTACAAAGCAATGAACGTCATTGAAAGTGACCAATGATCATGCGCGAAATATGCGATGAAGACTTGATGACTTGATTATGCCTGCATTAAGTGCACAAGGCATATATAAAGTAGTCTTCAATCATTTAATAATACTCGTACCATCTTTCCAATGTTTCTTTATATTGACCAACTAAAACTTTTCCTAGTCCAACAATAGGTTATACAGCCAAAATTTAGAAAAAATAGAAAAAAGTGTGTTGTAGTTTGTTTACTATATAACCAAATTTTGGATTTTGGATGAAGACTGGTCTGCTATATTTGAAAGAAGATATATGAATTTGAAAAAAATAACCGACGAAAGATGATCTTTCGTTCGTTTAATCAGACGAAATATCATCTTTCGTCGATGCATTTTCTTTATAAATATATCGGTTGGGAAATGATTTCTTGTCTGATCCTTTTTTTTTTAAATCGATCAGATGGGAAATTATTTCCCGTCTGATCTGTTTTTTTTTTTTTTTTTTAATCGAGCTCGGACGGTAGATGATCTACCGTCTCATGCTCTTTCTTTCCATTTCGGTAGAGAAAATCCTAGAGACTATAACCTATAAACATTTCTATGTGTATAGATTAGGTTTTAATTGAAATATAATTAAGAATTAATATTTATTTAAGATTTAATAAGATTTAATTATGATTAAATTAAGAGTTAATTAGGAATTAATTATGAGTTAATTTTTTAAAAAAAATCTCAGACGCCTGGTCCGTAAGTTTTTTATTTTTTTAATAAATAATGGACAGAATATCACTCATCATTAGTCGATTTTAAATTATGAAAACCCAAAATTTGAGTTAGAACGACTGCAGCACAAATCCAAATTTTAATTTTCTATATGCCAAATATCCAAAATTTGGGATTGAACAACTTCAAATGCTCTAACAATTCCATAATTCTGCATGTGAACATACACATATGAGCCCTGACCACAAGATAGAGAGAGACCAGAACTGTAGCTTAGTTGTGATTCTCATATGATGTATATAGGAGTGAACGAGACAAATAGCACTCCCAAAAAAATTATTTTTGCAGGTGAATTTTTGCACTGGTGTTTTGTTGAAATGTCGGGAAAAACTAAGGACTAAAACTCGCTTGATCCCTGCGTTTTCAAAATACAGAAAAAAGATTATTCTATCCCGGCATTTTCGAGTATCATTACTCTATCCCGGCATTTTTCAAAAAAAAAAGGTCGAGATATCCTCCCTTAAATTTTAACATTTTTTCAAATCACCAATTCTAACATTTTCCTCTAATATAAAATTCCCAATTCTAACATTTTCTGCAGAAGACGTCTGTCCCCTCTCCTTGTCGTCGCCCTCCTCTCCTCACCAATTCTAACATTTTCCTCTAATATAAAATCCCCAATTCTAACATTTTCTGCAGAAGACGTCTGTCCCCTCTCCTCGTCGTCACCCTCCTCTCCTCTCCAATTCTAACATTTTCCTCTAATATAAAGTCCCCAATTCTAACATTTTAAGACGTCTGTCCCCTCTCCTCGTCGTCGCCCTCCTCTCCTCTCCCTTCCTTCTCGATTCCTGAGCCCAACTCTAGCAACCCGCGTCGATCATCACCTCCACCGACGCAGCCATCTCCTTACCGAATTTGACAGCCATCGAGACTCTCATCGGGAATGCCACTATCTTCTTCTTCCTTTGATCAGCTAATTGAATCTAGTGTTTGATATTTTTGCTAGTTCTTGTTGATTGATTAAATCTGGGTTTTTCTATTAGTGTTAGCTTCCTTGTTGATCGATGGAATTTAGGGTTTTCTATTTGTGGAATTTACATTGTTGATTGGTTGAAATTGTTATTATTGTTGTTGTTATTATTGTTATTGTTCTCATCACACTTGTTGTTGATGCTGCTGTCTCTACTTTTTCTATGTGACATAACACTATATTTATATCCAAAATAAAAACGTTTTTCTTTCTTTCTGATTTAATGTCATAACAACCAGATTATAAAGTGCCATAAAATGCCTTTATTGATTTTACTGGTAAAAAAAACTGGTCAGTAAGAGAGGAAACGTTTTTATTTAAAACTAACATTTCTTTTTCAAGAGACCCCTAAGGCCCGGCCCGGTCAAAGATATATAAATATATAAATATATGTATATATATTATGTGGAATGTAGGAATTGAATCTCCAACCTCACGTTGAACTCAAAACTTTAATCGTTGGACCATAAGACAATGTTGTCAAAAGAGAAGTGTTTTGAATGTATATTCAATTCCAATAGATATGGCTCCATGATAGAAGTGTTCATGCTACATAACTCTAGAGTCGCTAATTTCCCAATTGTCAATACCAATACATTTTAATTTCTACTTTGTTCCTTATCTGTAACTTATTTACTCAAACCTTCTTCCATAATCCTATATATCTATATGTTCCCAGAGTTATCTTTCCTAATCCAAATACATACTAATTCATATGAAATTTTGTCCTAAATAAATAATTTAATTGCATTATATCTTCAATGAACATAAATAGCACAATTTAACGTAGATTAAGAGTCAGATTGCAGAATATGATCCTGCGTTAAGTATTTAACTCAGTTCACCCTTGCTGATCTTGCATTAGCTCTATTGTCAAATATAGATGACTGGCTGAGTAATCAAGGGAGAGAGGGAAATATTTTAGACAGATTATGATTTAATTGATATGCTTTCATATGTCATAGAATATTAAATGTTGTGATATCACTATAGTTGCTGATTTTGATGTTATTTTTGCTAGATTGTATACTAATTCCAGTCTAAATCCAAGTTCCTTGAAGTTCACAAAAAACAGGTTTGGGAATCCAGAGGTAATGAAATCTGCAATTCCTGTTTATATAGGAAAATCTGTATTTCTGTGTTAAAACAATTATACGAATTTGAGCCAAGTTGAATTTTGAGGCTATCCTTAGTCTTTAATACTCAGGCCACAATCAAATGGTCAAGTAGACTAGACAAGTGATGATCCAGGGCTCTACCTTCTTTGCATTTTGTTTCCCATACATCTTCTCTGATTACGTGTGGAGTGGTCATTATATACAGGGCCGGTCCTGAGTTTCGGGGGGGCTGAGGTGAACTTTCGAAATGGGCCCCCCCGCCACCTTACATTAAAAAAAAAAACATTTATAAAAAAATTTGCCAAAGCAAAATTTGCAAAATTTGCACATTGTTTAAAGCAAAATATGCAAAATATATATCATTGAATAACAAGTTACTCATAAGCATCATACATATATGCAAAATAGAGTGAAAACATATAATTAAATATGCAAAACCTGTATTTGAATGACCAGGATCTCAACCAGTGAACCAACCATCAAGATCTGATCTTATATATAAGGACAATTAAGTTACTTTGTATATTAGCTATTATTTTGTGTACTATTATTTGATTATTAACCTGTAAATTGCCTGCTTTTTTAACGGCATGAATATTAAAAGATTGTACGACATTCTGTATATCTTTCACTATATGTAGGAGCTTTCATTCATTTATATTTAAATCTGTAAAGTAGGGTTGGCAACATATAAGCTCGTGCCTGACGAATGGCTTTGCCTCAATTTCTTTTCCAATCTCTCTCTTGATTCTTCCATAACACTCTTTTACCGAATTTCCTCCATTCACACCCGATCTATAACTAAACTCACCCTAAATCTCAGGATAAGTGCATTTAACTAAATTTACAAACCGTAAGCCCTAGAATGCAATAGAATTCAAGAAAATCGGCAGATAAAACTGAAATTATTCTTTCAAATTCGGAGGAAAAAATAGAGTTTTTGAAATTTATTACCTTCGATTGGTTACAGATTCAGAGAGAAGAAGCACCTCGGAAAGCGTGCTGCCGTCGATCTGAAGGCGCCGTTCGGGATGGGATTTGTTATAGATCCGGAGAGAAGAATCTGGCCGAGATGGGATTCGGTCACCGTTTGGGAGCAAAGAAGGCGCCGTTATTAGGGTTTCGTTCGTAATTTTTTGGGGAAAAGAATGATTGAAGGAACAGGTGGGAGAGTGGGAGTGGGACTTCGAGATTGGGTTTTGGGGAAAAGAAGGAAGTGGTTGGGTTTTGTTTTAAACGAGGGTTTGGGTAATCAGGTTTCAGGTTGTAAATTGAATGTGGGTTTCAGGTTTTATATCCATTTAAATATGGATTTGATTTAAATCACACAAATTTAAAACCTCAATTTCAATCAAGCCTTCCAGAGTACTCCCAAATAATTTTTATTTTTTTTTAAATGATCAAATAATTATTTTGGGGGCCCCTAATAACAATTTTTTTTTTACGCACAAAATACGTACCTATATTTACAAGGAAAGTTTAAAATTGGGAGCCCCTAAAATCGCAAAATCCGCGAGGGCATAAGGCGGCCGCCTTACCCACCTATATAGTGGGGCCGGCCCTGATTATATAGGTTTACTGTTAATGTGCATGGTTTCAGCTCTTAGTATATAAGGTGTCCTAGATGTCAATTATAATTTTCACTTAGCTTCTAATTAAATTCTTGGTGTTACATATGTGAAACTTTTCTTTCCATACAAGTAAAGATTTCATGCCTTTAGCACAATAAAATATCACATGACCTAATCGATGTATCATACTCATCTATAGAAAGAGTCAAATGATGATGATAAATTGGTGAGATAGATTTTTTTTTAAGCTACACACATTCCAAAAAATGGGAGCTCTATGGATGATGAGGCAACCGATATAGAAGTACTCTTGTGTGCTTGTTTGATATTTAATTTTCTTTCAAATAAATAACTTCATCTTAATGTTTTCTTCGGTCTTTTACCGAAAAAGGCCACACTACAACAAAATCACACTACCCCGGCATTTATATTCCGGCGTTTGGGTAAAAACGCCGGAGTAGGCTGTTAACAAATAAAATCTCACCTACCCCGGCATTTTAAAAGAACGCCGGAGTAGCGGACCTTGCTACTTAAATGCCATCCAAAAAATCAACACACACCCAACCCAAAATATTTCAGTTTCCCCCAAAAAAAATTCCTCTCCCGCTCAAATCGAAACCCTACCTCCGCTATCCCCCGCCGTCTTCCACATCCGATCGACCTTGCTCAATCTCTCTCCAGCCCTCTCATTCCCGAACCCATGACACCAACATCGCCCTTGCTGTCTCCCTCCCCCGCCGTTGTCCCTCGCCGTCCCCCACTGTCTCCCTCCTCCGCTGTCGTTTCCCGCAGTCCCCCGCCGTCTCCCACTGTCGACGACCTCAGATTAGTCTGGTAAAATAAATTTAATGTTAATTTTATGGTTTTAGGGTTTTAGGGTTAATTTTGTTTTGGGGGTTTAATGGTGCAGGCCGGGGCGGCAGCGTGTTTGGGGAAGGTGGTCGAGAGTGGGGGGAGTGCGGGTGTGGACGGGTTTCTCTCTTTTCAACTTCCAAATTCTTTCATCTACTCCCCCCTCTCTCTCTCTTTATTCACCAATAATAACTCCACTTTTTATCCAAAAAATGAAAAAAAAATCCAATATTAATTAAGTACATGACTAATCATGTAATTTAATTTTTTTTTAAGAGGAGAAAAAAAAATTTAGAGGGAGGATGAGAAAGCAGGGTGTGGGAGATGAGTTTGAGTCGAAGGCACAGTTAGTGAAACAGATTTGCTCCATTTCAACATTGTTTACTTCTTGTTCTCATATTCGGAGTTCCACCCAAAAGAAAGGATTCATTGATTGGTATCTCATTCTAAAAGTAAGTAGTTTCATAGTTTTGCTCTCAAATTTGTGTTATGTGGGTTTAGTTTGTAAATTAATTTTATGGGCATAATAGGTTGATGAAGATTTAGGGTTCGATTTGATTCGAAAGAGATTCCGGAAACTGGGTATGGATCCAACTTGTTTCTATTGAAGTCGATGAAATTCTTCTTATTGGATACAATTTGTGCAGTTTTTTTTATATTTTAATTTATATTTTTTAATGTTTTATTCTTAATTATATAGCATTGCAGCTTCACCCAGATAAGAACAGACATTCGAAAACCGTTGTTGCTTTCAAGATTATATCGGAGGTAATTATTTTGATTTTGTTCAACACTATTTTTCAAGGCTAATGTTGGCAATAAGTGCACCTTCTCAAGTTGACACCCATATTACATATGAAGCTCCAATTCAATGGAGTTTTTTACTATCACTCATGTTGCTTAAAGTTAATATCATATGTTAGTATTGTTCTCTTCAAATTTATACCTTTTTTTTTTGTTAACCATATATCAAATTTATACCTTTCTTTTTGTTAAGCACTTTGCATTGTATTTTAATTTTAACTGAATTAAGCGTTAAAACTCTTTCAGTTTTACAATTAAACATTTAGCCAGTACCTTTCTAATAATTTTATGAAGGCTCACATATCCAGATAGTAGGAACATGCCTTTCGACTCTACTTCTTTTGCATTCATAATGCATTGTTTTAGAAATGAGGTTGAAGTGGGAGTTAGACACCATCAAAAATCTCAATTATGGAGGTGAGATAATTGGAGGTAACTCCAATATAAATGACTGGTCAAGTTAAGATAACAAGAGGTAAGTTAGATATCTCCAAATACCTCTGGTTATCCTAACAAACTTCCTTGTCCTACCAAGCCTTAATTGATAAAATGAAATGAAAGACTAGACTTTTTCTTTTAAAAAAAAAAACTAATATAACAGAACAAAAGAGAATATATAAACTCTTATTTGCCAACAATATTATTTTACCTTGTAGTGATGTTTCATATCTAGCACATTTTAAACTTGCCATATAGGGTTTCGATACATGGCTTGCATGTGTTCTGCAGGATATGACATAGCCAATAACGATGGAGTTATGTATGACATATCCAGATCATACCCTTCAACAATCATTCTCCTGCGGCTTCTAGAAACTATGTTACGAACGTGGAATTTAGAAACAAAATGGATCATTTTATGATGGGAAAATCTTGTCCAGCATCATGATGCGCATCAGTTCCATCTCCACTTTTGGCCAAAGGCCCTTGTTTTGAAATTTTTGCCCCCGTGATGAGAGATATAAAGATAAATTGGAAATTTTTGGATCTGTTGCTGCACCTGCAAGAGCAAAATTCCAACAAAGATGCTATGGAACAAACATCAACAAGAATACACTAACACTAATGTTACCGCTGAATCTGGTGTGAGGGTAAACAGATAGAATTTATGGACTCGTAGAAAACCTGAATAGCAAACACCCAACCTGTTCCGCCGGAGTTCGATCGCTGACTCCCTCCGTTCACCTGCAAGGAAGTGCGAGACACCGGGGTTGATCTTGGCGACGCACCCTCCGACGCTCTAGTCAGTAACCAGGAATAATTAAGAAAGAGCGTTAATAGGAAAAAGAGTGATTACCTTGTAACAGTGGTAGGTGGGGGGTATTTATAGCCGCCTTAGGGATCAGATTCGGAAGGTAGTAATTCCTGTGATCTGATAAGGAGTAAAATTCTCATAACCAGATTAGGAATCTGTTACCCCTAATTTCCGGTGGGAGGATAATGGCGAATCAGGCCCGTTGATTTGGCCTAATAAGAGACCCTGATTCTATCCAGCCGAACTGGGTCTGAATCGGGTCGGGACCCGTATCCAGCTGAGGTGGATTCGTTCGCAGGTTATCGGATCTGTGAGAAGGAGATCCAGTACCCGTTTCGAACCCATCTGTATGTGAGATTACCGTTTTACCTCTGGGCTTCAAGATTCGTGCTCGATTTGGGTGTCCGATTTAACCCCACTTTTAGCCATATCACGAGCCCCCCACTCCTAAAGACTGAGATTGATCAGCCTTTGAGGAGTAGTTTTACTGTTTTTAATGGCTGGCGGGGTTGTATCAGAGTCCAAACGGATGGTCTTTGAATCTTTGAAGGAGGTAGTGTGGCGATTCTTCAAGCTGGTTGCATCCTCAGTTGTTCTTCAGCTTTTCTGGCCGTTGGGTGATTTCTATCTATTTTTTCGGATTATGTATTTAATTTTGCGAAGTGTTAACTAGTCGTTCGGGGGTATTAACAACGCGTTCCAGGCATTAATTGTTCGT
Organism: Hemerocallis citrina; assembly: GCA_017893485.1. Lineage (NCBI taxonomy): Eukaryota > Viridiplantae > Streptophyta > Magnoliopsida > Asparagales > Asphodelaceae > Hemerocallis > Hemerocallis citrina. Next base: position 205,097,505 of record CM030365.1, read on the forward strand.
TCAGGGGCCCGAAAATGTACCCCCAAATTCACAATTATTGCCTAGAATTTTTAGTTAATTTTTCCGAATTTTTAGTAATTTTTTCGCAATTTTTAAATATATAAAACGATTAAAATAAATAAAAACTAATTTTTAATACCGATTTATGGCGTGGCGCGATCTGGGCCCTCTATCAGCGCCGAGCGCGATTTTCTGGGTGATCGGACGATCCGCCTTCCTCGGCAGATAGTTTCTTCGTATACGAGGGTCGGTTCCTCGTCTCCTCGGCTCGGCAGCTCGGCACATGGCTCGGAATCTGCCGAACTACGTGGCGTGATCCTGAGCGTCCATCTCAGCGCGGATCCCCAAAAAGCGCTATCTTGTCGTTTAGCGAACGTGGCAAGATCTGAGCCATCCATCATGACGAGTGCGTTTTTTGACAAGATCCAACGGCTGAGGAGGGTCGGCGGATTTTTTCTCCATATACGAAGGTCGGTTCCTCGTCCCCTCGGCTCGGCACCTCGGCGCATAGCTCGGAATCAGCCGAACTACGTGGCATGATCCTGGGCGTCCATCTCAGCGCGGATCCCCAAAAAATGCTATCTTGTCGTTTAGCGAACGTGGCAAGATCTGAGCCGTCCATTATGACGAGCGCATTTTTTAACAAGATCCAACGGCTGAGGAGGGTCAGCAGATTTTTTCTCCATATACAAGGGTCGGTTCCTCGTCCCCTCGGCTCGGCAGCTCGGCGCATAGCTCAGAATCAGCCGAACTACGTGGCATGATCCGGGGCGTCCATCTCAGCGCGGATCCCTAAAAAACGCTATCTTGTCGTTTAGCGAACGTGGCAAAATCTGAGCCGTCCATCATTACGAAGCGCGTTTTTTGACAAGATCCAACGGCTGAGGAGGGTCGGCAGATTTTTTCTCCATATACGAGGGTCGGTTCCTCGTCCCCTCGGCTCGGCAGCTCGGCGCATAGCTCGGAATCGGCCGAACTATGTGGCATGATCCTGAGCGTCCATCTCGCCGCGAATCCCCAAAAAACGCTATCTTGTTGTTTAGTGAACGTGGTAAGATCTGAGCCGTCCATCATGACGAGCGCATTTTTTGACAAGATCTAACGACTGAGGAGGGTCGGCGGATTTTTTCTCCATATACGAGGGTCGGTTCCTCGTCCCCTCGGTTCGGATGCTCGGTGCCATTTAGCCGAGGTATGGAGTTAGACGTTTTGAAGCATCTTGGCTCTGGAGCGTCGCCACCCTCCGACCTAGTGGCTCGGCTGCTTAGCCTAGGCTGTTCAGTAGCTCGGCTAAGCAGACCGGTGGCAGGAAGCTCGGAAGATACACGTGGTCAGATCTGGAGCGTCCATCATTGCGGGAATCACGAGGACTGGGTTCAGATTATGAGAAAACATTATTTTGTCGTTTTGTGAGCGTGGCGCAATCTGAACCGTCCATCGTGTCTTGACACGAATTTTGGAGAGATCCAACGATGATTCAGCCTCGGTAGGATTTTTCTCCATATATGAGGGTCGGTTCCTCGTCCCCTCGGTTCGGAGGCTTGGTGCCGTTTAGCCGGGGTATGGAGTTAGATGTTTTGAAGCATCTTGGCTCTGGAGCGTCGCCACCCTCCGACCCAGTGGCTTGGCTGCTTAGCCTAGGCTGTTCAGTAGCTCGGCTAAGCAGACCGGTGGCAGGAAGCTCGAAAGGTACACGTGGTCAGATCTGGAGCGTCCATCATTGCGAGAATCACGAGGACTGGGTTCAGATCACGAGAAAATGTTATTTTGTCGTTTTGTGAGCGTGGCGCAATCTAAACCGTCCATCGTGTCTTGACATGAATTTTGGAGAGATCTGACGATGATTCAGCCTCGGTAGGATTTTTCTCCACATATGAGGGTCGGTTCCTCGTCCCCTCGGTTCGGAGGCTCGGTGCCGTTTAGCAGAGGTATGGAGTTTTGAAGGGACTCAGTAGCTCGGTTGCTCAGCCAAGATGCTCGATAGCCCGGCTCGGCAGACCGGTGGCTGAGTCGTGGACTTAAGTGATTTGAGGAGTCTTTGCTTTCGAAATGTCGAAACTCTCCGCTTGGCGCTTTGGCTTCTTAGTGGGCTTTTTAGATTCCCAAGGAAGCCCAACATCACACTAGGTTATAAGATCTCACTCCCCCACCCCCAAGTTCATTTCACTTTTTACTCCAAACTTTCACTTTCACTCTCTGCGTTCTCTGCTAGCGGCGATTTTTGCTCCAAGGCGGTTACGTTAGCTGTCGCGTGGGCCAGGCGATTTCCGGCAATCTTATTCCGACCGTGAACGTCACTTCAAGGTCAGTTTACTTGCCTTAACCTTTTTCTAGAGATGTCAGGGGTTGACTCGGGGAGTGCGGCCTCGTCCTCGGGCGATAGTGGTGCCGAGGAGAGGAGGCAGATGGAGATCCGAAGGAAGGGGAAGCAGGTGGCCGAGCCGTCTGTGGCCGAGGCAAAGAAGAAGAAGAAGAGGGTAGTGGCCCAATCTCCTGTAGTCGAGGAGATTGTGGAGAATCCGAGGCAAGCCCCTGAGATGGGCCGGTACCCTTGTGTACTGTCCGGGCATGCTGGGGTTAGGCAATACGAGGGCGACCTTATGAAGAAGGTGATCATAGGTCAGTCGGAAGTTTACGAAGAGAACAACCCGGTTCTGACCACTGAGGCTGACGAGATTGGATCGATGCTGTCCGAGCGGGACCTGCTCCGGATCAGAAAAGGGTTCGCCATCCCTCCGGAGTACAAGCTCATTCTCCCCGGCCCTGGGATGCGAGCGAACTCCAAGCTGTCATCGTCAGATATGTGCATGTTCGACTACGACTCTCTGAACGCCGGACTGCGCTTTCCCCTGCACCCTTTCATTCGTCAGGTCCTCAGGTGGTATTGCCTTGCGCCGACCCAATTTATGCTGAACACGTGGTGCCATGTGAACGCCTTCCTGCTGCAGTGCCGCAACACCGAGGTCGAACCGGACCTGAAGATCTTCCGAAGCATGTATCGGATAAACTGGATGCACAAGACCGAGCATCGCTACTACCTGGTGCCGAGGAAAGGCGTTCGGATTATAGAAAACCCGGACTCGATCAAAGGCTGGAAGGAGAAGTTCTTCATATTGAGGGAGCCGTCGATGCTGCAAGTTCCTAGCCGGTGGAAGGTAGAGGTGCCAAAGTTCGCGAGGGCCGACCCGGAACTGTCTGCAGCCGAGGAGGAAGTGGTGGGGAAGATCATGGCCCTCCCGATGTTGAGCTGGAGGGAGATGACCGAGGAGGTGCTACACAGGTCAGGCCTTAGTCCGATCGACCCGAGTACGCTCCTGACATCTCGCAAATTTTTTTCTTCAAGTTTTTAGCTCGTTTCATTAACTTTCAATTTGTTTGTTGTTTGGTACAGAAGCGCCGAAGATGGACTTTACGGCCATGATGAACCAGAGGGGTAAGGTGGCCGATGGAAGGAAGAGGAAGAGGCCGAGCACGACAGCCTCGTCAGGTCGGCCTCCCAAGGTAGCTTCGGCAGTTATTCTGCCTCCCCCCGTCGCTGAGGTCCCCTCGCCAACGGTGGTTGTTGTCGCCGAGTCTTCGGCTCTTGCTGCTTCTTCCGCGGCCGGTGAGGCCTTCGACGTCTCGGCGGCGTTGTCGCTTCAGGCTCCACCGCTGACCGCTGAGGCCGAGGTGATCTTGACCGAACAGCATAAGCAATTGTTCGTTCCGGACTGGCGGGTCAAGAAACACGATGGCTTCCTCGGGAATTCGCAGATGTCGATGCAGACCGTGAAGCACTTGGCGACCCCGAAGGACCGAGCCGCGCTGAAGGCGGGGACGGTTGGCGACGACACTTATGAGGTCGCCTGGTCGCTTGTATCGGTAAGTCGCGTGTACCTTTTCTGTAGAATTTTTTCAAGTCTTCTGTCCGGCACTCACTTTGTTCTATCTTTTCGTTTCGACAGGCTACTTGTCACTTCAACCACCTCCTTGAAGCGTTCGCCGAACAGGAGAAGTAGTTGAATGCCGCCTGTGATAAGGACAGGGTGGACAAGGTGAAGGCGGTTCGGCAGCTCGAAGCGGAGCAGAGGCGAGCCGATGGCTTGGAGGTCCGGGTCCCCGACCTTGAGGCGGACCTGGAGCGGACTAAGGGGCGGCTCGCCGAAGAGGTCTCCAAGGTCGCTAAGGCTACCGAGGAGCTGGCGGCATCGGCTAAGGCTCTGGCAGAGACGAAGGCGGAGAAGGACGCCTTGGCGACGAAGATCAGGGCCGAGGTGGAGGCCGAGGCGAAGGAGCATATGGCCACGAACATGGAGAGGTCCTACCAGAGGGCGCTCGACCATGTCAAGGACCGCATCCCCGGCTTTCAGCAGGTCGGCTACAGGCTGTGGCCCGGATCCGCACCAGATGGTGAGGAGGAGGAAGGCAAAGGTGACGAGGGAGAGGACGACGACGATGAGGAGGTGGTTGCCGAGGTGGATGTGACAAACCCCCAGGTCGGGGTGGGAGATGAGGGGCCGTCTGGCGAAGCGCCTGTGGTTGAGCCGACGACGTAGGTGGACCCCTGATCTCCTCGTCTTTTTGTAATCTTTTTTCTTCTTTTAAAAATGTAATGCCTCTTTGCGGACTGGCCACCGCTTCTTCCTTTATGAATGAAAATTTTATTTCTTATTTCAAATTTGTGCAAGTGTTTGGGTCGGTCCGTAGTCTCCCAATTTGTGACGTTCTTGTATTTCAGATCCTTGAACATGCCCCAAATACCGTAGCGGCTCGGAGTCGTGCCGAGCTGTTTAAGCAATCTCGCGAGGCTCGACTCGAGGGTGAGATCGATCTGATCTGGAGAGTGTCGCTCAATGTAGAGAAGAAGTACAGTGAGCTGCTGGTCGAGGTGCATCACCTACGAATAGTCGAGGAGGAGTTCTCGAAGAAGGAGGAGGAGCTAGCCTTGGTGCAGGCCGAGTGAGACGAGCTCGCAAAGAAGGTCGAGCAGCTGCAGAGGGTCACGATCGACAAGAGCATCGAGGTGACTAACTTACGTCGTATTATATCCGATAGTGCTGAGTGTCCCGGTTCGGCGAAACTCCCTCGATTCAAGATAATGGTTAAGGAAGACACTGTGAAAGACAGGATCGTTGAGCTCGAGGAAGAGGTGGCTCGACTGAAGCCTCAGCCCGTGAGGGCTAATGTCCGCAGCACCTCGTGTACTCGCAAGGAGATAGAGCGAGGGATCACCTTTTACGAGCTCACGACTCGTCGTCAAGTTATTGGTCGGACAGCAGCCGACGCACAAAGCGGAGTAGCTGTCAGCTCGAGTGGAGCCTCAGTCGGCGCCACCATTAGGATCAGCGGCGAGGCGGCATCCCAATTCGTCGGCCTAGAGACAAGCTCGGAGATGAAAAGACGGAAACCTCGATTGTCTCTAAATCGGAACGTCCCTGTTCCGAGGAGGCACTGAACGTGTTGCATCGAGCTTTAGACTTGCGTCGTTCTCCTTGTTGTAATGACATACCGTGTAAATTTGTTAAATCGTTTTTTCGCTGTAACTCTTTGCCTTGTAAATCTTTCACGTTGTTTTAATAAAATCGATGTTGCTTTGCTCATTGTTGTGCCGTAGTTGCCTTACTCGAACCATAAGGACCCCTAGTTATCTTCTTCGAGTGCTTTATCTGCAGAACTTTAGTTTTTTGTTCGGAGTATACCGAGGCGACTTTGCGCTTCCGAGGTGCGATAGCTCGGACTTCAGACTCAGTCCACGTGGCACAATCTAGACGGTCGATCATGATCGTGGTACGTATCACGAGGCGGGAGGCACGAGTTCCAAGAAAACACTATCTTGTCGTTTTGTGGACACGTGGCACGATCTGATCCGCTTATCAAGCCCTAGCACAGACTTTGAGGTGATCTAACGGTGAAACCGGTTCGGCAGAATTTTTCTCCATATACGAGGGTCGGTTCCTCGTCTGCTCGGCTCGGGGTGTTGAGTGAACGTGGTCGAGCCGATCGCTGGACCCCGAACCACCGTTAGAGTTGCTCGACGGTCGTGGGAGCAGTTCCGAATGGCGACCTGCTTCTAGCTCGCTTACGAGCGAACTTGCGAAGTAGAATCGAGCCAAGTGTTGGACTCCGAACCATCGGGTGAGTAGTTCAACGATTGTGGGAGCAGTTCCGAATGGCGACCTACTTCTAGCTCGCTTACGAGCGAATTTGCGAAGTAGAATCGAGCCAAGTGTTGGACTCCGAACCATCGGTAGAGTAGTTCAACGGTTGTGGGAGCAGTTCCGAATGGCGACCTACTTCTAGCTCGCTTACGAGCGAACTTGCGAAGTAGAATCGAGCCAAGTGTTGGACTCCGAACCATCGGTAGAGTAGTTCAACGGTTGTGGGAGCAGTTCCGAATGGCGACCTACTTCTAGCTCGCTTACGAGCGAACTCGCGAAGTAGAATCGAGCCAAGTGTTGGACTCCGAACCATCGGTAGAGTAGTTCAACGATTGTGGGAGCAGTTCCGAATGGCGACCTACTTCTAGCTCGCTTACGAGTGAATTTGCGAAGTAGAATCGAGCCAAGTGTTGGACTCCGAACCATCGGTAGAGTAGTTCAACGGTTGAGGGAGCAGTTCCGAATGGCGACCTACTTCTAGCTCGCTTACGAGCGAACTTGCGAAGTAGAATCGAACCAAGTGTTGGACTCCGAACCATCGGTAGAACGAAGAGTAAAGGCAGAGAGTTGTAAATAGTTTTACAAGTAAAATATGAGAAAGCTTTCTTTATTGACTAATGGTCAGCTGCTTCTAAAGTTGCGAGCCGTTGTTACATATGAGAAACAAATTAGAGAAAATACAGGGGGTAGGAGAGGAACGGTTCGACATCCTGAAATACTTAGAGAGGTGCCGGGGCACCTTCTTGGTACTTCAAAAGATGGTCGGCATTCCAGGTCCTAGGGATTTCTCTGCCTTCGTGGTCTCCGAGATGATAAGCTCCTGGCCGAACTACTTTCGTGATCCTATAGGGCCCCTCCCAATTTGGAGGCAGCTTGCTCTTCCGACTAGGGAAGGAGACAGCTAGCTTTCTGAGGACTAGGTCCCCTTCCTTGAGATCGGTAGGTCGGACCTTTTTGTTATACGCCAGCTCGATCCTCCTTCGATAGTTCTGTTGGCGGATTGATGCTCTTTCCCTCAGCTCATCTATCAGATCTAGGTTTGCCCGAAGGTCCCTGGCATTCTGTTCTTCGTTGTAGGCTACAAGGCGAGGAGAAGGTATTCCGACCTCCATAGGGATCACTGCCTCGGACCCATAGGTGAGGTTAAACGGGGACTCTCCTGTGGGGGTCCGTTTAGTGGTGCGGTAGTTCCACAGCACGTTGGGGAGCTGATCCACCCATAAACCTTTGGAGCATTTTTCCAACCTCTTCTTAATGCCGGCGAGAATCTGCCGGTTAGCATTTTCGACTTGGCCATTTGACTGCGAATGGGAGACGGAGGAGAAGCATCGCTAGATTGCGAGGTCTTCACACAGAGCTCGGAACGCGGCCCCAGTAAATTGGGTTCCGTTGTCAGTTACGAGGACTCAGGGAACACCGAATCGACAGATGACGTGCTTCCAGAAGAACTGGAGCACCTTGTTCTCTGTGATCGTTGCCAGAGGCTCGGCCTCTATCCACTTCGAAAAATAGTCGATCGCCACGATGAGGAACTTGAACTGGCCCGGAGCTGGAGGGAATGGCCCTAGTAAATCCATTCCCCACATGGCGAAGGGGATAGGACTTGATAGGGAGGCGAGCTGAGTTTGTGGGAGGCGATGAACGTTTGAATGCTTCTGACAAGAGTCGCATTTCCGAATGTGTCGCTCGGCGTCTCGGAGGATGGTAGGCCAGAAGTAACCGTAATTCAACACCTTCCGAGCTAGTGATCTGGACCCTGAATGTGCTCTGCCGATGCCTTCGTGGAGCTCTTGCAAGGCGTAGTCGGCTTGTTCTGGGGAGAGGCACCTCAAGTACGGCCTGTCGTCCACTTGTGAGAAGCAACGTTTGTACAAGATTCCCTCAACAAGAGTGTACCGTTCCGCCCTGGTCCTTACTTGGTGAGCCTCCTTAGGGTCATCAGGGAGGAACCCGTCCCTTAGGAATTCGACCAGCGGTTTCATCCAGTCATCTTGTAGTAGGACCAGCAGCGACTCCACCGAGTCGAGGGTCTCGTCTTCTATACTCGGTTTTAAGAGGACCTCGATTAAGACGGTCTGTTCGAGACCTTGGAGGGAGGATGAGGCTAACTTGGAGAGGGCGTCGGCCTGTGAATTCTCTTCTCGGGGGATTCGTCGGATGAGCGCTTCTTCGAACCGGGCCATGAGGGTTCGGACTTTAGCGAGGTACTTCGCCATCCGATCGTCCCGTGCTTCGTAATCGCCCAAGACTTGATTCACTACCAGTTGAGAGTCACTATGAATTAGGAGGCATTGTGCCCCTGCACTTCGGGCAAGCCCGAGGCCAGCGATTAGTGCTTCATACTCCGCTTCGTTGTTCGAGGCGTTGAAGTTCATGCGCAGGGCATTCTAGAGGATGAAGTCGTCTGGACCTGCCAAAATGATCCCAGCTCCGCTTCCCTCGTTGCAAGAGGAACCGTCCACAAAAACCGTCCAAATTGGAGGTCCGTTCGGCACCTGGCTGACCTCGGGAATGGTGGTCTCGACGATGAACTCCGCAAGGGCTTGAGCTTTGATCGCAGTTCGGGGCTGGTACGAGACGTCGTGCTGGCTTAGTTCGATGGACCATTTCATGAGGCGGCCAGAAGTCTCAGGTCTGTGGAGGACTTGTTTCAGCGGTTGGTCGGTAAGGACGACCACCGAATGGGACTGAAAGTAGGGGCGAAGCTTCCTCGCCGCCATGATCAGAGCGTACGCCATCTTTTCTGTCTTCGGTTAGCGAAGCTCGGCATTGTGGAGCACCTTGCTTACATAGTAGATGGGCCTTTGAGTTCGGTCTTCTTCCCTTACTAGAACGACACTGAGGGTCTGCTCGGAAGCGGCCAAGTAGAGAGAGGTACAAGGTTTCGCCCGAGATAGGCTTGCTGAGCAGAGGAGGATTGACGTGGTAAGCCTTTAGGTGGTCGAACGACTCCTGCTGCTGCTGCCCCCATTCGAAACCTTTAGCCCCTTTGAGAGCCTTGAAGAAGGGAAGGCATTTCTCCCCGGACTTGGAGAGGAAACGACCTATTGCGGCGAGGCGGCCTGTCAGCCTCTGAACTTCCTTAACATTCTTGGGCGGGGCCATGTCTAATATGGCCTGGATTTTCTCTGGATTAGCTTCGATTCCTCGCTGGCTGACCATGAAGCCGAGGAACTTTCCTGATGAGACTCCGAACGCACACTTGTTCGGGTAGAGCCTCATGTTGTGCTTTCTCAGTACGCCGAATGCCTCCTGCAGTCCGGCGACATGGTCGGTACCTCGGATGCTCTTTACAAGCATGTCGTCGACATACACTTCCATATTGCGACCTATTTGGCTCTGGAAGACCTTGTTAACAAGGCGCTGGTAAGTGGCACCAGCGTTCTTTAATCCGAATGGCATCACTCTGTAACAGTAGAGGCCCTGGTCGGTCACAAACGAGGTCTTCGGGATATTCGGGGGGAACATCCGGATCTGATTGTAGCCTGAGAAAGCGTCCAAGAGGCTGAGTGTTGTGCAATCTAGCTACCTAAATAAATAGATAAAACTAGACACAAATTAAAAACCTCGCAAGTGCACGAATCGATTAGAAAAGCGTAGCAATAGCAAGGGTCGATCCCACAGAGATTGTAGACTTTAACTTACTAATCAATAAAAAGAATAAGAATCATAAAGAGTTGTTTTAAAAGTCTAAAAGAAATAAAAAGATTAAAACTAAATTAAGAAGTGTTGAATCACAAATATTTATGAAATAGTTGTTGTGCAAATCTAGCTACCTAAATAATAGACTAACTAGACACAAATTATAAAACCTCGCAAGTGCACGAATCGAATCGTAGTAATAGCAAGGGTCGATCCCACAGAGATTGTAGACTTCAACTTACTAATCAATAAAACTAATAATAAAAGTGAATAAGAGTTGTCATAATATTCTAAAAGAACTAAAAGATTAAAACTAAGATGAGAGGTGTTGAATCACAAATATCTCTTGAATAGTTGGGTTGTTGATCTCCACCAATAGTTAGTAATGCTAAGTTACCTTCTGAATTTACTTCTAATTACTCATGTTGTTCACTTCAAGGGCATGGTATCTACTCCTTAAAGTATTGTTTCCCTAAACCAAGAATTAGGCATGGTATCTACTCTAATTCGTTTCTTTCTGTAAGTATCTAGCATGGTATCTACTAAGTTATACTTAACGAAAGCATAAGAACAGTGGAAACGAACAAACACTTAAAGTTCTAGAAATTGGTATCAGATCTAGATCCTCTAAGTTGATTGAACCAAGAACCCCTAAAGATTCCTTTGTTACAAATTATGAGCACGAGATTCGGTCGTCTCAATATGCTCATATAACAGATTCAGATAAATGACATCCGAACTTGAGCTTCCCAAGTTCTGTACGTCAGTCGACTGGCTCTCACCTCAGTCGACTGCTCTCAGTCTTGAGAACTAGTTTGACTATCATAAACCTATACCAATTCAATTAGATTCAATCAATAAGTAACATAGAAGAGTTCAGAAGAAAATAGCATTACATAACTACGGTTTCGATCTACCCAACCATGAAATTAGTTCCACATAATAATAACTTTATTGCTTAACAAGTTTGAATACATGATCAACATAAAAGAATAAAGAGAGAAGAAGAAATAAACTAATGGATTCCGGCAATATGGTCGACTGGCTGTCACACAGTCGACTGCCTTCTGGTTGCTGGATCTTCTCTCTCCTTCTTCGATGTTGATGGAGTGATGCTCTCGATGTTTGTTCAGGAACTTGGTGATTGAGTCGCTTCCCAGAGATACATCTGATGATCCCCTCTCTAAGTCGATCTCTTCTGATATTTATAGAGTACGGCTGAGAATTAGGGTTTCCACTTTTTTCAGGAAGATCCTTCTTTATTTGATTTGATGATTAATATCTTTCTCTTTTCTCCTTTCCTTCCTTATCTGTTCACCACGTCCTCTTAGAAATACCCTGTCTTTAGATTTGATTCGCTGCATAAAATCTTGATTCAAATAGATTTGAAATTAGATTCAGGTGTATCTTTGAAGATTTGATTTGTTTACTCCGCCGCAGACCAGTCGACTTATCTCTGACCAGTCGACTGAGTCGAGACTTCTGTAGATTTCCTCTTTGATCAGGCCAGTCGACTGCTCTTGGGAATAAGTCGACTGTGTCGAGAGTTGTGGAAAATCAGCTTCTCTTGTCCAGTCGCCTGTGTTGGGGAACCAGTCGACTTATCCTCTGCAGTTCTTTGTGTATTATCCTTGAAGTCCTGAAACTGCTTCGTTTTGCTGTTATAAGCTGTTTCCTATGGAAAAGAGAAAATAAGAGTTAAATACCATATATAGAGCTTTTAAATGTCTAATTATATTAAGATTATTGCTCTAAAAAGTGAATAATAATGTGTTCATCAAATACCCCCACACTTAGCTTTTGCTTGTCCTCAAGCAAAAAGTGAATTTATGAACAAGGGAGTAATAATCAGAATAAACTCAACCATCAAGATTTCTTATTATGTGGACATCAAAATGAAAAATATAAAACTACAAACAATTTCAGATAAAGTAAAATTGAACATACCCACTTTCTCTAGTGCAATTGTTCAGTCATAATCCCCAAACTTAATCATATTTGTCATGCGATTAGTGTAGTTATAGTATGCATCTACTCAGTCTGTGATTATCCCTTTTCTCTACTACAAATCCAGTAGCAAACTAGAGTTTTTTTTTTTTTTTTATTTTTTTTTTTTTTATTTTTTTATAGTCTCTTCTTTAAAGTTGTCACTTGTCTTTTGACGCGAGTGCAAACATTTGTGATGAATCCACCCGGTTACTCAACAAGTCACAAACTTTAAGTGCTTTGCATACTCATATTTCAAGTTGCCGTTTGACGTAAAGGTAAACATTTGTGATGAATACCCCTAGTTACTAAGCGCTCAAAACATTGGAGTAGACTGACTTTATTCAAATATATACATATATTGTATCACTCTATTTACTTAAACTCGATTTAGGACTAGATCTAAAGGGAATAATTATCAGAAAAAGCATCACATTTGTTTATTATGTATAATCGCATGACTCGCACAATTTTGTAGGGAATTATGAAACTCAACAATCCTAAAGTAAATAAGTATCCTTACTATTACTTTATAAGAAATTGTTTATCCTAAAAAAAATTCACAAGATTCCAAATATAACTAACTAATACCCCCACACTTAGATGGAACATTGTCCTCAATATTCGCACAAAACCTAAGATATAGGCATGTGTTACCATCTAGAAAGGAGAGACTGAAAAATAAAAATACAAATTAATAACTAAAAGAAATTAAAAGAAAGTGTAATTACTCCCCTAAAAAGTTGGGTTGCCTCCCAATAAGCGCTGTGTTTCATGTCTTCAGCTAGACATGATGAGTTCATGCAATGTATTGAATGGGTTGAAGATTCACATCTTCCTCGTGTGGCTGTAGACTCATCTCAATGTATGGCTTCGCCCTGTGTCCGTTCACCTTGAATGTTTGATTTCGTTCTTCGCTGTGAACTTCCAATGCACCATGTGGAAAGACTTTTGTGACAATATATGGTCCATACCATCTTGACTTGAGCTTGCCTGGAAAGAGTCTTAATCTTGAGTTGTAGATCAATACCTTTTGTCCTTCATAAAACTCCTTCCGTGCTAGTTGTTTATCATGGTACAACTTGGTTCTTTCCTTGTACAATTTTGCATTTTCATAAGCATCATGCCTCAATTCTTCAAGCTCATTTAGTTGCAATCTCCTTTTGTCACCTGCCTGTTTCATATCAAAATTGAACTTTTTGATAGCCCAATAAGCTTTGTGTTCCAATTCTACCGGCAGATGACATGCTTTTCCAAAGACCAAACGGTATGGTGACATGCCAATGGGTGTCTTGAAAGCGGTCCTGTAGGCCCATAAGGCATCGTTCAAGCGTAGCGACCAATCCTTCCTCCTTGTGTTGACTGTCTTTTCCAAGATGCTCTTGATCTCTCTGTTGCTAATCCCACCTGCCCACTGGTTTGAGGATGATATGGAGTTCCCACTCTATGTGTAATCCCATATTTCTTCATCAAAGAAGCAAATGGGTAGTTATTGAAGTGGCTCCCTCCATCACTTATTATTGCTCGTGGTGTACCAAACCTAGTGAAAATGTTCTCCTGCAAAAACTTGACAACAACTTTGTGATCATTAGTTCGTGAGGGGACAGCCTCGACCCATTTAGACACATAATCCACACCAACAAGTATATATAAATAACCAAATGAGTTAGGAAATGGACCCATGAAGTCGATTCCCCAAACATCGAAAAGCTCGATTACTTGTATGTTGTGTAGTGGCATTTGATTTCTAGAAGAGATGTTGCCTGTCCTTTGGCATTTGTCGCAAGTCCTGCAAAAAGAAAAAGCATCTTTGAATACTTTAGGCCAATAAAAACCAGATTGCAATACCTTAAGTGCTGTTCTCTTTGGCCCAAAATGTCCTCCACATGCATATTGGTGGCAATGTTGTAGAATACTCCTTTGTTCCTCGTCTGCCACACATCTTCTTATAATTTGATCAGAGCAAAATTTGAATAAATAAGGATCATCCCAATAATAGTGTTTGCTCAGATCCACCAATCTTTTCCTTTCCTGATGTGTCATACCTGGAGGAAAAACATGAGCAGTTAGAAAATTGACAATATCAGCAAACCAGGGGAACTGTTCAGAGAGTCCAGTTGACTGGTTGAAGGACCAGTCGACTGCCCCGAGAGTTTGAATATTTATTTCAAATAGATGTTCATCTGGGAAATTTTCATTCAGCGGGGGCACATTTCTTTCTTCCTCGTGCAGTAATCTGGACATGTGATCTGCCACCACATTGTCGCATCCTTTCTTGTCTCTAATCTCAAGATCAAATTCTTGAAGCAACAGCACCCATCTGATTAACCTAGGCTTAGCATCCTTTTTAGCAAACAAATATCTCAAAGCAGCATGGTCAGTGAAAACAATAACTTTAGAACCAATTAAATATGATCTAAACTTCTCTACAGCAAAAATAACAGCTAACATTTCTTTTTCGGTGGTAGAATAATTTAGCTGTGCATCGTTTAGAGTTCGAGAAGCATAGTAAATAACATGGGGTTTCTTATTGATTCTTTGACCTAAAACAGCCCCTAAGGCATAATCACTTGCGTCACACATGAACTCGAAAGGGTGGCTCCAATCTAGTGCCATGACTATAGGTGCAGAAATGAGAAGATTTTTCAATGTATTAAAAGCATTTGTACATTCTTCTGTCCATACAAACTCAACATCCTTAGCCAACAAGTCACAAAGGGGTTTGGAGATTTTTGAGAAATCTTTTATGAATCTTCTATAGAACCCTGCATGTCCTAGAAAACTCCTAATACCCTTAACTGTAGTGGGAGGGGGTAGTTTTGATATTATATCTATTTTGGCTTTGTCTACCTCTATGCCTCTTTTTGACACAACATGCCCCAAAACAATACCTTGTTGTACCATAAAATGGCACTTTTCCCAATTCAGCACTAAATTGCATTCTTCACATCTTTTAAGAACAAGCTGCAAATAGTTAAGGCACTCATCAAAACAAGATCCAAAAACACTAAAGTCATCCATAAATACCTCAATAAACCTTTCCACCATATCTGAAAATATGCTCATCATGCATCTCTGAAATGTAGCTGGAGCATTGCACAATCCAAAAGGCATCCTCCTGTAAGCAAAAGTACCAAAAGGGCATGTAAAAGTGGTCTTTTCTTGATCTTCTGGAGCAATAGCAATTTGATTATAGCCACTATAACCATCTAGAAAACAATAATGACTATATCCTGCTAATCTTTCTAACATTTGATCAATAAAAGGAAGAGGGAAGTGATCTTTCCTGGTTTCATTATTCAACTTCCTATAGTCAATGCATACCCTCCATCCTGTGGTTACTCTTGTTGGGATAAGTTCATTCTCTTCATTTGTTACCACTGTAACTCCACTTTTCTTAGGTACTACATGTATAGGACTTACCCATTTGCTATCTGAGATAGGATAGATGATGCCAACATCTAGTAGCTTCAAAATTTCTGCTCTTACCACTTCCTTCATGTTGGGGTTCAGCCTTCTCTGTGCCTCCCTGCTAGGTTTTGCATCGTTTTCAAGCAATATTCTATGCATGCATTTGGATGGACTTATTCCCTTGATGTCTGCAATGGTCCATCCTATTGCATTTTTGTGTTCTCGCAATACCTTCAGCAGCTTTTCTTCTTCCTGTGCATTTAAGTTTGCAGCAATTATCACCGGCAGTGTCTGGTTCTCGTCCAAAAATGCATGTTTCAAATGATCGGGCAGCTGCTTGAGTTCTATGTCTGGACGCTTCTGTACAGTCGACTGGTCCATGTCAGCAGTCGACTTGTTCTGGGTGTCTGGGTTTGGTCGACTGGTTAGAACACCAGTCGACTTACTCTGCTCATCAGTTGCCTGATCTGTAGAAGAACAATTTTTATCAGACACCAATTTTTCAAATAAAGGTGCAGGCTTACCTGAATATGACTGTGGAGTTTCAAGGTGATGTACTGTCTCTGCAATCTCCCAGTCATCGTATTCCTGTTCAACATGAGGTAAAGTTAGAGATTGAGTGATTGTGGCTTGTAGTGGTTCAACGCTATGTACCTGAAATGTTTGATCAACAATCTCCTGCACCACATCAATATTATAGCATTCATGATCATCTTGTGGTAATTTCAGTGTATCAAACATTTTAAATTTCACTTTTTCTCCGTTTATCTTCATACTTATAATGCCCTTTTTAACACAAATTTTTATATCAGCTGTACTCATAAAGGGCCTACCTAATATGATCGGTAGAGATGATGACATAGAAGATTCCTCCATATCTAACACAACAAAATCAGCAGGCAAAATAAAATCATTTACCTGAACTAGGACATCTTCTAAAATATCTCTAGGTCTTTTTATGCTGCGATCAGCCAATTGCAAAGTGATGGATGTTGGCTTGAGTTCCCCCAATCCAAGCTTTTCGTAAACAGAATAAGGAAGAAGGTTGATGCTTGCCCCCAAGTCTAGCAGTGCTTTTTCAAAGAAGTGCTCACCAACTTTGCAAGGAATGGTGAAACTACCTGGATCTTTCAGTTTAGGTGGTAATTTTCTTAATAAAACAGCACTCACTTCTTCTGTCAAGGCCACATCCTCCTTAACCTGAAATGTTCTTTTGTGAGTACAACAATCTTTCAAAAATTTGGCATACGAAGGAATTTGTTTAATAGCATCAAGTAGGGGAATATTAATTTCTACCTTTTTGAGAGTTTCAAAGACGTCAAATAAATGTTGTTCTTTCTTTTTATTGACTAACCTTTGAGGGAATGGTGGTGGAACTGTCCCTACTTTTTCACTTACCTTACTTGAACCCAAAGCTTTTGATGGTTGTGTATCTGGTTTGTCTGTGCAGTCGACTGGTTTGTAAAAACAGTCGACTGGTTTACTGACTGGCTTGTCTGTGTGTGTTTCAACCTTGTTATCAATTACCTTACCATTTCTTAAAGTAGTCACTGCTTGGAGTTGTTCTTGACCTCCTGGGTTTGGTATGGTTTGTGAAGGGAGTTCACCTGCCTTTCTTTCGCTTAGCTCTTTTGCAATCTGACCAATTTGGGTTTCCAACTTCTGAATTGCTTGCCCTTGTTGGTTGCTTGTTTGATGTTGTTGTTGGAGCAGTTGAAGAACAGTGGATTCAAAATCCAACTTCTTCTGTTCTGGAGCTGGTCTTTCAAACCCACTTCCCATCTGAGGGTTTCGTGCATGTCCTTGTGTGAATTGATTCCCTTGATTATTTTGATTATTGCTCCATGAGAAGTTTGGATGATTTCTCCATCCTGGGTTATATGTGTTCGAGTATGGATTGTTCTTTGGTGGAAACACTCCTCGACCCACATAATTCGCATGCTCCTGATCTGTGAAAGTAGACATGGGACATGTATCAGTTGTGTGATCTAAATGAGAACAAATTGCACACATTTCATTTGTTTGATTTTTAACTCCACCCATCGTCGACATTGCATTAACAAGCATATCAATTTTCTTATTCATGTTTGCCATTTCTAATTGAATGTTATTATTATTAGAGATCTCGTAAACTCCCTGTTTTTTCGTAGGTCCCCTTCTTGTTGAGAATTGTTGGGAGTTCTCGCTGAGTTCTTCAAAAAGTTCAATGGCTTTTTCTCCACTTTTCCTCATCAAAATTCCATTGCAAGCTGCATCAACAATTGCCTTGTTAGTGTCATTTAAACCTTCATAAAAAGCTTGTACCTGATCGTCCTTAGGCAGATTGTGAGTAGGACACTTGAGAAGCTTGCTCTTGAAGTCCTTCCATGCTTCGAAGAATAGATCTCCATCTTTTTGTTGGAAGAGTTGAATCTCCCTTTTTAACTGTTTGGTTTTCTGGGCTGGAAAGAATTCTTTCAAAAATTTTGTTGCCAATTGCTCCCATGAATTAATTGATCCTGGTTCCAAAGAATTATACCACAACTTAGCATTAAGTTTTAAAGAAAAAGGAAACAAGATTAACCTGATTTGTTCAGCAGTAAGCCCTTGGACGCTTTGTGTCCTGCAAAGATCGAAAAAGTCTTGCAAGTGAAGATGAGGCTCTTCATCTGGTTTGCCACTAAAGTGGGGAACCATACTAAGTAAATGAGGAGATAGGTGCATGTTCCCTGTGGCATTAGGTTGAAAAGCAATGCAGGAGGGTTGCTCAATATTCTTAGGAGTGAATTTGTCCTGCATTGGTACTCGATTTTGTATTTCTTCAGCCATTGTAGTCTGTGAGATTAGTCTCTGTGCAGTCGACTGTCTCCTGGTACCAGTCGACTGGTTGGCTGCAAAAAGTTTACCTAGTTTGTGCAAAGTTCGTTCTGTTTCTGCGTCAATAGGTAGTAGCTCTGGACGAAGTGATCGTCTACCGTGCATTCACCGAAGTCCTGTAACCTAAAAGAAAAATTATTAATAAAAGAAAAGAAAAACTAATAAAAATTCTACTGACTTGTAAGTTAAAATACTAAACAATCCCCGGCAACGGCGCCAAAAACTTGTTGTGCAAATCTAGCTACCTAAATAATAGACTAACTAGACACAAATTATAAAACCTCGCAAGTGCACGAATCGAATCGTAGTAATAGCAAGGGTCGATCCCACAGAGATTGTAGACTTCAACTTACTAATCAATAAAACTAATAATAAAAGTGAATAAGAGTTGTCATAATATTCTAAAAGAACTAAAAGATTAAAACTAAGATGAGAGGTGTTGAATCACAAATATCTCTTGAATAGTTGGGTTGTTGATCTCCACCAATAGTTAGTAATGCTAAGTTACCTTCTGAATTTACTTCTAATTACTCATGTTGTTCACTTCAAGGGCATGGTATCTACTCCTTAAAGTATTGTTTCCCTAAACCAAGAATTAGGCATGGTATCTACTCTAATTCGTTTCTTTCTGTAAGTATCTAGCATGGTATCTACTAAGTTATACTTAACGAAAGCATAAGAACAGTGGAAACGAACAAACACTTAAAGTTCTAGAAATTGGTATCAGATCTAGATCCTCTAAGTTGATTGAACCAAGAACCCCTAAAGATTCCTTTGTTACAAATTATGAGCACGAGATTCGGTCGTCTCAATATGCTCATATAACAGATTCAGATAAATGACATCCGAACTTGAGCTTCCCAAGTTCTGTACGTCAGTCGACTGGCTCTCACCTCAGTCGACTGCTCTCAGTCTTGAGAACTAGTTTGACTATCATAAACCTATACCAATTCAATTAGATTCAATCAATAAGTAACATAGAAGAGTTCAGAAGAAAATAGCATTACATAACTACGGTTTCGATCTACCCAACCATGAAATTAGTTCCACATAATAATAACTTTATTGCTTAACAAGTTTGAATACATGATCAACATAAAAGAATAAAGAGAGAAGAAGAAATAAACTAATGGATTCCGGCAATATGGTCGACTGGCTGTCACACAGTCGACTGCCTTCTGGTTGCTGGATCTTCTCTCTCCTTCTTCGATGTTGATGGAGTGATGCTCTCGATGTTTGTTCAGGAACTTGGTGATTGAGTCGCTTCCCAGAGATACATCTGATGATCCCCTCTCTAAGTCGATCTCTTCTGATATTTATAGAGTACGGCTGAGAATTAGGGTTTCCACTTTTTTCAGGAAGATCCTTCTTTATTTGATTTGATGATTAATATCTTTCTCTTTTCTCCTTTCCTTCCTTATCTGTTCACCACGTCCTCTTAGAAATACCCTGTCTTTAGATTTGATTCGCTGCATAAAATCTTGATTCAAATAGATTTGAAATTAGATTCAGGTGTATCTTTGAAGATTTGATTTGTTTACTCCGCCGCAGACCAGTCGACTTATCTCTGACCAGTCGACTGAGTCGAGACTTCTGTAGATTTCCTCTTTGATCAGGCCAGTCGACTGCTCTTGGGAATAAGTCGACTGTGTCGAGAGTTGTGGAAAATCAGCTTCTCTTGTCCAGTCGCCTGTGTTGGGGAACCAGTCGACTTATCCTCTGCAGTTCTTTGTGTATTATCCTTGAAGTCCTGAAACTGCTTCGTTTAGCTGTTATAAGCTGTTTCCTATGGAAAAGAGAAAATAAGAGTTAAATACCATATATAGAGCTTTTAAATGTCTAATTATATTAAGATTATTGCTCTAAAAAGTGAATAATAATGTGTTCATCAATAGTTGGGTTTAGATCTCCACCAATAGTCAGTAATGCTAAGTCACCCTCTGAACTTCTTCTTATTACTCATGTTTGTTCCCTTCAAGGGCATGGTATCTACTCCTTAAAGTACTGTTTCCCTAAGCCAAGAATTAGGCATGGTATCTACTCTAATTCGTTTCTTTCATTGAGTGTTTAGCATGGTATCTACTAAGTTGCACTTAAAGAAAACATAAGATCAGTGGAAACGAACAAACACTCAAGGTTCTAGAAATTAGTATCAGATCTAGATCCCTTAAGTTGATTGAACCAAGAACCCCAAAAGATTCCCTTGTTACAAATTATGAACACGAGATACGGATCGTCTCAATATGCTCATATAACAGATTCAGATAAATGGTAATGCAAACTTGATATTCTCAAGCTCTGTATGTCAGTCGACTGGCTCTCACCTCAGTCGACTGCTCTCAGAGCTTCGAGAACAAGTTTGATCATCATCAATCTATATCACTTCATTCAGATTCAATCAATAAGTAAAATAGAAGAATTCAGAAGAACATAGCACTACATAACTATGGTTTCAATCTACCCAACTATGAAATTAGTTCCACATAATAATACTTTTATTAATCAACAAGTTCAAATACATGACGAACATAAAAGAATAGAAGAAGAAGAAATAAACTAATAAAGTCCGGCAATGAGGTCGACTGGCTGTCACACAGTCGGCTGCCTTCGAATACTTGATCTCCTATCTCCTTCCTTGATGCCGATAAAAGTGCTTCTTGTTGATGACTCTGGAACTTGTGATTCGGTGATTAGGAACGTGGAAGAAGATCCCCTCATTCATGCTTCTTGGTTGGTATTTATAGAACACGGCTGAGGAATTATGGTTTCTCCTTTTTCAGGAAAGTCCCTCTCTTTTTTATTATTTCTTTCCTTATTTGATCGGCAATTTATATCTTTCTCTTTTCTTCTTTTATTCCTTATCTGCTAACCACGTGCTCTTGCCAATCCCCTGTCTCTGGCTTTGATTCGTTGGAGAAGTTATTATTCGCATGTAGCCTGGGTTTGGATAGATTTAGATTTAGATTCGGCTGCATCTTATTCTTTTACTCCGCCGCATACCAGTCGACTGCCTTGGATGTAAGTCGACTGGTACTGAGACTTCTGTGGCTTTACGATTTCTCGGTCAAGTCGACTGGTGTTTGGGGAAGTCGACTGTGCCGAGGCTTAGCAAACTCTCTATCTGGTCGACTGCTGAAGAGCCAGTCGACTGTTGCTTCTGCAGTTCCCTGTATATTATTCATCAGTCTGTATTCGTCTGGAATCTGCTTCGTTTTGCTGCTTTTGGTTATTTCCTATTGAAAAGAGAAAATAAGAGTTAAATACCACATATAGAGCTTTTACATGTGCATTTATAATAAGATTATTGCTCCTAAATGTGAATATTCTTGTGTTCATCACTGAGGAGCTCATGTCCCGAAGTTGCGTCGATGAGGGTGTCGATGCTTGGAAGAGGGAAGGGGTCTTTGGGACAGGCCTTGTTCAGATTAGTGAAATCGATACATATCCTCCAGGTCCCGTTCGACTTCTTGACCATGACTACATTGGAAAGCCATTCCGGGTAGTTAACCTCCTGTATGAACCGGGCCTTTAGGAGCTTGTTCACCTCTTCTTTGATGGCTTGCTGCCGCTCGGGAGTGAACTTGCGCCTCTTTTGTTGGACCGGTTTGGACCCCGGCTCAACGCTGAGGCGGTGGACCAAAAACTCCTCGGAAATTCCCGGCATATCAGCGGCGGACCAGGCAAAAAGGTCGCGGTTACCGCGGATGCACTGCACTATGTCGGAACATAGAACAGAAGGGAGGGTCTTGCTGATGAAGAACTTTTTGCTCGGGTCATCCTCCGAAAAGAGCACCTCTTCCAGTTCGTCCACCGGCTCAGACGTTGGTCGAACGGCCTCCTGGGGGATTTCTAAAGTTTCGAGAAAAAGGACCGGACCCCCGGTGGAAGTCATGTAGCACTTCCGGGCCATTTCCTGACTGCCGTTGACCTCCCCTACTCCTGCCCGGGTAGAAAATTTCATCTTGAGGTGGTAGGCCGAGGGAACGGCTTCTAGGGCAGCTAAGCCGGATCGGCCTAGGATGACGTTGTATGCAGCTGGGACGTCGACGACCGTAAAGTCCATCGGCTCGGTCCGGGTGGTAGGAGTTTTGCCAGCAGTTACGTCGAGGGTTATCACCCCTTCGATAGTTACTGGCACTCCCGTGAACCCGTGGAGAGTGTAGCCGGCCGGTTTGAGACGGTCCCTAGGTAGATGAAGACCTCGGAAGGCTGAGAGGAAGTGGATGTTCACGGAGCTTCCGTTGTCTACTAGGATCCTCTGCACTTTGAAGATCGCCATACAGAGATCGATAACAATGCATCGCAGTGGGGAGTCCTAACCCCTTCGAAATCTTCATCTGAGAATGTGATCGGGACACCGAAGCCTTTTGGGGGAGGGGCGCTGTGAACAGAATTAACCTCTCGGACGAATGCCTTTCGAGAAGAGTTGGAAGAGCCTCCCATGGGGCCTCCATGGATAAGGTGTAAGACTCGTTCCTCCTCGAACTCGGGGGTTTCATCGCGTCGCTCGGAACGCTTGTTAGCCCCCCGAGGCGGAGGAGTGGTGCGATCGGCCCGATCATTTGCTCTCACAAACTTGGCCAACTGCCCCCTCTGGATGAGGGCCTCTATCTCGTTCTTCAATGCCCGGCAGTCGTTGGTGTCGTGGCCATGATCCCGGTGGTAACGGCACCACTTCTCCTTGTTCCTCTTCTTGGCTGGGGTGTTCATCCTCGGAGCAGGAAGTATGACACCTTCCTTCTCGACTTCCATCAGGATGGTGGAGACGTTGGTAGTGAGAGGAGTAAATTTCTCGAACCTGGGGGGAGGGCGGTGCTGACCGCTATTATCCCTCTGCAACTTTTTGGCTCCTTCCTCTTCAGTTGTCTTTCTCTTCGTCCCGGAGGCAAATCCTCCGAAGCCCGGGAGGCATTCGGCCTCCTCCGCCCGAATATATTTTCGCACCTAAGGAGAAGGTCGGCAAAGTTATGCAGGGGATTTTTGGCGAGGGACGAACGAAGGTTGGAATTGAGGACGTTGGATTGGAATGCGACGGTTGCCACTGATTGGTCGAGAGAGGCGATGGACCTGACCTCTGCGGTAAACCTCCTCACGTAGTCCCTCAACTTTTCTCCCCTCTCCTGATGGAGGTGGAGTAGCGAGATGCTGGTCTTCTCCGTGCATCTGCTACTCACAAAGTGGGTTATGAAGAGCATTTCGAACTGCTCAAAAGAAAAGATGGAAGAGGGGGCGAGCCGGGAGTACCATTCTCGAGCCGAACCCTTAAGGGTGGCGGGGAAGGTTTTGCAGAGCATGGCGTCGGAAGCTTGGTGGATTAGCATCAAGGTCTTGAAGCTTTCGACATGGTCAACGGGGTCCGACTCCCCCGAATAAGTTTCAAACTGCGGAGGCTTGAAACCCCTCGGGATGGGAGCCTCCATGATGATCCGGGAGAAGGGAGGTCTGCCGGGGCGGACGGTCCTTCCTCTCGACTCTTCCTCCTTGTCCATTCGACCGATGCGTCTCTCCATCTCGTGGAGACGGCGGTAGAGAGCATCGTCCCTCCGGTGGTAGTCAAACGAGCCCCTGGACTCGTCTTCATAGGAAGGGGAGCGGGGACTACGACGGCGGTAGTCTTGGGAGCCGCGAGGACTATGGTTGTGTTGTTGGTGATTAGGAGCCGGAGGAGGTGTTACGGACCGGGGACGAGGACTTAGGACCCGTGGGGGTGTCGGAACCCTTTGGGCATTATTGTTGTTGGGGCGAAGGTTGAGGGCCTGCAACACTGTTGCCTGGAATTGTAGGAACTCAGCACGAGTGATGGGTGCCTCATCATTCCTCGGATGACGCCGACCAGCGGGGGAATGTGGTCTCCTCCTATGACACTCGGGGGATTCCCTCCGTCCCCTTTGGTCCGGGGACCTCCTGCTATCTCGGTGGTGAGGAGATCGCTCACCCGGATGTTGTTGGCGGGAGACTCCCTCTCGGGCCCGCTTCTCATCCAGGCGGCGGCAAAGATCCTTATCCTTTTGCCGATTTAGAACGGTATTGCAGAGGTCGGAAACTCGAGGATGGTGGGAGGCCATGGAATCCGAAGAGGCATTGTGGATGGATACGTGGTCCGGATGGAGAGGTTGTTTTTGCGGGTCGGGGTGCGAGACCCCTGCGCCGGCATTTGAAGGACCGGGGGGACCATTAGGAGGTTGCTGATTTGGGAGAGGAGGCAGATCCTCGGTTTGAAGCGGAAGTTGCCCCTGTTGATGAGCGGGTTGGAAGGGGACTTCTTGTTGCTGATCTGGATTAGGACCACGATTGGATCCCCTGGATCTTACTTTTCTGGGCGGCATGACTGGAGGAGATTTCACCAACGGGAAGAGGGGAGGCTGCTATTCGTATATTTCCCACAGACGGCGCCAATCTGTTACCACTGAATCTGGTGTGGGGGTAAACAGATAGAATTTGTGGACTCGTAGAAAACCTGAATTGCAAACACCCAACCTGTTCCGCCGGAGTTCGATCGCTGACTCCCTCCATTCACCTGCAGGGAAGTGCGAGACACCGGGGTTGATCCCGGCGACGCACCCTCCGACGCTCTAGTCAGTAACCATGAATGATTAAGAAAGAGCGTTAATAGGAAAAAGAGTGATTACCCTGTAACAGTGGTAGGTGGGGGGTATTTATAGCCGCCTTAGGGATTAGATTCGGAAGGTAGTAATTCCTGTGATCTGATAAGGAGTAAAATTCTCATAACCAGATTAGGAATCTATTACCCCTAATTCCCGGTGGGAGGATAATGGCAAATCAGGCCCATTGATTTGGCCTAATCAGAGACCCTGATTCTATCCAGCCGGACTGGGTCTGAATCGGGTCGGGACCCGTATCCAGCTGAGGTGGATTCGTTCGCGGGTTATCGGATCTGTGAGAAGGAGATCCAGTACCCGTTTCGAACCCATCTGTATGTGAGATTACCGTTTTACCCCTGGGCTTCAAGATTCGTGCTCGATTTGGGCGGTTCCGATTTAACCCCACTTTTAGCCATATCAACTAATTAGACAGAACATTATTATGTAGAGTACTATATTTTGGGGCCTTCGGCACTAGTAACACTTATAGAATGTTCAACTCTGAGAAACAACAACGATTTACAAAATTTCAAATTATGAGAATGAAGTAGGATAAGGTGCAACCGAGGAGAGTTCAGGGCAATATTATACCTTTCTGAATTGCAGCCAGGGAATGCATATAGTACTTATCTAAAGGGAGAAGCATATCAGCATCACTGCACTTTGGAAATTAATCTTCCATGGATTCTTATTTATCGTTTAGCCTTTCTTTTGTTTGGAGTTTTGACAGGTATGTGCTTCTTGGTATTTGCAGTTTTATTTCAAGATTGAATTTCTGATATTACCAATTTATTTATTGTCATGCAACAATTCCTATTGTGTACCAAGTCCAATGTAATTCATCACTTTCAAGAGAGTGATGAATTATTTTAGAGAGGAGGTGAATTATCATCCGTTTTTTGCTTGATTCTCATATTTGCTTTAACTTCTTCAAAAGATTTGATGTGTTTTTCCAATTCTACATATAAAGGTTGTGATTGGAAGGATTGTATTGTTCTATTTGTTTGTCTCTTAGCTTTAATGCGTGTATGAGAGTTGAATATAATATTCCATAGCTAATT
Organism: Hemerocallis citrina; assembly: GCA_017893485.1. Lineage (NCBI taxonomy): Eukaryota > Viridiplantae > Streptophyta > Magnoliopsida > Asparagales > Asphodelaceae > Hemerocallis > Hemerocallis citrina. Next base: position 205,123,200 of record CM030365.1, read on the forward strand.
TATCGTTTTATCTTTTTCTAGATCTTTTGCCATAATCATCGTTCACTCGTACCAGTAATTTGGGACTAAATATGAGAGCCATTTTTTCTATGTTAGTTGAGTAGGGAGTTTTGTTTAGACTTGTTGAGAAGATGCATTATCAGATACAAGTGTGAGAGACCATGCTTTCCATTTCATTACTGAATCATGTTACTTTCCTTTTTCCGTATATATGTATTATTGGCTAAGAATTCATTGAGTTTTCCACTTTTACACAGACAAAAGAAGATGGAAGAGCTTTTCCTATTAGCAACAATTCAGCGTCTATAGTAGATTGCCTCCTTCATGAAGCCAAGGACAGAGGAGGTTTATACACTTGCAGGCCAGCTTGGACATTCTATAGTAGAGGCAAAGAGCTAAAGATGATTGGGTGTATCTGTGTATAGATACTTATAGAATTTGTAGTTTAAACTATTTGTAAGATTGATCTCAATTTCAAGTTCATTTTATTCTTTTTTTTTTAACCACTCATATTCATTTTATATGACAATATTCGAATATTGTACTTGTATTCCTACAACTTGATACTCTAAACTTGGCTAAGGATATATTAAATATATTGATTTTTTTATATACTGTATTATTTCTTCAATTCCGAGTTGTTGATATGTTAAATCTTTGAATCTTCTTATATTTGTGCATATATATAAATAACTGCAAAAAAAAAAAAAAAAAACTATACCGGCGTTTGTAAAACGCCGGTATAGCTATTATACTGAAAAAAAAGCAAACAAAAAGGGACCTACAGCGGCGTTTTCCAATGGAAAACGCCGCTGTAGGTAGCGGGCTTTACCAGCGGTTAATAAAAACGCCGGGGTAGACCCCATTTCTACTGCGACGCCTTCTTCCCCGGCATTTCCACCGGCATTTTTACAAATGCCGGTATGGTCTACACCAGCGTTTAAAAATGCCGGTGTAGGCCAAAATAAACGCCGGTGTATCATGTTTGTGTTGTAGTGCCAGAGAGGTACATTACGAGAGGTCTTCCGCTTATTCCTCTGATCCATTAACACTTCAGATGAAAGTTATGTCCACACTGAGGGACAGAGAGCGTTATGGTAGTGTGCGTGGATTGAGTTTAAGATCAACATCCTCTCAAGTCTTTGGTCCTTGTACATCTACTGTCGGGCTTGTCCGCAGTAAGAACGTGCCTGAGTTGAGAGCAGAGGTGCAACAACTTAGAGAATTTCTTGTAGCTGTAATCAGGCAACAAAATCTCAACGGTGAAATTTCATTACAAACACTGGTAATATAACTTATCTTTTTCTTGTTGAAGTAAACTAAAATTTGGAAGGTAACAAAGTTTGTATAAGCTGTGTTGCCGCTAAATTCGATGTGGGGGCAAACAGATAGTATTTGTGGATTCTTGGGGAAACTTTGAATAGCAAACCTGTATACCTGTTTCGCCGAAGTTTGACCGTTGCTCCTGCCGTACACCTGCAAAAAGTGCGAGACACCGGGGTTGTTTCCAGCGATGCACCCTCCGACGTTCAAGTCAGTAATCAGAAGTGATTATGAAAGAGCGTAAAACTGGAAAAAGATTGATTACCTCTTAATGGAGATGAATGGGGGGTATTTATAGGCATCTTAGGGGATCAAATTAGGCATGTAATTCCTGTGTATAGATAAGGAATGTAATCCCTAAATTCCAGTGAAATGATAGATATGAATCAGGGTCGTTGATTAGGATTAATCAGAAACCCTAATTCTATCCTAATGGACCGGGTTTGCTGCGGATTGAAACCCGCACTCAGTTGGGGTGGACTCGTTCGTGGGTCATTGGATCTTTGAGGGAGAGATCCAGTACCCGCTTCAGGCCCAAGAATAGGTAAAATTACCATTTTACCCCTAAGCTTTAAGATTCGTTCCTGATTTGGACGGTTCTGATTTAACCCCATTTTTTAGCCATATCAAGAGCCCCCCACTCCCGAAGACTGAGCTTGATCAGCCTTTGAGGAGTAGTTTTATTGTTTTAATGGCTAGGGGAGTTGTATCGGAGTCCAAATGGAAGGTTTTGAATCTTTGCAGGGGGTAGTATGGTCATTTTTTGAGTTGGTTGCGTTCCAAGTTGATTTGGAGCTCTCCTGGTGATTTGGTGATTTTTATCTACCTTTTCGTAATATTTACTTAATTTTTGCGAAGTGTCGATTTGTCGTTCGGGGGTCTTAATAAATGGTCCTAGGCGATAATTATCCACTCGGGGATTCAAAAATATTTCCCCGAATTTTTAATTATTTCCTAGGATTTTTAACTAATTTTTCCGAATTTTTAATCATATTTCCGCAATTTTTTAAGTAAATAAAACGATTTTAATAAATAAAATACCGAATTATTGCGTGGCGCGATCTGAACTGTTGATCTTGAGCGAGCGCGAAATTCTGGAAGATCGGGTGGACGCAGTTGCTCGGCTACATTTTTCTCGCTTTCGTGGGTTGGATGGGCACTTGCTCGGAATCCGAGCGAAGTGGCTCGGCTCTTCCTCCGCGCAAGTGGCTCGGATCGCCAGTCGCTCGGTTCGGAATACCGAGCGATGTGGAGCGATCTGGACCGTTGGATCTTGACGCGAATCCTGAGACTGGAGCGGTTCCCAAGAAAACACTATCTTGTCGTTTAGTGGACGTGGCACAATCTGGATCGTCGATCATCTGAGGCGCGAATTTCGTGATGATCCAACGGTCGGGGACGCTCGGGAGCAATTTTCTTTACTTTCGTGGCTCAGATTGGCACTTGCTCGGAATCCGAGCGATATAGCTGGGTTTTTCCCCCAGACAAATGGCTCGGATCGCGTGTCACTCAGTTCGGAACGCTGAGCGACGTGGAGCGATCTCAGCCGTCTGATCTTGGCGCGAATCTTGATGCTGGCTCAGTTTCCAAGAAAACACTATCTTGTCGTGTAGTGGTGCTGGCAAGATCTGAGCCGTCTGATCGAAATATAGCACGAATCTTGAGGAGAAAGTTGTTTTTCTCCATTTCGTAACTCGGATTGGCACTTGCTCGGAATCCGAGCGATATAGCTCGGTTTTTCCCTCGGACAAATGGCTCGGATCGCGTGTCCCTCAGTTCGGAATGCCGAGCGACGTGGAGCGATCTCAGCCATCTGATCTTGGCGCGAATCTCGATGCTGGCTCAGTTTCCAAGAACACACTATCTTGTCGTGTAGTGGCGCTGGCAAGATCTGAGCCGTCTGATCGAAATATAGCGCGAATCTTGAGGAGAAAGTTGTTTTTCTCCATTTCGTAGCTCGGATTGGCACTTGCTCGGAATCCGAGCGATATAGCTCGGATCGCTTGTCGCTCGGGGGTTAGATGCGAGGGGGGTGGGGCGATCTCAGCCATCTGATCTTGGTGCGGATCTCGATGCTGGCTCAGTTTCCAAGAAAACACTATCTTATCGTGTAGTGGTGCTGACAAGATCTGAGCCGTCTGATCAAAATATAGCGCGAATCTTGAGGAGAAAGTTGTTTTTCTCCATTTCGTAGCTCGGATTGGCACTTGCTCGGAATCCGAGCGATATAGCTCGGTTTTTCCCTCGGACAAATGGCTCGGATCGCGTGTCACTCAGTTCAGAACGCCGAGCAACGTGGAGCGATCTCAGCCGTCTGATCTTGGTGCGAATCTCGATGCTGGCTCAGTTTCCAAGAAAACACTATCTTGTCGTGTAGTGGCGCTGGCAAGATCTGAGCCGTCTGATCGAAATATAGCGCGAATCTTGAGGAGAAAGTTGTTTTTCTCCATTACGTAGCTCGGATTGGCACTTGCTCGGAATCTGAGCGATATAGCTCGGATCGCTTGTCGCTCGGGGGTTAGATGCGAGGGGGTGGGGCGATCACAGCCGTCTGATCTTGGTGCGGATCTCGATGCTGGCTCAGTTTCCAAGAAAACACTATCTTGTCGTGTAGTGGTGCTGGCAAGATCTGAGCCGTCTGATCGAAATATAGCGCGAATCTTGAGGAGAAAGTTGTTTTTCTCCATTTCGTAGCTCGGATTGGCACTTGCTCGGAATCCGAGCGATATAGCTCGGATCGCCTGTCGCTCGGGGGTTAGATCCGAGGGACGTGGGGCGATCTCAGCCGTCTAATCTTGGCGCGAATCTCGATGCTGGCTCAGTTTCCAAGAAAATACTATCTTGTCGTGTAGTGGTGCTGGCAAGATCTGAGCCATCTGATCGAAATATAGCGCGAATCTTGAGGAGAAAGTTGTTTTTCTCCATTTCGTAGCTCGGATGGGCACTTGCTCGGAATCCGAGCGATATAGCTCGGATCGCTTGTCGCTCGGGGGTTAGATCCGAGGGGGGTGGGGCGATCTCAGCCGTCTGATCTTGGCGCGGATCTCGATGCTGGCTCAGTTTCCAAGAAAACACTATCTTGTCGTGTAGTGGTGCTGGCAAGATCTGAGCCGTCTGATCGAAATATAGTGCGAATCTTGAGGAGAAAGTTGTTTTTCTCCATTTCGTAGCTCGGATTGGCACTTGCTCGAGCTCGGATCGCCTGTCGCTCGGGGGTTAGATCTGAGGGACGTGGGGCGATCTCAGCCGTCTGATCTTGGCACGAATCTCGATGCTGGCTCAGTTTCCAAAAAAACACTATCTTGTCGTGTAGTGGTGCTGGCAACATCTGAGCCGTCTGATCGAAATATAACGCGAATCTTGAGGAGAAAGTTGTTTTTCTCCATTTCGTAGCTAGGATTGGCACTTGCTCGGAATCCGAGTGATATAGCTCGGATCGCCTGTCGCTCGGGGGTTAGATCCGAGGGACGTGGGGCGATCTCAGCCGTCTGATCTTGGCGCGATCTCGATGCTGGCTCAGTTTTCAAGAAAATACTATCTTGTCGTATAGTGGTGCCGGCAAGATTTGAGCCGTCTGATCGAAATATAGCGCGAATCTTGAGGAGAAAGTTGTTTTTCTCCATTTCGTAGCTCGGATTGGCACTTGCTCGGAATCCGAGCGATATAGCTCGGATCGCCTGTCGCTCGGGGGTTAGATCCGAGGGACGTGGGGCGATCTCAGCCGTCTGGTGCGAGTGCCGAGCTGCTTTACTTAGGTCGAAACGTTGCTTCTTTTGCTAATAGTCGTGTCTCTTCATTACTTAGCCGTTTGGGCTTTTGTAACGGTTCAAGGGAGGCCCAAGAGTGGCGCCCTTACGTTACAAAGCCCAAGAGGCGCCATTTTTACTATAAGTTTTCACCCCCCCAAAGCTTCATCTCATTTTTCACTTTCACTTTCTCACTCTTGATTTTCTCTCGCAAGCGAAGTCTTTAGCTCTCGAGTGGCACTGCTAGCTGTCGCGGCCAGGCGTTTTATTCTTCGGTGAACTTTCCGACCGTAATTGTCACCTCAAGATCAGTATCTATCCCCATCTTTATAAAAATGGTTAAGATTTCTTCTACGAACGAGACCCCCTCCTCGGACGCTCACACCAACCGAGAGGTTAGGCCGAGCAAAGACAAAGGGAAGAGGGTCGTGGAGCCGACCGAAGGGACTTTGGTCTGAACGAACGAAGACGGGGAGATTGCCGAGCCTCTATAAGAGGTTGAGGTCCGTTCGTCCAAGGGCAAGGGTGTGGAGACGATCATTGAACATCCGAAAACGGCAGGGGAGCTGGGTCGGCAGCCGATCGTTTTGTCGAGCGTCGGCGGTGTGCGGAGCTATTCTGAAGAATTATTGGAGAAAGTTACACAGGGCACCGTGAAGTCAGTCGAGGAGAACGAGCCGAGGGAAATATCCGAGGTGGACAATATCTCTTCGGTCCTAACCGAGGCGGATCTGCATCGGATACGGAGTGGATTCCAGATCCCGGCAGAGTACGGACTTCTGCTCCCTAGCCCCGGCTTCCGAGCGTGCACCTCGTCCTCGGCTGATGTTTGTGTCTTTCCTGCCGATTCACTGAATGTCGGACTACGTTTGCCGCTGCACCCCTTTGTGGTAGAGGTGCTGCAGTGGTACGGCTTGTGTCCAGCTCAGCTAATGCCGAATACTTGGCGGCATGTGATGGCGTTCGTTCTCCAGTGTCAGGAGGTCGGCGCCGAGCCGAATATGTTCATTCTACGGAGCCTCTACCGACCTTGTCAACCGAGCAAGAACGAGCAAAGGTATTACCTCTCGCCGAGGAGGGGCGTGAAGCTGATCGAAAACCCGGATTCGGTTAAGCATTGGAAGGAAAAGTACTTCCTCATCCGAGCTCCCAAGCCGTGGGAGATACCGACGGTGTGGTCGAAGGACGGTCTACCGAAGCGGGCGAAGAAAGAGCCCGTGCTCAGCAATGAGGCGGCGGATATCGTGGAAAAGTTGCTCGCTCTTCCGACGCTCAGTTGGAAGGATATTACGGAGGAGGCATTGTTCCGAGGGGGTCTCAATCCGATCAATCCCAGTACGATTCTTTTATTCTGTTTTCGCTTTCAAAGTTTTTGAAAACTTTTCTAACTTTTTCAGCTCGGTTTGTGCAGAATCCTCCGGCATGGATTACAAAGCTCTGATGGAGAAGGGCCGAGCGTCAAGGGAGGAGGAGATGAGGAAGAGGAAGAGGACCGTATCCGGTCCTCAAGGCGGCCGAGCGCCCAAAGTATCATCAGTTTCTCCGACCCCCAAACGCCCAGTGATTGAGGCTACTGAGCCCGAGGCCGAGCAAGGCCCGATCACGCTGACCATCTTATCTGCTTCGGATGTGCCGATCCCACCTCCGCAGATGGATGCTCCGGGATCTTCTAGCGGAGCGTTCAACATCGGCGCGCTGATGGCTCTCGAGGTTCCGCCGCTCACTGCCGAGGCCGAGCGGATTTTGACGGAGGAGCACAAGCGCATCTTCGTCCCCGATTGGAGGGTGATGAAGGTCGACGGGTTCTTGGGGGACGGAAATATTTGTATGCAGGCGGTGAAACACCTGCCGACCCCCAAGGACCGAGCGGCGTTGAAGGCTCGTGAGGTTGGGGACGCAGCGATGCAGATCGCCCGGAATACTATGTCGGTAAGTAGCGAATCACTTTCTTGATAATTTCTCTAAGTTTTTGTGCTCGGTTTCGACAGTTTCTTTTGTTCAGTAGATGCTCTGCCACTTCAACTACTTGCTCGAGGAATTCGAGAGCAAGGAGAAGGAGATGACGATTCTGAACGACCGTGAACGGTCGGAGCGATCTAGAGCGGTAAAGGAGTTGGAGGCCGAGCAGCTGCGTTCTACTTCGCTCGAGGTCGAGGTCGTCAGTTTGAAAGCTCAGCTTGCCGAGGCAATGAAGAGCTCGGCCGCCGAGGCCTCCAAGGTTGAGGCTGTGGAGAAGGATAGAGCTCGGCTTGAAGGGGAGCTGGCGGAGGCAAGCGGCCCTGACCGAGCAAGATTCGAAGGTGGCAGCCGCAGAGATGGCTGTCCGGGAGGAGGCCGAGGCTCACATGCTGACGAATATGGAGGAGGCATATGGCCGAGCCCTGAAACACATCGTCGCTCGGAACCCCGGGTTTGATGTCTCGGACTACTATTTCTATGACTCTGTGGAGGGCGAGGAAGAGATGCTCTTGTCCGTGATCGCGCCAAAGCCGGAGGGCAAAAATGCCGAGGACGAAGGTGATACTGGTCGTGCAATTGTAACCGTGCCGACCGTTGACGAGGTCGACCCTTGACTTTGTCGTCTTCTGCTCTGTTTTTCTTTTCTTCTTTTTTGTAACGCCTAACTGCGGACTGGCCACCGCCCTTTGTAAACTCTTGGATTTCAATGCAAACTTTTTTGGGATTTTGGCTGAGGACTATGAAACTTTTACAAAAATGTTTAACTCTTCTTGCTCGGACTGTATCTCTATGTGTCGAAGATTTCTCTTGATATTTCTCCGCTTTTCAGGTTGAGTTTGGTCCAACTACCGAGGTCTCCTACCTCCGCACTGAGTTAGAGAAAATGAAGGGGGCTCTTTCTCGCAATCGGAACAAAGCGTTTTATGACTTCTTGAATTTGGAAGAAATCAAAGCAACAGTGAGAGGGTATTTGAGTGAGTTAAAGCAACTGCAGAAGCAGTCGCGAAAGATGCCTCTCGAAGGCGAGGTAGAGCTGATCCGTAAGGGCCTCTTTGATGTCGAGGCGAGAAATAGCAAACTGCTGGCGGAGATCCGTCAATTGGAGGTGACGGTAAAAGAACACTCAGCCGAAGAAGAGGAGTTAGCTTCGAAGGTAGGGATGTTGATGTCCGAGCGCGACGAGTTATTGGCCAGAATCGACAAATTAAGGCGGATCACGATCGATAGAGGCATCGAAGTGACTCATCTTCGTCGCGTGGTGGCTGATAATACTAATGTCGCAGGCTCGTCTAAACTTCCTCGTCTCAAAATATTGGAGGCGGAAGAGATCCTGAGAGATAGGATCATCGAGCTGGAGGAGGAGATTGCTTCGCTAAAACCTCAGCCTGTAAGGGCAAATGTTTGCAGCACGTCATGCACTCGCGAGGAGAGCGAAAGAGGGATCACTTTTTACGAACTTGCGACTCGCTTGCCTGCTATTAGGCGAAGCCCAGCAGATGCTCAGAGTGCCGTAGCTATTTCGTTCAGTGGGTCCTCGGTTGGGGCCACCGCTAGAACTAGTGACGAAGGGGGATCTCGCTTCATAGGTCTAGAGTCGAGCTCAGAAGTGAGGCGACGTCGCCCTAGCGTGTCTCTGAATCGAAGCGTTCCCCTTCCAAAGAAGCATTGAACAAGTTGTATTATGTTTTTCAAATTATTGTAAAAAACCTTGTTGTAGTGTCGGCTTGGTCCGGGCCCTTAATAAGAAAGTTTGTTTTGTGCCCGATGTTTGAGTGCTGTAATGGCTGACAAATTGATAAGTATAACTTCTCCAACTTTTGACAACAACTCAAAATCAGAAGCAAATATTCCTTCATATGGGTGACCCATTCCTAGCTCGCTTAAGAGCGCTTTGCAGAGTTGAGCAGAACCACGCGTTTGGACTCCGAACTTGTCGTTAGAGTAGTTCAACGGTTGTGGGAGCAATTCTGAATGGCGAACTACTTCTAGCTCGCTTAGGAGCGAACTTGCAAAATAGAATCGAGCCAAGTGTTGGACTCCGAACCATCGTTAGATTGGTTCAACAGCTGTGGGAGCAATTCCGAATGGCAAACTACTTCTAGCTCGCTTAGGAGCGAACTTGCGAAGTCGAATCGAGCCAAGTGTTGGACTCTGAACCATCGTTAGGGTAGTTCAACGGTTGTGGGAGCAATTCCGAAAGGCGAACTACTTCTAGCTCGCTTAGGAGCGAACTTGCGAAGTAGAATCGAGCCAAGTGTTGGACTCCGAACCATCGTTAGATTGGTTCAATGGCTGTGGGAGCAATTCCCAATGGCAAACTACTTCTAGCTCGCTTAGGAGCGAACTTGCGAAGTAGAATCGAGCCAAGTGTTGGACTCCGAACCATCGTTAGATTGGTTCAACGGCTGTGGGAGCAATTCCGAATGGCGAACTACTTCTAGCTCGCTTAGGAGCGAACTTGTAAAGTAGAATCGAGCCAAGTGTTGGACTCCGAACCATCGTTAGGGTAGTTCAACGGTTGTGGGAGCAATTCCGAATGGCAAACTACCTCTAGCTCGCTTAGGAGCGAACTTGCGAAGTAGAATCGAGCCAAGTGTTGGACTCCGAACCATCGTTAGATTAGTTCAACGGTTGTGGGAGCAATTTCGAATGGCGAACTACCTCTAATTCGCTTAGGAGCGAACTTGCGAAGTAGAATCGAGCCAAGTGTTGGACTCCGAACCATCGTTAGGGTAGTTCAACGGTTGTGGGAGCAATTCCGAATGGCGAACTACTTCTAGTCTGCTTAGGAGCGAACTTGCGAAGTAGAATCGAGCCAAGTGTTGGACTCTGAACCATCGTTAGAGTAGTTCAACGGTTGTGGGAGCAATTCCGAATGGCGAACTCCTTCTAGTTCGCTTAGGAGCGAACTTGCGAAGTAGAATCGAGTCAAGTGTTGGACTCCGAACCATCGTTAGATTAGTTCAACGGTTGTGGGAGCAATTCCGAATGGCGGACTACCTCTAGTTCGCTTAGGAGCGAACTTACGAAGTAGAATCGAGCCAAGTGTTGGACTCCGAACCATCGTTAGAGTGAAGAGCAAAAGCAGAGAGATGTAAACAATTTTTACAAGAGTAAAATATGAAAAATCTTTCTTTATTGATGACTACGGGTCAGCTGCTTCTAAAGTTGCAAGCCGTTATTACATGAGAGAAATAAAAGAAAAACAGTACAAGTAACAGGAGAAGAACGGTTCGACATCTTAAAAATACTTAGAGAGGCGTTGGTGCTCTCTCTTGGTATTTTAGAAGGTGGTCGGCATTCCAGGTCCTGGGGATCTTCCTGCCTTCGAGATCTTCTAGCCTGTATGCTCCGGGGCGGACTACTTCGGCGATCTTGTAAGGTCCCTCCCAATTTGGTGCCAGTTTACTCTTTTGACCAGGAAAGGAGATGGCTAACTTCCTGAGGACCAAGTCCCCTTCCTTAAGGTCGATAGGACTGACCCTTTTGTTGTATGCCAATTCAATCCTTCTTCGGTAGCTTTGTTGACGAATGGCAGCTCTTTCTCAGATCTCATCTATCAGATCTAGATTTGCTCGGAGCTCTCTGGCATTTTGTTCTTCTTCATAAGCCATCAGACGAGGAGAGGGTATACCAACTTCTAGGGGAATCATGGCCTTGGACCCATAGGTGAGATTAAATGGGCTATCTCCTGTGGGGGTCCGTTTTGTGGTACGGTAGTTCCATAGCACGTTAGGAAGCTGATCGACCCATAAGCCTTTGGAGCATTTATCTAACCTCTTCTTAATGCCGGAGAGGATCTGTCGGTTAGCATTCTCCACTTGGCCATTCGACTGTAGATGGGAGACGGAGGAGAAGCGGTGTTGGATGGCGAGGTCTTCACAGAGAGCTTGGAAGGCAGCCCCGGTGAACTGGGTTCTGTTGTCTTTTATGAGAACCCGAGGGACTCCGAATCGGCAGATGACATTCTTCCAAAAGAACTGAATGACCTTGTTCTCAGTGATCGTGGCCAAGGGCTCGGCCTCTATCCATTTTGAGAAGTAGTCGATTGCCACGACTAAGAATTTAAACTGGCCGGGAGCTGGTGGAAATGGCCCTAGTAAATCCATCTCCCACATTGCAAAAGGGATTGGACTTGATAGGGAAGTGAGTGGAGCTTGTGGGAGGCGTCGGATGTTGGAGTACTTCTGGCAAGGGCCGCATTGCCGAACGTGTAGTTCGACATCTTGTAGGAGAGTGGGCCAAAAATATCCGTAGTTCAGCACTTTGCGGGCTAGGGACCTAGACCCTGAATGTGCCCCGCTGATGCCCTCATGAAGTTCTTGCAGGGCGTATTCAGCTTGCTCTAGGGAGAGGCATCTCAGATAAGGCCTGCCGTCTACCTAAGTGAAGGAACGCTTGTAAAGGATACCCCCGATGAGTGTGTATCTCTCTGCTCGGGTTCTTACTCTCCGTGCTTCTTTAGGATCTTCGGGGAGGAGACCGTCCCGTAAGAACTCGACGAGGGGCTTCATCCAGTTATCTTCAAGCAAAATAGGCAGTGACTCCATTGAGTCAAAATTTTTATTCTCTATACTTGGCTTTAGAAGGACCTCTATCAAGACGGTCTGCTCAAGACCTTGTAGGGAAGAAGAGGCTAGCTTGGATAGGGCATCGGCCTGAGCGTTTTCTTCTCGAGGGATTCGTTCTATGAGGGCTTCTTCAAATAAGGCCATGAGGCTTTTGACCTTGGCTAAGTACTTAACCATCCAATCGTCACGTGCTTCATATTCGCCTAGGACCTGATTTACGACCAGCTGAGAGTCGCTAAAGATCCGAAGACATTGTGCCCCTGCATTGCGGGCCATCCCAAGATCGGCTATAAGTGCCTCGTATTCTGCATCGTTGTTAGAGGCCTTGAAGTTGATACGGAGGGAGTATTGGAGGACGAAGTCATCTGGGCCTGCCAGAATGACCCATGCTCCGCTTCCCTCGTTACAGGAGGATCCATCCACATAAACCGACCAGATAGGTGGTCCCTTCACTGCTTGACTAAACTCGGGGATGGTAGTTTCAACTATGAATTCTGCTAAGGCCTGGGCCTTGATCGCGGTCTGAGGCTGATAGGTTATATCATGCTGGCTCAGCTCGATTGACCACTTCATAAAGCAACCCGAGGTCTCTGGCTTGTGGAGGACTTGCTTCAGCGGTTGGTCGGTAAGGACGACCACCGAGTGGGACTGAAAATACGGGCAAAGCTTTCTTGCGGCCATCAGCAGGGCGTAAGCCATCTTTTCTATTCTCGGATAGCGGAGCTCGGCATCCCGAAGTACCTTGCTCACGTAGTAAATGGGCTTTTGAGCTCGGTCTTCTTCCCTTACCAAAACGGCACTGAGGGTCTGCTCGGAGGCTGCCAGGTAGAGGTAGAGGGGTTCACCAGGAATTGGTTTGCTGAGGAGAGGGGGATTGACGAGGTAAGCCTTGAGCTGGTCGAAGGACTCCTGTTGCTGTTGACCCCATTCAAAACCTTTAGCCCCCCTGAGGGCTTTGAAGAAGGGGAGGCATTTCTCCCCGGACTTCGAGAGAAAGTGCCCTATGGTGGCTAGGCAGCCTGTTAGCCTTTGAACTTCCTTAACATTCTTGGGAGGGGCCATGTCTAGTATGGCCTTGATTTTCTCAGGGTTAGCTTCAATTCCTTGTTGGCTGACCATGAAGCCGAGGAACTTCCCTGACGAGACTCTGAATGCACACTTGTTCGGATTGAGTCTCATGTTGTGCTTTCTCAGAACATCAAACACCTCCTGGAGGTCGGTTACATGATCGGCACCTCGGATGCTTTTTACAAGCATGTCGTCAACATATACCTCCATATTACGGCCGATTTAAGCTTGAAAACCTTGTTGACGAGGCGTTGATATGTTGCGCCTGCATTTTTCAGACCGAAGGGCATAATCCTGTAGCAATAGAGGCCCTGATCGGTCACAAATGATGTCTTTGGGATATCCGGGGGGAACATCCGGATCTGGTTGTAGCCTGAGAAGGCATCCATGAAGCTGAGGAGTTCATGACCCGAGGTGGCATCAATCAAAGTGTCAATACTCGGAAGAGGGAAAGGTTCCTTGGGGAAAGCCTTGTTGAGATCGGTGAAATCGATACAAATCCTCCAAGTTCCATTGGACTTCTTCACCATTACTACATTTGAAAACCACTCGGGATAGTTTACCTCCTATATGAACCGGGCCTTCAAGAGCTTATCCACCTCCTCTTTTATAGCTAGTTGGCGTTCGGGGGCGAACTTGCGCCTCTTCTGCTGGACCGGTTTGGACCCCGGGGAAACACTGAGGTGGTGGACTAAGAGCTCTTCGGAAATGCTGGGCATGTCTGAAGCTGTCCAAGCAAAGAGGTCATGATTCCTTCGGATACACCGGACTATGTCGGAGCATAGGGCAGATGGGAGGGTCTTGCTAACAAAGAACTTTCGGCTTGGGTCCTGCTTAGAGAAGAGCACTTCCTCCAACTCATCCACCGCCACCGGCTCGGACGTTGGTCGGGCGACATCCTGGGGGATTTCCAAAGTTTCTAGGGAGAGGACTGGACCGAGGGTAGAGGTCATGTAGCACTTACGGGCCGTCTCTTGATTGCCCCTGACTTCCCCTACTCCGGCTCGGGTGGGGAACTTCATCTAGAGATGGTATGCCGAAGGAACGGCTTCTAGAGATGCCAGGCCGGGTCGACCTAGGATGACATTGTAAGCTGCGGGGACATCTACAACCATAAAATCCATCGCCTCCGTTCGGGTAGTAGGAGTTTTGCTAGCGGTTACGTCGAGGGTGATCACCCCTTCAATAGTCACTGGCACTCCCGTGAACCCATGGAGCGTGTAGCCGGCGGGCTTGAGTCTATCTCGGGAGAGTTTGAGGCCCTTGAAAGCGGCGAGGAAGAGGATGTTAATGGAGCTGCCATTGTCCACTAGGATCCTCTCCACTTTGAAGTTCGCCATGTGGAGGTTGATGACAAGTGCGTCACAGTGAGGGGTTCGAACGCCTTCGAGATCTTCGTCTGAGAATGTGACGGGCACTCCGAGGCCTTTGGGAGGAGGGGTGGTGCGGACCGAATTGACTTCTCTTACAAATGCCTTTCGAGAGGAGTTTGAGGAGCCCCCCATTGGGCCCCTATGAATGAGGTGTAGGACACGCTCCTCTTCGAAGTCGGGCGTTTCATCGCGTTCCGGACGCTTATTAGCCCCCCGAGGCAGGGGAGGAAGGTCGGCTCGGTCCTTTCTCACGAATCTGGTCAGCTGCCCCTTCTGGATGAGGGCTTCTATCTCATTCTTTAAGGCCCGACAATCATTGGTGTCGTGGCCATGGTCCCGGTGATAGCGGCACCACTTTTCTTTATCCCTCTTTTTGCCGGGGGTGTTCATTTTTGGTGCAGGAGGTATCACCCCCTCTTTCTCAACTTCCATGAGAATTATGGAGATATTGGCGTTAAGGGGAGTAAAATTTTCAAATCTGGGGGGAGGTCGGCACTGGCCGCCATTATCCTTCTGAAGCTTCTTGGCCCCTTCCTCTTCTGTTCCTTTTCTCTTAAACCCGGAGGAAGACCCCTCCAAGTTGGGCCGGTGCTCAGCTTCTTCGGCTTGAATATACTTTTCGCTCCGGGGGAGGAGGTCAGAGAAGTTCTGTGGGGGTTTCTTGGCGAGGGAGGAGCGGAGGATGGAGTTGAGGACATTGGATTGAAAAGCTGCTGCAGCAACCGACTGGTTGAGGGATGCTATGGACCTGGCTTCAGCTGTGAACCTCTTCACATAGTCTCTCAACTTCTCACCCTTCTTCTGGTGGAGGTACAGTAGCGAGATACTGGTCTTCTCAGTTCTACAGCTACTTACAAAATGGGTGACGAAGAGGGTCTCGAATTGCTCGAAGGAGAATATTGAGGATGGGGCAAGACGAGAGTACCATTCTCGAGCCGGACACTTGAGAGTTGCGGGGAAGGTTTTACAGAGCAGAGCATCGGAAGCTTGATGGATGAGCATTAGGGTCTTGAAGCTCTCGATGTGATCGACGGGGTCAGTCTCCCCGGAGTAGGTCTCAAATTGAGGAGGCTTGAAGCCGATTGGTACGGGTGCATCCATTATGGTTTGGGAAAAAGGAGGTCTGCTAGGACGAAGGGTCCTTCCTCTAAGCTCTTCTTCTCGGTCTAACTGACCCAAGCGCCTCTCCATCTCATGGAGGCAATGGTATACAGCGTCATCCCTTCGACGGTAATCCGGGGAGCCTCTAGACTCGTCTTTGTACGAGGGAGAACGGGGGCTACGACGATGGTAGCTCCTGGAGCGGCGAGGACTTGGGATGTAGCGGGGGTTGCTAGGAGCTTGCGGAGGAGTTAGGGACCGTTGACGAGGACTTCGGATCTGAGGAGGAGTGGGAATCCTTGGGGCATTGGTGTTATTGGGACGGAGGTTGAGAGCTTGTAGGACAGTTACCTGGAACTGCTGGAACTCGGCACGGGTGATGGGTGCCTCATTGTTCCTAGGATGTTGCCGACCGGCGGGGGAATGTGGCCTTCTTCTGTGATGCTCGGGGGACTCTCTCCGCCCCCGTCGGATAGGGGACCTTCTGTAGTCTCGGCGATGAGGGGATCACTCATCCGGACGTTGTTGACGGGAGGCTCCCTCTCGGGCCCGCTTTTCATCCAGACGGTGGCAAAGATCCACATCTTTGGGCCGATTAGGGACTTTTTGTTGGAAGTCAGAAGCTCGAGGATTGTGAGAGGCCATAGAGTCCGTAGAGGCATTGTGGATTGAGACATGGTCCTGGTGGAGAGGTTGTTTCTGCGGGTCGGGCCCCTTAGGAGGTGGTTGATTCTGAGGAGGAGGCATGTCCTGTTGGAGTGGGTCTTCCGCGGGAGGAGGGAGTTGCCCCTGCTGCGGAGCGGGCTGGATGGGAATTTCTTGTTGCTGATCGGGGTTGGGTCCTCGGTTGGACCCCCTGGATCTTACCTTCCTAGGAGGCATGGCAGGAGAAGATCTATTTCACGGGAAGAGGGTAGGTAGCTATTCGTTAGTTTTCCACAGACGGCGCCAATCTGTTGCCGCTAAATTCGGTGTGGGGGCAAACAGATAGTATTTGTGGATTCTTGGGGAAACTTTGAATAGCAAACCTGTATACCTGTTTCGCCGAAGTTTGACCGTTGCTCCCGCCGTACACCTGCAAAAAGTGCGAGACACCGGGGTTGTTCCGGGCGACACACCCTCCGACGTTCAAGTCAGTAATCAGAAGTGATTATGAAAGAGCGTAAAACTGGAAAAAGATTGATTACCTTTTAATGGAGATGAATGGGGGGTATTTATAGGCATCTTAGGGGATCAAATTAGGCATGTAATTCCTGTGTATAGATAAGGAATGTAATCCCTAAATCCCAGTGAAAGGATAGATATGAATCAGGGCCGTTGATTAGAATTAATCAGAAACCCTAATTCTATCCTAATGGACCGGGTTCGCTGCGGATTGAAACCCGCACTCAGTTGGGGTGGACTCGTTTGTGGGTTATTGGATCTTTGAGGGAGAGATCCAGTACCCACTTCAGGCCTAACAATAGGTAAAATTACCATTTTACCCCTAAGCTTTAAGATTCGTTCCTGATTTGGACGGTTCTGATTTAACCCCGTTTATTAGCCATATCAAGCTATAAAGCAAAATTGAAGTGATAATTAAATTAATTAGTAGTATATGATAATTAAATTATATACATTTAATAAATAAATATTGATAACTCAATTATTACAATTTATACATTTGAAGATAAAATTTCTAGAATTTAATAAGAATGAAATCAAATAAGAAAAAAAATCAAACATGAATCTAAGTTTATGTTAGGAAGGAAAACAAATGGACCTAATCAAGTGTTGCTGCTTATTTTGGTGTGAGAACAAACAGATAGTGAGTTTATATTTTGAAGGAAACTATTAAAGATATAACATTTGATCATCACCGTTAACAGTAATAGAGCTTCTGAGATTGGATCTGGATTGTTGAAATAGCACCTTAATCTGAATCTGACGGTTGCTGACGCGGTCGATGGACCTACAAAAAGCCTGAAACACTGGGGTTGGCCCCAACGACAGATCCTCCAACGCTCAAGTCATAAACAAATAGAGAAATAGGGTTTGAGAAAGAAATTCCTGATTATTGATTACCGTCTGACTGAGGGAGAGAGAGTGTATTTATAGGCCTGAAAAATAATTATGAGATTGATCTAATTTGTTATCTCATGTTGATTCTCCTCCTTAGATAGAATCAGTTACTTTTTTTATAGGGACAAGAGATTTGACTTACAGCCCTCATGGGCTAGATGTCTCTCTTAGTTGTCCTAGTCGCTTTTAATGGGCTTAAAGTGGTCCATGTCTTGTTAATTAAAGAGCCTGAAGAATGTCCGAACCTGTTAGAAAAGCTTGTTACTGTTAACCTGCCTGTATAAGCTTTATGATCTTTGCCGGAATAATACGACCCTGATTTGTTGTGATTTTTACCATTATCATAAGCCCCCTACTCCCGAAAGGCGATTTTCTTAGCTTTCGAGAAGTAGTTTGCCTTGTACGGAGTTATGGGGTACTATCTTGGCTTATAGGGACGATTGGAGATACCTGGAACTTGTTGAAAACTTCTGGAGGTGGCGAATATTTTTCTAAACTTTTTCAAAATTTTATCGAATTTTCCATAATATTTTTGAATTCTAAATAATTTTTCCCCAATTAATAATTGTTTTTTCAAAAATTTTAATTAATTATTCCAATTTTAATTATTTTTTAAAATTTTAATTAATTTTCTCATTTAATAATTTTTTTAGAAATTTTAATTGAATTTTTGAATTTTAAATGATTTTTGGGAAATTTTTATTTATTTATCTGACCTGGTGCAAATTTTGTAGCACTCTGATACATTGATCAGGCTTGGGCTTGCCACTAATGAGATCGATCGGTGGTGATGAAGCAACTGTGATAAGGAGGTGACGTGGCTTCATCTTGAGCATCCATCAAGCTCGGGCTCACCCGTTGAGCGAAACGAGTGGCCGAGAAGTAGGTAAAAGAGAGGAGGTGATGTGGCGAGCTCTGGTGCATCCATCAAAGCAGGGCTCGTGAATCGGGGTGATCGAGGGGCTGAGAAAAGGAGCGGAGCGGTAGGGATGAAGCGCTCGACGTGGTGCGATCTCGTTCATCCATCTCGCGCGCACTTAAACTTCTGAGCAATCCGAGGGTTGACAATGGCTGCGAGCACCCCCTTTGGGCGCGAATCTTCTTCCTCGTCGACCGCCGCCTTCGTCCTTGTTGGATGCGAATCTTGGCGACCTTAGGGCTTCGTCAACTGCCACCTCCTTCGAGCAAGCATTTTCGGTGACCACTGAAGCTTTGTCAACCAAGTCTTTTCAGTGACCTTCTGTCACCTCCATCGAGCAGCCTTCAATTTGAACAGGGAAATCAGAGAATCCATGGAGTGTATAGCCAGCGGGCTTGAGTCAGTCTCGGGTTAGCTTGAGGCCGTTGAAAGTGTTCATGAAAATGATGCTTACTGAGCTACCGTTGTCCACCAAGATGTGGCATACTTCATGATTCTCCATGCGAAGGTTTATGACAATGCATCGCAATGAGATGTTCGGACACCTTCTAAGTCCTTTTCGGTGAAAGATATCGGGATACCTAGGCTCATGGTAGACGGGATATTGTGTACTGAGTTGACTATCCTAACGAAGGTTTTGCGGAAGGAGCTGGAATCTCTCCCCATCAGACCTCCGTGAATGGAGTGGAGAATGGCCATGTGTGCTGAGTCTTGGGATTCGGAGGGTCTCTCTTGAAGCTTATTAGCCCCCTGTGCCGGAGGGATTTCAGCGTCGTTCTTTTGTTGAACAAATTGAGAGAGATAGACTCGGCGAATCAGACCTTCAAGTTCTTCTTTGAGGGTTCGACAATTGTCAGTGGTGAGTCCATGGTCTCTGTGAAATGCGCACCACTTGTACCTCATGAATACTGTTGGTGTATTAGTGACAGGAACATCCCTGTTCATCAGACTCATGAATACTACAGGTGCATTAGTGACTCCAAAGGGCATTACTATGAACTTATAATGTCCATATCTCATGCGGAACGCCGTCTTCTGAATATCCTTACTCTTTACTTTCACTTGATGATAATAAGAGTGAAGATCCAACTTCGAGAAAACTGAAGCACCTCTTATTTGATCAAACAGATCGTCAATCCTTGGCAGCGAATATCGGTTCTTCACAGTGATACTATTCGGTTCTCGGTAATCAATGCTGAGTCTGCGATTACTGTCACGCCCCACTTCCCACTATACGGGAATACAGGCACACAACTGAGGTCCAACGAATGATATACATCATCCATAAGTTGTACAATTATAAGCTCAACAAGATATTTATAGTATATTCACGCAGGCAAATATAATGATCACATGAGCTGGAAATAGAATAACCATCATCTAGGTAATACATCAACATCAGGTCAAGATGACTGGGAATACAAGGTGCCAGAATTAGAACAGTATGATAAACAGTTCACTATAACAACTAGATAAAATAGCGACTGAAAGAAAAACAACATGAAGTAGTAATAATGTAGCAACGATCGTCTAGAAGGTCTGTTCGTCGGGTCCATCAGTAGCTATATAATTATTAACTCAAAGAAAAATGGAAAAATACCTGTTAGAACAAGCTTCGGGCAGAAAGTACCAACAAGTAGTAAAAGGGGTAATATAACAAGATATAACATCGAAGAAACAAGAAGTAGTAGTGCAGATACAATATGGAAGGAAGAAAGGAACTGGGACAATATGATCATGTAAGTAATAACTGAAACTTAGTGTATTCAAGACTTCAAAGTATAATCAATTGATAGCCTAGGCTCAATTAATCGATAATAATGTAATTAAGAATCAAAAGTCATGTAATGAAGAGTCATGTAATCAAGAATCATATAATCAAGAGTCATGCTTAGTGGAAATTTCGAGTTTATATGTTTTATTAACTTATCTAATGCATGCAATCCTGTGTCCCATACCACAAGTTCGGGTGCATATCAATCATGTGACGCTTAGACTTAAGTAGTGAATTCTATAGGATTATGTACTAGGGTTTTTCAGTGATAGTATCAGGATATGTAATCAAGAATTGTGTAATCAAGAATCAAGAATCAAGAATTAAGAATCAAGAATCACTATATTGGGAAATACGGGCCCCCTTCCGAGTATACTCCCCTATATTATCCATTACTAAGTCGTACCCTTAAACCTTGGCTTGTTATTCTTTTACTATAATTAATTATGAACATGCAGTTGGTACGACTAGTGGGACATTCAAGACAGGGCGATAATCATGGGTATGAGATGTGAATTCACAGGTACATGTATCGAGGATAGTCATCATGGAATTATCAAGTGGTACAAATTGCATTATATGAGAAAATTTATCAACCTATTATATCTATGCAAGTTATTATTACAAGAACAACAATATATATAGTTCAGTTCATTAAATATGAAAAATAACGAGTTTATATGAAAAAACTTCGAGATGAATTTCTAGATAGGAGCACATATCTGCGTTCAGCATTCAAGTTCACTTTCCCGTTGCTACAGAAAAGAAATTTTGATTCCGTCAGAGATTCTAGAATGTAGACTATCTTCTGGTTCCAACGCATATTCACACGATACATTCTAGAGACAGTAACTATCCGTACAAATTTATTCTTTGCTAGTTTCGATGTTTCATGCACAGTTCTGGAAATTTAAGAGGTACAGTACTAAAACATCAATAACTTATATACATCGAATTGAGAAATCGTAAGATGTTCTGGATTCTAGACTCGATGGGCTATGATTTTTATGTATAAAGTTCTTGGATCCAGTATCGGAAACATGGTCTAATTCTTAGTACAAGAGACAGGGCAGTGGTTTCGTGTAGTTGTTGGAATTTATAATATGACAGTACTAAAATCGTGATATCTCACAATCTATCAATAGGATTGTAAAACCGTAAGATGTTATGGATTCTACACTTGATGGGCTACGATTTTAATGTATAAAGTTCTTAATTTCAATAAAGGAAACTAAGTCAAATTCTTAGTGCAAGGTCAAGAAATTTAGAGATAGCAAGGTTGAATATTCAATATTCGATAACACGATTCGAAGTGTGTTAACGGTTCAAGATTTGAGTCAATATAGCATGGAACAATTGACTAGAACAGAATTTGACAATAAAACATGATGATAACAAGACTACTTGCCACGAGTCCAAGAAAATGCTTGTACAGAAACAAAAAGAGTGTATAAGATACTTGACTTATAACGTGATAATTACAATCGTGGTGTTAGCCACGTAAAGAAGAAGCGACGTCGGCAACGGATGGCGATACAACAGCGGCAAGAATGACAGCAAGACGGTAGCGAGCGAGCAACGGTAGCAATGGTAAGCGACGGCGATGAGCGACAACAACAACGAGGAGATGGCATGGCGTGTGGAGACGGAGTGCGTTCGGGTTGTTCTTTGGGGTTCACGGGGCCGTAGAAGCGAAGTCTTCGGCTTGAAGGTGGAGGATAAAGTGGAGCTCGGAGGAGAGTGGTGGTGTGGCACTATAGTGCGGCGAAGGTGGAGATGGGGAGCTCGGGTTGGAGAAGGAAGAGGAAGAGGATGGTGGTAGGAGCTTGGGTTTTGGAGAAGCAAAGTAGAAAAGGAGTAGAGACAGTGGGTTGGAGATTGCTGCATGTGTGTGTGTGTGTGTGTGTGTGTGTGTGTGTGTGTGTATATAATATAGAGAGGGGTGGAGGCAGTAGTGTAGGAGTAGGAGTTAAGCTGTTTTAGTGTAGTGTTAGGTTGGAATGTAGTAGGGGTGAAAAAATGAGAGAAGATAGTGGGGATTAGGTTAGAAAATAAGAATAAGGAGGAGAAGTCAAGGAGATATGTTGGAGTAGGAGTTAGGCTGTTTTAAGAGCCATAAAAATAAGTTGGGGGGGGGGGGGGGGGGGGGTTAAGGAATTGGCTGTTGGATTAGGATTATGATTAATCAGGGTTTAAATTTAAACTCCAATAGAAAAATTTACAAAAAATTAGGATGGATCAGAAAAATATTTGAGTTCTAATAAGAATGCAATAATGCTCAATAAAGAGTCCAAAGAGAAGAAAAAAAATTGATCCGAAAATTGAAGTACAAAAAATTCACGTAATAAAATACGTACAACTGGAACAAGGGGTTACAATCACCATCCTTCTTATTGACGAATAACATTGGGGCTCCCCAAGGTGAAACACTTGGCCTGATAAAACCCCTATCCAACAACTCTTGGACTTGCACCTTCAGTTCGGCCAACTTAACTGGTGTCATTCGATACGGACTCTTCGATATTGGTGTCGTACCCGAATGAATCTCGATACTGAATTCAACATCTTGGTCTAGTGCCAACCCAGGCAATTCTTCTGGAAAGACATCCAGAAACTCCCGCACAACCATGGGTGCAACTTCACCATCATCGCACATCAACTCTGGCACATTAGCCTTCTGGTACGACGGTGTCTCACCTGCATGAAATTCGAACTCTTGGTGACCGGAAAGTTTGATATGTAATTATAATTATAAGATTTTATACTACAAAAATTGCACGTGCACAGTACGTGCAAAAATAATAATTTTCATAAATGAAAATCGGGGTATTACATTGTCTCTATAGTGCTATTTGACCATAGTTGCCTCACGACACAAAATCGACATGAAAACAACTAGCTTTTGACCGCTCTTGATCTATTCATATATGTGAGATAATTAGGTAAATTTATGTGTTTGATGAGATCCATGTGATATGATGGTTGTGAATATGTTATATACCCTATATCATGATGTTTGGACACTTAGTAGACTCTATACCATATTTGATTGTGATTGGAATGAGTTTCGTGTGGTTTATGTTAATTTTGTTTTCAAGAATAAATCTGTATTTGTCGATGATCAGTTTTGATTTGTATTTTAGACCCTATTAAGGTCGGAATTCTTAATTTTTGTATTATACACGAATTGTAGAGAAATCTGTCTTCTTTCCAATCTCTCTTATTTTGATCGAATTCGTTTTCATATGAGTGGGTTATGGCTGTTTTACTACAGAGAAGTAATTTATTTCTAGATTTCGGATGATTTTGATGATTAAACTATTTTGATACTGTCTTAAATATATTATTTTGATCTGAAGCTTTGCAAAGTATTTCTATACCTATCTAGGGATTACCCAGAATTTTGTTGGATTTTATTTATGAGTTTTATATATCGTTTCATGCTTGTTTATGAAAGCTATACTTGCTGTATTTTGCTCGCTGTTCTGTAAAGATTTGTATTTTTACCCTATTTCCTTTTACTGTATTGAAAATATTTATGAAATATGAAAGTTCACTTCTTTTGTCTATTTTCATATCCTTTTGGCGGATTTGGATTTCGTTTCACGGTTTGCGAGATATCATAGTTTTCGTACAGCAGTGTTGGGAATTCCAGATTTGCCAAACTTTTAGATAGATTGATATTTAGATAGATTGATATTAATAGCACTAGTATTATCCAATTTTTAGATAGATTGATATTTTCTGTTTTTTTTTTACTGAACTAATTTTACTGAAATATTATGAAACTTTATATTCTGATACTAGACATATAGGAAATTACCCCAGAGTTTTTTTGGATTTATTTGAGGAGTT
This sequence comes from Hemerocallis citrina, assembly GCA_017893485.1. Classification (NCBI taxonomy): domain Eukaryota; kingdom Viridiplantae; phylum Streptophyta; class Magnoliopsida; order Asparagales; family Asphodelaceae; genus Hemerocallis; species Hemerocallis citrina. Next base: position 205,146,950 of record CM030365.1, read on the forward strand.
TTAATGCTGTTTTTTTTTATTTTGGATACGATTTACTGATTTCTGGCTGAACGTATTTTCTGGATTCAAATCAGTTTTTAAATTATGATTTTGTGAAGTACTATATGACTTATATATAATCTCTGGATTCGGGTGGAAGTCTATTGTCCAGATTTTTCGACGGATTTAGATTTGGATTTCTGTAGTAACGGGAATCACTGTTTTAGTACTGTACTGCCATGCTGTCCTGAATATGAACATATACTGTTTTGCTCGTTTATGTGACCGTATATCATCTATGCATGTTCATTTGTTTCCCTGAACCTAATACTGATTGTATCATGTTAGTTTGAAACTATTTTGTACACATTCTTGCTTTTTGGATAAACATAATAAAAGTAATCAAGCTGGGGTTTCTTAAAGGAAGATCTAATGGAAACGTGTACTTGGAAGGGAAATAGTATTCCATGCTGTTACTGTTACTGTTACTGTTACTGCTACTGTTACTGGTACTGATACCTGAGTACACTGCCCTATTATGGTCCACTATGAAATCTAAAAGCAAAACTGTTTGTTGTAGCAACCATGTAGTAAAAACCAGATACAAGAAATGCTACCTAGCTAGTAATACACACAAGACTGTAAGAACATAAGACTGATACTGTTAGACTGATACTGTCAGACTGATACTATTGGACTGATACTGTTATACTGTTATACTGATATACTGAGCTTACTGTTACTGGACACTGTTAGTTGCCATATGACACTATACTTGACACATTCATTTGTACTGTTAGTATACCATGCTAGTTGACTTTATTTTACTGATTCATGCTAGTTATTACTGTTGATACATTATCCCATGCTATTTGTTTACCTTTCCCATGTACTTGTATCCTACATTATAAGTGGCCCGTAACTTGCATTGACGGGTACTTGTTTTCTCTTTCCTTCTCCTGCAATTATTAATTGTACATCAGGATGGTCAGCTGCCCGATTGTATTGGTGAAATGAGATATTAGTGCTGGACATCTTTTTGCTATTATTATTATTGTTGCTTTGGAACAATGTATTTTGAGTACTTGGATATTTATTTTGTATTTGGGCGATATGACCCAAGATATTTGACTTGTCCAGATTTTGATTTATTTGAGATTATTATATTTTGCTTCAAATAAATTCTATTGGTTTATTAATTCAGTTATGCATGTGTGGTTGATTCTCTTGCTTCTGACTCTGATTATTTTGTGAGATATTGTAAAGATTACTGAACAGTTTATGGATGATGAAAATTATTCGCTGGGCCAATGTTACACGCTCGTATTTCGTATTTTTGGGAAACGGGATGTGATAGAGCTTTTAGTGGTATCAGAGCCCAGGTTTGGCTAATGTATTAGTGGCCTAATATATTAGATAAGCTTGGCTCAAACTGGGATCAGCTCAACATTTCACCAACCATGTATATATGAATGAAATTAATATCAACTCTGATTCTAGATGCTAATTGTTTTGATTTTTGTGCAGCTTTGACTCGTGGGAGTTCTTCTCAGCCTGAACCGATTGAGGTTGTCACTGCTGTGCTTGAGCGGCTGATTAATCAGCAGCAAAACCACAATGATCTTGTGATGGCTGCTCTTGAAGCTGCCCAGGTTCCGCCTCCTATTGTGCCTGTGCAGGCAAATCTTCTGCCTCGTCCAGGAACAGTTACAGATTTTATGAGGCTGCATCCCGATTGCTTTTCCGGCACTGAAACGCCTTTGGAGGCTGAACAGTGGTTGATTCAGACCGAGCACTTGCTCTTGGCGGCACGTGTTGCCAAGGCTGATAGGGTGGATGTGGTTTCCATCCAGCTGGTAGATTTGGCTCATATTTGGTGGATGGCCAAGTCCGAGCATCTTGAGAGGCCTATTGCTTGGCTACTTTTACTCGGGGATTCTTAGAGAAGTTCTTTCCAGTAGTACTCGAGTTGAGATGGAGCAACAATTTCTGGCCCTAAAACAGGTTAAGTCATTATTCTATTTTGAATTTTGTTACATAATTGTTCAAACAATGTTGTAACATGGACTTCCTGCACAGGGCTCCAGGTCAATGGATGAGTACGCAGCTGAGTTTACTAGACTTAACCCCTTTGCTGCTGTTCTTATGGCAAAAGAAGAGGATAGGGCTCATAGATTCACAAATGAGCTTGATCAGGATATCAAGAGGCATCTTGTCTCTCTTCGCTTGCGTACTTATGCTGAAGCTCTTGAGGCAGCTCGAGCTCAGGAGCAAGCTCGTGGTGGTTTTGTTCCTTCTCCGCGGACTGTTCTGCATCCTGCTACTAGGCCTTCTGGTGGTCCTGTGTGGAGGCCTATCCCAACCCATCCGGTCAGGACAGCTCCATATCCTTCTGCTGGTTTCCAGAATGGTGGTTTTTGCAACTTCTATCAGATGTCTGGGCATGAGCATAAGAATTGTTGGCGCATCAACCGCTAGTGCTTTAGGTGTGGTGCTAGTGATCATTCTGTATGCGATTATCCACAGTAGCAGCAGGTGGCTCTTCCAGCCAGGGGTCTTGTTCAGTAAGCAGGCCCAGCTCGTGGTCCAGTTGGGCCTCCGCTTCCTCCTCAATGCCAGATTGTCGGTCAAAGGACCGCTGTTCCGAGGAGAGGTCAGACTTTCAACTTGACTGCTGCAGATGCTGAGACTGCTGAAGGAGTTGTGGCAGGTATATTTTGTTTTGTTGTTTTGTTTCTGTTTGGTTTTCTTTCTTTTGGTCTTGCTTTGCTTCTTTATGTTATCTTTTTGCATTGTTGTTTTTTTTCCCTCACCCTTGATTCTTTTTTCTTTTTCCTTGTCTTTTGATACCTTTTAGGTATCATCCTTATTTGCTCTTTTCCTGCCCATGTTCTTTTTTATTCTTGGGCAACTCATTCTTTTGTCTCCTCTCGATTTGTCGCTCGCCATCAGTTGGAGTGTAGCAACATGTCAGAGGCTTGGAACATTTTGACAGGTGGTGGTGTTGTCATTTTTTCTCGTGAGTGCAGGCAGTGCCCCGTTGTTATTGAGGATGCTGATTTCAAAGCCAACCTGATTATAATTGGAAATTCAGGATACGACGTCATTCTCGGTATGGATTGGTTGGGTAAAGCCCATGCTATTATTGATTGCCGTACCAAGAAAGTTGTCTTCAGAATTCCAGATCGAGCAGAATTCGAGTTCCATATCGGGGAGTCTTCCCTTGGCCGAGCAAGGATTGCAGTTGAACAGGTGGATTGTGCGATGGAATTGTAAGGTTGCACCTCTAATAGTTCGGGATTTCTTGGATGTTTTTCCGAATGAGTTGCCTGGCTTACCCCTTGATAGGAAAGTGGAGTTCGGTATTGATGTTCAGCCTGAAACGGCACCGATATCGAAGAGTCCCTACAGGATGGCACCTGTTGAGCTAGCAGAGCTTAAGGTGCAGCTTCAGGAGTTTCTTGATTTGGGTTTCATCAGACCTAGTGTTTTGTCTTAGGGTGCTCCAGTCCTTTTTGTCAACAAGAAGGATGGTAGTCGTCGACTGTGTATGGATTATCGGGAACTAAACAGTGTCACTGTGAAGAACCGGTATATGTTGCCCAGGATCGATGATTTTTATGATCAGTTGAATGGGGTTGCTGTTTTTCAAAGTTGGATCTTCGTTCTGGGTATCACCAAGTCAAGATGAAGGCTGCTGATATACAAAAGACTGCATTCAGGACTAGATACGGGCACTATGAGTATCTTGTGATGCCATTCGGGGTCACTAATGCACCAGCTGTATTCATGAGTCTTATAAACCGGGTCTTCTCTCAGTTCTTGGATAGATTTGTGGTGGTCTTCATTGATAAAATTCTGGAAAATTCTCAGAATCGGGAAGATCATGCCGAGCATCTTAGAGTGGTTCTGCAGAATTTGAAAGAGAATCAACTCTATGGAAAACTTAGTAAGTGCGAGTTTTGGCTCGACAGGATTTCTTTCTTGGGGCACATTATTTCTGGCGATGGTCTTTCTGTGGATCCTTCTAAGGTTGAAGCTGTGAAGGATTGGCCTATTCCTAAGTCAGTTTCCGAAGTGCGGAGTTTTCTTGGCCTTGTGGGCTATTATCGGAAATTCGTTCAAGATTTTTCGAAGATTGCAGGGCTGTTAACTAAAATGATGGGAAATGATCAGAAGTTTTGTTGGTCTGATGAGTGCAATAAGGCTTTTGTTGAGTTGAAGAACAGATTGACTTCAGTGCCTGTGTTGACTATTCCAGATGGTTCAGGCAGATTTGTAATTCAATGTGATACTTCTGGTAAGGGTCTTGGAGCAGTTCTAATGCAGAAGGGCTGTGTCGTTGCGTATGCATCGATGCAGTTGAGGCCGCATGAGAAGAACTACCCTACTCATGACTTGGAGTTAGCGGCAGTGATCTTTGCTTTGAAGCTGTGGAGACATTATTTACTTGGAGACCGCGTGGAGATCTTTACAGACCACAAAAGTCTCAAGTACGTTTTCACCCAGAAGGAGTTAAACATGAGGCCAAGGCTTTGGTTGGCGCTTATGGCCGATTATGACATCAGTTTGCAATATCATCCTGATAAAGTAAACTTGGTGCTAGATGCTTTGAGCATGAGACGGGCAGTTATGTTTCTTACTCAGCAGAGTGATCTTATTGAGCAAATGAGGAGGTTGGATTTAGAGATTTTGTTGCCGAGTTCTGGTCAGTGTTGTCTTGCGCTCCAGCTTCAATCTTCTCTGGTTGATCAGATTAAAGAGGTTCAGGCTGGTGATGCGCAATTGCAAGGTTTTCGAGCTGAGGTCGAGTCTGGGTCCAGAACAAACATGGTTATTCATGCCGATGGTTCGCTTCGTTTTGGTTCCCGAATGTGTGTCCCTAAGGGTGAAGTTCGTCAGAAGTTGCTTGAAGAAGCTCATCAGTCTCCGTATTCTATCCATCCTGGCAGTAGGAAGATGTATTGATATTTGAAGCTTCATTTCTGGTGGCATGGTATGAAGGTGGTTATTGCTCGGTTTGTGGCTCAGCGTTTGATCTGTCAGTAGGTTAAGGCAGAGCATCAGAGAACCGCTGGACTTCTTCAACCGCTTTCTATTCCAGAGTGGAAGTGGGAGCATATCACCATGGATTTTGTGACCGCTTTGCTAAGGAGTCCTAAGGGTCAGAATGCTATTTGGGTGATTGTCGACCATTTGCTGAAGAGTGCTCACTTCATTCCTTTTCGTGTCGGTCAGTCTACTGAGAGCCTAGCGGAGAAGTACATGCAAGAGATTGTTAGACTTCATGGGGTTCCAGTCAGTATTGTATCCAACAGGGATACGAGATTCAGATCTCAGTTCTGGGAGAGTTTTCAGAACAGCTTGGGGAGTAAATTAAAGTACAGTACAGCTTTTCATCCCCAGACTAATGTACAGTCAGAGCGGACTATTCAGATTCTTGAGGACATGTTGTGATCCTATATGCTTCAGTTTGGTGGATCATGGGAGGACCATTTGCATCTCGTAAATTTCTCGTACAATAACAGCTTTCAAGCCAGTATTAAAGCTGCTCTGTTCAAGGCACTCTATGGGCGGAAGTGCAGATTGCCAGTGTGCTGGGATGACATTGGTAAGAGGAAGTTTTTGGGTCCGGAGTTGATCACCAGGACAGTTGATGTGGTGGTTCAGATCAGGAAGCATTTGCAGGTAACTCAGGATAGGCAAAGGCGATGGGCTGATGTCCATCGGAGGGCTTCGGTGCTAGTTTTTTGTGACCATGTTTTTCTTAAGGTATCGCCGTGGCGCGGTGTCATTCGGTTCGGTGGTAGGAGCAAGCTTAGACCTAGGTTTATTGGACCGTTTAAGATTTTGGAGCGAGTAGGTAAGGTGGCCTATCATCTTGCACTGTCACCAGCTTTATCAGGAGTGCACGATGTTTTCCATGTCTCACAACTCAGGAAATATATCCGAGATGATAGTCACGTGATCAACTACTCTGAGTTGACCGTGCGGCCGGATTTGACTTGTGAGATTCCGCCAGTTGCTATTATGGACCGAGGGGAGAAAGTTCTTGAGAACAAAGTCATCAAGTTGGTTCGTGTTGCTTGGAATCCTCACTCGCCTAGTGAGTCAACTTGGGAGCTGGAGGAGGAGATTCAGCAGAAGTTTCCTTATATGTTTGAGTAGCTTTTTGTTTTGTTTTGTTGCTTCTCTTTGGGGTTACCCTATGTATCTTCTTTTTGAATTTCGAGGACGAAATTCTTTTTGTTAGGTGGGTAGGATTGTAACCCCTATTTTCCGTTTTTTGTATTTTTGATGTATTTTTCTTCTTTCTTGAGTATTGTACTCTCTTTTATTTTTCTGGACCGTATATTGGAGTTGTTTTCAATATATATTCATTTTGTTTCAGTTTGAGCTCTTTGTGTTCGATTTGTTGTCTTTATTCTTCATCGATTGTTGTTATTTCTCTTCATTTGGTTCTTATTCTCTTTATTTTGGTCCTTGGGTGCTTATGGTGATTTGGTTGCTTATCCTATTTCCAATCCTACTGTTTTTATCCCTAATTGATTACCAAAGCTAAATTAAACCACAATCCTATTTTGAAGCCTATGTAATTTATCCTAATCAATCCTATTAACTAATCCTATTACTACTCCTAAACTATCCACAACCCAATACCCAATTACCCATCTCATACAACTAACCTTAAACCATCCCTATATAAACTCCTCTCCTTAAAACCTAAACCCTAACCCTAATCACAACCCCGGAGTCTCTCTCCCCTCTCTACCCCGTGCGCCACTCACCCCAGCCTCCACCCATCGCCAGCCGACCACCCCCTTCAGCCTGGCCTCACCCCGATCCCGATCCCCATCCATTGCCGACCAACCCTAGCCGCACCCTCCATTACACCGAGCACCTCCACCTCTCCATCCATCTCTCTCTTTCCCCCTTGGCCGTCCGTCGCCGTCGACCAGCGACAGCAACTGCTGGAGCGCCAGCCAGCAAGAAGCCAGCCGACACCCCGACCCATTGCTCTCTCTCTCTCAGTTCGTGTTTGCACGTGTGGGGTTCGCACGTGTATTGCTTGGATTCGTTGGTTCGTGGATTTCTCTTTCGTGGGTTTTTTTCGTTGTCAGGATCCATTCTCGTTATTCTTGGTGTTCTTCGTTTTCATCTTCAGTTAAGGTAAGTAACTTGTACTCCAATTTCTTTGTATGATACAAGTCAAAAATACCGCTTATAGTGTAGTTGGGTTCTAGAAACAACTCGTTTGTGTGTTATCTTTGATGGTTTTTGTCTCTATAGTGCTATTTGACCATAGTTGCCTCACGACACAAAATTGACATGAAAACAACTAGGTTTTGACTGCTCTTGATCTATTCATATATGTGAGATAATTAGGTAAATTTATGTATATGATGAGATCCATGTGATATGATGGTTTTGAATATGTTATATACCCTATATCATGATGTTTGGACACTTAGTAGACTCTATACCATATTTGATTGTGATTGGAATGAGTTTCGTGTGGTTTATGTTGATTTTGTTTTCAAGAAAAAATCTGTATTTGTCGATGATCAGTTTTGATTTGTATTTTAGACCCTATTAAGGTCAGAATTCTTAATTTTTGTATTAGACATTAATTATAGAGAAATCTGTCTTCTTTCCAATCTCTCTGATATTGATCGATTTCGTTTTTGTATGAGTGAGTTATGGCTATTTTACTACAGAGGTGTAATTTATTTCCAGATTTCATTTCTTGATGATTTGGATTATTAAACTATTTTGATACTAGTCTTAAATATATTATTTTCATCTGAACTTTTGCATAATATTTCTATACCTATATAGGGATTATCCAGAATTTTGGTGGATTTTATTGATGAGTTTTATACACTGTTTCATACTTGTTTATGAAATCTATACTTGCTGTATTTTGCTGGCTGTTCTGTAAAGATTTGTATTTTTACTCTATTTCCTTTTAGCGTAGGGAAAATATTTATGAAATAAGAAAGTTATATTCTTTTGTCTATTTTCATTTCCCTTTGGCAGATTTGGATTTCGTTTCATGGTTTGAGAGATATCACAGTTTTTGTACAGCAGTGTTGGGAATTCCAGATTTGCCAAACTATCGTTTCTTGATATTTTCTGATTTTTGTTGACTAAACTAATTTTACTGGAATATTATGAAACTTTATATTCTGATACTAGATATATAGGGGATTACCCCATATTTTTTTTGGATTTATTTGAGGAGTTTTAATGCTTTTTTTTCTGATTTTGGATACGATTTACTGATTTCTGGCTGAACATATTTTCTGAATACAAATCAGTTTTGAATTATGATTTTGTGAAGTACTACATGGCTTATATATAATCTCTGGATTCTGGTGGAAGTCTATTGTCCAGATTTTTTGACGGATTTAGATTTGGATTTCTGTAGTAACGGGAATCACTGTTTTAGTACTGTACTGTCATGCTGTCCTGAATATGAACATATACTGTTTTGCTCGTTTATGTGACCGTATATCATCTATGCATGTTCATTTGTTTTCCTGAACCTAATACTGATTGTATCATGTTAGTTTGACACTATTTCGTACACATTCAAGCCTGTTTGATAACCATAATAAATGTAATCAAGCTAGGGTTTCTTAAGGGAATATCTAGTAGTGGAAAATATGGAAACGTGTACTGGGAAGGGAACCAGTATTGCATACTGTTACTGTTACTGAACCTGTTACTTTTACTGCTACTGTTACTTTAGTGCTACTTTTACTGTTACTGATACCTGAGTACACAGCCCCATTATGGTCCACTATGAAATCTAAAAGCGAAAATGTTTGTTGTAACAACCATGTAGTAAAAACTGAGATGCATGAAGTGCTACCTAGCTAGTAATACACACAAGATTGTAAGAACATAAGACTGATACTGTTACACTGATATACTGAGCTTACTGTTACTAGATACTGTTAGTTGCCATATGACACTATACTTGATACATTCATTTGTACTGTTAGTATACCATGCTAGTTGACTTTGTTTTACTGATTCATGCTGATTATTACTGTTGATGCATTATTCCATGCTATTTGTTTACCTTTCCCATGTACTTGTATCCTACATTATAAGTGACCCATAATTTGCATTGACGGGTACTTGTTTTCTCTTTCCTTCTCCTGCAATTATTAATTTCAGATCAGGATGGTCAGCTACCCGATGGTATTCGCGAAATAAGATATTAGTGCTGGACATATTTTTGCTATAATTATTATTGTTTCTTTGGAACATTGTATTTTGAGTACTTAGATATTTATTTTGTATTTGGGCGATGTGACCCAGGATATTTGACTTATCCAGATTCTGATTTATTTGAAATTATTATATTTTGCTTCAAATAAATTCTGTTGGTTTATTAATTCAGTTATGCATATGTGGTTGATTCTCTTGCTTCCGACTCTGATTATTTTGTGAGATATTGTAAAGATTACTGAACAGCTTATGGATGATGAAAATCATTCGCTGGGCCAATGTTACGCGCTCGTATTCCGTATTTTTGAGAAGCGGGGCGTGACATTCGTAAACACAAAATAAAGTAAAATCAATAATACTAGTTCAAATTACATGGAAACATAAAGTGTAATTGTATAAACAAATGTCATAAGGAAAAGATTTCTTTACCATTAGTATCATTACATAAGTAAAAAGTCTTGAAATATCAATTAGCAATAGATAGAAAATCTTTTTTTTTTCTCATTTTTTTCGGGTTTTTTTTTCGGTTTTTTTTCTGTTTTTTTTCGTTTTTTTTTTTGGTTCGCCTCATTGATGTCTGGCTGCAGACTTGCCTCCTTAACATCAAGTTACAGATTTTCCTTCATGACATCAGGTTGCAAGTTGCCGCCTGGATATTCGGTTGCACATTTTGCCTTCCCGACATCCAGTTGCAATTTGCCTCCATTGACGTCTTGTTGTATATTTGCCATCTCGACATAAGGTTGCACCGAAATGGTGAAATGAAAAATATAACCTTCCATATGCACAGAGATATTGGACATTTAATTTAATTATGATGTTATGTTTGAACATTCGTGATATAAAAAAAATAGTAGCAATAGTGAGAAATAGAGTTGAAAGTCACACGATGGAATATTAAAATAGATGTATAGATTATAAATATCAAACACAATAGTATAAAATAGTAGTAGTGAAAATAATTTATAAAAATAAGGAGAAAACAAGCGGAATGAAAATTCATGCATAAGCACAAATCCAAATGTGGATGAGAAAATAAATATGCAGTGTGGTAAATTTACACAATAAATATATATCATAACATATACAGTAGTGTAGGAATTAAACAAGTGTAAAATGCTATACATAGTAAGTATGTTAAAATATATGGTAAATATATAGTAATTAGTAGGAAGTACATGTAGAAATCAAGAATGTAATGATAATAAAAATTAAGTAAAATATAAGTAGGAGTGCATATAGTACATTCGAGGAGTATAAAGCAACAAAATTTATAAGTAGCTTTAAATAGTGAAAAGTAAATATAACAAAAGCAGTAAAAAGTAAGTAATAATAAATGTATTGAATATAAGGTGCAAAAACGTAATAAATAATAAAAATTTAAACATGTAGAGATATATCATATTTTTATGAGTAAAATATTACAATCAAGTTTAAATGCTCCAAAATAAATAAGACAATACAAAATAATCAAAAATATAGTATCGAAAAATCCAAGTATATATGTAAAATGAAAGTAAATATGCAAAACCAAATTTTATAATATAGTAAAAACAATAATGAAGGAAAATAGGAGTAGCAATAATAACTTATCATGTAGTAATTTAAAACTCACTGTAATATGTAAAAGTAATAGCAAAATATTCGAGTAACGAAAAGCGCATGGAAGTAAGATGAATAAAACGTCAGGAAAGAAATGAGTAAGAGTCGCAAAATAAAAATGAGTTTGTGAAATGCTAAAAAATGCATTGTTGAATTACAGCAAAAGTTGCATAATAATAATTTGGACAAAAGAATAAAAGTAAGAACCAATAGTAAATTCATAGAAACAATTTTAAAAGAAAAACAAGACGATTAGTGAAAGCTTAATGATTGTACTAATAAATACAAATAATATAAACTCGGTTAGAGATATGGAAACAAAAAATAAAATCAATCACTGACAATAAAAGAAACCGAATAAAAAGTAGAAATAAGTTAATTACACAAAAGTTATCTAGTAAGTAAACAAATGTAAAACAGTAAAAGTAATAGGATAAAAGAGTGAGAATACAAAACTAAGGAACATTTAAAAAATACGAGAGGATAAATAATTAAAAGAATGTAATTTAATAACTGAAAAAATACTGGCGAAAATCATAAAATCCAAAATTATACACAATAAGTAAAATAGAAAAAGGTATAGTGAATATTAGTAAGTAAGATAGAAAAGATATAAGTTGAAAGGGTAATACTTTACATAATAAAATACCAAATGAAGAAAGCGAAAAAAAGAGAAAAAAAAAAGAGCTAGTGAGAAAAGTATATGCTTTATGCAAAAATAACCAATACACTTGCGATAAAGAAATTTTATTCAAGTCTAGGCATACAAACAGTCTAAATCTCACTACAGGTCTTCATGATCAAACAATCAAGCCACACACATCAGATGTCCACCAAGGTACTCATACTTCTAATGTCCATCTAGGTATTCATACATATAATGTCCACTTGTGTACTTACAAATCTAATGTCCATCTAGGATCTCATACATCAAATGTTCATTTATGTTTATTCCTCATACCATATTTAAAATTACTAATTGAAGCATGCTCTGATACCAACTCTGTAGCGCCCCAAATTTTCAATATAATATCACAGAACTACGTGGCACAATTTCCAGAATCAACTTCAATGTAATCATTAACATAGCAACCAAACACAGGGAAATTTAAAACTTTTTATTACATCAATTATTCACAAAGCACAACGAAAAATTAAAAACCTTGAATTACAATTTCTCACTTTTACAACACATTCTTTTACAATTTGCATAAGCCATATTATCATTCTACCTCATGCATCCAATCCCAAGCTAACGGTAAATTCCTGTGAAATATGAGGCTAGAGATAACGCAAACCTCCAAAACTACAGGGGTCAGCCATAACGGTGTGAGTGGTATCAAAAGAAAGACAACATGAATAAAACATAAGGAATAAAGTTATAAACAACATACATCAACAGTAATAACAATGGAAAATGAAATAACAATAATTAACACATGAAAACATCAAGTGAAACTAGACTAAGTGTCAAGTGTAGGAAAACAGAAAAACATACATGCATAAAACCAAGTCAAGAAAACACAAATGCAGGATGATGACTTTCTAATGCATACTAGTCGAATCTATGCTCCCCACTCTATATAGATCCAGTGCAAGCCCTTAACGTTCTCCACTTAATAGGGTTAAATCCCTCATTATGCAACTAATCATACTACGAAGAATACTACGAGATTTAGATAAACTGTGAGTATCTGGCTCATGCCCCGATAATTCTGGAGGCTAGTCTCTCCACAGATAATTCCGAAAACTATTTCACTTACACCAGGAAATCTTTGAGAATTCCGCAAGCTATGAAGCCTCATCACATGAATACCCCATGAGCGTCGCCTCGATCCCGATAATTTCGGAGATCAGTCCCACACCGCAGGTAATTCCAGAGACTATTTCACTCACACCTCGATATTTCCGGGGATTATCTCACACCGCTGGCCATACTGAGGTCCATAACCCATGTTTGCACTCATTTTATCATATCACCATCTAGTGTCTGTCCTTATCTTATTAAGTTAATTAATTAATTATGAATCTCCTAGAGTTGGTGTACCCTACCAGACTTATCTCAACTGATCAAAGCCACAATTGGCCAAACACAAAACCTCAACTGCCGGTATCTAGTATCCCACTCACCCTCTAAAGACTCACAACTCAACCATCAACACAAAATCTTTCATTAAAGCTCTTAATTCCGTTATCAATATTCTCATATTAAGAAAACTTCTTAAAATCAACAAATCCAAATTTATTTTATATACTCACAAAATTTTAAGAACTGAAATAAAGTATTAAATCTATTAAATAACAGAAAATCATATTTTGAAGTCGTAGAAAGTCACAAAACATCAATTTCTTCAAAAACCATACTTATTAGAATAATACACAATTTGAAGATCTATTATTATCAAGACATAACTTTCTATAAAATACTGTAATCTGTAGTAAAAACATCATCTAAAACAGTAGATCAATAATCCATCAGTTCGAAGAAATAATCGTTAAAGAAAAACGACGAAAAACTCACAAAACAGCCAAAAACAATAATGTCGATCGACCTTGCAGTCGACCTTCATGTCAAAAACAGCCCATACAGTAGCTTCAAATTTCGTGCACCTTTTTACTGATACTTCGTTAAAACTTTGTAAAATCATAAATTTGCAAAACTAACTTTCTGAGATGATCAAATACAACTTGTATAACATACTGTAGTTTATAAAACATATCAAAACCACATCAAGATCATAAAAGAGCAAATTTTACCAAATTCTTCAAAACGGAATACATATAAATATATAAGCGTATATATGTGTGTTTAAGCATCAGTAAAACTAAAAGGGAACATCTTATATAGGTGGTATATTGATCTGATCAAACTCAATATTCAAAACACTCATATTTCAACCGAAAATTTCATAAAACATCAAAATTAGTTTCGGCAGTTCTTCAAAACAGTAAGATATGTTCATATATATGTGTGTGTGTGTGTGTGTGTGTGTGTGCGTGCGCGTGCGCGCGAGCTAGATCGAACATCAAGAAATCACTGATTATAAGTAGTATAGGTTTTCAAATCAATCTCAGTATCAAAATAATCAAAATCCAATCGAAAATTTCACAAAAGTCATCAAAAGATCAATTTCAGCCGAACCTAGTTAGACCCGAAACATACCCCACTTTACAACATTCAAAACTTGTTCTTTTTAATTCCAAAACCCCCTACAATCGATTAAACACATACCCCACTGCTCACATTAATTAATTCATGCACCCACAACAAGTGTGTAATCAAGTTTTGTTCATCAAATACCCCCAACAGATTATATTTGCATACATACACAGTAAAGATTAGGTCTTGTTCACTTTTGCATTAAACATCATACAACTCAATAATATGTGTTCAAAACAGCAAGAATATGGGGGGAAACAACCTTTCCATGATTTCTATTAGGTTCTTTAACAATCACAAGTCATCTATATAGAGTTTTAATCATTTATAGCATAATTTCATGAAAGATTCACTTTTTATACATCCATACATCAAGAATTCATATTATCATCATACAATTCCTAATCATGTTTCCTAATACACATACCATCACATACAACATGCATAGAACAGTACAAAATAAACATATGTCACTCACCTCACTGAAAAAATTAACCGAATTAATAAAGAATAAGAAAAAGCCCTTCCTTTACAAAAAGTCCAAAATCATCGTTTCGAAACTCCAAGAAATTAATAGTAAAAATATATTTTACTTTTGAAGGGGAGAGGGATGGCTGTAGTGGCCATAATATAGGCCGAAATCTGGAGTTTTTAGGGTTTTACAAGTTTATGGAAATATCCCTTAACAAATTATTGCTTTACTTATATAAACCTTTCTTTTATAAAGTAGTTAAATAAGTTTGAATAAATTAAAATAAAACTAAATCCCTTTACTACAGAGTTATCCAACCATCAAGCTTAGCCTAGAAATTAAAAAATTTCGGATTTGTACTCAAAGTGGTAATTTTGCACAAAAGTCCCTCTCCTTGTAATATTTGCAAATAGGCCAAATAAATATCAGAAAAATTCAGAAAATTCACAAATAATACCTAATAATAAATATTAGATTTTCCAAATAAAATTTCTAACTTTTAGTTTCCAAGAAAATATTTGCACAAGGTTCAACCTAAATTTTATATTTGCAAAAATACCATATTTGTTTAAATCTGTACCAAATCGACTCTGAATAAATTTTAAATAAATTTAATATTTAATAATGATATTGGAAAGCCCAAAAAGAAACAAAAACGAAACTTCGTTATTTGTTTGAGATCCAATCGGCTTTTTACATAAACGCCCCTCTCTTTCGAAGTATTTATAAAAATAGTTTCTTTATTCAGAAAAATCCCAAAATTTAGGATATAGTTAATTATAAATAGGAGAATTTATTCAGAAATTTAAAGGTGAATATTTGCACCAAAAAATATTTGCACATGTTTTACATGTGTAAAATTGACAAATTCATAAAATAGTCAAATTAATTTAAATAAATCTGAAAAATTAAAATATCATAAATAAGTGAGGAGAATAAATAATTAACTATAAAATTATAAGAATCCAAAATTTCCTAACTTTGCAAGTGTGTTGCTCGTGCAAAATTGCGATTTCAAGAAAATAGTAAAAATTGTCAACTTTACCAATATAATATTATTTAATAATGCAAAATAAATCATTTTATTTTGCGGAGTTTTACAATGGAGATCGCCACCTCGCCGAGCTATGGCCTTTGATCGAGGTATCGAGCTATGGTGCTTCTTCGCTGAATTACGGATGGTGCTCTGCTTTCGAAGCTTTAGTCGAGCTCTTGATCTCTCATCGACCTATGGGTCTCGTAGAGCGGTAAACTCCCCATCCAGGACTTCAGCGGAGCACTTAGCGAGGCGTGAGCTCGAAGTCCGGAGTTGGAGAGAGGTGGAGAAGACGAGTCAGAGCTTTGACCGAGGTCGAGAATTTTTGGCAGGATTTTGGTGCTCAAATTATGTAGAAGAGGAAGAAGGCGAGGAGAGTGGAGCAGGTTTTAGGTTCGTGGGCTCAAACCCGACCCATTAATACCCCTTTGCTTTTATCATTTGATTTCTCTTACAGGTTTTGGTCATGGATTCGACCCGATCCAAAACCCTTAACCGATTTAATTCCTCTTACGAAACAGTAAGATCATTTGCCTTCAAAATTTTTGTTTTTGCAACTCTTGGGTTTCTTGGAGATTTATTTGGGATTATTGAAGCTTTTGATATTGCTGGAAGCTTGCTTCGTTAGGAATCGAGTTGTCTTCGACAGAGTTCTTTCTCACATCGATGTACGAGCACTAGTGTGCTTGAGTTTTTGGTGTTGATCATCTCTTAGAAATCTTGGTTGATTTTAATGGAGAGAGTTTGAATGGATTTGGAGACTCCTCGGGGTTAGTAGGCTTTGTCACAAGGAAGCTTGATTAGTGATGGGTTCTCTTCTAATTGGTGGTGAATATGGCACCCACCAAGTGTTTGTGAAATTTCTCAGCCCATCATGTCCATCAAGTGTTTGTGAAATTGCCCATCCCACGACATCCACCAAGTGTTTGTGAAATTTCTCACCCCATCACGTCCATCAAGTGTTTGTGAAATTGCTCATCCCACGACATCCACCAAGTGTTTGTGAAATTTCTCATCCCATCATGTCCACCAAGTGTTTGTGAAATTGCTCATCCCTTCGTGTTGCTTCTTCTGTTGGATCCTGTAGGCAAGGCAAGAAACACTATAGGGGGGTGAATAGTGTTTTATAAAAATAATTGCGGAATAGAACTTTTTCTTCTGTCAAGTCGACTTGAAAAGAGAAATCAGTCGACTGGGGCGACAGTTAAGAAGAATATTTTAAGACGAGTCTGATCAGTCGACTTATATAAGAACCAGTCAACTTATCAAACAAGTTTTCAGAGAGAGAGTAGTACAAGTCTGACCAGTCGACTTAAAAAGGAACACAGTCGACTGTCCAGCCAAGTTTCACAGAAAACTTAAAAAAACAAGTAAATGAAATGCAAGTTCAGAGAAATACAACCACAGAGTACACACGATCTATCCTGGTTCGGTCCTCCCGACCTACATCCAGTCCCCAAGCAACCCACTTGAGATTTTCTACTATTCTTGAAAAATGTATAAGGATACCCTACGGCGTTAGACAACAACATTGTCCAACCCGTAGTCCTTTCTCACAACTAGAGAAAGCAACCCACTCTTCTACTAAGAGTGAAAACCTGACTCTACACCCTAGAGCCCTACTGTCCAACCGAAAGGAACCACTCTCACAACCCGAGAGTGAAGAATCAACAACAAAAAGTTTACAATCAACCTATATCCTTGTTATGAATGTGATTTTGTTAGTGGCTATTAGGTCAACTTTCGAAATCAGTCTAAAACGAAATCACTATTATACTAGACTGATTTTAGAGAACCAAAAAACTTAGAGAATTTGAAAGCTTGTGAACTCTTGTTCTTTTTTTCAAAAATAGGTACTTGTTGTAGTATTGTAACATTTTCCAAGTGATTTCTACACTCAATTTATAGAGTTAGAATCACTGAACGTTGAGAAGCAGTTGTACCAATTGTCAACCAACGGAAATAAAGCTTTTGAATTCGAAAAAATAAGTTTTGAAATCAGTAAACTGTCGAAACGACTTGAACAGTCGACTGGGTTGCCGTTATGAGTCGACTGGTCAGAGTTTGAATAAGTTCAGATATTTTCGTACAAGGACAGTCGACTGGTGCCTAATGGCGGTCGACTGGTACTTAACAATCGAGCTATTTCAATCTTGTTTCGATCCTTTTAAATTTGAAAAAAGAACACTCAATTATTTTAAAGAAATGTGTGAGTGTGTGTGACAAGGCTATTACAAAATTTCTAAAATTTAATAAAATAAAAAAGGTTACAATTGTTACAAGACACTTAATATAACAAATTGAAGCATAGGTCTTGTCTTGAGTCTTGAGATGGAGCTTTTAGCCTTCGTCTTTTTCTTTGAAGCTGGCAAACTTGTAGCTTTCTTAATCAATTAGCTATAAGATCTTTTTTTGTAGCTTTGCTTGATCAACTTGCATGAAAAGCTTGTTTAGAACATTTTGCCTTTGTGTATATCCTGTAATATATAAGAAGTGGCATAACAACTTTGCATTGTGTTGTAATCATTAAAATCAAGAATCAACATCTTCTATTGATCGAAAGTTGGGATGATCGTTTGTGTTATCTACTGACTGTCCTGTTGTCAAGTTACTGCTACTATTGGACCCGGATTGGTGTGATCTGACCGTTGATTCCTGAGGAGGGCTTAGATCTTGCCACGTGGTGATTTAACCTATAGGGTTCTATAAATAGGGATTGATCCCATCTCCTATCCCTCATTTACCACCTTCACTTTCTCTCTTCTGACAATTTTTTGAGAGCTTCTCTCTTTAGAAATCGCGGTGTTTCACCTGGTGGTGCTCGGTGGCTTGTCTAGTATTTTGACGGGGGTGTTATCTTCAGCTGTTAGTTCGGAGTTTCTTCCACTTTGGCTAGGTAACACTCTTGCGATCGATGTTTGTCATGTCTAGTATTCTGTCGGTCTGTACCTCTACTAGATCAGCTGGTCTAGATGAAGAAGAGGGTGTTATGCTTGATCACCTTCCTGGAGAGAAGAGTGTGTGTGGTGAGACTGATCGTTCTACCGTTGTGGAAACGATCGTCGAGCCTAAGAGAGATAGGGGGTGCAAGCTCAAGAACTCATTGTTCCTTGTTCCAGAGTTGATTAGAGAGTATTCGGTAGTGGATCAGCAGTTCCTTAGGAGCAGCATGGAATATGACGAGATGGAGCCCGTCCATACTACTGAGGCTAATCATATCGACAGCATTCTTACACGCGATGAGTTGAGCATGATAAGAACAGGTTTGGCATTCCTCGTGAGTACAGCCTACTCCTGCCAGGGACTGGGGTAAGGGCATGTTATGCCATGTCGGAGGAGTACTGTTTCTTTCCTTGCGATGCTTTCTTCGTAGGGTTTCATCTGCCCTCCACCCCTTCGTTAAAGAAGTGTTTAACTGGTATCGGCTGTGTCCGGTACAGCTGATGCCAAACACGTGGAGGTACATTGCTGGCTTTGTCTTGCAGTGCCACCAGCACGGAGCTGCGTCGAGTCCGCGGTGTTCATGCAAAATTTCAAGCTTATCCGACTCAGCCCAATGGAGGAGCATTGGTATCTCGGCCCTCACAAGAATAGGGGGTTGGTCGATGCTCCTCAATTGGTAAGATGTTGGAAGGAGAAGTTCTTCGTCGTTCGCAATGCCAAGCCATGGGGGATTCCCACTACGTGGAGGGGAACGGTTCCCTCAGCGGTACGAGCGGAGCCGGTCATGAGCTTAGAGGAGAAGATCCTTAGCGATGCACTTCTGGGACTTAAGGTATTGTTGTGGCAAGATATTACCAACGAAGTGCTCTTTGAAGGCGGTCTTGGACCGACCGTTCCTAGTATGATTTTGTTGTTGTTGTTTTCACGCCTTACTATCCATGATTTTGTTGATTTCAAGTTCCTTTATTCATGTCTCTGATGCTTTCATTTGATCTTACGGTTTCTGACTACTCCGTGTTTCATCTTGCAGGTAGGGCAAACATGGATTTCGAGGACATTTTTGCATATCTGGATGCGCTACGGAATACGAGGAAGGAGGAGCCAAAGATGTGGAAGAGGTCGGCATTGCATCCCTCTTCTTCCCCGGGCCCGTCTCCCGTTGAACAGACTGAGTCCCCTGCAGGGGCACCGCCTGTCATTGAGGAAGGTTCTTATTTAGCTGTGGTCGTGGATAGTGCCGTGTCAGCCCCACTGAATGCTACGGCTGCCGCGATGCTTGCTAGTCAGGGGGACATGGTCTACACCCCCAACTAAAACGTGAAAGCCCAGGAGAACTTTTTGGGAAATTCCACTGGTTGCCTTAAGGCATGTCGCCACATCCCTACTCCTGACAGGGAGAGGTTGAAGATGGATCCCCCTAAGAGATCAATCTTGGAGATAGCGAGGGCACATTTGACGGTATGACCTAGTTTCCTTAGTTGTTTAGCTTGCGCTTTCCTTTTCTTGCATCATTGTGATTTTAACTATTTTCTCCTCGTTTCAGGCGATGAGCCACTTCAGGCACTTGGTAGACTTTTATGCAGCTAAGGCGAAGAACATGAGGGCTCGCATCTCTCATGCCGAGAAGGACAAGAAGAAGTCCGTCAAAGAGTCCAAGGTAGAGTTAGAAGGGATGAAGAAAGAGGAGAAGTAGGCACGCCATGAGTTGGAGGCATTGGCAGTGAGGATGGAGAGGCCCGCACTGATGCGCCTCGAGCTAGAGGCATCCAAGGAGAGAGGGGGGAATTAGAGAAGAAGAAAGCTGATCTTCTGTTGGAGTTGGAGAAGGCCCGCACTGATGCAGCCTTGGAGGTGAAGGTCGAGGTGGCCAAGGTTCTTGCGGAGTGCAAATCTAAGCTGCAAGGGGTGATGTTAAAGTCTTATGCCTTGGCGATCTCACATGTGGTGGAGCGCATTTCCGGTTTCGACGGGAAGGGCTACCATGTGACCCTTCGACCTGGTGAGCCCCTGGATCCAGACAGAAAGGATGATGGTGAGGCTGGTACTCCTACGAATGGCGCAAGGAGTGGTTATGGGAAGAAGGACAAGGGAAAGGGCACAGCTGGAGGTTCCTTGTCTGTGATGGTACCGAAGCAGGTGGATGCTTGATTTACCTTGATATGTCTTTTGTCTTCTAGGCTATCATTGGTTTGTTTTGTTTGGGACTTGTAGTTTCCTTTCTATGATGCCTAATTGCGGACTGGCCAACGCATTCATGTATCTTCCTTTTAGTGTTCAAAAAACTATCTTCTAGATTGGTTATCACTTGTCGTGTTGTGTTGATGTGCTTTGAAGCGATGTTTGTTCATGACACTTAGTACTTTAATCCTTTGTCTGACTATGCATTTAAAATTGTTGACAGACGATCGTGGGATCCAATAAAAAACCTCATAGTGACGAGGTAGAGCACCTTCGCAAGCGACTGCGCATAACGGAGTTGGCGGTCGACCGTTTGCGTGTTTAGTCAGACGAGGAATGGTTAAAGTCTGTTCGCCTTAAGTCGGAGCTCGTTGAGCGAGATTGCGAGTTAGCACTCTTGTATTCTGATTGTCTGATAAACTTGTCACTGCCTCCAAAAGTGACGAAAGACAGTATTAGAGAATGCGCCTTACTCTGAGAGATAGTTGTTGAGAAGGACTTGGAGCTATACCGCCTCCAGGAGAGGCTTGGTGGGTTGCAGATGACAAGCACCTCGCACGTTGTTAGTGCAAAAAGGGAACAAATGGTTGGAGCAAAAGAAGGCACCACGACTATTGCAAAGGAGAGTGCGACAGCAGGAGGAGTCTGGTCGATTATTAGGGGAGCGGTGCCAAAAGCGTTGGTGCCCCCTCGACATCCTGGCGGCGCCCCGAGCGGGACGTCGGCTTTGTTGAGTTTGACTTTAGTTGGTGGAGACTCACGTGCCTCGTGTGCTGGTCAGCAATCACAATCTTTGGGAACGACGTTTTCTGTAAAAGATGCTAGCGGCCAAGGAAAGGAGGTGACTATCAGGCATTCCACAAGGAGGCTTTTGTCTCTTAGGAACAACGTTTCTCGCCCACTAAGTCGCAAGGATGTCTTGTAGATCAAGTTGTATGATTGATGATTCTGCACTTGTAGATATTTGTAGTACCACGGTTTGTCATAATTCTGTGATTTTGTGAACTCCCTTTGCATGCTTGGTCCTTTCTATCGTGGTTGAGGTGTCATCGACTGGGTTCTTTGTCACTAAATAATAGGGCCTCAAATCTGTTGTGTATAGCTTAAAGAGCTGTCGACGGTGTATAACAGAGTTGGGAATTTCTCCGTTTTCAAACCAGCTAGTTGTAAGGACAGCTCTGAAGGAGAGTTGCTTTCCGAACTTGCTGTATGGGACCTCTGACAGATTGTGAGAATCACATTGAATGGAGAGTTGAACTCCAAGTATTGTTTTTTACAAGCGTTGCTAGAGTAACTACGATCCATGATTTTGGACCTCTTAATCTGTTATTAAGAGAATTTAACTAGTTGCATGAATAGATCGAATGGCAAGTTTAACTCTGAATGTGTGTAATTACAGGTTGTGAGAGTAACTCTAAACCATGGGTATGGATTCCGAACTTGTTAGTTTAAGTATTAACTGGTTGCAAGAGCAGATCAAATGGCAAAGCGCACTATGAACTTGCTTCTTTGCAAATTGACAGTCTCTTTTAACCCATGGGTATGGACTCTGAACTGGTCATCGACGCACTAATGGATTGCAGGAGCAGATCGAATGGCGAAGTGCACTGTGAACTTGTGTTATTGCAAATTTTAAGAGTCTCTTCAAGCCATGGGTATGGACTCTAAATCCGTCTTACGGGAAGACTTATAACAGGTGTTTAGTGTTGTTTATGCGTATAAGCTTGGCACTCAACCCGTTGTATAAATCTCCAAGGAACTCTAACCAGCTTCAGGAACAGTTCGCTCGGTGAGTTGTGCTCTAAATGTGCAAGATTGCATGTTGCAAGAGTAATCCCAAGTCGTGGATCTGGATTCCAAACTTGTGTTGTAGAAAGCTTATAACGAGTGTTTAGCGCCACTTTTATTATAAGTTGGTCATTTTTAGCTCATTGTTTGCTTTAATAAATTGACTAATGTGCAACGAAATAAATTGGCTAACTTTATTGAAAATTAAACTAATTGGCTGCTCTAATGGCTGGCCCTTATTGCATGCACGACCGTAGGTAAACGCAGTCTTTATTGAAAGAAAAAACTAAACGACTGCTTTAGTGGCTGGCCTTTATTACAAAATTTAAAGATTCTGCGGAAATTAAGAGAGCACATTTTAGACACTCTCATTGTACTTCATAGGGTGTCGCTCATTCGAAGTCCCTACTGACACATCCCTGCCCCCCGGGTCTTCAAGTTGGTGAGCTGTCAAGCAAACAACTTGGTAGACCTTGTCTGGACTTGCCAGTTTCTGGGGGAGCCCCGCATTTTTCTACCTAGAGACAGTGGAATTTTCTGATGGACCAACGTATTTAGGCAAGATCGTTTGTTTCTCATGAATGAGTGGAGCGGCTTAGGGTGAGAGGTTGATTAAATCGTTGCGTTCTGGTGAGGACGTGATGGGAGCTGGGAAGAAGTTACTTGACAAGTTCGAAAATTCTCGGTTTGGCTGCCCAGTGTAGTGGATTCGACCTCGCTTGCTGGCCTTGTGATACATCGATTACTTTCCTGTAGTATTTCTTCAGCATGGAGAGGGAGAACCGAACCCCCTATGGTAGCAGTGTAGCACGCCCGTACTGCCTGTTGGCTTTCTACTACTTGGCCTATGTCTGCTGTCGTTGGAAATTTCATTTTCATATGAAACGCGGAAGCGACAGCGTGGAAAGCGGCTAGTCCTGGGCGGCCAAATATGGCATTGTATGCGGATTTAACATCGACTACCAGGAAATCTAAAGACTCTGTCCGAGTTGCTGGTGCTTTCCTAGTTGTTACGTTGAGTGTGACAATTCCCTCGACTTGGACAGGTGCTCCGGAGAAGCCTTGAAGTGTATAGCTGACCGGCTTGAGTCGATATCGAGAGAGCTTAGCGCATCAAATACGGCCATAAACAAGATGTTCACGGAACTGCCATTATCAACGAGGATACACCGCACCTCAAGGTTTTTCATGCCTAGATTAATAACCAGTGGCGTTTTGATGCCCTCAATATCTTTATCAAAGAAGGAGACTGAGAGGCCCGAACCCTTCGGGGGTGGAGTGTTATGAACCGAATTAACCTCCCTTAAAAAAGCTTTACGGGAGGAGTTAGAATATCCCCCCATAGGCCCGCCTTGAATGGTGTGCAGAATGGCCATATGCTCAGAGTCTCTGGATTCAGAAGGCCTTTCAGGACGCTTATTAGCCCCCCATGGCGGAGGGTTTTCGGCATTGTTTTTTCGTAGGACAAACTGAGACAGGTAGCCCCGCTGAATCAGGTCTTCAATTTCTTATCTGGGAGCTTTGCAATTATCAGTAGTATGTCTGTGACCTCTGTGAAAGGAGCACCATAGGCCCTTGTCACTTCGCTTGCCGGATGTTGTCATTCTGGAAAGAGGACGAACTATCCCATCTTTCTCAACTATCATGAGAATGGAAGACACACTTGCATTTAGAGGGGTGAATTTTTTGAAGCGATGCGTAGGAGGAGGGCGGCGTTGTCCTACACCATTTTTTGAAACTTTTTGGGCGTTTCCTCACTTGAGCTCTTACGTTTGTTCCCAGAGAGTAACTCTTTCCCGTCTTGAGGGCAGAGAGCTTCCTCGACTCTGATGTACTTCTCACTCCTTTCTAAGAGCTCTGTGAAATCTTGATGTGGCCTCTTGGCGAGGGATGCTTTCAGCTCTTTATGGATGACGTTATGGTAGAAGGCTGCAGCCGCTACTGAGGATTCCAAAGAGGAAATTGATCTCGCTTCCGCTGTGAGTCACTTGACAAAGTCCTTTAGCAGTTCTCCATCCTTTTGCTTCAGTTCTAACAGGGAGACACTGGTCTTTCAGCTCTCCGGCTAGTAACGAAGTGTACAATGAAGAGTTCTTCGAGCTGATCGAAGGAAAATATGGATTCGAGTTTCAAACGTGAATACCATTTCCTTGCTGATCCTTACAGTGTTACGGGAAATGTCCGACACATGAGTGCATCGGTGGCGTTATAGACCATCACGAGTGTTTTAAAGCTCTCGATATGGTCTGTCAGGTCTGATTCCCCGTAGTAGGTTTCGAATTGAGGAGCCTTGAGCCCCTTGGGATGGGTGCGTCGAGGATAGTTCTGCTGAAAGGAGGTCGGCTAGGGCGATAGGCCCTATTGAGTGTCTTCTCTCACTCTTCATCTGTTCTAGATGTCTCTCTACCTCTTGGATTCGGCGAAGGACTTGATCTTCCTTCTTTTGAGATCCGGCTGAGTTGGCGGATCCTTCATTTAGGGGGAGGCCCAGATCTTGACTCTCTTGGAGAGCATGGAGGATGTCAAGTTTGAATTTATCCAATTCAGCCCTTGTGACTGGGGCGTCTTGCCCTCTGTTCTACACTGGAAGCCTTTGACTCTCATGTGTCAGTTTTCCCATTACCGGTCGCCCCCTGTGAGAGGAGGATTGCCTTAATTGATGTCTTGAACGGGAGGCCTCAGATCGGGCGCACCTCTCGTTCAACTTTATTCGCAGGTCGGCTTCTGGTTACTTGTCATTGAAGATCTAGCAGAGATCTCTAGATCCCCGTGGGCCTCGCGAAGCCATTGAATCGGTTGAGACATTATGGACTGAGATGCGGTTGTACTGAGGATGTTGTTCAGGACGGTTCTGTCGAGAACCCCCCGGTGCCTCTCTGTTGACAGGATTGTGATTAGGCTCTAGGGGTGGCTGTTGAGGACGAATCTGATCTTCCATTGGAGAAGCCTGAGGTGGTTGACGAAGAGATTTGGTGCGACGGCTTGAGGCCGCCCTCTTAGTTTTGGTGGCATGGAGACAATATCGACTTGTGTAGTATTTCCAATAGACGACGCCAGTCTGTTGCTGCTTATTTTGGTATGGAAGCAAACAGATAGTGAGTTAATAATTGAAGGAAACTACTAAAAGTCAAACCTGTGACCCTGGCCGTTAAAAGAGGTTAGAGCCCCTGAAATTGAATCTGGATCGTTGAGAGACCTCATGTGATCTGAATTCGACGGTTGCTGATGCGGCCGATGGACCTGTGAAAAGCCTGAAACACCAAGGAGTAGCCCTGGCGACAGAACCTCCGTCGCTCAAGTCAGAACCAGAAAAAGAGAGAGAGTAAGAGAGTAAAAACTGGCAAATTGTTGATTAGCTACTGACTGAAGAGGGGGAGGGGTATTTATAGGCCTGAGAGACATTTCAATAGATCGATTCGTGTCCGTTGGATCGGTTAACTACCTTATCTCTTTCATGTCTCTCTCCCTCAAAAGATAAGATATCCTTATTAGGGAATAAGAGATTTGACTCCTAGCCTACATGGACTGGCTGTCTCTCTAAGTGGGCCTAGTCTGTCACTTTTTATTGGCTTGGGAGAAGCCCATGTCTTGGAGTGGACCCAGACTTATAGAAGGGACCTGTGATGGCTAATCTACCTGTAGATGCTTTGAGATATGTGCAGGAATCGTACCGCTCTGATCTGCTGCGATTTTTACCATCATCAACTAGTTTACGAAAATTTTAAGGGGGGAAATTTATTTCTTAATAATTTCACACTAGTTTTACCCTGTACAAATTGCTCAGCCTAAAATACTTTTGAGGGACTCATAAAATTATATAGAAATCTCATAATGTGAGAGAATTTGGAGAAACTTATAAATATCATTTCTATAGTAATTAATGAAATCTTCATTATCATTCTCACATAAGCAGATGATGTAGAGAATGACTACAAAACTATCTATATAATAAAACACAAAGAAAGCTATCAAGTGGTTCCCCTTCAATCCCCCAAAAAATCAAAGGCCGAGATCTAACCTTACAATACATATTTTCCCCCCAAAACTCAAATTCAAATCCTCCACCTAAAACAACTCCTATATTTATTTAAAAAAAATTTTCTCTCTCTCTCCCTCTTCTATTAAAAAAATTAAGAAAATACAAATTTAAAAAATTAAAAAAAAAATTAAAAATTTTAAAACTTTGAAAATAATTCAAAAAAATCAAAAAAAATTATATAATATATTTTTTGTTGGACCCCCAAAAGTTTCTCATATAATATGTTTACTACTTCAATTAATTTGCTGGATTTCCAAAACTACTTTATTCAAATAAGGTGTACCGTTCCGAATACGTGCCGTAGGCACGTGTCAACGAGCAAACCTAGTAATGTTATACAATTGAATATTACTAAAGTTGTTAGGGGATAGTGGGGCGCGGAGGGAGTTAGAGGGCATGGCGACAGGAGTGGCATGGGGGTTGGGCAGTGGGGGTTGCTAGCGGAGTGAGGGTAGAGATGTGAGTGAGTTTGGGAAGAGCCGTAAAATTTTGTGAGATTGGAAAAGTGAGAGAGGAAGAGACTGTGTTTGAGGGATTGAAGTTTTTATTTTATTTTAGTTTTCTAATAAAATCGTCCATAGTGCATGTGTTAGTTAAATGTGAATCTCTACTTTTATTTTCATTTCTCTGTTTCAAAATAGAAAAAAAAAAAGAGGGGGTAGACTCTCTCTCCTATTGGAATAAGATATAAAAATAATACGTACGTAGGCGACATATGGTATATTCCAATAGCACTTAGTTCTCATGCATGCTTAAGCTTAATTTAATTGCTTATTACTTTTTTTATATAATATTCCTACTGACCTTAATTTACTAATTAAGTCCTTAATCTTGACTCTAAAATGTAATTTTAGAGTTTAGACTAAGATTAACTAAATAATTCTAAAGGTTAACAAAGTTTAATCCATAAAATCCTCAAAGTAATCTCACCTAATCTTAGTAAACGTGCTCTCGGTGCGCCCAATTAAAAATCACAGGTTCGGTCGTGCAAAAAGAAAAAAGAAAAAAAAAAGGAAGAAAAAGAATAATGGTTCAAATCTATAATCATTTGGACTTTGAATTAAGATTGATTGTCAACATATTTGCTCATCTATTGAAATTAGTTAGAATATTATATCACTATCTCTATAGTAAGTAATTATTTTTTAAATAAATCTTTTACTATTGGGTTGTTCAAATGGTAAATTTTTTCTTTTTTTTTTTTTAAGAAAAACGTGGAATTTGGCCACCCTGATTCATTAATAAGAGCTTAACGAAACAAATCCAAAGTACTGGGCCAAATTACAAACTACAGACAGAAGAAAAAAATATACATGAAACAACATGACGCGTACAAACAACAAATCGCTCCAACAACCCTGAAGGGTGGGTCGACAACCAAGTTCAGTCCAACAAAATTATAAGTACATCAGTTTAGCTTCGTACGGTGCCTCCACGGCACATGCACACCCACCTGAAACATGTCTGACAGAATTTTATCACTCGTCGATCCCTGCCTTCACCTCATTGGGGGGACCCCATCTTTGGGCCCAAGCCCCGCAGATCGAATTCTGACCCCACGGCACATGCACAGCAATCGCACCCTCCCACCATCTCCACCACTCATCCTACAAAAGTGTCATTCGCTCCCACAGCCGCTACCAAAGAGATAGCCGTGAAGAGGATACCTTCACCTCTCACACGAT
This sequence comes from Hemerocallis citrina, assembly GCA_017893485.1. Taxonomy (NCBI): domain Eukaryota; kingdom Viridiplantae; phylum Streptophyta; class Magnoliopsida; order Asparagales; family Asphodelaceae; genus Hemerocallis; species Hemerocallis citrina. The sequence continues at coordinate 205,175,075 of CM030365.1, forward strand.
AACGCTTTTTCAAGCGATTTCTCACCAACCAACTATCTCGCTCACCCCACCAAACACCACGCTCCAGGAGAGAGCCATGGAGAGGATACATTCACCTCTCTCACGCTCTAGCTCTCTCCGGCGATTTCTCACCACACAGACTTATCTCGACTCATACTGTCAATCCGAGGGAAGAGGCGACGCTGTCACGAGCCAGTGGCCTAAGCTGGAGGAAGCTCAATAGCCTGATAATAGGCGTTGTGATGACTGCACTGGAGACATCGTAGGACACTCAAACGCGCACATCATGGAGGGACCCCATCTTTAGGCCCAAGCTCCACGATCGTGCAAAACAGCGTACTTCGAGAGGGGGGCACCTCACCATCGTCCCGATCACACTAGAACCCCAGATTCATGGCATTCGCGACAACAGGCGTGGGAGGATGCTCTGGCGCGACGTAGTCGCTCCGCGACAGTTAAGACAAGCACCTCGAAATTAGAGACAAGTGAGCGCACACCACAGAGGGACCCCAACTTTGGGCCCAAGCTCCACAATCGTGCACAACATAATAACCCGCTCATCATAGCGACTCGCAGATAAAGAAGCACACCTGGCTTCTTCACACGCACTACCAACCCTCGCAAAAACTAAATCATAGCCGCAGATAGCCGTGATTGGCCCTGAGAGTGTGAACATGGTGGCAAGCGCGAAGAACATCTGAACAACCATCTAGAAAAGCCAACCAACCTCAATCTAACCCAAACCCCAACCTCAATCAACTGACCAGCAAACCCCCAACTCCAAAAGCAACCCAGATCTGGACACAAAGTCACAGATCCGGAGCCCCTCGCCGATGCATGCCTGGACACGTGGCCCCTCACTGCCGCCTAGACGCGTCGCACAACGGCCCCTCGCCGCCGCCTGGACGCGTCGCACGATGCACGTCGCACTCGTCGCACGCTGGCATCCCAGATCTGGAGGGCAGTTACGTGAGCGCCAGAGCTCCATGGCAATGGGCGAGTAGGGTTTGTGCGAGGTCATCGGAGGAGGGAGAGGAGCGAAAGCAGAGGGCGCAGTCGGGGAAGGAAGGGAGAATGTGACGGAGGTGAGTTGGTTGCGAACCCAGTCGCGGCGGGAGAGGGGGTGGAGAGAAGAGCGTTGCAGATCTGAGCATCGATCGGCCACCGGGGAGGGGGCGGCGAGATCCCGGCCGCCACCCCCTCCAAACAGTCTCTAGATCTAGGGTTTTTGTTCAAATGGTAAAGTTGACCGAAGGACTGCGATACGTTTGGATGTTGCAACTATATTATTTTGTAACTGGAATCTTGTAAGCGGACGAGTTATGTAAAGTAGAATAGAATGTTTTTTCATAAGAAGTGTCTCTATATAGAAATGATAGCATGTCATTTCAAATGCCATTCGATTTACCACTCTCTCATATTAGTAATTTACACGTGTGATACACATTTTAATAAAAGTATACTTTTTAAATTAAAAAAATTTAACGTAGTCTGGTCTTTAACTTGTGGCCTCTTTTATATTAGTTATACATGGACAATGCACGTAAGTTGGTAGATTTACAAACGAAAACTCCAACTCTCTCATTATAATAGTAGTTACTAGTAGCTTACACGTGCGATGCACGTCTTAATAAATATATTTTTTAAAAGTAAAAACTTCGATGTAGTCAAACCACGAACCTGAGACCTCCTTCATATTAGTTATGTACACGCGATACACGTAAATTGGTGTGTTCACAAACGACAACTCCAACTCTCCCATTATAATATTAGATTAGAATTATTAATAGAGATAATAGAGGGGAGATGAAGGGTTTTTGATAGTTTGGATTAGATACATGCATGCAGTGCACATTTTTTTGTTATTGTATTTTAATATTGACGTGCAGTGCACGAGTTTATTTTGTTACAAATGGGGTTTGTTTGGTTACAAACTCTTTCATTAAAATAATAGATTATTATTATTATTATTATTAGAATAGAGATTAGAGATATTAGAGATATTTTTTAAAGTAAAATTTCCGATGATGTTTGACATCGAACCTAAGACTTCATTAATATTAGTTATGCACGTGCATTACATGTGTTTATTTGGTTACAATGCACGTATTTGTTTGGTTACACAACCCCATCTCTCCCATTAAAATATTAGAGATAGATAGATGCTTGATCCATACATAATTTTTAAATTAAAAAATGGAAGTATAGTTAATTGGGATAACTTACTTTTGAAATTGGATCAATCATATAAGGAATTAAGTTACACATTTAAAGTAACATGCATGCTATCATTTCTTTTATGGGTAATGCTACACCTACTACTAGCACTATCACATTCACCCAATACCCGGACCCGACATTGGATCAAAACCGACCCGGTCTATACGGGTCCGGGTTCGGGTCCAAAAATAAGACCCGATGCACTTCCAGGTGCTCAAAATAGAACCGACCCGCATCCGGACCTGTTAAAAAATACCCCAAATAATATGAAATTTGAATAATATAGTTATACGAATATACATGTAAATATTAATTGTTGAAGATATATGTGTAAATATAATATTTATTCATGTACTTAAGTGCAAAAATTGTTGAAACCGTAGGGTATCGGGTGCAAAAATACTTAAGTGCAAATATTTATTCCCTGCTACCAAACCCGACGAGTAGATTTTTTTAATTAGGACCCAGACCCGGACCCGGACTCGAACCCGATTCTCGCAAGTCCGGATCTGGGTCCGGATAGTGGAGGACCCGACCCGATATTGTAACACCCCATAATTTTCAAAGAGTATAAATATATATAAATATAATATATATATGGAATAAGTTGGCTGTTTAGTAAATAAAAAGTATGGTGGCATGATGGTAAATAAGTGGAAAATGAATAGTGTTGGGGGGCCCACGGGCTGAAAACTAAACAGCATTAAGTGCTGTGTGTTCTCTGACTTCGTCAGCCTTGCTGACATGGCGCTGGGACCCACCCAGCTTCTGTGAGCTCTCGGATGAGAGAGAGAACAGGGGAGAGGTAAATGAGAAATGTCCCATATCGGATTTCAAAATTAATATAATAATATATAAATACTATTGCCTATGATCAAAATTCACCAATTCGGTTAACCACCTTTTGAGAGGCAACCTGTGGATGGCAGTTGTACTACATAGTATCTAATTTGTCTTATAAATTGTATAAATTGTCCGAGCTCGGGGTAGGGGCGTTACAAATGGTATTAGAGCTGACTTTCGACACCGAGTATGGGTAAGAGTGGGCGAGATGTATGCCTGAGATGGAGTTAGCAGATGTACGGGTAAGTATGCCTGAGAGGGAGCGAGGTTGGGGCCTGTGATGGACAACTCGGTGTGGGTAAGAGTGGGCGAGATGTATGTCTGAGATGGAGTTAGCAGATGTAAGGGTAAGTATGCCTGAGAGGGAGCGAGGTTGGGGCTTGTGATGGAAAACCCGCAGAATCGGGGTACTGTGCAGCTAGCAGAATCAGGGTACTCCACTCCACATCGGCTAGAAAGGAGATCTTTCACTAGATTGTGCATGTCCCGTGCTCAGCGAGGACGCTGATTTCTGAAGGGGGGTGTGTGTAACACCATGTAATTTTCAAAGAGTATAAATATATATATGGAATAAGTTGTCTATTTAGTAAATAAAAAATATGATGGCATGTTGGTAAATAAGTGGAAAATGAATAGTGTTGGGTGGCCCATGGGCTGAAAACTAAACAGTATTAAGTGTTGTGTGTTCTCTGACTTCGTCGGCCTTGCTGACATGGTGTTGGGGCCCACTCGACTTCTGTGAGCTCTCGGATGATAGAGAGAACAGGGGAGAGGTAAATGAGAAATGTCCCATATCGGATTTCAAAATGAATATAATAATATATAAATACTATTGCCTATGATCAAGAGTCACCAATTCGGATAACCACCTTTTGAGAGGCAGCCTGTGGTGGGCAGTTGTACTACATAGTATCTAATTTGTCTTATAAATTGTATAAATTGTCCGAGCTCGGGGCAGGGGCATTACAGATCTGATCCAATAGCAGCTCTACCTACTACACTATTAGTGGAGATTATTGTAGAGTACATGATAGAAACATTCAATAGTAGTGTGTCACTTAAGGTAGTAAAGAGAAAAGTAGTCGATTTGGTAGAAGGTGTAGCATTACCCTTCTTATATATATATATATATATATATATATATATATATATATATATATATATATATATATATATATATATCATTTTTTACATATGGAAAATTCTCCATTGCAAATGCTACTATAGCGTGCAAACCATCTAAGCCGTTGTTTGAAACAACGGCTTCATATTTAATATATCCTAATAAAGGCTTACATAGTTTACACGCATTTGCACACTACAATAGCATTGAGTGTGTGTGTGTGTGTGTGTGTGTGTGTGTGTGTGTGTGTGTCTATATATATATATATATATATATATATATATATATATATATATATATATCTGTGTGTGTGTGTGTTGCTGCTTTTTTCGGTGTGGGAGCAAACAGATAGTGAGTTAATAATTGATGGAAACTACTAAAAGTCAAACATGTGCCTTGGCCGTTAAAAGATGTTAGAGCTCCTGAGATTGAATCTGGATCGTTGATTGACCTCCTGTGATCTGAATTCGACGGTTGGTGATGCGGCCGATGGACCTGCAAAACGTCTGAAACACCGGGGGGTGGCCCCCGGCGACAGACCCTCCGACGCTCAAGTTAGAACTAGAAAGAGAGAGTAAGAGAGTGAAAACTGGTGAATTGTTGATTACCTGGACACTGAAGAGGAGGATGAGTATTTATAGGCCTGAGAGACATTCTAGAAGCCGAATCGTGACCGTCGGATCTTTCATGTCTCCCCCCACCCCCTGAAGAGATAAGATATCCCTGTGAGGGAATAAGAGATGATTCCTAGCCATCATTAGCTGGATGCCTCTCTTAGTGGGCCTAGTCTGTCACATTTTATGGGCTTGAGAGAAGCTCATGTCTCGGAGTGGGCTCAGACCTGTAAAATATGTTGGATCCTGTAGGCAAGACAACAAACACTAGAGGGGGGGTGAATAGTGTTTAATAAAAACTGCGGAAATTTTTCTCGGTGCAGTCGACTGGGTTAAGGACCAGTCGACTGATATGTTCAAAATAACTGAAAATAACAACTCTGTGCCGTCGACTGCTGAATGAGACAGACGACTGAAGGCACACTGAAATTACAACTACAAACGGCACTGACCAGTCGACTGATGGTGCAAGGAGTCGACTGTTCAGAAACTTTTTGCAGAATTAAAATAAACCAGAGTAAATGCAAACACAAGATAATCAATCACAGCGTACACAAGATATATCCTGGTTCGGTCCTCCCGACCTACATCCAGTCCCCAAGCAACCCACTTGAGATTTCCACTATTCTTGAAAAATTACAAGAATACCCTACGGCGTTACGACAACAACCTTGTCTAACCCGTAGTCCTTTCTCTCAACCAGAGAAAGCAACCCACTCTTCCACCAAGAGTGAAACAACACCGACTCTACAACCAAGAGTCAAAAACACTCTCCAACCGAGAGCAAGAGAACAAGAATACTTTACAGTCAACCTATAGCCTTGTTGTTGTATGTGTTGATGCACGTGGCTAAAAGAATAGGTCGACTTCTATACTCAGTCCAGAGCGAATTCAATGCTATACTGGACTGAATGTAGAGAACCAAAGTGTATGAACTTGAAAGCTTTGTTTCTCACAGAAAATATCACTTAGAATGTTTTTCAAGAGTGCTCGGATTGCAAAGTAAAAATCTGTAGAAATTCTGTAGATCCTTTCAGTGAGATCTGAACTCTACTTAAAGAGTTTGATCTCCTGAACGTTGGAAAGTAGTTACTCAACTGTCAACCAACGGATCTGATCTTTTGAGTTTGAAAAAATTTGATTTTGAAAAACAGAAAACGGTCAAAAAGCTCTCGAACAGTCGACTGGGTTGCCATATGAGTCGACTGATCAGAGTTTGAATAATTTTAAACAGTTTTGTACTATCAGTCGACTGGCAGAAGCTTAAGTCGACTGGTACTCAAGAGTTAAAATTCTTCAAACTGTTTTGACTCTTTTTGGGGGTTTTAAAGAGATACAAATTATGAAATTTTGAGTGTGTGTGTGTGACAAGGCTTTACAATCAGACTAAGACTCAACAAAAGTAAAAATACAATGTTTACAAGACACAATAATTTAACACATTTGAGCTTGAAGTCTTGAGTCTTGAGTCTTGAATTAAGTCTTGATCCTTGTCTTGAAGTCTTCATCTGTATCCTTTTGAGCTTGTTCATTTGTTCAGCTAGAATTGTCTTTGGTATGTACACTGCAATGTTAGCTGTATAATATAGACACATGTTTGCACTGTGTTGTGATCATCAAAATCAAGAATCAACATTCTCCCCCTTTTTGATGATGACAACACAATAGCTGATAACAATTTATATAGAAACATACAAGCATAGGTTTAAAAAAACTCCCCCTATTAAAAACACAATATGCATACATAAAATAGTTATATTTTTATAAAGAATGTGTCAGTCGACTAACAATAGATCAGGCGACTGAACAGAACAAGAAAATATAACAGATGCAGTTAACAAGTATCACAGATGCAGCAGTTAGCAGCAGTCGACTGTATCCCTTGGGGAAGTCGACTGACCAGAGATATTTCAATAACAATGTTAACATAAGCAACACATCGATAAAATAGAACAACTCAGATATTTCTCACCCCCTTTGGAATCATCAAAAAGCACAAAGTAACAAGATTTTGCATTAAAGAAGAAACTTAAGTCTGATACAAAAAGAAATGCATTAAGAAAGCAAAAAAGTACATAATAAAAAGAAAGAAAATCTTCAATCTTCTTCATCGGAGTCTTCATCGACATCTTGAGAAGGAGGATGAAATTGAGAGGTGAAGAGATGAGTGAGGTGGTCTAGTTTAGAGTCTAGAGTATGGAGTTGGGTGTCTACAGAGACTGAGTGGTTCATTAGGTAGGAAACACAGTCGTAGAGAGTACAAAGGTCATCAAAATTAGCTTGAAGAATAGGTGGATCATCAGATGTAGAAGGTTGAGAGGGTCTGGGTCTAGGTCTAGAAGTAGAACCTAAAGGAGCTTGGGAGAGTGGAGGAGACCTAGGGGGTGATCGAGTAGGAGCATCAAGAAGTTTCATACGTGCCAAACTAGCACGATCAAAACACTCATAACGAGTAACAACATTTGTCTCCGATTCTAGATCAACACCAAAAGCTAGAAAGACTCTAGTAAGAAAACCTCCAAAAGGTAGAAAGTGAGTGTGGTCTTGATTAAGTTTTGAAAAGATAACTTGACCCCAATTAACAGCAATTCTACCAAAAATTGCATATATAGCTTTTTGTAATTCAATAGAATATTGGTCATAACTACCCTTTTTAGGAAGGATGTTATAGGCTAATATTCTACCTACAAGCTTAGCAATTGGTTTGATATTTTTGCTTGTCATTGGAGAGCCATGATTAGGTAGGAAAATTCTAGCTAAAATAGAAGCATCATCTAAAAGAATGTCATCAAGAAATAATCCCACATCATCAATACCTAACATCTCATTAATCCTAGTCGGTGTGAGTGTCATTTTAATATTCTTCACAGACGACCGGATTAAGACATCCCCATCTGATTTTTGGACTATTCTCATATTTGTATAAAACAAATAGATGAGTTGGGGATAGTAATTAGGTTGGTTTGATAAAGATAAAAAATCATAAAGACTGCAGTTTTGGAATAAAGGGATGAGATTGAAACGGTCTAGGTCATTAAAGTTTACAAATTTTCCAGGGAAGATTGTAATGGTACAAAAAACATACCATCGATCAATAAGATCGGGACTCAAAAGATATTGAGTGTAGTCTTGGGAAGAATAACTACCCTCATGAGATCGTTTAGATCGTTTGGGTGCCATGAAAAACAAGTGGAAAGGATTATACCTAAGAAAGAGAGAGATTCGATCAGGGGCAAGCACGAGCAGCACTGAGAGAGTAGATCACCTTCTTCTCCAAAAGCTAGGGTTTTGAAATTGGGGGTAAAAGCTTGAGAACGGTAAGGGGTAAAAACGGCTGGTAAAGAGGGTTTTAACAGCGAGTGAATGGCTGAGATCAAAGAGAGGTGAAATCGACGATGGAGATTGGAGATCACGGGTGAAAAGATAGATGAATTCCATCTCAAAAGACGCGATGAATAGTCGCTGAAGACGATTTAGCTTGCGACAGTCGACTGGTAGGGAGATCAGTCGACTGGGTCGAGAAGAAATTTTTTTTTATATCTACTAATCAGTCGACTGGTATAGCAACCAGGCGACTGGTCAAAAAAAATTGGTATGTTTAAGAAAATAGGTTCAGTCGACTTATTCAAGAGTACAGTCGACTTAACAGAAACAATTTTCAACAAATATCAATAAAATCACAAATTCCAAGTTCTCTTCTTAAATTAATGAAAGTATCTTCCTTAAGGGGCTTGGTAAATATATCTGCTACTTGTTTATCAGTAGAGATAAAGTCTAAAGATATATCTCCTTTTAAAACATGATCACGTAGAAAATGATGTCGAATATCAATATGTTTCGTACGTGAATATTGAATCGGATTTTTAGATAGATTAATTGCACTGGTATTATCACACATAATTGAGGGTTTCTCAAATGAAATACCATAATCTAATAAGGTTTGTTTCATCCATAAAATTTGTGCACATGCAAAACTTGCAGCGATATATTCAGCTTCTGTGGTTGATAGGGATACGAAGTTTTGCTTTTTACTGCACCAAGATACTAGGGAATGTCCCAAAAAGTGACATGTACCACTAGTACTCTTGCGATCAGTTTTGCTTCCAGCAAAATTGGCATCGCTATAAGACAAAAGTTGAAAATTATCGGTGCGTGGATAAAATAAACCATATTCAGATGTGCCTTTAATATATCTTAAAATTCGTTTCACTGCTTTTAAATGAGACTCTTTAGGACTAGATTGATATCTAGCACATAAACATACGCTGAACATAATATCTAGTCTACTTGCAGTAATATATAAGAGTGAACCAATCATACCTCGATAGAGTTTTTGATCAACACTCTTACTTAATAAGTCTTTGTCAAGAGTAGTAGTAGTAGCCATAGGTGTGGATTTACTACTAGTACTATCCATGTGAAAACGTTTGAGTAGTTCCTTTGCATATTTGCCTTGATTGATAAATATGCCATTTAAGGACTGTTTAATTTGAAGTCCAAGGAAATAATTGAGTTCACCCATGTGACTCATCTCAAATTCATTTTTCATGGTATTAGCAAATTCTTGACATAGATTATTATTAGTAGAACCAAAAATTATATCATCAACATATATTTGTATGATTAAGATATCATTCTTAACTCTTTTGATAAACAAAGTAGTGTCTACTTTACCTATTTCAAATCCTGTTTCTAAAAGAAAAGTTTTCAGACGATCATACCAAGCACGAGGTGCTTGTTTAAGACCGTATAAAGCCTTTTTCAATTTATAAACATGATCTGGAAATTGTTCATGTTCAAAACCTGGTGGTTGTTTAACATAAACATTTTCCTTAATAAACCCATTAAGAAAAGCACTTTTCACATCCATTTGATAGAGTATAAAATTCATAAAACAAGCAAAAGATAATAAAATACGAATAGATTCTAGTCTAGCAACAGGAGCATATGTTTCATCAAAATCTATACCCTCTTCTTGATTATATCCTTGGGAAACTAATCTAGCCTTGTTCCTTACAACTTGTCCTGATTCATCTAACTTATTTTTGAATACCCATTTGGTACCAATAATAGTCTGATCAGGAGGTCTAGGAACTAAATCTCATACATCATTCCTTATAAATTGGTTTAGTTCATCTTGCATGGCATTCATCCAATATTCATTCTCACAAGCTTCTTGTATATTTTTCGGTTCAAAATCCGACAAGAATGCTGTATGAGAGATCATATTAACATGTGAACGTGTCTGAATACCATGGGAGATGTCACCAATTATTAAGTCATGAGGATGATCTTTAACTTCAACAAATGACTTTGGTAAAGTTGAAGATATCACAATCGGATCAGTCGACTTGACTTGTTCTTCAGTCGACTGCTTTACGTCAGTCGACTGGGAGAACTTATCAGTCGACTTATCAGACAGATTAGTTTGCTCTAAGGATTTAATCACATTATCTAAAGGTGATAAATCAGTTTCATCATCTTTATTTAAGGTTGATGAAGGTAAAGATTCATCGAATGTAACATGCATTGATTCTTCAATAGTCATTGTAGACTTATTGAAAATTCTATATGCTTTACTCCTATTTGAATATCCCAAAAAGATACCCTCATTAGATCTAGGATCAAATTTGTCTAAATTATCTTTTGTGTTTAGAATAAAACACTTACAACCAAATGTCTTAAAGTAAGAGACTTTAGGAATTTTATTAAAAAATAACTCATAACAAGTCTTCTTTAGTTTAGGTCTTAGAAGAATTCTATTTAAAACATAACAAGCTGTAGCAACAGCTTCAGCCCAAAAATGCTTTGGTAAATTGCTTTCAACAAGCATAGTACGTGCGCATTCTTGCAGAGTCCTATTTTTCCTTTCAACCACTCCATTTTGTGGTGAAGCTCTAGGAAATGCAAATGAATGTGTTATACCATTCTTGTTGCAATATTCTGTAAATGTTTCATTTTCAAATTCTCCACCATGATCACTTCTAATAGTGACTATGGTTAGAGATCTTTGATTTTGGACACGTTTACAGAAATGTGCAAATTCCTCAAAAGCATCATTTTTATGTTTTAAAAAGAATGTCCAAGTGAATCTTGAAAAATCATTTACTAAAACAAACACATATCTACTTTTATTTAAAGAAGCAACTCTAGTAGGGCCAAATAAATCCATATGAATCAATTCGAGCGGCCTACTAGTAGAAATTACTTCTTTTGTTTTAAACGTGGATTTGATTTGTTTTCCTAGTTGACATGCATCACATAACTTATCCTTTTTAAAGGATAGTTTTGGCAGTCCTTTAACTAGGTTATATTTAGATAATTTTGAGAGATTTTTCATGTTCACATGTCCAAATCTTCTATGCCATAACCAAGATTCATTGTTAGAGGCTATTAAACAAAAGTCATTTGAAAAATCAATTGCATTCAAACACAATTCATAAATATTATTTTTACGAAAACCTTGAAAAACAACATTTTGCATAGTAGAGTCATAAATCAAACATGCATCTTTTTCAAAAACTATTTTATATCCTTTATTACACAATTGACTAATGCTTAAAAGATTATGCTTTAAACCATTAACCAATAGCACATTTTCTATAATTGGGTTAGATATTTTACCGACCATGCCAATACCGATGACTTTGCCTTTGTTGTTATCTCCAAAAGTGATGGTTCCTCCATCTATGCTTTGAATGGTGAATAGTAGGTTGGCATGCCCTGTCATGTATTTTGAACAACCGCTGTCTAATATCCAGCGTTCTTTCTTGGGTACCTATAAAAAGTTTAAGGTAAATATGGTACCCTTTTTATTGGATCCAAAACACATTAGTTTGGGGGAAACCAAACCCATGAAGAGTTTGACCTTCCTCCATAAGCAGGAATATAATAAGTAGAATTACACACATTTAACATATATGAGTTAATATAAGCAATTCTATCATTCTGATTTAGATTAACTGGAACCCATACTAACTTGTTCTGTCCAGTCGACTTACCAGTGTTGTTCAGTCGACTGTTGGTGTACATCAGTCGACTGGTAGATACACTAGGTCGACTTATAAGAGGTTTTGATCTCGTGGAATAAGATCCACTTTCTCTGGACAGACGGCTGGTTGTATGGTTCAGTCGACTTAACCGAATGTTAGTTTTGCTTTTATTACTGAAATTAACAACCTTTGGCTTTGCAAAGAAATCATACAACTTGTGTGTAACACTAGAAATGGATGCTGATTTAGTCTTACTAGTGTTTACAACAGGAGATTCTTTTACAGAGGATTTTTTAAAACCAAGTCCATATTTTTGACTAGATGTGACTTGATGATGAAGCATATCATTTAAATTCTCTTTGCCTTTGTTAAACTTAGATACGTTCTTTGAAATCTCTTCATAATTCTTTTTGAGAGTTTCAAGATCAGTATCTAAACTTGCAATGCGAGAATTTAAGGATTTTACTTCCTTATCAAGGTTAAGATTTTCTTGATTAAGTGTTTGATTCGCTTTCTCAAGATTCTTAACTCTAATCTTTTCTTTCTTTAACTCTTAGAATATTTCATTAAAAGAATCAAGAAGATCTTCGGAATCATAATCATCACTTACATGTTCTTGTACAGCCATGAAACACGCATTTGCCACTTCGTTATTTTCATCCGTCTCTTCTTCGGAAGATGAATCACTATCATCCCATGTAGCTTGATAAGCCTTCTTGTTTTTGGCAAATTTGTTCTTTGGATATTTGTCCTTCTTGAAGTTGGATGATTTTTTCTTGTTCTTTGCATTTTCTAAGAGACAATCCTTCTTCATGTGACCTATTTTATTGCACCTGAAACATGTAGGAGGGTCATTAGAATCTTTAACTTTAGAATGAAACTTACCCTTCTTTAAAAACTTCTTGAATCTCCAAGTGAACATTGCTATTTCTTCTTCATCTTCTTCCTCATCTTCTGAGTCTGTCATGGCTTTAAAAGCCAATGATTTCTTCTTTGCTTGGTGTGATTCTGTATCTTTCTTTCGGTCTTCAAGTTGGACCTCATATGCCATGAGATTTCCAATGAGATTCTCGAGAGTAAGTGTTGACAAGTCATTCGCTTCCTCTATTGCTGTGGTCTTTTTCTCCCATTCTGGAGTAAGTGCACGTAGGACTTTTCTAACCATCTCCGCTTGAGTATAAGTCTTTCCAAGCGCCACAAGCGAGTTTGTGATGTCTGTGAATCTGGTAATCATCTCGGACACAGTCTCATTGTCCTTCATTCTGAACATCTCAAACCTGTGGACAAGAACAGAAATTTTAGACTCTTTTACTTTATTCGTTCCTTCATGTGTTACCTCGAGTGTATGCCAAATTTGATGTGCGGTTGTAGCATTGGATACACGGTTGAATTCTTCTTTTGTAAGTGCACAAAATAAGGCATTCATTGCTTTGGCATTGTTCATAGTCTGATTCTTTTGATCATCATTCCATTGTGCATATGGAATGGTAGGAGCAGTATTTTCCGTCTCTGTCATTTGCCATATCTCATAGTTGATTGATTGGAGATAGATTCGCATTCGGCACTTCCAATAATTGTAGTTCGTTCCATCAAATAGTGGTGGCCGTTGTGTAGATTGGCCTTCATGGTACTGATTTGTATTTGAAGTAGTTGCCATAGCCTGTAACCTCGCTCTGATACCAAGTTTTGGATCCTGTAGGCAAGACAACAAACACTAGAGAGGGGGTGAATAGTGTTTAATAAAAACTGCGGAAATTTTTCTCGGTGCAGTCGACTGGGTTAAGGACCAGTCGACTGATATGTTCAAAATAACTGAAAATAACAACTCTGTGCCGTCGACTGCTGAATGAGACAGACGACTGAAGGCACACTGAAATTACAACTACAAACGGCACTGACCAGTCGACTGATGGTGCAAGGAGTCGACTGTTCAGAAACTTTTTGCAGAATTAAAATAAACCAGAGTAAATGCAAACACAAGATAATCAATCACAGCGTACACAAGATATATCCTGGTTCGGTCCTCCCGACCTACATCCAGTCCCCAAGCAACCCACTTGAGATTTCCACTATTCTTGAAAAATTACAAGAATACCCTACGGCGTTATGACAACAACCTTGTCTAACCCGTAGTCCTTTCTCTCAACCAGAGAAAGCAACCCACTCTTCCACCAAGAGTGAAACAACACCGACTCTACAACCAAGAGTCAAAAACACTCTCCAACCGAGAGCAAGAGAACAAGAATACTTTACAGTCAACCTATAGCCTTGTTGTTGTATGTGTTGATGCACGTGGCTAAAAGAATAGGTCGACTTCTATACTCAGTCCAGAGCGAATTCAATGCTATACTGGACTGAATGTAGAGAACCAAAGTGTATGAACTTGAAAGCTTTGTTTCTCACAGAAAATATCACTTAGAATGTTTTTCAAGAGTGCTCGGATTGCAAAGTAAAAATCTGTAGAAATTCTGTAGATCCTTTCAGTGAGATCTGAACTCTACTTAAAGAGTTTGATCTCCTGAACGTTGGAAAGCAGTTACTCAACTGTCAATCAACGGATCTGAGCTTTTGAGTTTGAAAAAATTTGATTTTGAAAAATAGAAAACGGTCAAAAAGCTCTCGAACAGTCGACTGGGTTGCCATATGAGTCGACTGATCAGAGTTTGAATAATTTTAAACAGTTTTGTACTATCAGTCGACTGGCAGAAGCTTAAGTCGACTGGTACTCAAGAGTTAAAATTCTTCAAACTGTTTTGACTCTTTTTGGGGGTTTTAAAGAGATACAAATTATGAAATTTTGAGTGTGTGTGTGTGACAAGGCTTTACAATCAGACTAAGACTCAACAAAAGTAAAAATACAATGTTTACAAGACACAATAATTTAACACATTTGAGCTTGAAGTCTTGAGTCTTGAGTCTTGAATTAAGTCTTGATCCTTGTCTTGAAGTCTTCATCTGTATCCTTTTGAGCTTGTTCATTTGTTCAGCTAGAATTGTCTTTGGTATGTACACTGCAATGTTAGCTGTATAATATAAACACATGTTTGCACTGTGTTGTGATCATCAAAATCAAGAATCAACAAAATAGGCCTGTGATGGCTAATCTGCCTGTAAATGCTTTGAGATTCGTGCATGGATCGTACGGCTCTGATCTGCTGCAATTTTTACCATCATCATAAGCCCCCCCACTCTTGGAAGGCGATTTTCATGGCTTTTGGGAAGTAGTACATCTTATTTTAGAATCTGGCAAATAATCTTAGCAGTCGGAGTGTTCGGAGATACCTGGAACCAATCTGTGGCTTCTGAAGGCAGTGAATATATTCCTGGATTTTTTTCATATTTTTTCGGATTTTTCCGAATTTTCTGGAATTTTCTGGGAATTTTTCCATAGTTCTTCAAATTTCTCCGAATTTTATGGAATGTTCTACAATCTCAAATTCACTCTTCCGAATTTTATAATCAATAAATTCAATTTTAAATACTTTTTTGGATTTTTTTTAATTATTTTTTCGAATTTAAATAATTATTTTTGAATTTTTGAATTATTTTTTTGAATTTTAAATGATTTTTAAATAATTTTTCTGATTTATCAAAGCTAGCGCGAATCTTAACATGATCAGGCTCGTTGATCAGATCTGCACTGATCTTGGCACGATCTGAGATGTCGATCGTGCCTGACTCACGCGCTGAGGGAAATCCAACGGCAGAGCGCCTCTGATCAAGAGCCGAAAAAACCTGGAGCGCTCATCAAGATCTGGCACGAAATTCTTGTTGATCAAGCAGCGTTGGGCCATCTTCTTCCACCCTTTAGCTCGGCGAACGTTTTCGCCGAGCTATTTTCTTCCTTTGATGGCATAGCTCGGTGATGATTGTAGCAGGTGACTGCGGTGTCATGGACGTTGAAGCTTCGCTGCGCTATTGAAGCCTCGCCACGGGGGAGCTACGGTGTGCTTTCGCCGATCCATGGAGTTGTGGAAACTCCGTCGAGTTATGGGCCTTCGTGCTCTTGCCGAGCTATAATGCCTGAGCTTTCGGTGAGCTATGGGCGTGGAGCTTTCGCCGAGCTTTGGTGTCAAGGTATGGAGCTTCGATTTCGCCGAGCTACAGGGGTCGTAAATCCGCTAAGCTATGGGTTTCGAAGATTTCGCCGAGCTACGGGAGTTTTGAATCCTCCGAGCTACGACTTCAAGGTCTCGCCGAGCTATGGAACTCTGTCTCACCGAGCTATGGCCTTCGAGGGGCTCGTCGAGCTACGGAGCTCTCTCATCGAGCTACGGGAATTTTGAATCCGCCGAGCTACAAACTCGAGGTCTCGCCGAGGGGGTTCGCCGAGCTACGTGGCTCTCGCGCCGAGCTTTGCATTCGCCGAGCTACGTGGCTCTCTCGCCGAGCTATGGGTTTGCCGAGCTATGAAGCTTTCTCGCCGAGATGCCGAATTCCAGTTTGCCGAGCTACAGAGTTAGAGGAATTTTTAGGTTCAAGCTTTGTTTTCGATCGAGGTTGGCGAGTGCTCAAAGTCGGCGACACCCATGAGGAGGCGAGAACTTGACGTCGATGGCAAGGAGACATGGAGCTCACCTTCGGTGCGAGGAGACGAGTCGGAGCTCTTCAGGCAAGCGGTGGTCTTCGAATTTTCGAAGAAGATATTTTTTGGCAGGAAACTTTGGAGAAGAAGAGAAGAGTTAAGGCAGAGCGGGTTGAGAAGTGGAGTCGGGTTTTGGATCCGACCCGTTAACGCCCCGTGGGCTGTTTTATTTGATTTTGTATGCGGGTTTGGGTCTCGGATCTGACCCGTTAAGCCTTTGATTCTCTTGAGCTATTTTTTTGGGGATTTTTTGTGGAGTTTTTTGAAGCTTCTTGGGCTTGTGTGTGCATATAATTTTTATACATATATTTATTGTCGTGTATATGCAACAACTTATAAATATACGTATAATTACTTATATGTGTATACCTAGCTTTTTACTCCATCACCGTTGATTGGTGGATCTTGCACGTATATTACTAGTTGTGATAGGAGAGTTGTTGCAGACTTGTCGTTTGATCCCGGAAAATTGTTGTGGCATATCCGGGACAAAGTTGAACATTTTGAGCTTGCCGTTTGTGCCCGACAAGCGTGTAGAGAACTCTGTGACAGAGTTGGACGTTGTGCCTACTGTTTGCGCCCAGCAAGCGTGGAGAGAACTCTGAGATAGAGTCGATGTGGAAACTGTCGTTCGTCCCGGTGAGTTTGGTGACAACTCTGAGATAGAGTTGAACATTCAAGCTTGCCGTTTGCGCCGGGCAAGTTTGTAGAGAGCTAACTCTTTGGCTGAGTTGGCATGGAGCTTGTTGTTTGATTCCAGCAAGTTTGTGGAGACAATTCTGTGGTAGAATTGTTGTAAAACCTGTCGTTGGATCCTGAAGAGTTTAGAGACAACCCTGAGAGAGAGTTAATGTAGAAATTGCCGTTTGATCCCAGCGAGTTTGTAGGGGCAACTCGTGGCTGAGTTTGCGTAGAGCTCGCTGTTTGATCCCAGCGAGTGTGGAGAGACAATTCTGTGGTAGAATCGATGTAGAAACTGCCGTTTGGTCCCAGCGAGTTTGGAGACGACTCGGAGATAGAGTTGAACATTCAAGCTTGTCGTTTGCGCCTGGCGAGTTTAAAGGGAAAATTTTTTGAACGAGTTGACATAGAGCTTGTTGTTTGATCCCAACAAGTTTGGAGAGAAACTCTTAGGTAGAGTTGATGTGAAAACTGCTGTTTGATCCTGGCAAATTTATAGGAGACTCTATGACAGAGCTGGGTGTTGCACCTGCTGTTTGTGCCCAGCAAGCGTGTGGAGACAACTCTGAGATAGAGTCTATCTATAAACTGTTGTTTGATCCCAGCGAGTTCATAGAGTACTCTATGACCAAGTTGGGAGTTGTGCCTGCTATTTGCGCCCAGCAAGTTTGGAGGCAACTCTGAGATAAGAGCTGATGTAGAAACTTTCGTTTGATCCCAGCGAGTTTATAGGAGACTCTATGATAGAGTTGGGTGTTGCACCTGCTGTTTGTACCCAGCAAGCGTGTGGAGACAACTCTGAGAAAGAGTCAATGTAGAAACTTCCGTTTGATCCCGACAAGTTCATAGAGGACTCTATGACCGAGTTGGGAGTTGCGCCTGCTGTTTGCGCCCAGCAAGCGTATGAAGACAACTCCTTGATTGAGTTGGTCTAGAAACTACCATTTGATGCCGGCGAGTTTAGAGAGAACTCTGAGATAGAGTCGATGTGGAAACTGCCGTTTGGTCCCAGCAAGTTTGGAGACGACTCTGTGATGGGGTTGATGTAGAAACTGCCATTTAATCGCGGCAAGTTTGTAGGGAGATCTATGAGATGCACTTGAGCTTGAACTTGTTGTTTGGCCCCAGCAAGTTGTTTGTGGTGCTTGGGCGAAGACCAAGGCATTGGACTCATTGTGGGGAGCCAATGAGCGTAGAGTGAAACATTGAACTCATTGTTTGGAGCCAACGAGTTATGGACGGAGCCCAAGCAAAGAGCAATGCGTCGAAATCGTTGTTTGGAGCCAATGAGCTATTTGGTAGAGCTTGAATGAAGACTAGGGCATTGGACTCATTGCGCAAAGCTAACAAGTTGTTGATGGAGCTCAAGCGGCGAGCAGAGTGCTGAACTCATTATTTGGGATCAACGAGTTATCGATGGAGCTCAAGCGGCGAGTAGAGCGTTGAACTCATTGTTTGGAAACAACGAGTCGTTAATGAAGCTCAAGCAGCAAGCAGAGCGCTGAACTCGTTGTTTGGGACCAACGAGTTGTTCATGGAACTCAAGCGGTGAGCAGATCGCCGAACTCATTATTTGGGACCAATGAGTTGTTGATGGAGCGCAAGCGGTGAGCAGAGCGCTGAACTCGTTGTTTAGGGACAAATGAGTTATTAATGGAGCCCAAGCGGCAAGTGGAGTGCCGAACTCATTGTTTGGGACCAACGAGTTGTTGATGGAGCTCGAGCGGTGAGTGAAGCACTGAACTCGTTGTTCGGTACAACCAAGTTATTGGTGGAGTTCTAGAGGTTAGCAGAGCGCTGAACTCGTTGTTTGGAACTAACGAGCTATTGATGGAGCTCAAGCGGTGAGTAGAGCGCTGAACTCGTTGTTTGGGACAAACGAGTTGTTGATGGAGCTCAAGTAGCAAGCAGAGCACTGAACTCATTGTTTGGTACCAATGAGTCGTTGATGGAGCTCAAGCGACGAGTAGAGTGCTGAACTCATTGTTTTGGGACAAATGAGTTGTTGATGGAGCTCAAGAAGAGAGCAGAGCACTGAACTCGTTGTTTGGGACAAACAAGTTATTGATGGATCTCAAGTGGCGAGCAGCGCACTGAACTCATTATTTGCGACCAACGAGTTGTCGATGGAGCTTAAGCGGTGAGCAGAGCACTAAACTCGTTGTTGAAGGCGCTCAAGCGAAGACTAGAACATTGAACCTGTTGTTTGGAGCCAATAAGCTATTTGGTGGAGCTTGAGCGAAGACCAAAGTGTTGAACTCGTTGTTTGGAGCCAACGAGCTATTTGGTAGAGCTTGAACGCAGACCAAGGCATTAGACTCGTTGCGTGGAGCCAACAAGTTGTTGATGGAGCCCAGGCAGAGTGCGGAGCACTGAACCGTTTGTTGGGACCAACGAGTTGTTGATGGAACTCAAGCAGAGAGCAGAGCACTGAACTCGTTTTTTGGGACAAACGAGTTGTTGATAGAGCTCAAGCGGCGAGCAGAGCGCTGGAGCCAAAGAGTTATGGATGGAGCTCAAGCATAGAACAAGGCGTCGAACTCGTTGTTTGGAGCCAACGAGCTATTGATGGAGCTCAAGTGGTGAGCAGAGCGCTGAACTCGTTGTTTGGGACAAACGAGTTGTTGATGGAGTTCAAGCGTAGAGCAAGGTGTCGAACTCGTTGTTTGGAGCCAACGAGTTGTTGATGTATCCTGAGAGAAATTTAAGAACTCAAGCGGAGAGCAGAGTGCTGAACTCGTTGTTTGGGACAAACGAGTTGTTGATGGAGTTCAAACGGCGAGCAGAGCACTGGAGCCAACGAGTTATCGACGGAGCTCAAGCATAGAGCAAGGCGTCAAACTAGTTGTTTGGAGCCAACGAGCTGTTGATGGATAGTTGACCGGAGGAACCCAAGTGACGCACAGGTAGCGCTGAACTCATACTTAGAGCGGATGATTTGTGGGTATTCTGAATTTTCTTAGTGTGGAAGTGAATTCACTTGTGTTTATTAAGCATTGAGATGATTCCATTCTTCTCTTTACTGACAAGTTGTTGCCTGCATGGAAAGAGGTTCCCCGGGATACTGAGCTTGTCCTCCTTTGTGATACACTGTGCTTGATGGAGTTGGAACTTTCCTATTTGCGCAGCGCTTCAAGAGATACGGAGTTGGAGGTTGCTCAAGTGAAGGAGGTCGAATGAATCTGGAGTTTGCTCGTCTAAGGAAGATTTGTCTTGAATATCATTATCAAGAGTTGAGGTAGCCCTATGGAGCTGTTAGTTGGTAGAAGGCCAGCGAGGAGTTTTGTTTCTCTTGGGTAGAGCATCTCTCTAGTGTGTATAGCTGGAAGAACAGCTTTCATGACAGTTTGTTATACAGTGTTCGCAGGACTTTCGGTAGCGATTCTTAGATGTGAAACGTGGATTCATTGTAACTTTGTTGTTGTAATAAGACTTGTAGTTTGTGGAATGAGAAGTCTTCTACATGCTTGTGTTTTGTTCTCAGATACATCGTCTTGGGGGTTGGCTAGTCGTATGAGCTGATTTTGGGAGTGTTAGACTTTGGACTAGCCGTTTTGCATTTGCAGACGTCTGTCGTGCTACTGGATTTGAACATATAAGTTGGTGATAGTTCTGTGATTTGCGGGATTCATTTCATTTGCTTGATTCTTGCTGTCATGGTTGATGTGCCATCGATAGGTTCTTTGTCGCTAAATAACAGGGTCTCAAGTCTGTTGCGTATAGCTTAAAGAACTGTCGACGATGTATGACGGAGTGTAGCATTGCTCCGTCTTGAACCAAACTAGTTGTAGGGACAACTCTGAAGGAGAGTTGTTTTCCAAACTTGTTGTATGAGGCCTCCAACAGATTGTGAGTCACATCGAATAGAGAGTTGAACCCCAAGTGCGGCTTTTACAAGTGTTGCTAGGGTAACTTCGATCCATGATTTTGGACCTATTAATCTGTTGCTGAGGAAATTTAACTAGTTACAAGAACAGATCGAATGGCGAGTTGAACTCTGAATGTGTGTCATTACAGGTTGCAAGAGTAACTCTGAACTATGAACATGGATTCCGAACTTGTTAGTTTATGTATTAATAGGTTGCAGGAGCAGATCGAATGGTAAAGCACACTCTGAACTTGCTTCTTTACAAATTGATAGGATCTCTTTTGAACCATGAACTGGACTCCGAACTGGTCGTCGAGGTGTTGACGAATTGCAGGAGCAGATCGAATAGCGAAGTGCACTGTGAATTTGCGTTATTGCAAATTGTTTAGAGTCTCTGTCGAGTCATGGGTATGGACTCCGAATCCATCTTACGGGGAGACTCGCAACTAGTGTTTGGTGCTGCTTAAGTGTTTAAGTATGGCACTCAACTTGTTGTTTCCGAGCCTCCAGGGAAGTTCAACTAGTTGCAGGAACAGATCGATCGGTGAGTTGTGTTCTAAACGTGCATGTTTGCACGCTGCAACTCCCGAGTTCTGGATTCCGAACTAGCATTGAGGAAAGCTTATAACGAGTGCCTAGCGCTGCTTTAAATGTAAGTTGGGCGTGTAGCTTATTGTTTGCTTTGATGAATTAACAGGTGGTAGGAGCAGATCGAATGGCAAAGCATTTTGAACTTGTTTCATTGTAAATTGTTGTAATAACTTCGCACTATGGACGTGGGCTCCGAACCTGTCTTGTAAGAAGTTTATAACGATTTTTTGGTGCCATTTTTGTGTACAAGTTTGGCACCCAATTCGTTGTACTTCACAAAGTGTTCTACTTTCCAAGTCCCTGCTGATATCTCCTTGCCCCCAAGGTCTTCAAGTTGATGAGCCGTCAGGCGAATAACTTGGTAGACCTTGCCTGAACTTACCTATTTTGGGGAGAGCCCCCCATTGTTTTGCATAGTGAAAGAGAAATCTTTCGATGTACCAATGCGTTTTAGGCATGACTATTTGTCTCCGTTGAATAAGTGGAGTGGCTTCGGGCGAGGGATTCAAGTTTATTATTGTGTCATGATGAGAACTAGTTTGTACCTGGTGAAAGATGAGGTGTCAGGTTTGGAAGTTCTTGGTAGAGTTGGTTATGGCAGAGGCTTCAAGCTCTTTTACGGTTTAGGAATTATTGCGACTGCTTTTTGGCGGTAACTCTATAGCGTCGAGGGGGAGAATGGAGCCCCCCATTATAGCGATGTAGCAGGCTCGTGCCGCTTATCGGCTTCCTATAGCTTGGCCTACGCCAGCTGTTGTTGAGAACTTCATTTTCATGTGAAATGCTGAGGCAACTACATGGAATGCCGCTAGGCCAGGAAAGCCGAATATAGCGTCGTATGCAGCTTTGATATTGATTACCATAAAGTCTAGTACTTTCGTTTGAATAGCGGGGGTTCTTCCCGCTGTTATATCGAGTGCGATAATTCCCTCGACTTGGACAGGTGTACCAGAGGAGTCATGAAGTGTATAACCGGCTGGCTTGAGTCGGTCTTGAGAGAACTTGAGAGCAAGAAATATGGCCATGAAGAGGACCTTTACTGAGCTGCCATTGTCCACCAAGATGTGGCGTACCTCTTGATTTAGCATCCAAAGGTTTATGACCAATGCGTCGCAATGCAGTGTTTGGACGCCTCCTCAGTCCTTGTCGGAGAAAGATATCGGGATCCCGGTGGGTTTGGCAGGCGGAATGTTATCTATGGAGTTGACTTTGCTGACGAAAGCTTTGCGGGAGGAGTTGGAATCTCCCCCCATCGGGTCTTCATGAATGGAGTGGAGGACGGTCATGTGTTCAGAGTCTTGCGACTCGTATGACCCCTGCTGACGCTTATTAGCCTTCCGGGACGGAGGATTTTCGGCATTGTTTTCTTTCTGAACAAAGTTGAAGAGATAGCCCCTGTGAATCAGGGCTTCCGGTTCTTCTTTAAGGGTTCGACAGTTGTCAGTAGTGTGTCCATGATCTCTGTAAAATGTGCACTGCTTATTTTTGTCTCTTTTTCTGCTAGGCATTGACATCGTGGGGGGAAGGCGGGTTAGTCCGTCCTTCTCCATTTCCATGAGGATGGCTGATAAGCTTGCATTGAGAGGAGTGAATTTGTCGAAGCATGATGCTAGAGTTGGACAGCGTGAACTTGCACCGTTTTTATGAAACTTCCTGAGTTCTTCCTTGCTTGTGTTCGTCCATTTGTTCTCGGAAGGGAATCATTCTCGCCTTGAGGGTAGAGATCTTCCTCGACCCTGGTGTATCTGTCACTCCTTTCCAGGAGCTTAGTGACACTTTTCTGAGGCCTTTTGGCGAGGGAGGCTTTCAGGTCTTTGTTAGTGAAGTTGTGGCGAAAAAGCTGCAGTTGTGACTGAAGTGTCCAAGGTAGAAATTAATCTTGCTTCAGTTGTTAAATACTTGACGAAGTCTTGCGGTGAAAGAGCTGCAGTTGCGACTGAAGTGTTCAAGGCGTAGTTGACCTTGCTTCGTTGTAAAATTCTTGACGAAGTCCTTTAGCAGTTCTCCATCTTTTTGCTTCAGTTCTAGTAGGGAGACACTGGTATTTTCAGCTCTCTAACTATTAATGAAGTGTGCAACAAAGAGTTCCTCGAGCTGATCGAAGGAAAACATGGATTCGGGTTTTAGACGTGGATACCATTCCCTAGCGGACCATTTCAGTGTAGCAGAAAATGTCCGACACATGAGTACATCGATGACGTTATAGAACATCATAAGTGTTTTAAAGCTCTCGATGTGGTCTGTCAGGTCTGATTCCCCATTGTAGGACTCGAACTGAGGAGCTTTGAAGTTCCTTAGAACAGGTGCATTGAGGATAGTTCTACTGAGGGGATGTTGATTTGGGTGGTAGGCCCTGTTGGACCAGTTTCTCTCATTCTTCATTTGTTCTAAACAATCTTGTACTTCTTGAATGCGGCAAAGGACTTGGTCGTCCTCCTTTTGGGATCCTGTTGAAGCATTGTGGACTGAGATGCGGTCGTACTGAGGATGTTGTTCAGGACGATTTTGTCAGGAGCCCCCCGGTGCCTCTCCGTTGGAAGGAGCGTGATTAGGCTGTCGGGGTGACTGTTGAGGAGGAATCTAATCTTCCATAGGAGGAGCTGGTTGACGAAGAGTGGTAGTGTGACGGCTGGAGGCCGCCCCTTTACCTCTTAGTCTTTGTGACATGGTGATAAGTCTTACTTGTGTAGCTTCCCGCAGACTGTGCCAATCTGTTGCTGCTTTTTTCGGTGTGGGAGCAAACAGACAGTAAGTTAATAATTGATGGAAACTACTAAAAGTCAAACATGTGCCTTGGCCGTTAAAAGACGTTAGATCTCCTGAGATTGAATCTGGATCGTTGATTGACCTCCTGTGATCTGAATTCGACGGTTGGTGATGCGGCCGATGGACCTGCAAAACATCTGAAACACCGGGGGGTGGCCCCCGGCGACAGATCCTCTTACGCTCAAGTCAGAACCAGAAAGAGAGAGTAAGAGAATGAAAACTGGTGAATTGTTGATTACCTGGAGACTAAAGAGGGGGAGGAGTATTTATAAGCCTGAGAGACATTCTAGAAGCCGAATCGTGACCGTCAGATCTTTCATGTCTCCCCCCTAAAGAGATAAGATATCCCTGTGAGGGGATAAGAGATTTGACTCCTAGCCATCATGAGATGGGTGTCTCTCTTAGTGGGCCTGTCTGTCACTTTTTATGGGCTTGAGAGAAGCCCATATCTCGGAGTGGGCCCTGGCCTGTAAAATAGGCCTGTGATGGCTAATCTGCCTGTAGATGCTTTGAGATTCGTACAGAAATCGTACGGCTCTGATTAGCATATATATATATATATATATTGCAAAGCCTCATCCCTTATTATAATTTTTACATGGTGATGAAAATATGCCTTGCACTATCTAATCTTCAAAATTCGATGTTTTCTACGGTGCCTTGCACTATATAATTTAGTTTTTCAAATTCGTATCCAAAGGTTAAATTTGTCTATTAACTTTGTAAATAAATTTTTTTTAATTGATTTTACTTTTATAAAAAGATATTTTCTTCTCAACCTAATATTCATCAAAATTGTTGCCATTAAAATCTGAACTCTAAATTAAATCGGGTGTAAAGCCACCATTGTTATTAAAATCTAGACCTTAAATTAAACAGAGTTAACCCTAAGAAATTGAGTGAAAATATGAGAGAGAGAGAGAGAGAGAGAGAGAGATTCTTTTCTTTCTTTTTCCTTAAATCACCGTGTGAGATTTGAGGGTAGAAGGTGGAGAAAAATGAGGAGGATCACTAATTAGTAATTAGTGATTCTAAAATTTTACTATTTTTTACATTTTGTGCTTTTGCTAAACAAAACTTTTTTCTGCCAACAATTTCAAAGGTCATTTAAATAAAAAACAAAAAACAAAAAATTTGAGAGTTAAATCTGATTTTGGGCTTCTTTATTTTACCAAACTTTTATATGATTTGATAGGCCTTACACAAAGTGCTGGGCCTAGAGATGGTTATTCACTTTATTGGCCTTTTCCCCCTAAATTTGTGATTTGCTTGATGAATGTGCAATTGTGCCATCCAACAAATTAAAAGTCAGTTCTATGTTGAGGTCCCCGGTGCGCTGACGCTGTGTCAGTATTTGGTCCTGTCTGGATGATGCTCGGCGCTGCTGTCTTCGGGCTTCATCCTGCTTCAGATCATTTCATTTGTTTCCGACTGTATAGTTGTTTTGTATATTTAGTTTACATCTTGTAAATTTGTATTTATTTCCTATTGTTTCGACTGTATATTATTCTGATTTATATAATTATTCGTCTGGCTGGAGCCGTTCGGCTCTATCCGTTTCCTCAAAAACAAATTAAAAGTCAGTACGTAATTATACATGGAGCTTCTTTCATTTCTTTATTCCTAAACCTGCATATGCATACCATCTACTTTGTGTTCTTTATTACTATGGGAGGAGCTGATGAGGACATCGATTCAGATGACTCGGGTATTTCTAACAGTGCAGACGTCATTTAAGATGATTATTTTATTAGCTTATTTATCTTTATTTCAGCATTCATATTTGTTTTTAGCAATTTTAGCCCTATGTAGCAGTTTTGCAATTTGCACAATTTATTTTTTGCATTAGAATATTTTGAAGATGGGCAAAAGCCAAAGTACCCCCCCAACGTTTGGCCTGAGTACAAAATGCCCATACAACGTTTGAAAAAATACAATAAACCCATTATTCTGTTAACTTAACCCTATCCGTTAAGTTATAATTATTAATTTACTTTTTTACCCTTACCCTTTCATATTCATTCTCTTTCTCCCATTATTTAATTCCAATATCAAAACATTAATGAAACTCTTCTATTAGTAAATATTCACCTAAAATGACAGGAATATTTTTTTTTCCATCCTTATTTCCAATTAATGGCCATTTTCTTCTTCATGCTTGTTTATTACTATTAAAGCATGCTTGGAATTAATGGCCATTTTCTTCTTCATGATGATATTGGAATTATGCTTTTTATTACTATTAAAGCATGCTTGTTTATCGTTTTTATTCATGTTTGGTCTTTAGATTGTGCCATTGAAAACAAACGTTAGGTATGCTAATCGAAGTTAATGTATCTTCACTTAATTTCTTATATGTATGTTTGAAGTATATGTTTTTAACATGTTAATGTGCCTGAATTTCCTATTCGTAGGCCAGTTAGTGATTTTGTATGGTTGGCAGCTCAGTGATTTAAAACTTTGTAGAGTTGATACTAACAGCATTTAAATTGAGTTTATCATGTTACTTTAAAAACATTATATGTTCACCCCTTTGATTCTTCAATATGGAACGGATAGTTGTTTGGGTGTTTGAATTTTTAGTATTTAATTCTCTGTATAATTCTTCATGTAAGCAAATGTATCGATTTTATGCAAATGTGATAGATTCGAGGTCATTGGGTCATTGTTGCTCTTCAGTTTTATGTAAATATTGAAAGCCACCACACCTTTCTTATCCTCTCTTTCGAAGATGGTTAAGTAACACTGACCAAATGTAAGCTCGGGATGATCCTTCTCGGTTATAAAGGACTAGTTAAACCAATCATCTAGATCAATGATTTTCAATAAAATAGTCATGACAGTTGGAAGAGATAGAATACTTGTATGCCCGGTTCAGAAGTACTAAAACCTAAACTAAGCTTATTCTGATTACATCATTATAATCTAGTAGACTTTGGACAACTCAAGTAGATGTGCCTAGAATTAACATTTTCAGTACAGTAGATGATGAGATCACTATAGAAAAGTAGAAAGGGATAAGATGTAGACAGTAGAGTGAAGAAAGATGTTTGCTCCATTATGCAATAATACATGGCAGTTGTGCAATAAGGGTGAAGAAGAAAATGGCCATTAATTGGAAATAAGGATGGAAAAAAAAAAATATTCCTGTCATTTTAGGTGAATATTTACTAATAGAAGAGTTTTATTAATGTTTTGATATTGGAATTAAATAATGAGAGAAAGAGAATGAATATGAAAGGGTAAGGGTAAAAAAGTAAATTAATAATTATAACTTAACGGATAGGCTTAAGTTAACGGAATAATGGGTTTATTGTATTTTTTCAAACGTTGTATGGACATTTTGTACTCAGGCCAAACGTTGGGGGGGTACTTTGGCTTTTGCCCTTTGAAGATTTGTATTGAGATTTTATTTTGAGCCTATACATAGGTCTTGAGAATAATAAGAAGGTATGCTATTATTGATTTTTTTAAAAAATTACTGTGTTGAGTAATTACTCTGCGATATTTTCATGTGTGTGTAATACCATAAGAAACTATTACGATTTGTGAGAAATCATAAGAAAGTAATAGGGTTTATGAGAAATCGTAAACTTCACCAAAAAATTTCAAATCCTTATCCAAAACTCCTAACCCTTCTTCCTCCTCCAACAGCAACCGCCTCCCCAAACACCTTCTTCTTCCTCCCTGTCACCACTCCAACCCACCACCATCTGCAGCCCCATCGACTCCGTCGCCGTCATGGAACCCCCCCCCCTCCTCGAGCGCTGCACCAGCTCCCATCATTCCCGCAACCACCATCATCGACCACAAAACCCCCCCTCTCTCTCTCCTCCATCCCAGCCTCACCCCTATGTCGCCTCTACCTCCGAAACTGCCACCGTCCTCCCTCACCCCGCAACCACCTCCGTTGCTTCCACCCCGACCGCCCCTATCCTCAAGTTCGAAACCCTAACCCTAAAGCGATCCCAGCACCACCTCAGGTTGCTGCCCTCCTCTCTTCCCGTCGACTTCCTGACGGCTCCTCCTCGCTGGTCGCCCCTGCACCGTCTACAACCACCATCGCCGCCTCCTGCCCCACAGCGTTGCCTCCTCCTCGCTACCTCACCACTGCAGCCACCCCGAGCGCCAGTGCAACTTTCTTCGAAATCAGTATCCTCTTTCCTTTCCTCTATTTATTTGTGTAACTATCTATCGTTTCTATAATATTATTTGATTTATCTGTCGTCCATAAATATTCAGAGTGTGTGCTTCTACCGGCTAATTAGAGTACAAATCTTTATTGCATATCTTACATGTTGAGAACGATTAAGTATAATTGTTGATTGTAGAAGTGGATTTTAATTAGGCTTGTTAAACTATTTCATATCTTGAAAATCCATCAAACCAATTGTTAGTTTTAATTTTCAACTTAATCGGCATTTCGTGTTAATAAACTTAATATTTTAGTATTCTTGAAAAATTCTCTATTTCAGTTAAGTTCACATCATGGGCATAGTTACCTAGATTTACTAGGTATCTTTTATAAGAAGAAAACTCCAATTTGAAACTAATTCCAACATTGAGTACCCTTTAAGAGTATTTCTATTTGGTGGGTCTATAGCAATAAACCGTAATTAGCATTTGTTGCTAAAGTATAACATAACTCACAATTTTTAATTGTGGCAACCTCTTAATTTTTATTTTTATTTTATTTTCATTGTCGCAGTTAAAATTTGCTGTGATAAAATTTTCATGACTGCAAATAGTATTGGTATCGGGTCGGGTTGGGTCGGATCCTTCATTACCCGGATCCGGACCCGGACCCGAACCATGAGGATCTGGTCCGATTTCGGATCTGGGTCTGGGTCCTATGCAAATATTCCTACCCGTTCAGGTAGGAGCGGGAGTGTGAACGGCGAGCGGATGATTTAGACTAGATGAGAGAAGAACAATGCATGAATTTTGAGTTTGGAAGAGGAATATTTAAAATTGAGGAGGAAGGAGGGGATGGATGAGGATATAATATATTTTTTATGTTGATTTTTTGAATTTTTTTAACGGGTCCGGGTCTGGATCGGATTTGAGCGGACCCGGACTCGAATCCAAAAGTACAACGGATTTCATTTTAGGATTCGGACCCGAACCTAAACCCAAATATGCCGGGTCGGTTCCGAATCCAATGCCGGGTCTCGATCAGATCCGGGTCGAATCCGATTTCGGATATTTATACCAATGGTAACGGCAAATACCAACTGTAGCCTAATCATATGTGATTACTACGTACTCTACTTGTGAAATTAATTTTTCTTAAAACTTAGAATGAGATTTAGATTGAAGATGAGGCAGGAAAAAAACAATGATGGGACTTCAAATTCACAAACCAAGCTGAAGTCAGCGGTGGCAATAGTCATCCATTCGTACCAATGTATGCAAACTCAGTCACTTCCAAGGGATTCTCACTTATATTCTCTTAATTATTCTCTGAATCTTGCTGTCGATATGTGACTATAATTAATTACTTCATTAACTGCCATTGACTTAATGTCCAATCAATGATGTTCTCTCTCTTTGACTCATCATTATTCTCTTTGGACCCAGAAGTACCATTGTGGGAAATAATCGTATATATCAAGTTATTTTTTTGTTTTGATGTATCGGATAGAGCCAAAAGGCTCCGGCCATCAAAAAATATATTAATCAATAATAACAGTATACAAATAAATAATCGATAGCTTTACAAGATGTTAAACAATAAAAAGCGAACAATAAATAAACAAACAAAGGCTATTGAGCCAAAATTACAGATAAAATCACTCCAGCATATTCCCACGCCGAAACAAGACAGAAAACACAATCCTCTCCCAACGAAGGCATCCCAATCCGCTAGCAGTCCAAAGAAGCACTCTAGCAGCACAACGGAGGCGACGCGCAGCCGAAATGTAGGGAATCAGCAAGAAGGCATGACTCAACTGTGCAGAAGTTGAAGAAACGACGCAGAAGCAGTTTTCCTCGCAAGAATGCGAGCACTCACACGAGTAGGCAAATGATAAGTGACTTTCTTTTTATAACTCCGCTTGACGGGGGGAGGGGCATCCCTTGCCGAAGAGGGCGAAAAAATCGCAAAGACCGAAGCAGAGGCTTCGACTTTGATAGAACACGGCGGGGACACGCAACAACTGAGAGCGTCCGAAGTTATTTTTTTGATGAGAATATATATCAAGTTATTGAACCGTATATACTATGGTTTATGTTGGATATATTGATATCTATATAATAAAAGGCTAAATTTAAAAAAACGTCACAATAGTTTGGCGCTGTTTAAAAAAACGTCACAAAACTTTGACTTTTTAAAAAAACCGCACAATGTTTAACTTTCAACTCACGGAGTTATCCAACCGTTAACTGGGTTCTACGTAATGTTTAAAAAAATATCACAAAACTATTGTTTTGTTTAAAAAAACAACACAAAACTATTATTCTGTTTAAAAAAACATCACAAAAGTTCCCATTTGTTTTAAAAAAAACATCACATAACTATTATCCCAGTTAACGGTTGGATAAGTCTGTGAGTTGAAAGTTAAACATTGTGCGATTTTTTAAAAAAGTCAAAGTTTTGTGACCTTTTTTTAAACAGCGCCAAACTATTGTGATATTTTTTAAATTTAGCCATAATAAAACACAAAGAAAGCTATCAAGTGGTTCTTCTTCAATCCCCAAAAATAAAAGGTTCAGATCTAACCTCACAAAACATATTTTCCCCCCAAAAGTTTTCTCCCCAAAACTCAAATTCAAATCCCCCATCTAAAACAACTCCTATATTTATTGAATTTTTTTCTCCCTCTCTCTCCCTCCCTCTTCTATTCAAAAAATTAAGAAAATAAAAATTTTAAATTTTTTTTAAAAATTCAAAAATAAAAAACTTAAAAAATTAAAAAAATAAAAACTTTAAAATAATTCAAAAAAATCATATAATATGTTTTTTGCTCTATGTTTGCTACTTCAATTAATTTCCTGGATCTCCAAAACTATTTTATATGATCAAACAAGGTGCATCGTTCCGAAGACGTGCCGTAGGCACGTGTTAACGGGCAACCCTAGTATTCTTAATATAATAGAATATTATTGTGTATAATATTTTATGGAAGCAACACGTGCTTTGCACGTGTTGTATGCTAATTATTGAACCGGTTTGACTGACATGAAGCCCAGTACTCTAAATTCAGTTTGATCCCATATATACTGGTGTAGAGATAGTGCTCTGTGATATTCCAATTATGATTAGCAGGGTATAATATCTTAAGTCAGTGGGATATTAAACCTAACCCTAATTTCTTATTATTGTCTCTCATAATCTTTAACAATCTTAAGATATTAGCAAATTAATTTTGAGATTAAGAGAGAGAGAGGTTCCTCACCGTACATCGGAACCAATCTCCGGCTTCGACTCCCGTCGTCGCCGCCACCATCTCCGACCAGATCCACTATCGTCGGTGCCGTCACAGGACAAAGGCACATCGCGAGTGCCCCCCCCCCCCCCCCCCCCCCCGTCTTTCCCAACATATATGATTTCTTCATTGGTGCGAATCGGCGTTTGGTGTTTGGGGTTTAGAAGCAAATTGCTGTGTGCGCTTGGGTTCTATTGGACAATTGCTTGCTGTTTTGCGTTTGGGGCAGAGGTCGGGATCTGCTACAGTGGTGCAGATCTAGACTTCGTCTTTTATTGATTGGTTCTTGTCTTTTCGTTTGGTGTTTGGAAAAGCTACGGGATCTTCTGCTGTGTGGATCAAATTTAGATCCAACCATTCATTGCTCCTTGATCTTCATAAAGATTCGGTCTACTCTAAACTTTAATTATTTTTTTGTTTTATTGTCTATTAAGCAGTTTTACAGAAAAATACATCTCTTTACTGAAATTGCTAATTATTGAGAAAGAACCCTTTATTTTTTGGAATTTATTGTTTATTCCTTTGCGATGGAAAAACATAATCGTCCATATGAGATTCCTAAATTAGATGATTCGGTAATGCTGAATTTAACAATTGGAAAGTGAAAAGCACAATAAGAGATGTGGATGTAATTGTTGAAGATAGAGCGGACAGTGAGGGATGTTGTTTAGACTAGATCCAAATATGTTTGGACTGGATCAAATCTAAAATTAAAGATAAGTTCTTTACCTGCATTTATATTTTAATTATTTGTTGCTGCTGAGTGTTAAAGTTTAAAACATTGTTTAATTAAATACAAGTTTGAAACTGTTTTTGACTACGTGCTAAGGATCAAATTTTTATTTTGATACATTATAGGGTTTGACTACAAAATTGTATCTCCAATTAAATTGTTCTTAAATTTAAATAGAGTTAATAATTCGTTTAATTGGCTAATTTTTAACAATTTGATGAATGTAAGTACTTCAAAATTACGTACAAAATGTGTGTATTGAAGATGATGGATTTGCGTCACGGCAGAATAAGTTTGTGCCATGCAAGCTTCTTCATCGAATTTGGATAACACTTCTAATTTGAAGTGTGAGTATGATCTACTCTAATTCAATTTTCAATATTTTCATGTGATAAATGTG
The DNA here is from genome assembly GCA_017893485.1 of Hemerocallis citrina. NCBI lineage: Eukaryota > Viridiplantae > Streptophyta > Magnoliopsida > Asparagales > Asphodelaceae > Hemerocallis > Hemerocallis citrina. The sequence goes on from CM030365.1 coordinate 205,207,918, forward strand.
TTAACGTTTTGTGCGCTTGATCACATGATTGGGAGTCGTAGATCATAGTTAGTCTCATTTTGAAAATTAGCATGTTTAGGGTTGTCAAGTGTGCCTTGTCATACTATGTGTATAGATATATTGACAAACCCATCATTTACAGTTTGTGTGAAATTGTATGTATACTTCTCTAATAAAGATTGATGTATTAGATGTATAACAAATGTCTGTAACTTAGGAGAGAGCATCTTTTAATGCAGGATATGACTCCATTAGTTATGTTTTATTTTTTTTCGTTCATTGTACGGTGTATGCAGAGTTGAATTATAACATATTAGCCATTATCTCATTTAGCATTATGAAGATGATGAAGAACGAATAAAGGAAAGAACCTGCTCAATGTGTTTCAGCAATTGGACATTGTTAAAAATCACGAGAGAAAGCAAACATTTTTGTGAGTTAATACAATTGGATATTGTATTAAATCATATTTTATTACTATTATTTCAATGTTCAGATCATAATCAATGGCATGTGTAAGTTGAGTTTAACGAACTAAGAAATTGATAATAGTCGTTCTAATTTGCGCAGTCCTCTAAGACATACGAACTATATGTTAAATTGTTTATTCTTGTTAAAACTCATAATTATGCTAAATGACACTTCATTAAATATGACAATTTTAAAATTTGTGCTCAGATTATGATCACTAGAAAACCATTTAGTATGGTCTCTAGGAGTACACAACTTCTTGAGTAAATACATTCAGATATTTGTGATCTCAGTAGATTTGTGACTAGATGAGATAATGATTGGTCAGAAGTATTTAGTTACTCTTGAAGATGATTATTGAATACTTGTCATATATATGGGGTATGCAGCACTCGTTATTTTAATGAATTGAAATCTAGTTAAATGCTTTGATCAAAATATTTTAGATTTGATAGAGGTGGTGAATATGATTTAACAATCTTAGAGAAGTTTGCATTTGGAATAATCTCTAGTGCTCTATTTACAACATTCAAAACGGTATTGATAAAAGTTAGAATCAAACACTTATTAGTGAAATGTTGAATTCTATATTATTGACTGTTGTTGTTTGACTTTGTATAATTATGGGTGATATTGTATTGTTAATCATATTCATAATATGTTACTACACTCTAAATTATTTATACCTTGTAGACTATGTGATAGAAACACAAATAATTTTGTTAAAGTAAAAACATGTTGTGCGGTGTATTTGTTAGAGTACATGACCCTAGAAGGCCTAAAGTATGACCTATAACAAATATTTGTGTACATAGAAAGTGCATAATGTAGTTCTATGGACAGATGTTGGATCTATCTAATTTGTGTTAGAAGAATTTAGACCTACAGAGTTCTTTGAGAATATGTTCATCAAAGATAAATATATGAAATTATTTTGTCCTACAGACACGATCAATAATTCACAGTTAGAATTAAGAACTAGCCTTACTGACACTTAAAAAAAATCAATGACAAATGAGTCAAGAAGAGTCTTTAATAGATAATGAAATGAATTTTTTGTTATACAATAATACTTTAATTTAGTTGATTTGCCGAAATGAGCTAAAACTATCGTAAGTAAGTCGGGTTTTGTAGAAGAAACTTAATTTTGAAATGATCAGTAGCAATCTTAATGCAATTTTAGTAGCTGAAGGATTGATTGAGACAAGTGGGGAAGATTTGTTTGTTATCTACTCACATGTCTATCATATTCCTACAATAAGTATTCTTCTTGCTCTTACTTCTATTTAAAATTTTGTTTTCATGAAAGATGTTTAAATAGTTTTGTACTAAAAGCTTTGTACTTGATGTTTGTATTGAAAAGTTTTATACTAAACAGTTTTGTACTGAAAAGTTTGCACTAATATGTTTAGTGAACTAGATTTATAAATTGGTATAATCATTGTATGTTTTTGAAACATGTGTTAATCTTGAGGAACAAATAATTTGACAGACTTTTAAAGAGCTTAGATTTGAATCAGGTAATTCAGATAAATTTCTTTAATTCTCTAGTGAGTCAAATATAATTGCCCTCATTTACTTGTATATTGTTGACATGCTAGTTGATTGGAAGTGATCTCTCTAGTACAAATAAAGTTAAAATTATGCTATCCAAAGATTTCAGCATGAAACACCTAGGTATTGTGGACACCATATTAGGTATAAGAGTGAGTTTGGGTTGGCAAAGGATAACCCTTAGTCAAACTCATTAAATCAATAATGTGTTCCAAAAGTGGGGATATAGTGACTGAAAATGTGTTTTGAAACACCTTATGATTATGATAAAGGTTGACACATAATGATGTTACAACTATGAGACAGTTAGATCATTCTAAACTTATTAGAAGTCTCATATATACAAAGATCTGCACTAACAGACATAGCCTTCGAGGTAGGTATGATCTGCAGATTTAGTACTAGTCCTATTAATACACATTGGAGAGCCCTAAGAGGCTAATAAGTTAGTTGAGAGGTACTCAAGAGTTTTCTTTGTACTACTCTAGTCATCCTTCAGAAATGAATGGGTGGTCTGATGCATTATAATGCTCAGAATTTAGTGAAAGTCAATAGCTAGTGATATGTGTTTACACTAGGAGAAACGGAAATGTTATGAAATTAAAAAGCAAACATGCACTGTGCTATCATCCATTAAATCAGACCTTATGTGTTATCCTCTGCAGGGGAAGAGGCTGAGTGGATTGGAGAACTTGTTGCTCGTCATCCATTAAGAAGTTTAAGTAACTCTCTAATTCTATTCGTCGACTATCAAGCTACAATGTACTGTAGCTCATAACTCACTCTATAATACTCAAAGGAGTATATTAAGGCTGAAAGAAGTCTGGTTTGAACTTTCTCATAAATAAAGTGCAGTTGAGACAAAATATTGCTAATGTTCTTGCTAAGAGACTTGAAAGTGATCTAATTATCAAAACTGCGGAGGGATATGGAGTTAAAAGCTATTGAGCCTAAAGTTTAAACATCCTAGTTATTTTGATGAATTAGAATCCAATTGGAGCCAAAGAGAAGTTTAAACTTAAGCATCAATTTTAGGCACTTAGCATGTTTTAGATAATTTGAAAAGTTCTATTTAAATTTTGTTAATATATAATTTCAGTCTAATTTGATGATGCTATATATATTCATAATTTACTTAGAATAATCTCATTATTCCAAAAGAAAGCATGAAAACTTGTCGATGTGTTTCCGATGTTTAGAATTTTCCTTATATCATTCCAATTTTTTATGATATATATCTTTTATGGATCATGTTTTATTCCAATTTTGATGATTCAGAATTAACCGTAATTGATTTGACTATTCTATCATTCCAATATTAAACATAGTATTGTTCTTGTTCTTTATTTTTTTAAAGAAGGTTGATTGTGATGCTTGCGTTACATTTTGCTAAGCTATTGTTGAATTGTACTAAGTTCTTTAGTGGAACTTGATACTTTATGAAATTCGCTAGAATTCTTAGAGATGTGTCTCTTGATATTCTTGTTTTCAATAAGTTAGCAAAGATGGAGGAGTTGAATCTGTTAACATAGATTTCAGAATAATAATTTGTTCAAAATGGATGAATAAATATAAAGCAGTTTGCAAGGATATAATTTTGGTTTATTTTTCTCGAGAATAAATTTTTCACCTGCTTGGTAAAACTTCCGTTTAAGACTCTTGTGTTCATGAGCTTAAAACTCATATTTTGTTCTTGAAGTTTATTTGCTTTGGTTGATTTTGATAATATGACAAGTTCCTCTGGTTAGTTTAGTCATTGTGAACTATTCTGTTCTGATATGGTCTTTGAACTATTTGATTATTTTGGTTTAGACCCATTTGAACTATTCGAGTTATAATTGATTTAGTTTATGAACTATATTATTTTGTGATCCAATGATATAACATGACATTTTTGAATATATTGAGAATATAGGAGGATATTGTTCGATATATAGTTATATTCTCAATATAATAGAATATTAATGTCTATAATGTTCTCTGGGGGCAACACGTGCTTTGCACGTGTTGTATGCTAATTGTTGGACCGGATTGACTGGCATGAAGGCCAGTACCCTAAACCCAGTTTGATCCCATGCATATATACTGGTCTATAGGTAGTGCTCTATGATATTCCAATTATGATAAACAGTGTATAATATCTTAAGTAAGTGGGATATTAAACCTAACTCTAATTTGTTATTATTCTCTCATAATCTCTAACAGTTTATGTTAGATCTAATGAGGAGTAATTAGGGTTAGGGTTTATCTCTTAGCCGCTTAAAATATTATACCCTGCTTATCAGTATTGGAATATCACAGGGCATTACCTTTATACTAGCTTTTAAAGAGATTAGACTGGGTTTAGTGCACTAGGCTTTATGCCCACTCAACCCGTTCCAATAATCAATACATAACACGTGTAAGCACGTGTTGCCCCATAGAACAATATACACAATATTATTCTATTATATTGGGAACATATACTTATACATTCTCCTCTTATATTCTCAATATATTAGGCTAAGCAATGTTATATCATTGGATCACAAAAAAATCAAATAATCACTGAATCATAAATGAATATAGATCATAGGCTAAATCAATTATAACATGAATAGTTCAAATTTGACTAAACCAAAATAATCAAATAGTTCTAAGACCATAACAAATGAATTATTCACAAAGACTAAACCAACGAAACAAATATCATAGTCTCAAGTCAACCAAAATAATAAACTTCAAAATAAACGAAAAGTTTTAAGCTCAATCAAAGTAAAGAGTCTGAAACTTAAATAGAAGTTCCTCCAAGCAATTAAAAAACTATTCTTGCGAGTTCTTTTGTGTCTACTCCATATCGAGCTAATCATCATTCTCAAAATCAAAGTTGACTGATTCATTTCCATTGCCTCTACCACCATCTGTTTCTAAGCATAACAAATAGAAATCTCATGAGTCACTTCTCCTAGAGTTCAAATAAAATGTATAAAAGTATCTAGTCCAAGCTAAAGAACTTAGTACAATTCAAAATAGATTTGCAAAGGTACATCATAAGTATCACATCAAGTATCTTTATCAAAATAAAGTACAAAAACTATTATAGTTTCTACACAAGAACTATACTGTGTTTCATGTTGAAATGATAGAACTGTCAAATCAATTATGGTTAAATTTTGAATCATCAATATTGGAATGAAACATAAACCCCATAAAAGAGATATATCATCAAAATTGGAATGATATAACAACAATTCTAAACATCAGAAACACATCGACAAATTTTCATGCTTTCTTTTGGAATAAAAGATGATTCTAAGTAAGTTTTGAAATATATATATCATCATCAATTTTGGAATGAAGTTATATATCAACAATAAATATATTGAACTTTTCTAATTATCTAAAGCATGTCAAATGTCTAAAGGTTGATGCTTAAAGTTTGAACTACTCTATGGCTCTAGCTTTGAAATCTAATTTATCAAAATAATTAGGGTGTTAAAACTTATCATCAAGAGTTTTTAACCTCATTTTCCCCATAGTTTTGATAATTAGATCTCTACTCAGTCCTTTTGTAAAAACATCAACCACATTATTTTTTGATCGTACATCAATAAGGGCAACAGTCCCTTATTTAATGAGATTGTTCAACTTAGCCTGTCTAAGGCTCACAATACGTCTCTTACCATTGTAAAGAGTGTTGTTAGCTACAATATTTGCAGTTTGGTTATCACAGAACAAACTGAGAGTGGTTACTCTAAACCTTCTCAAAGGAATATCTAACAATAGGTATTTCATCCATTTCGCTTCTTCACCAGCACAAGATAGTGCAAAGAGTTCTGACTCCATGGACGAAAGAGCAAGACCCGGTTGTCTTTTAGATTTTTATGACACAGTTGCTCCTCCTAGTGTAAACACATAGCCACTAGTGGACCTACTGTCACCATTTCCTGAGCACCACGATGCATCCGAGTATCCCTTTAGTACTGAAGGATAGCCAGAGTAGCACAAAGCAAACTCTTGAGAACAATTTAGGTATCCCATTAGTCTCTCAAGGGCATTCCAGTGTAATTGACTAGGATTGCTAGTGAACCTGCTAAGCATGCCTATCGCAAAGGTTATGTCAGGTCTAGTACATGTCATAGCATACATGAGACTTCCAATGAGTTTAGAGTAGTCTAACTGTCTCACTGTTACACTGTCGTTAGGTGTCAACCTTTTGGTACTATCATAAGGTGTATCAAACCATTTGCAATCACTATATCTCCAGTCCTGCAACACAATTTTAATATAATGGGATTGGCTATGGGTTATTCCTTGCCTCCTAAAACCCACTTTCGTGCCTAATATGGTGTCCACAGCATCTAGGTCTTTCATGTTGAATTGTTTAGATAGCATAGTTTTAACTTCTATAACAACAGAGAGGTCACTTCCAACAACTAGCAGGTCATCAACATACAAGAAAATAATAGAAATTTTATTTGATTCTTCACGATAATAAAGGCATTTGTCAGAATTACTAGATTCAAAACCTAAGCTGTTTATTGTTTTATCAAATTTTTCATGCCACAGTTTTGGTGATTGTTTTAGTCCATACAAAGATTTTATTAATTTGCAAACTTTATATACTGAACCTTTGAGTACAAAACCTTCAGGTTGATTCATATAGATTTCTTCATTGAGATCACCGTTTAGAAAAGCAGTCTAAACATCCATTTGATGAATAACAAATTTTTCAATAGATGTTATGGCTTGAAGAATCCTTATTGTAGCAATATGACAAACAGGTGAATAAACATCAAAATAGACCACCCCACTTTGTTGAGTATAACCTTTAGCTACTAAGCGTGCTTAATACTTAACTACAGTTCCATCAGGATTAAGTTTTTTCTTCAAAATCTACTTGCTTCCTATAGTTTTAGCCCCTACTAGAAAATTAACTAATTCCTAAATGTTGTTGTGCAAAAAAGAATCCATTTCATCATCAATTGCTTCTTTCCAAAGCAAACCATCCCTAGACCTTAAGACTTCCTTAACACTAACAGGGTCAGCTGCTAGTGCATAGGTCACAAAGTCATCATCATAGGTTCTAGGAGTTTTATCTCTTGTGGAGAGTCTTCTTAATTCAACACTATGTAAGGGTTCAGTTTCAGTTGAAATATATCTAGATTCCTGTTGTGTATCATTTCTTGTGCATGCATATTCAGATAATGAGATGACTTTATCTTTGATGAACATATCTTCAAAGAATTCTGAATCTCTTGATTTTATTACTTTGTTAAGAGAAAGATCTAAAAATCTTTCTGCAGAACTATCAACTGCACTACCCAAATACACACACGTATTTTTCCGATGTCCCACTTTAGACCTTCTAGGGTCAGGTATCCTAACAAAAGCAATACAATCCCAAGTTCTTATTTTATTAAAAGTAGGTGTGTGCTTATGTCACAGTTCAAATGGTGTAGCAGGTAACTTAGAGTGTGGCAATATATTCAAAATATTATTAGCAGTTAGTACAGCCTCACCCCAAAAGTGTGAAGGTAACCCAGCAGTCAACAACATAGAATTCAACATCTCTGTGAGTGTTCGATTCTTTCTTTCGGCGATACCATTTGACTGTGGTGAGTAAGGTGCTGTAGTTTCTGCTATGATCCATGTGAGTTGCAAAATTCTCTGAATCCCAATGAGACATATTCCGCACCTCTATCTGATCTTAATCTTTTAATTTTAGCATCTAACTGATTCTCAACATGGTCTTTAAATTCTTTAAATTTTTCTAGTGCCTCATCCTTAGTTTTTAACAAATTAATGTGACAGTATCTAGAGTAATCATCTATGAAAGTGATTAAGTACTTCCGACCTCCTTGTGTCACAGAACTCTTGAAATCACAAATGTCAAAATGTATCAACTCAAGTAATTATGTATTCTTAGAGACGGTATGAAAAGGTCTTCTACTTATCTTCGTTTGAGCACACACTTCATATTTGTCACCTTTTATGGATGTGTCAATTGGAAAATTAAAAGTTTTAGCAACATTAAGAATCTTAACATAGTTCACATGTACCGGCCTATTATGCCGTATACGTAGACTACACAATTTAAAACTAATATTATTGATTACTTCATCTGCTAAAATAAATCTGTACATGCCATTAACTAAATAAGCACAGCCAAAATAGAAAGATTTTGCAAACAAAATAGCTTTACGACTAATCATAGTAACAAATATACCAGCATGATTTAGTAGGCTAATAGAGATCAAATTCTTTGCTAAAGCAGACACATATTTAATATTTCACAAAATTAAAGTTTTACCTGAGGAGAGACTGAGATTTGATGTCCAGTCTGAAGTACCTTCACTGATTCTCCATTTTTCATTGAAACTGACTCATCTGCAACCTTCAGATCATATACTAGGCCTTCATCATTGTAAGCATGGCAGGTAGCTCCCGAATCCAACAACCAACTAGAAGAGGTACTGGCCTTGACATCACCAACAGCACAAAGAAAATTGGTGGGCTTAGTTTTCGCCTTTAACAAGTTCACCTTTTCCATGTTAGGTTGTTCTATTTTGGGTAGCCTGCACTCAGAGGCGTGATGCCCCCACTTTCTACAGTTGTACCATTTTTCTTTCTTCTTAACAGTTTTCTTTGTGACTTCTAACTTAGTTGGTTCACCTTTAGGATTAAACTTGTTCTTCTTGAACTTAGAAATGCGTTTAGTATTGGTTAACACATTAGCAGTTGAAAGTTGTTTATTAACCAATTCCAAATTCATCCTAGTTCTAGTCTCATCTTCAACTTTGAAGCAACCTTTCAGATGTGCAAGTTTAATTTGTTCAGGCAACCTATACATCTCAGTCTTTAAACATAGCTACGAAGCAGATAACTTATAAATTATTGCACTAGTAAGAAACTCATCACACACAATAATGTTTTCTGATTTTAGTTTCCCTACAAGATTCTCTAAATCTGTTACCTGAGGAATGATTGCCTTTTCTTCTCTAAACAAAAACTCATGAATTTATCAACTAGATGTGCTTTAGATACTTTCTTTTCCTTCTTAAATTCATGTAGTAAATTATTCCAAATTTATTTAGCTGTTTCATATTTCATATATACGTCTGCAAGACGATCTGATATGCTATTTAATAGGAATTCTCTACACAAGTCCTCATCAGTTACCCATGTTGCATCATCAACATCTTTAACATATTCATCATAGGTTGTTTGACATGTATAGAAAATTTTCATGAATTTCATTCCGTATTGTGCCTTTCTTTTCCAGCTATTAAATTCAGCACTACTGAATCCCTCTAATTTAGGAACCTCATACGGACGATTATGTTTTTCCATCGCACAAGAATAAACAATAAATTCAAAACAGTAGAGGGTTCAATCTGAATAATTACTACTTATGTAAATTTTGTCAAGAGATGGATTTTTTCTGTAAAATTGTTTAATTAACAATGAGTAGAAAAGCAAATAACTTGAGTTTAGAGTGGACCAAATTTGTAGAGCACACAGCAGTGAATCAAGAGGAAAAAGGACCCCAGATTTGCACTGTAGCAGATCTCGAATTTAATCCCAAACACCGAACAGCAAGTCTAACCAATGAGAGAGCTACACACACAGCGAGCTTCCAGTGGATACCGTGTTCTGCCCCACACACTGAACAACGAATCAACCAGATCTGGATCTAGCGGCGCTCGACTTAGAGAACAGGCCAAAGGCAGAAGTTCCATGCTGGCAATGGGAGACGGCGAACTGGATCTGCGATGATGACGGTGATCTGGATCTGCGACGACGACAGCGATCGGGATCTACGACGACTGCGGCCATAGTTGCGATCGGTGATGGCAGATTCTCTGGACAGAGACAACGGCAGCAGCAGCGGCCAATCTCGTCGAAGGTGGTGGTTGTGATATCTTAAGATTGTTAGATCTAATGAGGAGTAATTAGGGTTAGGGTTTATCTCTTAGCCGCTTAAGATATTATACCATGCTTATCAGTATTGGAATATCACAGGGCACTACCTCTAGACCAACTTTTAAAGAGATTAGACTGAATTTAGGGTACTGGGCTTTATGCCCACTCAACCCGTTCTAATAATCAATACATAACACGTGTAAGCACGTATTGCCTCATAGAACAATATACACAATATTATTCTATTATATTGAGAATATATACTTATACATACAACAGTTTATACTTTATACGAATCAAATTTTCAAATTTACTTAAATATAGTAGGGATGCAGGTTAAAGTATTCAACATATTATATATCTTGTACCGTATTTGGCACATACGTGTACAATGTCAAGGATTTTCGGTTTGAAAATTTAAGAGGATCATATATAATATTCTTCTTAACCGAGCAGAACTTCAACGTACTCGATCATAGGAAGGGCAGAGAACCTATTCATTTGTTACGGAAAAACTCTCATGACTACAACAGCTTTCTGTTGCTGCTTTTTCCGGTGTGGGAGCAAACAGATTGTGAGTTAATAATGGATGGAAACTACTAAAAGTCAAACCTGTGCCTTGGTCGTTAAAAGACGTTAGAGCTCCTGAGATTGAATCTGGATTGTTGATTGACCTCCTGTGATCTGAATTCGATGGTTGGTGATGTGACTGATGGACCTACAAAATGTCTGAAACACCGGAGGGTGGCCCCCGGCAACAGACCCTCCGGCGCTCAAGTCAGAACCAAAAAGAGAGAAAGAGACTAAAAACTGGTGAATTGTTGATTACCTGGCGACTGAGGAGGGGGAAAGTATTTATAGGCCTGAGAGACATTCTAGAAGCCGAATCGTGACCGTCGAATCCTTCATGTCTCCCCCCCGAAAAAGATAAGATATCCCTGTGAGAGGATAAGATATCAGACTCCTATCCTACATGAGCTAGGTATCTCTCTTAGTGAGCCTAGTCTGTCACTTTTTATGGGCTTGAGAGAAGCCCATGTCTCGGAGTGGGTCCAGACCTATAAAATAGGCATGTAATAGCTAATCTGCCTGTAAACGCTATGAGATCCGTGCAGGGACCGTACGGCTCTGATTTGCTGCGATTTTTACCATCATCATAAGCTCCCAACTCCCGGAAGGCAATTTTCATGGCTTTCGGGAAGTAGTACGTCTTATTTTAGAATCTGGTGAATAATCTTAGCAGTCGGAGTGTTCGGAGAATCCTGGAACCAATCTGTGGCTTCTGAATGCAGTGAATATATTCCTAGATTTTTCATATTTTTTTGGATTTTTCTGAATTTTCTGGAATCTTCTGGGAATTTTTCCATAGTTCTTCGAATTTTATGGAATGTTCTACAATCTCAAAATCACTCTTTCAAATTTTATAATTAATAAATTCAATTTTAATTATTTTTTCGGATTTTTTAATTATTTTTCCAAATTTAAATAATTATTTTTGAATCTTTTAATTATTTTTTCGTATTTTAAATGATTTTTAAATGAATTTTCTGATTTATCGAAGCTGGCGTGAATCCTGACGTGATCAGGCTCGTTGATCAGATCTGCACTGATCTTGGCACGATCTAAGACGTCGATCGTGCGTGACTTGTGCGCTGAGGGAAATCCAACAGCGGAGAGCCTCTGATCAAGAGCCGAAAAAATCTGGAGCTCTCATCAAGATCTGGCACGAAATTCTTGGAGATCGAGCGGCGTTGGGCCGTCTTCTTCCACCCCTTAGCTCGACGAACGAAATCGCCGAGCTATGGCGGTAGCTCGTTATGGTTGAGCTATGATCGTTGTGGCTTCGCCGAGCTATGATCACTGAGTTTCCCCGAGCTACGAAGTCAAGCTATGGAGCTATGGTGGTTCGTCACTCCGTTCTCCGTCGGGTTAACTCCTTCACCGAGCTATGGGATATCGAGGCCTCGCCGAGCTATGGTGATAGATCGTCTCGTGGAGCTATGGAGCTTGTGATTTCCGCCGAGCCATGGAGCTGGAGGTTCCACCGAGCTACGGAGCTCGAACTCGAGCCGAGCCATGGCATTTTGCGTTCTCGCCAGCTACGGCAGCTCGTTTTTGCCGAGCTATGGAGCGGGGAAGGTTCGCCGAGCTATGGCAATCCCTTCGCTGATCCATGGTAGCTCGTCTCGCCGAGCTACGTTCCTCCGAAGTTTCGCCGAGCCATGGGGTTCGAATTCTTCGATGAGCTATGGCTATGGAGTGCCCCGCCAAGCTACGATAGCTCATTTTCGCCGAGCTATGGACTCGAGCCCTCCTCTCGCCGAGCTATGGGATAGCTTGTTCTTACCGAGCTACGGAGTGATAATCTTCGCCGAGCTATGGGTTTCGATTAGTTTGCCGAGCTACGAAAATTTCGAATCCGCCGAGCTACGAACTCGAGGTCTCACCGAGCTACGGAGTAGTTATCTTCACCGAGCTACTGGTTCGCCGAGCTACGGGGATTGAGTTTCTCACTGAGCTATGAAAATTTCAAACTAGCCAAGCGATGGGTTCCGTGCGCTCTCACCGAGCTATGACCTTCGAAAGCTTCACCGAACTACTGAGCCCTCTCGCCCAGCTATAGAATTCCGTCTCGCCTAGCGACAGAGTTAGAGAAATTTTTGGGTTCGAGCTCTGTTTTCGATCGAGTTTGGCGAGTTCTCGAAGTCGGCGACACCCATGAGGAGGTGAGAACTTGACGTCGATGGCGAGTAGACATGGAGCTAGCCTTCGGTGCAAGGAGACGAGTCGGAGCTCTTCAGGCGAGCGGTGGTCTTCGAGTTTTTGAAGAAAAGATTTTTGGCGAGAAACTTTAAAGAAGAAGAGAGGTGTGGAGCGGTTGTTTGGGTTAGCGGGTATGAAAACCCGTACCCGTTTATACCCCCTCACTAACTTTCTTTAGTTTTTGCTTTGCGGGTTATGGGTCGCGGATCCAACCCGTTAAGCCCCTTGCCATTCTTTTGCTGATTTTGGCTTGATTCTACTTGCGGGTTTGGGTAGCAAACCCGACCCAATCCAATATCCTTCTCCCCTTGTTCGTGATAAAGTAAGTGTCTTTGTACATGTGTTTTTGCGTTTTTGCAACTTTTTGAGCTTTGTAGAGATTTTTGAAGTTTTTTGGGCTTGGGTGTGCATATAAATTTTTATATATGTATATATTATCGTGTATATGCAACAACTCATATATATATATATATATATATATATATATATATATATATATATATATATATATATATATATATATATATATATATATATATATATATATATATATATATATATATATATATATATATATATATATATATATATATATAATTATTTATATGTGTATACCCAGCTTTTTACTCCATCACCGTCGATTGGTGGATTTTGCACGTATATAACCAGTTGTGATAGGAGAGCTGTTACAGACTTGTTGTTTGATCCCAGCAAGTTGTTGTGGCATATCTGGGCGAGTTGAACGTTTGAGCTTGTCGTTTGCGCCCGACAAGTGTGTAGAGAACTCTGCGACGGAGTTCAACGTTGAGCCTGCCATTTGATCCCAGCAAGTTTAGAGTGAGCTCTAAGATAGAGTCGATGTGGAAACTACCGTTTAGTTCCGACGAGTTTCGAGACGACTCTGAGATAGAGTTTAACGTTCAAGCTTACCGTTTGCACATGGCAAGTTTAAAGAGACAACTCTTCGACTGAGTCGACGTAGAGCTTGCTGTTTGTTTCCAGCAAGTTTGGAGAGAACTCAGTGACAGAATTGACTGCTGAACTTGCTGTTTGTGCCCAGCAAGCGTGTAGAGGACTCTGTGGTAGAGGTGAATGTTCAGGCTTGCCGTCTACGCCTAGTAAGCCTAGAGGTACATTGCACCTGCTGCTTGCATCCAGCAAGCGTGTGGAGACAACTCTTTGATTGAGTTAGTCTAGAAACTGCCGTTTGATCCCGGCAAGTTCGTAGGGGCCACTCGTGGCTAAGTTGGCCTAGGAACCGCCATTTGATCCCAGCGAGTTTATAAAGGAAACTTCGTAATGGAGTTGTATGTTGAACTTGTTGTTCGTTCCCAACAAGCTTAGAGAGGACCCCATGAAAGAGTTGGCTTTTGCTCCTGCTGTTTGCGCCCAGCAAGCGTGTAGAGATAACTCCTTGATTGAGTTGGTCCAGAAACTATCGTTTGACTTCGGCGACTTTAGAGACAACTCTGAGATAGAGCTGATGTAGAAACTACCGTTTGATCCCGACGAGTTCGTGAGGAGAGCTATGAGATGCACTTAAGCTCGAACTTGTTGTTTGGCCCTGGCAAGTTGTTAGTGGTGCTTGGGCGAAGACCAAGACGTTGAACTTATTGTTTGGAGCAAATGAATTATTGGTTGAGCTTAAGTGAAGACCAAGGCACTGGGCTCGTTGCGTGGAGCCAACAAGTAGCTGGAGGATCTCATGCAGAGAGCAGAATTTGAGCTTGTTGCTTAGAGCCAACAAGTAGTGGATGGAGTTCATGCGGCGAGCGGAGCGCTAAACTCGTTATTTGGAATCAACGAGCTATTGATGGAGCTCAAGCGGCGAGCAGAGCGCTCAACTCATTGTTTGGGATAAACAAGTTGTGGATGGAGCTCAAGCTGCGAGCGGAGCACTGGACTCGTTGTTTAGAGGCAACACGTAGCTTGACAGAGTTGAAGTAGAGTGCTGAACGTTGAAACCACTGTTTGGAACCAACGAGTTGTCAAGCGAGCCTGAACGAAGGCCAAGGTGTTGAACCAAGGCGTTGAACTTGTTGTTCGGGGTCAACGAGCATAGGCAGAGCTCGTGTGGATAGCAGAGCATCGAACTCATTGCTTAGGGTCAACGAATGACTTGGCGGAATTGAAGTGGGGTGCTGAATGTTGAACTCGTTGTTTGGGACCAACGAGTTATAGACGGAGCTCATGTGGAGAGCAGAGCATTGAACTTGTTATTGGGAGTCAACGAGTTGTAGATGAAGCCTGAGCGAAGATCAAGGCATTGAACTCGTTGTTTGAGACAAACGAGTTGCTAATGGAGCTCAAGCGGCAAGCAGAGTGCTGAACTCGTTGTGTGGGACAAGCGAGCTGTTGATGGAGCTCAAGCACCGAGCAGAGCTTGAACTCGTTGTTTAGGCCAACGAGTTGCTGATGAAGCTCAAGCGGCGAGCAGAGTGCTGAACTCGCTATTTAGGATAAACGAGTTGTTGATGGAGCTCAAGCGGTGAGCAGAGCGCAAAACTCGTTGTTTGGGACAAACGAGTTATTGATGGAGCTCAAGCGGCAAACAGGGTGCTGAACTCATTTTTTGGGACAAACGAGTTACTAATGGAGCTCAAGCGAAGAGTAGGACATTGAACCCGTTGTTTGGAGCGAACGAGCTATTGATGGGGCTCAAGCGGTGAGCGAAGCGCTGAACTCGTTGTTTGGGACCAACAAATTGTTGATGGAGCTCGAGCGGCGAGCAAAGCGCTGAACTCGTTGTTTGGGACAACCGAGTTATTGATTGAGCTCAAACGGTGAGCAGAGCATTGAACTCGTTGTTTGGAACCAACGAGCTATTGATGGGGCTCAAGCAGCGAGCGAAGCGCTGAACTCGTTGTTTGAGACCAACGAGTTGTTGATGGAGCTCGAGTGGCGAGCAGAGCGCTGAACTTGTTGTTTGGGACCAACAAGTTGTTGATGGATCTCGAGTGGCGAGCACAGCGCTGAACTCATTGTTTGGGACCAACGAGTCACTGATGGAGCTCGAGCGGCGAGCGAAGTGTTGAACTCGTTATTTGGAACCAATGAGCTATTTATGAGGCTCAAGCGGCGAACAGAGCGCTAAACTCGTTGTTTGGGACCAACGAGTTGTTGATGGAGCTCAAGCGTCGAGCGGGACATTGAACCCGTTGTCTGGAGCCAACGAGTTATTTGGTGGAGCTTGAGCAAAGACCAAAGTGTTAAACTCGTTGTTTGGAGCCAGCGAGCTATTTGGTGAAGCTTGAGCGAAAACCAAAGTGTTGAACTCATTGTTTGGAGCCAACGAGCTATTTGATGGAGCTCGAGCGGCGAGCGAAGTATTGAACTCGTTGTTTGGAACAAACGAGCTATTAATGGGGCTCAACCGGCGAGCGGAGCACTGAACTCGTTGTTTGGGACCAACGAGTTGTTTATGGAACTCAAGTGGCGAGCAGAGCGCTGAACTCGTTGTTTGGGACCAACAAGTTGTTGATGGAGCTCAAACGGAGAGCAGAGATCGGGGTGTTGGACCCGTTGCTCGATGTTGACGAGCGGTTGGCAGGAGGAACTCAAGTGGTGTGCAGAGCGCCAAACTCATTTTTAGAGCGGATGAATTGTGGGTATTCTGAATCTTCTTAGTGTGGAAGTGAAGTAACTTGTGTTTATTCAGCGTTGAGATGATTCCACTCTTCTCTTTACTGAAAAGTGGTTGCATGCATGGAATGAGGTTCCTCGGGATACTGAGCTTGTCCTCCTTCATGAAATATTGTGCATGACGGAGATGGAACTTTTCCGTTTGTGCGGCGCTTCAAGCGAGACAGAGTTGGAGGTTGGTCAAGTGAAGGAGGTCGAATGAATCTGGAGTTTGCTCATCTAAGGAAGACTTATCTTGAATATCATTATCAAGAGTTGAGGCGGCCCTATGGAGCTGTTAGCTGGTAGGAGGTCGACAAGGAGTTTTGTTTCTCTTAGGTAGAGCATCTCTCCAGTGTGTATAGCTGGAAGAACAGCTTATATGACAGTTTGTCGCACAATGTTCGCAGGACTTTCGGTAGCAATTCTTAGACGTGAAACGTGGAGTCATTGTAACTTTGTTGTTTTAATAAACTTTTACTTTGTGGAATGAGAAGTCTTCTACATGCCGGTGTCTTGTCCTGTGATAAATCGTCTTGGGGGTTGGCTAGTCGTATGAGCTGCTCTTGGGAGAGTTAGGATTTGGACTAGCCATTTTGTATTAGCAGACGTCTGTAGTGCTACTAGATCTGAACATGAGTTTAACAATAGTTCCGTGACTTGCAGGATTCATTTCACATGCTTAACCCTTGCTATCATGGTTGAGGTGTCATCGACGGGTTCTCTGTCGCTAAATAATAGGGCTTCAAGTCTGTTGCGTATAGCTTAGAAAGTTGTCGACGGTATATGACTGAGTGTAGCACTGCTCCGTCTTGAACCCAGTTAGTTGTAGGGACAACTCTGAAGGAGAGTTGTTTTCCAAACTTGCTGTATGGAGCCTTGGACAGATTGTGAGAGTCACATCGAATGGAGAGTTAAACCTCAAGTGCGGCTTTTTACAAGTGTTGCTAGGGTAACTTCGATCCATAATTTTGGACCTATTAATCTGTTGCTGAAGAAATTTAACTAGTTGCAGGACTAGATCGAATGGCAAGTTGAACTCTGAATGTGTGTCATTACAGGTTGCGAGAGTAACTCTGAACCATGAATATGGATTCCGAACTTGTTAGTTTAAGTATTAACAGGTTGTAGGAGCAGCTCGAATGGTAAAGCGCCCTCTGAACTTGCTTCTTTGCAAATTGATAGGGTCTCTTTTGAACCATGAATTGGACTCCAAACTGGTCTTCGAGGTGTTGACGAATTGCAGGAGCAGATCGAATAGCGAAGTGCACTGTGAATTTGCATTATTGCAAATTGTTTAGAGTCCCTGTCGAGCCATGGGTATGGACTCCGAATCCATCTTACAGGAAGACTCGCAACTAGTATTTTGTGCTGCTTAAGTGTTTAAGTGTGGCACTCAACTTATTGTTTCCGAGCCTCCAGAGAAGTTCAACTAGTTGCAGGAACAGATTGATCGGTGAATTGTGTTCTAATCGTGCGAGGTTGCATGCCGCAACTCCAGAGTTTTGAATTCCAAACTTGCGTTGTATAAAGCTTGTAACTAGTGTTTAGCACCATTTTGAATGTAAGTTAGGCGTGTAGCTCGTTGTTGGCTTTGATTAATTAATAGGTTGTAGGAGCAGGTCGATTGGCGAAGCGCATTCTAAACTTGATTCATTACAGATTGCTGTAGTAACTTCGCACTATGGATGTGGGCTCCGAAACCGTCTCGTAGGAAGCTTTTAACAATTTTGGTGCCATTTTATATACAAGTTTGGCACTCAACTCGTTGTACTTCACAAGGTGTTCTACTTTTCAAGTCCCTGCTGATATCTCCCTGCCCCCCGGGGCTTCAAGTTAATGAGCCGTCTGGTGAACAACTTGGTAGACCTTACCTGGACTTGCCTATTTTGGAGGGAGCCCCCCATTGTTTTGCATAGAGAAAGGGAAATCTTCTGATGTACCAATGTATTTCGGCAAGATTATTTGTTTCCGTCGACTGAGCGGAGTGGCTTCAGGAGAGGGATTCAAGTTTATTACTGTATTATGATGAGAAATGGTTTGCACCTGGCGAGAAATGGTGTGTCAAGTTTGGAACTTCTTGGTAGAGTTGGTTATGGCAGAGGCTGCAAGCTCGTTTACAGTTTTGGAGTTATTGTGACTATTTTCTGGCGGTAGCTCTATTGCGTCAAGGGGGAGAATGGAGCCCCCCATTATAGCGGTGTAGCATGCTCGTGCCGCCTGTTGGCTTCCTACAGCTTGGCCTAGGCCAGCTATTGTTGGGAACTTCATTTTCATGTGAAATGCGGAGGCAACTGCATGAAATGCCGTCAGGCCTGGACGGCCGAATACAGCATTGTATGCAGCTTTGACATCGATTACCATAAGGTCCAGTGCTTCTATTTGAATAGTAGGGGCTTTCCCTACTGTTATGTCGAGTGTGAAAATTCCCTTGACTTGGACAGGTGCACCAGAGGAGTTATGAAGTGTATAACCGGCTGGCTTGAGTCGTTGTTGAGAGAGCTTGAGAGCCTGAAATGTGGCCATGAAGAGGATGTTTATTGAGCTGCCATTGTACAGCAGGATACAGCGTACCTCATGATTTAGCATGCAAAGGTTTATGACCAATGCGTCACAATGAGGTGTTTGGATGCCTTCTAAGTCCTTATCGAAGAAAGATATCAGAATCCTGGTGCGTTTGGCAGGCGGAATGTTATCTATGAAGTTGACTTTGCTGACGAAAGCTTTGCGGGTGGATTTGGAATCTCCCCCCATCGGGTCTTCATGAATGGAATGGAGGACGTTCATGTGTTTAGAGTCTTGCAACTCGCATGGCCTCTGCTGATATTTATCAACCTCTGGGACGGAAAATTTTCGGCGTCGTTGTCTTTCTAAACGAAGTTGGAGAGATAGCTCCTGCGAACCAGGGCTTCCAGTTCTTTATTATGAGCTCGACAATCATAAGTAGTGTGTCCTTGATCTCTGTGAAATGTGCACTACTTATTTTTGTCTCTTCTTCTGCTAGACGTTGACATCGTGAGGGGAAAGCGGATTATTCCGTCCTTCTCCACTTCCATGAGGATGGCTGATTCACTTACATTGAGAGGAATGAATTTGTCGAAGCGTGATGCTAGAGTTGGATGGTGTGAACTTGCACCGTTTTTTTGAAACTTCCTGAGTTCTTCCTCGCTTGTGTTCTCCTGTTTGTTCCCGGAAGATGAATCATTCTCGCCTTGAAGATAGAAAGCTTCCTCGACCCTGGTGTATCTGTCACTCCTTTCTAGGAGCTGAGTGACACCTATGGGAGGCTTTTTTGCGAGGGAGGTTTTCAGGTCTTTGTTAGTGACGTTGTGGTAAAAGAGCTGCAATCGTGACTGAAGTGTTCAAGGTGTAAATTGACCTTGCTTCAGTTGTAAAATGCCTGACGAAGTCCTTTAGCAGTTCTCCATCTTTTTACTTCATTTCTAGTAGGGAGACACTGGTATTTTCAACTCTTTGGCTAGTAATGAAGTGTGCAATGAAGAGTTCCTCGAGCTGATCGAAAGAAAATGTTGATTCGGGTTTCAGACGTGAATACCATCTCCTAGCTGATCCTTTCAGTGTAGCGGAAAATGTCCGACACATGAGTGCATCGGTGGCGTTATAGAACATCATAAGTGTTTTAAAGTTCTCGATGTGGTCCATCGGGTCTGATTCCCCGTTGTAGGATCCGAATTGAGGAGCTTTGAAGTTCCTTAGAACGGGTGCATCGAAGATGGTTTTGCCGAAGGGACGTTGATTTGGGCGGTAAGCCCTGTTGGAGCGGTTTCTCTCATTCTCCATCTGTTCTAGGCGATCTTCTACTTCTTGGATACGGCGAAGGACTTGGTCGTCCGTCTTTTAGGATCCAGTTGAAGCATTGTGGACTGAGATACGGTCGTACGTAGGATGTTGTTCAAGACGATTTTGTCAGGAACCCCCCAGTGCCTCTCCATTGGAAGGAGCGTGATTAGGCTGTCGGGGTGACTGTGAGGAGGAATCTGATCTTCTATAGGAGGATCTGGTTGACGAAGAGTGGTAGTGCGACGGCTGAAGGTCGCCCCTTTACCTCTTAGTCATTGTGGCATGGTGATACGCCTTACTTGTGTAGTTTTCCACAGACGGCGCAAATATGTTGCTGCTTTTTTCGGTGTGGGAGCAAATAGATAGTGAGTTAATAATAGATGAAAACTACTAAAAGTCAAACTTGTGCCTTGGCCGTTAAAAGACGTTAGAGCTCCTGATATTGAATCTGGATCGTTGATTGACCTCCTGTGATCTGAATTCGACGGTTGGTGATGTGGCCGATGGACCTGCAAAACGTCTGAAACACCGGGGTGTGACCCCCGGCGACAGACCCTCCAATGCTCAAGTCAAAACCAGAAAGAGAGAGAGTGTGTGAAAACTGGTGAATTGTTAATTACCTAGCGATTGAGGGGGGGGTATTTATAAGCCTGAGAGACATTCTAGAAGCCGAATCGTGACCGTCGGATCCTTCATGTCTCCCCCCTGAAGAGATAGGATATCCCTGTAAAAGGATAAGAGATTAGACTCCTAGCTTACATGGGCTGGGTGTCTCTCTTAGTGTGCCTAGTTTGTCACTTTTTATGGGCTTGAGAGAAGCTCATATCTCGGAGTGGGCCCAGATCTGTAAAATAGGTATGTAATGACTAATCTGCATGTAGACACTATGAAATCCGTGCATGGATCGTACGGCTCTGATCTGCTGGGATTTTTACCATCATCACTTTCAATTCGAGATTCTCCATGTTTGATAGACAAAATTTGTAGCTGGTAACTCACTTTGCTACAACTAATTAGCTAATTTCATATATTATGAGAATATATACAATTTATCTTGCAACAATTGAAAATATCAATAAACGATCTTCAAATTATTTGATATTTTATTTAAAACATCCTGTTTCAAAATAAACAGCATACATCCTCGTCCAACAAATAGTATTTAGTAACCTACAGGGGAGGCTACCTTTTCTCATTTTCATTTGTTGCTACAAAATTATATTACAGCATATTAGCTGGTTTCTACAGGATGCACAGAAATGGTAATATTATTAGGACAAATGCTACACATACATTTGATTTCTACCCCCCAAATATATATATTGGACTTATTTTTTTAGTGGTTACTGGGTTTTTTTTTATTTGTCTTTTTGGTCAGACTCAATGATCACTAAAAGACAAACTCATTATATATTTAGGATAGAAACCCATTCATATGTAACATTTCTCTATTAGAGCATCCACAATCGTTTGTTATATTTGCCAATTTCTCATATTTTGAGAAATGAGGCGCTGTGGTCGTTTGCTACTTTGCCATATTTTGGCAAAGTAGCTACAGTCATTTTTCATTTATGAGAAACCAATTTGCGATTCTCAAATTATAAGAGGCGAGACATGTTGTTTCGTCTGGTTTTTTTTTTTTAAATGTGATCAGTTGTTTCATCTGACCTATTTTTAAATTTTTTTTTTAAATGATCAAACGGTACATGTTGTACCATCTGAACAAAAAAATCCGAAAACGCCTCGAACGAGACATGTTGTCTCGTCCCATGCCAAAATGGCTGGGACGGGACAACATGTCCGGTCCTAGAAATGGGGACATGTGTTTTAGGCTTAATTTGGCATACTGCAAATCAGGAGAGCTTAGGTTAGTGCTTAAACTAAGTTAGTGTGTAATTAATTAGGTTTAGGTAATATTTTATTATTTAATTTATTTAATTAAACTATTTTAATATCTAATCACTAATTAAATAACTTATAAAAAAAATAATAAAATCGGACGAAACAATATATTTCGTCTTTCACAAATTTTAACAAAATTATAACAAATCACCATTGCAGGCAAATTTTCTATTTACTATTACAGTAACTGTCATTTTCTAAAAAAAAAACAACAAACGCCATTGTGGATGCTCTTATTAGTTCAAAATGCTCTTATTTGCTTCTTTATTGTAAGTACAACTGTGCAACGGTAAATGAAGATCATGAATTGTTCATCTATATCACACACTAAGCTAATAAAGCAATCCATTTATACAAACATTTGATTACCAATATTTATATGTAGATTCATTTGCACCTGAACCGTGCGTGCTGTCTTTTTGAGGTCATGAATTCAGACAAGTTCAGATGGGCTTCAAACAAAAGAAGTACATGACATAGAAAGCACACTGCACTCACAACAGAGAAAATATGGTAACCACTGCATAGATACTTCTTAACATAACACATGATTAAGATTAAGCTAGCTAGCTATTACATGAAAAAGATAATAGGAAATCAAACAAACTACATTTTCTCGATACCATAGTATAATATCATAATAACAAACTGATCAAACCTAAAACTTGCTACGTGAATTCAAAAAAGAAATTAAGAAAAAGTCTATTAAGACTTGCTGCCACTTGGAGAGGAGATATTAGTGGGCCCAGGATTGGGCTTCGGGCCAACATTTGGGTTGGAGAGTTTGGTCTGGAGCTGAGAGAGTAAGGCCTGGTTCTCCTGGTTGAGCAACTGGGCCTTCTTCCTCAGCCTCTCATTCTCCTTCATTATGTAGCAGTTCTCCAAATACAGCTTCGACATTTCCCTCTCCATTCCCAAAGCCTTTTCACTTCTCAACCCTGCTTGGACAAAGTAATTGTTTAATGCATGCACTAGGAACTCAAAGCAAAACACACGAAGAACACCAACTAATTAATTAATATCATAGCATTCAATATATAAGACGTTGGTAGAGAAGCATCGAAGTGCATGCATGCATTCACCTTTTTGGAGGTTCTACCTTGGCTTCCTCTGCAGCAAGTAAAGAAAAGGTTATGTTTTTGTTTGTGAAGGATAAGGGCATTTGAGGTTAGTGGTGGGGGGTATATATATAAACAGGGGAGGGGGGGAGAGAGAGAGTAAAGAAGTGAGTTGATGGCGTCACGTGATGATGAGGAGGAAGAGGCAATTGGAAATATGATGGATTTAGTAGGCTCAAGATTCGCAATCATGGTAGATTTTTTTTAGAGCGAGAGAGAGAGAGAGAGAGAGATTGTAGCTCACAACTCTAGGTTTACACCCACATCATCACCAAAACTTCACTATTGATTTCTTTATGTATATAATATTGGAAATATGCAGAGTAGTACTGCTTTCAAACTACTCATAAACTCAAGAACGCATAGTTTTATGTAAGAAACTTTTAATTTTAGTGCAAAAGAGAGTGCAGTTAGCACTACTCTTGCAATTGTTAGGTTTTTGGATTAAATTTGTTTGTGTTTCTGATGAATAACTCTTACTTGTACTTGTAAGAAGTTGTTGTTTGTTTTGAATTGTTCTTTCTTTATTCTAGCCACGATATAGTCTTGTAAATCGTGGATGCACCTTTGAATCATTCCTGTTTGTAATGGCTATATAAGCCACAATCTGATTATTCAATAAACAGGCTTTATAGCTACAAACACTTGTATTCTGTATTAGTGTCTTTGAGTTACAAACAGTGGTATCAGATCCTTGAAAGGGGTCTGAGTGTGAGTGCAGAACAAAAGAGTGAAACACGAGAGAGAGACTTGATGGCTGAGAGTAGTACTGCGCAATTGAAATTGCTAGCTGAAGGTAGTTCAGCCCTTGTGTCCGTACCTGTCTTTGATGGGTACTATGACCATTGGTCTATGTTGATGGAGAACTTCCTGCGTCAAAGGAAGCTATGGATGCTTGTGGATGAAGGCATCCCTACCACAGCACAGGTGAATCAACAAGTTGCAACCTTCTCCACAGTTGTGGCTGAGGGAAGACAACAAGCTGAGGCACAGAGAAACAAAGAGGAAGAGCTGTGTCAAAGAATAGAGCAGCTCTCAAAGTCAAGAACTTCCTCTTTCACTCCATCCATAGGACTATCATGGAAACCATCCTTGATAAGTCGAGTTCCAAGAGCATTTGGGACTCTATGAAGCAGAAATATCAAGGCACAAACCGAGTGAAGTGTGCACATAGACAAGCCTTGAAGAGAGACTTTGAAGTGCTTTCAATGAGAGAAAGAGAAAAGGTGGACGAGTACATTGCTCGTACACTTACCCTGGTGAACAAGTTGAAGATGAATGGTGAAGAAAACATGTCACAAGTTGACATTGTTGAAAAGATTCTGAGATCATTAACTCCTAGATTCGACTATGTGGCTTGCGTCATAGAAGAATCAAATGATCTAGACTCAATGACCTTGGATGAACTGCAAAGTAGTCTCTTGGTGCATGAACAAAGATTGAATCGAAGCAACTGAGTTTCAAGAGAAGAGAAAGCTTTAAAGATCACCAATGAAGAGGGAAGCAATAAAGGAAGAGGACGTGGAGCTTCTAGGGGCAGAGGTCGTGGAAGAGGAAGAGGATGTTTCAACAAGGAGACCGTGGAGTGTTACAAGTGTCACAAGCTATGACACTTTCAGTCTGAGTGTCCTAGCTGGGAGAAGAATGTTAACTATGCTGAACTTGATAAGAGTGAGGAGATGTTTCTGATGGCGTATGTAGAGATGAACCAATCAAAGAGAGAAGATGTATGGTTCTTGGATTCCGTATGCAGTAATCACATGAGTGGTGATAAGTAGTGGTTCATTGAGTTTGATGAGACATTCAGGCATATGGTGAAGCTTGGCAAAAACACAAAGATGAGTGTCATGGGGAAGGGGTGCGTCAGAATGCAAGTACAAGAGACAACTCAAGTAATCACTCAGGAATCAACCAGTCAAAGAGAGAAGATGTATAGTTCTTGGATTCCGGATGCAGTAATCACATGAGTGGTGATAAGTAGTAGTTCATTGAGTTTGATGAGACATTCAGGTATATGGTGAAGCTTGGCAACAACACAAAGATGAGTGTCATGGGGAAGGGGAGCATCAGAATGCAAGTACAAGAGACAACTCAAGTAATTACTGAGGTATACTATATTTCTGAGCTAAAAAATAATCTGCTTAGCATTGGGCAGCTCCAAAAGAAGAAGTTAGCCATCTTAATTCAACATGGTGCCTGTAAGATCTTTCATCCAACAAGAGGTTTGATCATGCAAACAAACATGTCAGCAAATAGAATGTTTGTGTTGCTTGCTTCTATACCTACAGGTTCTGCACCTACAGGATCAACGTGTCTTCAGATGACTTCTGAGGATACAAAGACAAGTCTATGGCACAGGAGATTTGGGCATTTGCACATGAAAGGGTTGTGAACATTAGCATACAGAGAGCTAGTCAAGGGCCTACCAATTCTCAAAGCTTCCTCCAAACTCTGCACAGAGTGTGTGACCAGCAAACAGCATCATGATACATTTCCAAAGAAGGACAGGTGGAAAGCTACTCAACCTTTACAACTTGTACATTCCGACATTTGTGGTCCGATCACTCCTGAATCAAACAGCCACAAGAGGTACATAGTTACGTTCATAGATGATTATAGTTGTAAGATGTGGATATATTTCTTGCATGCTAAGTCAGAAGCACTTACTATGTTCAAAAGTTTCAAAAATGTAGTAGAGAAAGAAACAGGGAACTTCATATGTTGTTTACGAACAGGTCGAGGGAGGGGGGGGGGGGAATTCACCACCTCTTTGGAGTTTAACAAGTTTTGTAGTTCAAATGGGATCAGTAGACAACTCACTGCAACTTATTCTCCACAACAAAATGGAGTTACAGAGAGAAGAAACCGAACCCTAATGAACATGGTACGTTGTATGCTCAATGATAAAGAAGTCCCAAAAGAGTATTAGCCAGAAGCTGTCAATTAGGCGGTGCATGTCCTCAGTCATTGTCCTACAGTAGCAGTGAAAGATATGATCCCTGAAGAAGCTGGGAGTGGTTACAAACCTTCAGTTCATTATTTCAGAGTATTCAGGTGTGTAGGTCATGTTCACATTCCAGATGTCAAAAGAAAGAAACTTGATGACAAGAGCTTTAGGTGTGTGTTTCTGGGTGTCAGTGAAAATCCAAGGCTTACAGAATGTACGATCCGGAGGCAAAAAAGATTGTCATAAGTCGTGATGTTGTATTTGAAGAGGAAGAAAAATGGAGTTGGGGCAAAACAAAAGAAGAAGCTATTAGTGATGTGTTAGAGTGGGATGACACTGAAGAGAATGGAGTAACTATAGAAGAAGAAGTAGAAGAAAAAGAAGGTCCAACTGTGGAAGAAGGTGATATTGAAGGACAGAATGCACAGGGTGGTAGTGGTGTCTCAAGTTCATCCACATCTACTGACTCAGGTGAAATTAATGTAAGTACACCGATCCAGGGGAGGGTTAGAAGAAGACTAGATTGGATGGAAGACTATGTGAGTGGTGAAGGCCTGTCCGGGAAGGGTTCGATCCAACAGCTTGTCATGTTCACTTCAGCAAATGATCCGGTTAGTTTTGAAGAAGCCGTCAAGAGCTCCAAATGGAGAGATGCAATGAACTTGGAGATTCAGGCTATTGAGAGGAATGGGACTTGGGAATTAACTGAGTTACCTGACGGGGCAAAGAAGGTAGGTGTTAAGTGGCTCTTCAAGACCAGGCTGAATGAGAAAGGTGAGGTAGACAAGTGCAAAGCTCGGTTGGTGGCAAAAGGGTACATTTAACAGCATGGGGTTGATTACAATGAGATATTTGCTCATGTTGCTCGATGGGATACTATTAGAATGATTTTTGCACTTGTAGTAAGTAGAGATTGGTTGGTGTATCAGCTTGATGTGAAAAGTGCCTTTCTACATGGAGAGATCAATGAAGAGGTGTTCATCGAGCAACCAAGAGGGTATGAGGTAAAGGGTGCTGAGAACAAGGTGTATAAGCTCAAGAAAGTATTGTATGGGGTCAAACAAGCCCCACGTGCTTGGTCAGCAAAATTGAGTCATATTTTCTCAGTGAAGGCTTTGAGAGGTGCTTAAGTGAGCATACTCTCTTCATGGAGTGTGAGGAAGATGGAGCTATACTTATAGTCGATGTGTATGCAGATGACCTCATCTTTACCGGGAACAATGAGGAGATGTTTGAAGAGTTCAAGAGGTTAATGATGCAGAAGTTCGACATGTCCGATCTTGGGAAAATGAAATACTTTCTTGGAGTAGAAGTTATGCAAGGCTCGGGTGGGATTTTCATTATTCAGAAAAGATATGCCAATGAGGTGCTTGAAAGGTTTAAAATGGAACAGTGCAACCCGGTTAGGACTCCCATTGAACCTGGCTGCAAACTCACGAAGGATGAAGGTGGTGTAAAGGTGGATCCTACTACTTTCAAGTAAATGGTGGGTAGTCTTATATACTTGACTGCCACCAGACCTGATCTCATGTATGCAGTGAGTCTTATAAGTCGCTATATGGAAGCTCCTACTGAGTTACATCAAGCAGCAGTGAAAAGAGTCATCAGGCATCTAAAAGGAACAACTGATTTGGGGGTACTCTACAAGAATAAAGGGGACAAGCAGTTGGTTGCTTTCTCTAATAGTGACTATGCAGGAGACACTAAGGACCGCAAGAGCACTTCAGGCTATGTGTTTAAATTACGTTCTGGAGCTGTAGCTTGGAGTTCAAAAAAGCAGCCAGTAGTGACACTTTCCACTACAGAGGCTGAGTTCATATCAGCTGCTTCTTGTGCTTGTCAAAGTGTATGGATGCTGCGGATTCTTGAGAAGTTTGGTCTCAGTCAGAAAAGGTGTGTTATTCACTTTGATAATAGTTCAGCTATTAAACTCTCAAAGAACCCTGTCATGCATGGAAGATGTAAACACATAGATATCAAGTTCCAATTTCTTCGAGACTTGAGCAGAGATGGTGTAGTGGATTTGGTGCATTGTGGCTCTAAAGATCAGTTGGCTGACATAATGACTAAACCTTTGAAGTTAGATGCATTCGTGAAGATGAGGGAGTTGTTGGGTATGTACTCTGTTCAGGAGGTAAACTGACTGCTTGAAGGGCAATTCAGTTTAAGGGAGGGTTTGTTAGGTTTTTGGTTACTTACTGACCAAGTCCTAGCAGCTCATGGATTAAGTTTGTTTGTGTTTCTGTTGAATAACCCTTACTTGTAGGGAGTAGTTGTTTGTTTTGAATTTTTCTTCCTTTATTCTAGCCACGATATAGTCTTGTAAATCGTGGATGCACCTTTGAATCATTCCTGTTTGTAATGGCTATATAAGCCACAATCTGATTATTCAATAAACAGGCTTTACAGCTACAAACGCTTGCATTCTGTACTAGTGTCTCTGAGTTACAAACAGCAATACTGTAATTAATTATCGGCACCGTGTGTTTTTTCTTGCAGTGTGTGGAAGCGGTAGTATATTGGAAAGTAGCACGATTAATTGTACTCTGGTTAGAGGGTGCCAAGTTGCTTTATATTTTATTTCTTACTGGTAGTTTATACTTTATTCTGGATATATTTTATTAATTTCTAATTAATAAAATATGATGACTATATCTTAACCAAAAAAAAATTGCACTCTAGTAACTCTACTGCTAGATCGCTTATAAGATTTGAATGAGGATGTAAGAACTAGGGCTGGCCCCACCCTTGAGGCGGGTGAGGCGGCCGCCTCAGGCTCTCGGCGTTTTTGTGATTTTAGGAGCCCCAAATTTGTAATTTCTTTGTAAATATAAGCACGTATTTTGCCTGTAAAAGAAAAATACTATTATTAGGGGCCACAAAAATAATTATTTGAGCCTTTAAAAAAAATTTAAAATTATTTGGGTTTAGGTTTGAAGACTTGAATTAAATTTGAGATTTTAAATTTGGGTGATTTAAAATAAATTTATATATTTTTCATATTTTGCTGTCAACAATGTGCAAATTTTCTGTATACTTAATTTTTTTTTTATTTTTTTTTTTTAAGTGTAAGGGGGGCCATTTCGGGAGTCCCCGGAACTCGGGGCCGGCCCTGGTAAGAACCCTTACCAAAATGATTTAGATTTCAATTTATTTGTAGTCTATTCATTAATCATTATATGGCCTTCCACTTAACAAATACTACATCATATGTTCTGAGAAAACTATAAGCAAGCAATAGCTAGTAGACATGCAGTAATTGAAGCTGCTACAATTCAATGATTTCAAACCACAAATAATAGTGCAGTAGACTACTGTTCAAGACTGAACCAGATCATGATGGCAAGCCAGCCCAAAACAAATGATGAGAAACAAGAAAATACTCCTCTGTCTGTTTTAAAGATTTGCAGGGTATTATTTGCTACTGCCCTTATGAGGATGGATGCTTGTGTTCATCTTGACTCTGGGAACAGCTAGCAATTTGAGTACCTCAATTGAATACACTGAAGCTTCATTCAATATTTCAATGTTTTCGTATTAAATAGAAACTCCACAAACACCTTTTACTTGCCTGTTCCCACCTCAAGTTTTTGTTGTCCTTGAAATTCAAATAGACCTTAATTCTACTGGATTGATGTCTTAAAGCAGGGGCAGTTTGTGGCAGTACGCTTATGGGAGAAAGTCATAAAAGGTAGGGTGGAGATCCCTAGGTTGCTAGGTTTAGTATACGTTTGGATATCTGTGTATCTAATTTAGATGATGGTAGTGAGATTGTGTGGGCAAAAGGTGGCATTGGAAGGAGGGATACATGATACAACTCTTTTTGTTGTCTTCAGGGATTGTAGGGAAGATACACAGCCTGCAGATTTGTTTTATCAGGAAAGGAAATGTCTGAAGGTGATTTTATCATATAGACTAGTTACACAATAAATTTTATACTAGACAATCGATATTGCCTATTTTAATTTGTTTATAATACCTTTGTGCATGTTTAGATACTTTTTTTATCATATTTCAAATGGTAATAAAATAAACAATTTTTGAATAATATAATAATAGACATCATGCAATAAATATATAAAAAAAACCCTACAATAGTTCAAATTTTATGCAAACATGATGAACGAATTTTTAATAATATAATAATGGATATCTTGCAATGAATATATAAGAACCCTCTAATTTAGTTTAATCTTTTAGCAAACACGATGAACGATGAACGATGCAGATCATCTATATAGTCACATTATATGTATCTATATAATAAAATACAAAGAAAAGCTATCAAGTGGCTCTCCTTCAATAGTAAGAAAATCAATGGTCCAGATCTAAGTTTCAAAAGACATTTTCCCTCCAAAAGTCAAATTCATATCTCCCCCTCCTCCCCCCCCCCCCCCCCAAAACAACTCGTTTATTTATTTAATTATTTCTCTCTCTCTCTCTCTCTCTCTCTCTCTCTCTCTCCTATTTAGATCATTTTGCTCCCTCTACTCCCCACACCAAAGAGCTCCAATTTCTCGTTCTCTCCCCCTAGGGTTTTTAAGCCGCTAACTCCAAATCCCTCAAACCATTTTCTTAAACATTTGCTTCCATTCCATTGGCGAACCCTCCATCGTTCTCTCAAGCCCGAATCTCAAAGCAAAAGAAAATCCAAATCTAGTGTCGAACCTCAATCAAGAGATCATCGCCGATATTTGATCTGCTGCTGATTCCGTATCGGCGACTCCCCTCCACCAAATCGAGCGCGAAAATCAAGCAACTCTGTATCGACGACTCTCCTCCACCGAATGAGAGCCTCTAAATGCGATGCGGCGACTCTAATTTCATCTCATTAACCGAATTCTCATTCAAATTTTTAATTTTTTGTGTGCAAGGGACTACTCAATTTTTGCTGACTCGAATTTTGTGTGTGCATAGGATCTAAGTTCAGAGAGATATGGTTGTTTTGTTTTTGGGTTTAAAAAATTTTAATTTGGTGGTTTATTTGATATGTTTTTTATTGGTTTTGATTTAAGGTGTACGCAAGTGACAGATAGATTATTTGATGGCCTCAATTTGGGCTTCCAAATCATAGCAGGACATGTGTAACACCCCGCATAATTGAGTAATGACAATTTTGCCATCGCGTATTATGCACCTATATTTTGTACCGTTACGAACGTATTTTTATATAAATATTATACGTATCTTATATTCTAATTATTTATATATTTTCTGTTTTCTCAAAACTCATTTCAATCATATTTTTAGCCAACTCAAACATTTATTTTAATCCTTTTGTTTTACGTACATTGCATGTGCTTTCAATAAACGTGTCGATTACGTATATTTTCCGTTACGTAAAATATGCGTAACATTATCAAAATAAATATTTTTTGTATGTTATATTCCAATTATTTATAAACATTTCCCCGTTACTCAAATCTATTTCATATTTGAATATTTATTTTTATGTGTGCATTGCACATACAATTTTAAGTATTTTAATCCCTAAAATTTTCCAAAGTTATGTATACTTTTATTCCTATTTTGTTTGTCACAATTGTATTATATATTTTCTAATTAAAACCCATAGGCCTAAAGTCTAGTTTAAAGCCCACTAAGAAAATTAATTAAAAGAGAGGCCCATGACTTTATTTTATACTTTAAATGTACACGTTTTAATCATACACACTTGTCATGTAACAAATACACACAAATTGACTAATAACAAATGAAAAGTGTGTGCACATAGAGTGCACGTGCACGTTTGTGCACACCAAGGGTTGGCCATGCATAGGAGAGGAAGAGGTGGGAGTTTGTGGTAGTAAATTGTGAGTTGATGATTAATTTTTGTTAGTGGTATTTATTTTGGGTAGTGGGTGTCTCTTCATTCACCCATTTAGCCCTATAAATACCTCCTATTATATGGGTATTCTTCACACAAAAATCAAAAGAGAAACAAAAAAGAAAGAAAAGAGAAAGAAAGAAAAGAAAGAGAGAAGTGTTCGAATTTTTCAAGAGGAGTGGAGCTCGGCTTTGCTAGGAGAAGAAGGCTAGCATCTTGTTGAAACTAGGAGCAATCTTTTAGGAGTTCCTAATTTCTTATTCTTCCATTAAGGTTGGTGACTTCTTGAACTTTCTAAAATATAGTAGCATGCATGTGTAGGATAATGGATGTATAACATTGTTTATACATATGAGTTGTAGTTAATTTTGTGATGATGTTATTTAGAATGTTTAATAGATATAATTATGAAAGAAAATGCATGCTAGTTGAAAGATTGTCATATAGATAATTTGAAATAATGTTGTTTGGGTGCATGGTAGTACATCATGATTAGATTAAATAAATTGGATATAAATTTGTACACAAAGTTACTAATTCATGCAAAAAACTTGTTGTTTTTAATATTAGTTGCACTTCAGAAAATTAAGTTTAATAAAATATTTGGAATCTAGAACTAAAACTTTTTTGGGAGCATCTTGTATATGTGAGGAACATCCTTTTAAAATTTCATAAGATTTGGAGGTCATTTACTATTTTAATAAAATCTAAACTTATGACTGGTTGACAGTCGACTAGTTGCTGGAAATCTGTACACATTTCGGTTTTTGACCATTTCAGCATAGTTAATGAAGTAATTTGGGAAAATTCATAACTAAGAACTTGTAGAAGACTCTTTAACCTTTCTGTAAAGTCTAAGAAATATTTTTTTTACAAAGAATTACATTTATAATGAATTTTACAAGACTAAACAAGTGGAGGTATTTCAATTTTTCAACCCCACTGTAGATTTCGAAAAATTCAGGGCTATAGATACAATATTTTGGAGAAACTTATAACTAAGAAATTGTAGTAGACTTGTATACCTTTATTTTGATCTAAAGAACACAAATTTCGGGAATTAGATAATTTTCTATTATTTTTACACGAAGCTTGAACTGTAGATTTCTGGTTTGAACTTACTGTTTTACAAATGAATTTAGATGAAATAATTAAAGATGATTCTAAGTGTTTTCAACAACAAAGTTATAGTAGAATCTTTTTTGAAAATAATGAATCAATATTTTGAATATAATTGAGATTTATAATTGAAATATGGATGAGTAGGAAATGGGTTTTATTGATCAAAATGAACTTTGTACTTGGAATATATTGTTGAAGAATAAATATATGTGAAAATGAGTTTTTGTTAATCAAAGGGATTTGGTAATGAATTAGTTGTGTGATCAACCAAGAAGTGTTTACTTCATAGTTAGGGAATAAGAATAATTAAAAGATCGAATAAGATATGAATAAAGAAAAATAAGAATATGAATTATAAGGGTATGAGTATCCCAAGTTATTGAACATGAAAAGATGTTGATTCTAGAGGCTTAGTGAGATCCAGGTACCAGAAAAAGTAATGGAAATGATTATTAATTTTGAGAAATGGCTAGTATGGACTATCGATCTCGGTATTTTTGTGTAAGTCCGGTAAGGGGATAAGCTAGCTCTAGTAGTATTATTTATTCATGTTTCAAACTTAAGAATAAGAACTAAGGGGAGATATAATAAAACTTGGGCAAACGTTAGTGGGGTGCATCTATATAGTCAAGCGGTAAATTTCGGGACTATAGACCCAGTTGAACGGTGGATTCCGGGACTGTGGTTGCTTGGGGAGCGAGACCCTCAATTAAATCTGGAATTATGATTGATCGGCCGGTGGATTCTGGGATCATGATTAGTCGGGTGGGTAGGAGGCAAATCTCTAATATATTCTGGGGCTATAACAATACTTGCAGGATGTTCGCACGACGAGGATTTCCGTATAAGCCTGATAGTGTACTCCAGGGTTGAGGTCCATACTCGTGGAATATCTAAAACTTGATTTTGTTACCGAGTAGTTTTTATGGCAAAGGATTAAACCCTTTAATGTTGATTACGTAGGTGCTTGCCCTCGGACCTATGTAGGATGGGGTGCATCGAATCTGAACAAGTATGCATTAGGGTCATTGTAGTATAATATTTGCATTAGGCATTAAGTCATATCATACACTGACATGTTTATGATAGTCATTCTTTACACTTTTATATGCATTCAAGTTTATGTTTGCTAAAGTAAGAAATTTTGTTATAATACAGTATAGAGAGGACTGCTGTTTATAACATTACGTCGGTTGTAAGCAACTGACGTGCACACAGGTTTTCTGTGCAGGGCTTGATTGGATTGACAATAATTTAAAGACGGTTGATGATAAAGATTATATCCATGATTAAAACTGCTGATATTAGAGTTGTATTTCATGTTGTATTTTATTTAACTTCCGTTGTGTAACTCTGTAATAAAAATGTTTTAATTTCCTTATAAAATTGTACGAATTAAAGTAAAAGATCTTATTGTACTATGAATTACATGTAAATGAAATTCGGGGTATTACAACAGGAAAGCTGATCAACAACCTAAAATAACTTGATAAATACGCAACATTAATTTCTTTACTATAAGAGAATATACTATATTGAAGTATTCCCTTCACTGGTTATTAGAAACCATGGATAACATAACATAGAAGAACTTTTAGTGTATGTTTGGATATATAAGAGTGGGATGACTGGAGTTTACCAGTGAAGGTTGCAAACTCTCCACTTAAGAAAGAAAGCTAAAGTAAATGTGTTATTGATCCATTTTGATTTTTTTTTTTTTTTATAAAGGTGCAATGGGGAGACAAAGTGGAGATAAAAGAAATGGTTAGCATGAATTAGAGTTTTGAGAACTTCATGTATTACATTTTGGTTGAAATAATAATAAGAGGTATTTCAATTGCAATCTGAGTCTCAGACAAACAAATATTTAGATTATTGATATTGTAGATACCTTCACACATGCACTTGAGTTACTATTGTATTTAGACATACTCATAGTGGTTATGGGATTAGATTAAGCTTTATAAAATTTTTATGAACATGTTCTTGCATAACTATTAAAAGCATATAAAAATGATGCTGAAATTAAAAAAAACTGTATGTAGTGTTTCTAACAAACTATATGCATTCCAGGTAAGTTCAAGCTAATGATCAAGAAGACGATGGTTGAGCTTAAAGGTAGATATGCTGCTTTCTCATATAATATGTTTCCTACTTCAATTAATTTGCTGGACCTCTAAAATTATTTTATATAATCAAACCAGGTGCACTATTTCGAAGACGTGTCTTAGGCACATGTTAATGGGCAAACCTAGTACTACTACATTATATAAGAAATTTTAAAAAAAAATTCAATAAGTGTGAAGCTTCATTTTCTCTCTCTTTTTTTTTTTAATTTAAACTTCATATTTTGGCTTGGTTGCCTTAGGGTTGGCATTTTGGGTCAAACGGGTCGGGTCGGGTCGGACCCGCCCGGGTTCGATGTTGACTTGGGCGGGTTCGGGCCGGGTTGGTTGCTTAACCGGGCCTGGCCGAAAAGCAGAAATGGCGACCCGCCCATCCCGTGAACTCTTTCGGGTCCAACCCGGGTCAGTTCGGGTCCGGTCGCCGGCTGGCCCGTTAAGATAGGTTTTTTTTTTAAACCTTAAAAAAATAATAATAAAAATCATAATAATAATAATAAGATTTTAAGAGTGAAATTGCCATAAAAATTTGAAATATTATTCATATGATTTCAAGTTTTTCACAATTTCTAATAAGAAATAAAGAATTCACAAATTTGTTTTATAAACATATTTCTTATATACAATTTCAATTTACTTCAATATTTATAATTTGAAATAACATGCAAAGATCTAATACAATTTTTTTAACTATTTACAATTGTCTTCAAGTTGGTGGCCTTCAATTTGTTATTGTTGACTTGTTGTTGTTCAGTTGTTGGTATTGCTGTATTGAACTCTTCATTTTGGTTGCTATTGTTGTTGTTGTTGTTGTTCTTCCGGTGAGTTGCTCCCACTTGTGTACGTAGATAATGCTTTCCCTTGTGTCCTATCTTCAGTCTTCAGCCAGTCTTCTGTGTAAACGAGCATCTCTAACGAGTCGGGCTTCAAGCAATTCCTGTAATCAGTTAGAACCCTGCCACTTGAAGAAAATACACTTTCAGAAGCAACTGTAGAGATAGGAGGAGTTAGTAAATCTTTAGCCATATATTTAAGAATACTATAAGCATGTTCATGGTCTTTCCACCATTATAAAATATCTAGTGAAGAAGAAGATGACTCAGAATCTTGTTGGTTATACCAATTTAATTTATTTGGTTGATTAGTCCTAGGTTTTTTGGATTGAATTTGTGCAAGTAAATTAAATGTGCTATCATCAAATTTACTCTTACCCTTACCTTTGGAACTACCAGAAGAAAAACTAACTACAGAAGTTGTACTACTAGAAGCAAAAGATCTATCATAATAATCATACAAGTTATTTAATGGAGATTCAAATTTAACTAAGAAAGAAGCACAATCAATTTCTATTTCTATTTCTACATTTTTCCCAAGTAATGCAAAAAAAATTTCAATCAAACTCTTCGTTCCTTCTAATTTGATACGAGGATCCATAACAGTAGCAACACAAATCAACATAGGAGGATAAAAATACTTCAAAAATTTTTGTATGCAGGTTTTACAATATCACCAACAAAAGTATCATTTAACATTTCATTAAATGTTTGCATCATAGTAACTACTGAAATAAAAATGCTACTAGAAGTAGATTCATATGATTTTGAAAATTTTAAAGTTGCGGTTTTAAAAGGTTCTAAAAATTTCAACAAAATTTCGACATAGAACCAATCGGTGGGAGTCATTTCAAAATTTGGCTTATTTTTTGCGATACAAAAATCATTTACAACTACTTTATATTCGGTAACAACATGTAGTAAATCAAAAGTAGAGTTCCATCGATGTTTAAAATCCTTTGGAAATCTTCTAAAAGGAACATTTGAAATCCTACACCAATTTTCCATTCTTGAAATATGCTCGGACTCAATGCAATAAAATGTACACAATTTCTATTTTTAAGTATATATGGATCAGATATTTTTAATGCATCATGAACACATAAATTTAAAATATGACATACACATCTAATATGAAAAATATTGTCAGATGGAGGGTTTAATGCAGATTTTAAAGTAGTAATTGCTGCATTGTTGTTCGATACATTATCAAAACTAATACACATAATTTTATCGCGAATATGAAAAACATCACAAATTTTTAAAATACGGTTTGCTATTTCAGCGCCACTATGGGGATAGGGCAACGCAGCAAGTGATATGATTCTTTTTTGAAGAATCCAATCATTGTCGATCCAATGACAAGTTATTCCCGTCATTGGAATATTGTTCACACCCGTCCAACAATCGAAGTTAAACTAACTCTACAAGTTAAACTTCATAAAATTGCAATCAAAGCGTCCTTCATTTTATTGTACACTTTAAAACAATCCGATTTGCAAGTATTTCTTGGGATTCTTCTAAAATGAGGGCTTAAGGCCGTTTGATTAAAATTTTCCAATTCCCTACTATCGGGATAGGAAAATGGTAACTCTTCCTTTATTACTAATCGGGTCATTTTCTGACGAACAAGATCGGGATCATAGGAGTGGCTATTAACTAGAACGGTCCTAGGGTTGATTTTTTGTTGGCGGGGTAGGTCAACAAGAAGGTCTTTATGGTTATGTTGGATGTGTCTACTAATTGTACCGGTGACATTACCCCTCTTGAATTTGTATGTCTTAAAACATGTTTTACAAACTTTCAAACCTATACCTGGATTTTCTTCGTCCGGGATAAAATTGTAAAATTTATGCCAATCACTACTTTTCCCTCTACTTTTCCTACCACAACGGGGTCGTATTGTTTCGGTTGGTTGTTGTTGTTGTTCTTCTTCTTCTAATTGTATGTCTCCTACAAACTCATCGTGTGTACCTCATTGTTGGGTAGGAGGATCATGGTACTCTTCAGCGGGCTCACTAATTGGGACAATTGGTGGCCTACGGAATGTGCCCGTAGAATCTTGCCCACTTTGGCTACGACCGCTACCGCTTGATCTAGACATAATGTAGTAAAGTATGTAAAAAAAAACTACACAATATGGGATTGATGAGTTATAAAACAAATCTAGAAAACAAGAGGGTTGAGATAGAAAAGATCAAAAAACCAACAAAAATTATAACTACAACAAAAATTAAATAAGAAGAGAGGTATGAAATTTTGATACCGTTCACCGTGGATACGCATATATAAAAAATCCGTAAAAATAAGAAAAGAAGTAGAAGTAGAAATAAGTGATTCCCGAATTGAAGAGTTGAGGAGAGCTTGAAGGAGAGTTGAAGACTTGATCACTTGGAGTTGGACGAGAGTTGAATAGTTGAAGACGTTGTTGAATTTTGATTTCGATACGATCGGAATTTGATCGTGTATATGCCTTCAAGAATTACTTGTTCAATACTTCAATTGTTCACAAATTGCTTAGAAATGAGTTATAATAGTAGAGAGAGTAAGAGAGATTTTTGTGAATTTTTTATGGGGTTTTGGGGGGGTATTTATAGGCTAAAAAAAAAAAAAAAAATAACCCAAAAAAACCAAAAAAAACGGCCATTAGAGCCGTTCAGAACGGCTCTCTGTTCAACAGTGCCATTGGGCACGTTTTGCGACCCGTTGGACCCGCGGGTCAACAGTCGATCCGTGGCGGGTCGAACGTTTGTCCCGTTCGGATCTAACGGCTCGCGACCCGCGGGCCGACCCGCGGGTTGGTGAGCGGGTTGGGTTTTTTAACCGGGTTCGCGGGCCGGATTGGGCCGGTTGGATGTGCTATTTCGGTGACACAGGTCAACCCGTTACTGTTCACGGGTTCGACCCGAACCCGAACCGCCATTTCGCGGGCCGAGTTATACATGCGGGTCGCGGACGGATCGGCAGTTGACCCGGCCCACTTGCCATCCCTAGGTTGCCCCTCGCACCTCTTTGACCTCAGCACCATCATGGCAAATCATGAACAATGAGAGCCTCTTCTATTTAGATCTAACCATAAAGTCACGGAATATTCATGTGAAAGGTCTCCTATTTATGTGTTTTGGACTTAAAGAGGGTAATGTTTGATATGATTTTGGCACAATATAGGTGCTGAATTTTGCATCCAAAAGTTCAAAATTTACTAATACTAATCATGTATATATGTAACTCTCATCAGCTTATAAATCCTATATATATAAGCATCACTAACTATCAAAATCACATAAATATACCAGTATTCACAATTATAATAAGAAATTGTTCAAAATTCATACTACTTCAGAACCAAAATCGACAAAACCCACTCAAGAAAAAAAATGAAGGCAGAAACTAGAGATCCAAAATGATTTAGTTTTATATAATGAGGATCTAAGTTGTTTGTACTAGACAGGGCCGGCCCTGGCCCAGGGCCGGCCCTGGCCCAGGGCCCACTTCAGGAGAGGGACTCAAAAAAATTTAAAAATAATAAGTTAATGGTCTTATAATTTATATAATGAATTAATGAGTTTGTAATTAATTTTTAGGGGAGAGCCCAATTTAGTAATCTCTCACTTTCAGTGTCACTTCAACTTCTTCAAAAAAAAATTTGTCCAGCCTCTTCATCTTCTTCAAATTCTCTCTCTCTCTCTCTCTCTCTCTCTCCCCTTCCGGCATCTTCAGATCTTTTTCAAATTGTCAGTTGAGAATTTTCGTTTGTTTCTTTTACAGAGTTTTTTTTCTTAGAAGGAGTTGTTGGTGTCTCGGGTATCAGAGGCGTAGTTGGAGTTGTTGGTTTTCTTAGCAGGACTGTAGGAGTTGTTTGTCTACTTAGCACTACTCTGGTGGTTCAGCCCTCTCATGTCGTTTTTTTTAATTAATAGAATTGAGAATCTCTTTTGTGGATTTAGGAGGTATTGAGGTAGAAATCACTCCAACAATAGTATTATTGATTGATTTTATTGTTAGGCAAGCTTAGTGACCAACTGAAATTTGAAGCTTATTTATATGATAAGCTTAATTCCTGGGCCCTGACCTTATATTTTAGATGAGATGTGATTTTTTTTTTTTTTTGCAGGGGCAAGAGTCGTTGTCACTATGTTTAATGAAAAATATGGAGTATTTGATGTCATAAAGCAAAACAAAGGTAATCTTTATTTTTCTGGGTATTGTTTTTATGTCCCCCGCCATTATATTAAAATTTATTAATATATATAAAAATACATGCGTGTCTATAAAGGGCCCAATTTTTTTCGCCCAGGGTCTCAAATACCTCAGGTTTGACTCTGGTACTAGAGATCAGGACTTACCAGCAACTCAAGTATCACAATAAAGTAGTGCGTCAATTCATAACTCGAATCAGAAAGTGGATGAAACATTGTAGATGTCAAACTGAAACTCTCAATTATCAGGCTTGAAAGCTTAATATGCATTGCGTATTGAAAACAGATTTAGGAGAAAAATAATATTTTTCTTATTCATTTATTTCTCTTCTGTATACATCTATATATAAGAATTATATTCTTGGAGAAGAAAAAAGAAAATTGAGAGAAGATTGAGGAGATGAGAGATTTGGAGAGTTTGTTTCTATATATTATGAAACAGAATATACACATTAGCAATTACTATATTTCACCACTCTCCCTCAAGTTGGTGCATAGATTTTGAACATACCCAACTTGATTGCAAATTTCAAGAAGAGCCGATTCGAAACTGCCTTGGTCAGGATACCTGCAAGCTGATCTTCTGACTTAAATTTAATAATTTTCTCATCAAATTTCTCCTTGATGAAGAATCTATCCACCTCTACATGTTTCATCCTATCATGTTGAACTGGATTGGCGGAAATATCACATGTTGCTTGATTGTCACAATAAACCTTCATAGGTTCATTCGGACAACAGCCCAAGTCTTACAACAAGAGTTTCAGCCATAAAGCTTCTGCTATACTTAGAGCTACTCCGTGATACTCAGCCTCTGCACTAGATCGTGCAACAACATTTTGCTTCTTGCTTCTCTATGTAACTAAATTTCCTCCAACAAAAGTGAAGTATCCTGAAGTGGAGTGCCTATCAATTATAGATCCTGATCAATTAGCATCAGTATATGCCTCAACCTTCAAGTGACCATGTTTCGCAAATAGGACCCATTTTCCTGGAGCAGACTTAATATATCTCAGAATTCTCATCACTGTATGTCTGTATCCATGTGATGTTCCTGAGGTGCATGCATAAACTGACTTACCACACTTAAAGCATATGATAAATTTGGCCGTGTATGCGCAAGATACATCAGTCGTCCAACCAATCTCTGATATCTTTCCTTATCATAAGGCACATGATCAGATTTGTTGTAAAGTTTCAGTCCTTCTTCTAACGGTATACTAATGGCTAACAAGCAGATATTCCAGTTTCCTTCAATAAATCAAGAGCATACTTTCTTTAAGACAGAAATATGCCCTTTCTCGAACGAGAAACTTCAATACCAAGGAAATATCTCAAAGAGCAAAGATCCTTCATTTCGAACTCTTGTGAAAAGTAGCTCTTCAATGTCTATATAACTTCTGGTGGTAAATCTATATAAACTTCTTCTGTCAATTCCCCATGCAAAAAAGCATTCTTCACATCAAATTGCTCTAATGGCTAGTCAAGATTTGCAACAAGTGATAGTAAAACTCGAACGGTGTTGAACTTTCCTATAGGTGCAAATGTTTCGTCATAATCAATTTCGTAAGTTTGAGTGTACCCTTTGGCAACCAGTCTTGCTTTGTATCGCTCTATTGAACCATCAAACTTATACTTCACTGTATAAATCCATCTGCATCCTACCAGTTTCTTTATGTTGGCAATTCAACTATCTCCCAAATTTCATTCTTCTTCAAGGACTTCATCTCTTCATCCATAGCTGCTTTCCACCTTGGATCGGTTAAGGCTTCTTGCACACTGTTAGGAATAGATACAGTAGATAATTGATTCACAAATAACTTATTTAATTCAGACAATTAGTGAGTGGACACATAATGACTCATGGGATACTTGATATTACTAGTGGGATCAGGATCATAAGTAGGTTTTAGGATACCTCTAGTTGTACGATTTGGGATTTCTCTTCTTGGAGCTTCGGACTACGATGACAATTGGTTTTGGGGTTTTGACGGTGCTGGTGGTAGAGATGATTCTGACAGTGTTGGTGCTAGAGATGGTTCATCTTCGTGGAGGTTCAGCACTGATTGCAGTTCTTTGTGGAGATCTCTTTCCTCAATTAAATCTTCATTCGAGTGATTGTCACCACTTACATCCATATTTTCACCCCTTATATCCGATTGTTTAGTGTGAATGGTAACCACTTCATCATAGGCAAGAGTATGAACTTCACTTCGGTACTCCCCCTGAAGTTCAACCTCAAAGGAAAAATACATCTCATCTTCATGGAACACAACATTCATAATCACAAACATTCTTTGAGTTGGTGGGTGATAGCCACTGATACCTTTTCTTATCTTTTACATATCCCACGAAAACATAACGGACAGCTCGAGG
This sequence comes from Hemerocallis citrina, assembly GCA_017893485.1. Classification (NCBI taxonomy): domain Eukaryota; kingdom Viridiplantae; phylum Streptophyta; class Magnoliopsida; order Asparagales; family Asphodelaceae; genus Hemerocallis; species Hemerocallis citrina. The sequence goes on from CM030365.1 coordinate 205,250,480, forward strand.
AGTTAACTTATTACATTCATGTTGATGAAGATGAACAAATGAAACACACCCAAACACACGAGGTGGCAAGTTAACTATTTTTGGTGCATTCACAGCTTCAGTTAATGCTTGAAATGGTGAGTAAGTTTACGATACTAGAGGAAACTCGGATGATTAGGTATGAAGCAGAAGTAATGGCTTCCCCCCAATAAATGAGTGGCATATTTCTTTGGATAAGAGAAACACGAACCACATCGAGCAAGTGCCTATTTTATCTTTCTGCAACCCCATTCTGTTGAGGTGTATACGAGCATGTAGTCTAGTGAACAATCCCGTGTTCCATCAAATATTGTTACATATTCGAACTCAGGTACTCTCCGTTATTATCACTCCTAAGAATTTGAATCTGTGCTTTATACTGAGTCATAACATGCTTGTGAAATTTCTGAAACAAGCCACTAACTTCACGTTTCGACTTCATAAAAAAATCCAGGTCATACGAATACAGTCATCAATAAATTTCACAAACCATTTGGCTTCTCCATTGTAGTGTTTTTAGATAGACTCCAAACATCAGAATGAATAATCATAAATGGAAGAGAGCTTCTACTTGGATTTAGGGGAAATGAGACACGGTGACTTTTTGCGAGTTCACACACATCACACCGAAAGACAAAAATATCCATCTTCAAAAATAAACATGAAAATAATTTCTTCAAATAACCAAAAGAAGCATGCCCTAGACGTCGATATCATAGCCAAATATCTGATTTCTTCTTCTCACCTTCGGATCCTTCCACACTTAGAGCTTGAGTCAACTTGCTTGAACCTAGGGGTATCAAAAAATACCATATTACCGTACCATACACGTACCATACCATTACCATACCAAACATTACCGAAACTTGGTAATACCGTACCGAAATCTCAGTATTGTATCATACCGAATTTTTATGGTACGGTACTGGTACCCAATATTAATACCGTTGATATACTGTACTGTACCGAATATATTTAAGGTGATTTAAGCTTATTATAAATACAATTAGTGAAGATAATTAGTTTGCTGGGAGGGTGTACTATACTTAAACAGTCATATGTAAATCAAATTTTATATTTCAGATTCTATTATAACATGTATCATATTGATACTAAAGATACATTAACAATTTTGTCTTGAAAATGAGTAGTTGAATCATGAACGAATATAGAACCTCACAAGCTCAAAAAAAATACACTATAGAGAATGTAACAGAGTGAATGATAGCATATAGCCAATAATTCTATCCAGAGAAGCTTCTGAAGTCCGTTTCAATTCATACAAGATTTTATCAGTGTTATTATTTCAGGATATTTGATTGGTATTGGGTCAATAGTCAAGTAGTGTTATATATTTCTGTTTTTTCCTTGAATTGTTTTTGGTATGTTTTAGAAGTATTACTTCCAGTTTCCTTGTTTCCTTTTTTCACTGCCTGCAGTGAAAACACAAGAATTTAACTTAGTTGTATATATTAAAAGGACAAGAATCCCAACTTTGATTTGGGAGTGGTTTTAATGAACAATTACCTTAAATATTGTGTTCTAAAAGAAGTAATCTATCAACATTCGTCGAGAATTTATGTGCATGCATGATTTGAGACTTACTTCACCCATTCTTTGTGGAGATTTTCTTCATCTTTTCTATAAACTATAACCTTGCCTTGGCTTAAAAGCAGGACTTTCTCCTGCCTTTTTTCTGTTCTGAAATTGATGCAAGAAGACCTTATGAGAGTATATATATATATACAAGATTGCCTATCTTGTGCCTTTTCTTCTGCCTTTTTTCTACAGCTTTAATTCTTTACAGAGTATTTCTTTTTCTGTTGTTATATTTTCTTCAGTTATATGAATGTTAATTACTTAATTTTATGAATTAAATGATGTCCGATACTACCATGGTACTACCATTACCGTTCCGATATTTCGGTATTACCGAACTTGGTAGTAACGAAATTTTGGTATGGTAATGGTAAAGAAATTTGTGTACCGAATATTCCGGTACGGTAGGCGGTAGAGTAATGATAGTACGATATGGTACGGTATACCACCCCTACATGAACCTTCATATTCTAAATTCAGATAACAGAGCTTCCCGTGTCTAACCCCATAACCAATTGTCTTGCGAGTCCGAATATCCTTAAACACACAATGTGAATGCTGATGAGTGTAATTTATATATGCTTTTATTACTCATTTTACGTATAAAAATGATGAGTTCGCGCTTATTTTGTTGAATTTCATCTTCTTTCTACATAATTTTATTTTTTTTAAATTTATTTTTTTGAAGGAATGAGATGGATTTTATGATTATGGACTCAAATACATGAAGTTATGGAGCTTGGAGTTGGAGAATAAAGCAAGGCGAAAATGCAGCAAGAACAACACCTAGATCTTGTTCCGCAATTTTGAACTTGAAGATTGACAAATCTGAATTTGAGCTCTAAATGAAAGTTGTCGGTTGTCGATTCTTCTTCGAAACGAGTACTCATGCGTCACAAACATAGTTCTGTAACTCCGGGAAATCAATTTTTCTACACCTTGTGCGCAGAAAACAGCAAGTGGACAGTCAACCGACCGAAGTTGCAGTCGACCGTCCCACTCTTTGTCCAAACCCTGGACACGTGAAGGGCGTGACGGTTGACCGTCCGAAGTTGCGGTCGACCGCATCGGTGCTGATGTTATATTTTGAATGCGGGTTTAGGATCCGATGGGCTGTATTTTTATCTCTCTTTTTAGGATTTCTTTGGGGGCTATATATAGATGCGAATGTGAACTCTAGAGAAAGATCTTGGAGGCTAGAGAGAGAAGATCTTGAAGAGAAAGAGATTGAAGAAGAGGGATCTTGACGGCTTCAAGCAACAACAACAATAAAACGAGTTCTTTCTTCGCTTCTCCATTTTATTATGCAATCAAATACTATGTTTGTTAGTTGCAAAACCATTATGAACTAATTTTATTTTTATAGGAATTAAATATAGCCTAGTTTGATAACACAATTTTAATTCCATATTATTTTTCTATTTTTTCATGGTTGTGTGTTTAAATTTTGTTCTTAATGCTTACAATTGTTTGGCCAACTTTTGTATGATTTATTGGATCATGGAGAGACCGAGAGGTAATTTGTGATTTGTGATTTAGAACTATAGAATTAAACGCCAATGATTGAACGAAATTAGAGATGATTTACCACGATTGATGTGACTATAAAGAAATCCATATAACTTAATGAGTCTTCAATTAATTAAATTTACATAGAGATATGACAAACTGTTAGTTTGAGATATTTTTGATGTTGTTCGGGAGAAAATAATGAATAATTATGGGATTTTCGTCTACAACTTGGAAAAGTAAAATTTGTTATTACATGGAATTATGAATTGTGTGGAAAAAACTAGGTGAAACCAAAAGCCGAAGAACTTGTTTTTGCAATTAATAAACAACAGAATTTCAGATCTCGTTCTTCTTAATTAGTTTAGTTAGTTCTTTAGATTAATCTAATTTAGTTGCTTTCTTTATCAAATATCGATTTTTCAAATAGTAGTTAATCTAGTAATTTTGGTACTCGATAAAATAATTAGTCCTTGTGGGTTCGACACTCTTTTTACTTAACTATACTACTTGTTGCAATTTTGTACACTTGCAAATTATCACATCAAGTTTTTGGCGCCGCTGCCGGAGATTTTTTACATTTGCAAAAGATTTTGTACACTTGCAAAAGCCCTAGAATTAGTCTTGCAAATTATCACATCAAGTTTTTGCCTTGCTTTATTCTCCAACTCCAAGCTCCATAACTTCGTGTATTTGAGTTCATAATCATAACATTCATCTCATTCCTTCAATAAATAAATAAAATAAATAAAATTAAGTCGAAAGAAGATGAAATTCAACAAAATAAGCGCGAACTCACCATTTTTATAAGTAAAATGAGTAATAAAAGCAGATATAAATTACACTCATCAAATACCTCCAAACTTAAGATTTTGCTTGTCCTCAAGCAAAAAGTAAAACCATGAATCAAGGGGTATAAATCACAATTAAACTTAACCCATTACTCCAAAAAGGACTTATCATGTAAGCATCAAAATTTCAACTTAATACATAAACAATAGCAAATAAAGGAAAACAAAACATACTCACTTTTTCCATTGCAATAATGCATACATAATTCCCAACCCAATCATATTTGTCATGAAATTAATGTAATTATAGTATGTCACGCCCCGCTTCCCAAAATACGGGAATACGAGCACGTAACAAAGACCCAGAGAATAATTATACATCATCCATAAGCTGTAACAGATTAACTCAACAATATACAATAGAATACCACCACGCAAGAGAAATGTAATCACATAAACAATGAATAAACTCCAAAATAATCATGAAATAAATTTACCAAATAGTAATCCAACATCTGGGATAAAACAAACTTTGGGTCATAAAATTTCGGAATACAAAGTATGATAAAAAGCAATACAATAAGTAAATAACAAGAGGTAGCTATAGCAGTCTAATAGTCCAGCTCCGATCTTCAGAGAGTTTGCTCACCAAGTCCTTCTGGTATTGCTCCTTCGATACATGTAAACTCTTGATCTACAAAGAAAAAAAAGAATGTTCTTAGAACAAGTCGTGGACAGCAAGTAGAGAAAACAGAGAATAAAGGAAGCATGTATATCAAAGAAAAGGGACAGGATCAAAGTCAAAGAACAAAGCAAAGGCAGGCAATAATATCAAAGGTCTACAATTTATCACACATGTAAAGCGTGATGTCAAGTCATGCAAGTTATTACTCATTTTATTAGCCTATCTAGTGCACGTACTACTGAGTCCCATTCTACAGGTTCGGCGCAAGCACACAGTGAATGTTTTAGAGTGATGGTGAATTCACAGATCGTATACTCGGTTAACAAGATAACGTGATAACAAGATAAAGTTTTCTCCTCCTTGCATGTCAAGATTTCTCCTCCTTACATGTCAAGATATCTCTTCCTCCCATGTCAAGTGTTCATGCGAGCAAGAAAGCCTTACCAAGTATAGTTTTCGATCGTTCACTACCAACTCTACCCATGATACCCCGGCTTGTTATTAGTATATTTTTATTCTATGTGAGCATGCAAGAAGGTTTCAATGATGTAAGATACTAAGTGTGACTAATTCTATTCGTTACAGACAAATCATGAAGCAAACACATTAAATTAGTACAATCACATAATCAGGACAGCATGACCTTGCTGTACTAAAATATGGATTACCGCTACTACAAAATAGAAAATCTAAATCCGTCAGAAATTCTAGAAAGTAGACTCTCTGTCGGTTCCAGCGAATATATATGAGACATATAAAAACTACAGAAACTAGGGTGAAACTCCTATTCTTTTCATATTTTATGTTCAGGCGACATGTTGTAAATTGTGTTCACCTATTTGTTTCAGGTCAGAAAACTCATCAAATAAATCTATAAAAATTCTTGGTAGTTCCTACACATGTCTAGGTTCTGCTAGATTTATTTCAGATTTCTATTTTACAGTTAACATGCTCAAATAAATTATAGAACCGTAGGATACGGATGCATTTGTGAATCTAGAATTTCTGACACAGCTATACTAAAATGATGATATCTAACAGATTACACATCGAAATTTAAATCTGCAAAAAAGGTAGTAAACTAGACATATGAGGCTAAATTTCATGTTCAGAAAGTTATTTCAAAACATAACAGCAACATGGTCGAAAATCTGATTGAAAAAGAAACAACTTGCAGTCCAGAATTTATTTTGACATGAATAGGCAATAATTAAATTATACAACCATAGATTTTATGCAAATTAACAACCAAAGTGTTCTTAGGTGTTTAACATGCATAGTTCCAGTTCTAAGATGTAATTACAAGGCATGGTAATCAACTCATCTAATCACATTCAATCTAACATGTATACAATACATCAGACAAGTTTGTCATATGGATCTAGTTATTTTCATGTAATTGTGCATATGCATGAAACAATGGGGACTAGGTTTTAGATCAAAGAGAGCGACACGATGTCAAGAGTATGTTGGGCTAGCTCGTGTAAACCCTCGATAAACTTAATAGAATTTTCAAATAACAGCATGATAAGGAAAAATGATGGGATCTACTTGCAGAGATCAAAGGGATCTTGAACAAAATAAAATACTAGTTCAAGAAGAGACTTGCCTGCTAATTAGTAGATTCGAATAAATGGAATAACGGGATGAGAATCCCGGACGAAGATCCCAAAACACGTGCGAGCTACGGGAAAAATAGTGAACAGCAAACACAAGACAGCAACACCCAAACTCAAGATCGGATCTCCTCTCACACAACAGCAACACGGGATCGGATCCCCTACGCTGAAATAGCAAACATGCAATTACCTACTGCCTCTTCTTGCTCAATGCACAGAGCGAGAGAGAGAAGGCGGGAGAGGGGATGGCGACCACGGTGACGACTGGCGACAGCTGTGACGAGGGCTGCGATGGCAGCAACGTTGCGGTCGGGAAGCGACGCAGCAATGGGAACCCGGCTCGAGCGCGACTCTGTTTCTCTCCAAAACAGAGGAGGCGAATGGTGGAGCGCTTGGGACTTGGATGACGACGAAGACGATGTTGGAGGGTCTACGGTGGTTGTGAGGGTGAGCAGAGAGGGCGAAGACGAGAAGGTGGCGACGAGGAGTTGGTGCAGGCGAGGTGGGTTCAAACGGCAAGGTGATGGGTAATGGCGGCAAGGAACTCGGAGGATGGCAATGGGAACCGGGGGTGACGACAGGGGAAGTGATGAAGAGAGGATGATGACGGGGATGGCGAGGAGCGACGATGACGAGGGGGAAGAGGGACGGTCGAAGTGGGTGGTGGACGGAGCAATGGAGTTTAGGCAGTTTGGGAGTTGGGTTTAGATGGAAAGAGAGAGAGATAGAGGAGAGCGGCTGAAGGGATTAAAAATAGGATTAGGTTTTAATTAAGAGATTAATATTTATAGGGGAAACAAGATATAGGGTTATTGGGTAATTGGGTATTTGACCCAATAAATAAAAATAGATTGTATATGAACATAATTAAGCAATATAAACCCAAATACAAAAGAATAGGATATCTGATAAAATATGATTTATAACAAAAATACAATTTGTATCACATTACATAAACTATTTGAAATAATTAAAAACACAAATATTAAATAAGAACGGATTTGTTTTAATAATCGAATGACGGAGAAAATAATAATAACAATAGTAATAATAAATAATTCTAAAACAATAAGAATAATAATATTAACCATGTCAATAAAAATAATAATACTAATAATATCAATTAATAATGACAATAACAATAAGAATAAAAATACTAACAACAACAATATAAATTATCAGAGCAATATCATTATATAAAAATAGGAATTTGTTGAAATAGTCTAAACAGTAATAATATTTTTGATTTGAGTTAAAATGTAAATAGTTGATCAGGTAGGAACGAAAACAAAGTTTATTTGAAATAGTTATAACTATTGTTTAGAAAAATGCTTTAACATGAAATTCAAAATGAATTAAACAAATAACGAATTTAAAAATATGGAGATACAGAAAAAACTCATAAAATACGTATTTGCAGTAATGGGGGTTACATAGTATGTAACAACTCTATCTGTGATTACCCTTTCTCACTACTACAAACCGAGTAGCAAACTAGAGTTTTTTTTTTCTCTTCTCTAAGTTGTCACTTGCCTTTTGACGCGAATGCAAATATTTGTGATGAATTCACCCGGTTACTCAACATGTCATAAACTTAAAGTGCTTTGTATACTCATATTTCAAGTTGCCGTTTGACGTAAAAGTAAACATTGGTGATGAATATCCCTAGTTACTAAGTAACTCAAAACATTGGAGTTGATAGACTTTATTCATATAATTATTTATTTATTTATTTACTTATTTATTTATAAATTATTTTTACTCTATTTACTTAAACTCTGTTTAGGACTAGATGAAAGGGGATAATCACAAGAAAAAGCATCACATTTTTCTTTTATGTATAATCACATGACCCACACAATTGTGTAAATAATTTAGAAATTTAACAATCCTAAAGTAAGTAAGTATGCTTAATCTTTGCTTTATAAGCAATTGTCTATCCTAAAAAATATTTCAATACTTTAGCACAATAAAGAACTCAAAAGTGTAATGGTGAGCCCAATTACAGTACTTTGTTTTGTTTTTCTTTTCAAATATATAAAAAAATTGTACCCTTCCCCAAAACTTGAATATCACATTGTCCTTAATGGGTAAAGAGAAAGAAAAACGAGAATAATGAGAAAAGTTCAGAATTTCTCCCCTGATTCATGTTAAAATTCTGCACGCGCGACGTTCATTGTTTCAACGATATCTGGATCTGTAGATGTCCAAATTGTCTTATTCTTTTTGTTCTGGAAAGCTAAGACAATTTCCTACGATCGCTCTTTGAAACACTTTTCCAGATCCTAGCTCCATCCTGCTAAAAAAAGCCATCAATGTAGGTGTAGAAAACAACTCCGCCTGGCGACTTCCAAACTTATGCAATCCTATAAAATAAAATTAAAAATTAAAAATTAAAATTAAAGTAAACTAAAAGAAAATCAAATCTAATGCAGTAAATAGAAAATGTGGGTTGTCTCCCAAGAAGTGCTAAGTTTTAAGTCTTCAGCCAGACTTGATAACGGAAATGGTTATGTAACGCCAAGATCCAACAACATAAAAACTTCTTTTCCAATACTTCTCTTCCGGTGTGGATTAGGTTCAAGCTCTATTTTAAGTCATTTATTTCTTGATGATGACATCTTTGATATCCCCACCTCTTTGAATTTTAGCTGAGAAGAAAAATTAATAGATAGTGCAGCTTGAACGTATTCCAAAATCTTTTCTTTCTCAGATTCAAGAGTTGCTGAATTTGTTGGACACACTTTAATTGGTAATTTCTCAACTTCCGCTCTATGTGTCTCTCCCAAAATTAAATCATTTTCACTTACTTGAACACACGACTGTTCTTCGGCAAAAAACTTCATGGATTTTAAAACATCAAACGTTACTTGCTTATCCTCTACCCTTAAAATAAGTTTTCCGTGCTGGGCATCAATCAAAGCTCTCCCCGTAGCTAGAAAATGTCACCCCAAAATCAATAGAATTTGTTTATCTTGCTCCATGTCAAGCACAATAAAATCAGCGGGAAATATGAACTTGTCTACTTTCACCAAAAACATCCTTAAAACTCCTTGGGTACTTAATAGATCTGTCCGCCAATTGCAATGAGATTGTGGTGGGTTTTGCTTCTTCAATACCTAATTTCCTGAAAACAGAATAAGGCATAAGATTAATACTTGCTCTTAAATCACATAATGCTTTATCAAAAGAAGAATTTCTAATAGTGCAGGGAATTGTAAAACTCCCTGGATCTTTAAGTTTAGGATGCAGCTTCTTTTGTAAAATTGCACTACTCCCTTCGATTAGTGTTCCTCCAATTTTCGTTTGTTTGATAAAATATCCTTAAAAAATTTAGTATATTTAGGCATTTGTTCCAAAGCTTCAATAAGAGGAATATTAATATGCAATTTCTTAAATATATTTAAAAATTTAGAAAATTAATTTTCAAGATTATTCTTTTTAAGTGTTTGCGGAAAAGGAATAGGTGGATCATAAGGTGAATTAGGATAAGTTTCAGAATTAAACTACCCTGAACTTGTTTGGCTTGAGACTCTTTTGTCCTTCTTAGAATGGTGATTGGCCACCTGTTGCGTTTGTTCCTCCACACTTTGCTCGATCTCACTTTGCTTTTCAACCACATTTTGGTCAGCAGTTTGGGTTTGTGATTGCTCAATTGTTGTCTCACTTCTAAGTGTTATTACTTTGACATGCTCCTTGGAATTTGTCACTGTGTTACTAGGTAAAGTTCCTGCTGTTTTCTCTGTAATAATATTTGAAATCTAACCAATCTGAGACTCAAGGTTGTGAATTGAAACCGTATTATTTTGTATTGTCAAATTTGTCTTCTGCACGTATTGCATGAACATATCTTCAAGTGTCAGCTTCTTTTCTTGCTGTGGAAAATTTTGAGGTGGTCTAATTGCTCCTTGATTATTGTTCCAAGAAAAATTGGGGTGGTTTCTCCATCCATGATGATACGTGTTCAAATAAAAATTATTTTGATGTTGAAAATTGGGCACGTAATTTGCTTGTTCGGCATTTGAATGAGCGAAAGGGTTCCCCACTTGGCAATCTGCACTTGAGTGATTTCTTGCACAATGATCACAAATCATATTAGTTTGAATAGCATTAAAATTCATATTACCTATTTGTTTAGATAAAATATCAATTTTTGCAATCAATGTGGCAATAGGATCAAGCTCAAAAACTCTAGCCACTTTTCTTAGCATTATTCTCTCTGAAGAGCATTGGTAATTATTGGATTCCATCATGATACACTTCTATATCCTAAAATATAGTTATTAAATAACGAAATAATAATAATAATAATAAACAAAAAATAAATAGAAAAATCAAAATTAGTAACAATCTAGCAATTATCAATATCAATAAAAGAATAATTAGTCCCCGGCAGCAGTGCCAAAAACTTGATGTGAATATTTGCAAGTGTACAAAATCATAACAAGCAGTATAGTTAAGTGAAAAGAGTGTCGAACCCACAAGGACTAATTATTTTATCGAGTACCGAAATTACTAGATTAACTACTATTTGGAAAATCGATATTTGATAAAGAAAGCAACTAAATTAGATTAATCTAAAGAACTAACTAAACTAATTAAAAAGAACGAGATCTGAAATTTTATTGTTTATTAATTGCAAGACTAATTCTAGGGCTTTTGACTTCACCTAGTTAATCCCACACAATTCATAACTCCATGCCAATAAAAATATTATTTTTCTATGGTTGTGTGTTTGATTTTTGTTCTTAATGCTTATAATTGTTTGGCCAATTTTTGTATGATTGATTAAATCATGGAGAGACCGAACTGGTAATTTGTGATTTGAATTAATAAAATTAAACACCGTTACAAGAGCGAACCATTGTTAATATGACCGTTAAAAAAATAATCCATTGATCGTAATGAATTTTCAATTAGTAATTTGTGCATGAACTATGAAAAATAATTAGTTGAGAATATTTTTGATATTTCTTAAGAGAGAATATTGAATAATTTGGAGATTTTGGTCTACAACTTGAAAAAATAATATTTTTATTGACATGGAGTTATAAATTGTGCGGGATTAACTAGGTGAAGTCAAAAGCCCTAAAATTAGTCTTGCAATTAATAAACAAAATAAGTGAAAAGAGTGTCGAACCCACAAAAACTTGATGTGATAATTTGCAAGTGTACAAAATCGCAAAAAGTTGTATAGTTAAGTGAAAAGAGTGTCGAACCCACAATGACTAATTATTTTATCGAATACCGAAATTACCAGATTAACTACTATTTGAAAAATCAATATTTGATAAAGAAAGCAACTAAATTAGATTAATCTAAAGAACTAACTAAACTAATTAAAAAGAACGAGATCTAAAATTCGGTTGTTTATTGATTGCAAAAACAAGTTCTACGGCTTTTGGTTTCACCTAGTTTTTCCCACACAATTCATAATTCCATGTAATAACAAATTTTTCTTTTCCAAGTTGTAGACGAAAATCCCATAATTATTCAATATTTTTTCTCGAACATCAAAAATATCTCCAACTAACAGTTTGTCACATCTCTATGTAAATTTAATTAATTGAAGACCCATTAAGTTTTATTGATTTCTTTATAATCACATCAATCACGATAAATCATCTCTAATTTCACTCAATCAATGGTGTTTAATTCTATAGTTCTAAATCACAAATTACCTCTTGATCTTTCCATGATCCAATAAATCATACAAAAGTTGGCCAAACAATTGTAAGCATTAAGAACAAAATTTAAACACAACCATGATAAAATAGAAAAATAATATGGAATTAAAATTATGTTATCAAAACTATGCTACATCCAAGTCCTAGGAAAATAAAATTAGTTCATAATGGTTTTGCAACTAACAAACATAGTATTTGATTGCATAATGAAAATGAGAAGAGAAGAAAGAACTCGTTTTATTGTTGTTGTTGCTTGAAGCCGTCAAGTTTCCTCTTCATCAATCTCTCTCTCTTCAAGATATTCTTTTAATCTCTCTCTAGCCTCCAAGATCTTTCTCTAGAGTTCACATTCGCATCTATATATAGCCCCCAAAGAAATCCTAAAAAGAGATAAAAAATACAGCCCATCGGACCCAAAACCCGCATTCAAAATATAACATCAGCACCGACGAGGCTGACCGCAACTTTGGACGGTCGATCTTCACACGCTTCACGTGTCCAAGGTTTGGACAGAGAGAGGGACAGTCGACTGCACGGTCGACCGCAACTTCGGTCGATCAACTGTCCACTTGATATTTTCTGCGCGCAGTCTGTAGAAAAATTGATATTCCCAGTTATAGAACTCCGTTTGTGATACATGAGTACTCGTTTCAAAGAAGAATCGACGACCAAAAACTTTCAATTTAGATCTAAAATTAAGATTCGTCGATCTTCAGGTTCAAAATAGCCGAACAAGATTTAGGTGCTGTTCTTGCTGCATTGTCGCCTTTCTCCAACTCGAAGCTCCATAACTTCGTGTATTTGAGTCCATAATCATAAAATCCATCTCATTCCTTCAAAAAATAAATTAATTAAATTAAATTAAGTAGAAAGAAGATGAAATTCAACAAAATAAGCATGAACTCACCATTTTTATACGTAAAATGAGTAATAAAAGTAGATATAAATTACACTCATCAAATACCAAAAAACTACAATACAATGTAAGGTGATGCTTCTTTTTTTCTTTGAGTGTGGGGGAAATAGATGTGAGTTCTTGTAATTTGTAAAGCAGAAGGCACGACACTGACGTTGGTTTGATCTCCGGTTGTAGGACATGCTCGGGAGTAGCAGGAGAAGGGTTGAGGCTCGTAGCTCGGCTAGGATGTGGGGAGCTTGGCTCGGTTCTTCGGACCTGCACAATGCCTAGAAACCCGGGAGATTTTCCGGTGATAGGCTCTCCGACGATCTAGTCAGTCACTAAGAAAGCAACAGTAGCTAGGGTTCAAGTGGAGAAAGATTGATTACCTTTGAAAGTGAGGAGGGGATCTGGTATTTACAAGCAAGGGTAAATGGGTTTGTGACCCTAACGGGCCGGGTCGAACCCGTTTGCATGTGGGCCTGAGTTGGCAGAAGCCCGTTGGACTTGTTCACTTGATGATCACAGGAGAGCGGAATTTGAGGAGATCTGATGGTCCTAATTGGGTCACATCATCTATACCACATCATAAGCCTCCCACTCCTAGAGGGTTGTGTAACCTAGCCGTGTAGGAGTAGTCTATCTCTGTAGGAAGAGATGAGGGGAGTATTTGACGAAGATTTGTTGCTCTGAATCCCTGAGGGATGTTTATTAGAACTGGTCGCAATTCTGGTCGAAGGCCAAAGGCCGAAGGCCGAGATAGAGGGCTGAAGATCTAGGGACGAAGGCCGAGGGACGACTTCGTCTGACAGGTGCCGAGCGCTCCATGAGGGGAGCTTAGGGAGAGGAGCCAGGAGGGTGCTCGCTGTCACTGCCGAGCTCCGAGCTTAGAGGATCGACTGAGACTGCTTTGAGTGTGGTAACTCTAGTGAGAAGCTGAATGGGTGCTCAAAGTCACTACCGAGCTCCGATCTTGGGGGGTCGGCTCGAAGAGTTTCGAGTGAGGTAACTCTAGTGAGAAGCTGAATGGGTGCTCGAAGTCACTGTCGAGCTCCGAGATTGGGCGGTCGGCTCGAAGAGCTTCGAGCCGATGCAACTTCAGTGAGAAGCTGAGTGGGTACTCGAAGTCACTACCGAGCTCCAAGCTTGTAGGGTCGGCTTGGAGAGTTTCGAGAGGCAACTACAGTAAGAAGGTGAGTAGGTGCTCGAAGTCACTACCGAGCTCCGAGCTTGTAGGGTCGGCTCGGAGAGCTTTGAGTGTGGAAACTCTAGTGAGAAGCTGAATGGGTGCTCGAATTCACCGTCGAGCTCCGAGATTGAAAGGTCGGCTCAGAGAGCTTCGAGCGAGGCAACTCTAGTGAGAAGCTGAATGGGTGCTCAAAGTCACTACCGAGCTCCAAGTTTGGAGGGTTGGCTCAGAGAGCTTCGAGTGAGGCAACTTCAGTGAGAAGCTGTGTGGGTCCTCGAAGTCACTACCGAACTCTGAGCTTGTAGGGTCGGCTCTAAGGGCATCGAGTGAGGCAACTTCAGTGAGAAGCTGAGTGGGTGCTCGAAGTCACTGTCGAGCTCCGAGCCTCAAGGGGCTACTTTGTTGGAAAAATCTAGGAAGGTGCTCGCAGTACTTGCCGAGCATCGAGCCTGAAGCGAGGGACAACTTTGTTGGAAAAATCTAGGTGGGTGCTCGCAGTACTTGCCGAGTACCGAGGCCCCAGACTTGAGAGGTAGTTTTGTTGGAAAAAGCTAGGTGGGTGCTCGAAGTCACTGCCGAGCACCGAGCCTTGAGAGGTAGCTTTGTTGGAAGAAGCTAGGTGGTTGCTCGAAGTACTTGCCGAGCGCCGAGCCCCCCAGACTTGGCCTTTGTTAGGCAACTTTGTTGGAAAAAGCTGGGTGGGTGCTCGCAGTACTTGTCCAGCACTGAACCCCCAGACATGAGAGTTAGATTTGTTGGAAAAATCTAGATGCGTGCTCGAAGTCACTACCGAGCGCCGAGCCTTGAGAGGTAGCTTGTTGGAAAAAGCTAGGTGGGTGCTCGAAGTTCTTGCTGAGCGCCGAGCCCTTAGACTTGAGAGATAGATTTGTTGGAAAAAGCTATGTAGGTGCTCGAAGTCACTGGCGAGTGCCAGCCTTTAAGAGGTAGCTTTGTTGGAAAAGCTAGGTGGGTGATCGAACTACTTGCTGAGCGCCAAGTAGCCTAGACTTAGCCTTTGTTAGGCAGCTTTGTTGGAAAAGCTAGGTGGGTGCTTGCAGTACTTGCCGAGCGTTGAACTCCCCAGACTTGAGAGGTAGCTTTGTTGGAATAAGCCAGGTTGGTACTCGAAGTCACTACCGAGCACCGAGCCTTGAGAGGTAGCTTTGTTGGAAAAAGTTAGGTGGGTGCCGAAGTACTTGCCGAGCGCCGAGCCCCGACTTGAGAGGTAGCTTTGTTGGAAAAAGCTAGGTGGGTGCTCGAAGTCATTGCCGAGTGCCGAGCCTTGAGAGGTGGCTTTGTTGGAAAAAGCTAGGTGGGTGCTAAAAATTCTTGCCGAGCGCCGAGCCCCCCAGACTTGGCCTTTGTTAGGCAGCTTTGTTGAAAAAAGCTAGGTAGGTGCTCGCAGTACTTGCCGAGCATTGAGCCCCCCACACTTGGCCTTTGTTAGGCAGCATTGTTGGAAAAAGTTGGGGGGTGCTCGTAGTCTTGCCAAGCGCCGAGCCCCCGGACTTGAGAGCAGCTTTGTAGGAAAAAGCTAGGTGGGTGCTCTCAGTACTTGCCGAGCGACGAGCCCCTAGACTTTAGAGGTAGCTTTGTTGGAAAAAACTAGGTGGGTGCTCGAAGTCACTGCCGAGCGCCGAGCCTTCAGAGGTAGCTTTGTTGAAAAAAGCTAGGTGGGTGCTCGAAGTCACTGTCGAGCACCGAGCCTTGAGAGGTAGCTTTTTTGGAAAAATTTAGGTGGGTGCTCGAAGTATTTGCCAAGCGTCGAGCCTCGCAGACTTGACCTTTGTTAGGCAAGTTTGTTGAAAAAAGCTAGGAAGGTACTCGTAGTACTTGCCAAGCGTCGAGCCCTGAAGCCTCGAAGGGTAGCTTTTTTGGAAAAAGCTAGGTGGGTGCTCGCAGTACTTGCCGAGTGCCGAGCCCCCAGACTTGAAGGTAGCTTTGTTGGAAAAAGCCAGGTGGGTGCTCGAAGTCACTGCCGAGCGCCGAGTCTTGAGAGGTAGCTTTGTTGGAAAAGGCTAGGTGGGTGCTCGAAGTACTTGCCGAGCGCCAAGTCCCCACACTTGAGAGATAGCTTTGTTGAAAAAATCTAGGCGGGTGCTCGAAGTCACTGCCGAGCGCCGACCCTTGAGAGGTAGCTTTGTTGGAAAAAGATAGGTGGGTGCTCGAAGTCACTGCCAAGCACCGAGCCTTGAGAGGTAGCTTTGTTGGAAAAAGTTAGGTGGGTGCTCGAAGTACTTGCCGAGCGCCGAGCTCCCCAGACATGGCCTTTGTTAGGACGCTTTGTTGGAAAAAGCTAGGTGGGTGCTTGCAGTACTTGCCGAGCACCGAGCCCCCAGACTTGAGAGGTAGCTTTGTTGGAAAAAGTCAGGTGGGTGCTCGAAGTCACTGCCGATCGTCGAGCCTTGAGAGGTAGCTTTGTTGTTAAAAGCTAGGTGGGTGCTCGAAGTACTTGCCGAGTGCCGAGCCCCCAGACTTGAGAGGTAGTTTTGTTGAAAAAAGCTAGGTGGGTACTCGAAGTCACTACTGAGTGCCAAGCCTTGAGAGGTAGCTTTATTGGAAAAAGCTAGGTGGGTGCTCAAAGTACTTGACGAGCGCCGAGCCCCCCAGACTTGGCCTTTATTAGGAAACTTTGTTGGAAAAAGCTCGGTGGGTGCTCGCAGTACTTGCCGAGCGTTGAGCCCCTCAGACTTGGTCTTTGTTAGGCAGCTTTGTTGGAAAAAGTTAGGGGGGTGCTCGCAGTACTTGCCGAGCGTCGAGCCCCCAAACTTGAGAGATAGATTTGTTAGAAAAAACTAGGTGGGTGCTCGAAGTCATGCCCGAACGCCGAGCCCCCAGACTTGGCCGTTATGGGGCCATCCCTCTTCCAGAAGTGTGGTTTGTCGTTTGGCGTGTCCGATGTGTTAGCCGAGCTTCGAGTGTGAGGGCCATGGGAATTCGGACGGTCTGTGGTCAAATAGGGTGGTGACGCGTGGAAATGATGATGTCATGCTTTTCACGGAATTCGAGGAGTTGCCTCTCATGCTATATATATCCTCCACCCCTCCCTAATTTCTAGGATTTGCTTTGTTCTCTCAAGTTCCAAAATCTTCCATTCTAGCGTAGTTCAGTCACCGATGGCGAATTTTCCGATATCCTTCATTGTTCCTCAAACAGGTTAGTTTATTTTATTTTTTGGTATGTCGCGGGCTCAGTCCGGTTCGTCCTCCACTACGTCGGGTCAAGACAAGGGTCCCCGTGCCTCCGACTCAACGTCATGGGAGTCAAAGACAAAGGTCTACAATGTCGCACCTATACGTAGTAGAAGACCCTTTGTGGTAGAGTCGAGTGATTCAGAATGGGATGTACCCTTGGTCGAAGGTGAGTCTGAGGCTGAGGTGGTCGAGGTGGTCGGAGAACATATCGCAGTGCCCGAGGAGGGAGGAGAAGAAGAGGTCAAAATGAATGAGGAAGAGCTTGCCGAGGAGGGTGAACTTGGGGGGGAAAATAACTCGTACGAGGATGACGACTTGGGCCCTTTGGCTATGCCATCTCCCCCCCCCCCCCCCCTCCTCCCGAAGGATCCTTGATTTAGATGTAAGAATACGAAGTGGGTTTATCTGTACAGCCTGGACGAGGAGGCTCCTTCGGTTAACCTTGAGGTCCAGTTTGGGCCCTTTGGCTACGCCATCCCCCCCCCCCCCCGAAGGATCCTTGATTTCGATGTAAGAAGACAAAGTGGGTTTATCCGTACAGCCCGGACGAGGAGGCTCCTTCGGTTAACTTTGAGGTCCATCCGCGCTCTATCTGAATGTATCCGGACGATGTCAAGGAGTTGCTCTGATACATGAGAGGAGTTGACGAGGATGTGGATGCTTCCTCGACCGGTAGGCAGAAAATTGCTATGGATAGGGTGCCGACCGTCCTTACAGCGAACGACCTCCCCGTCATCCGTGCGAATTACTTCATCGGTGAGGAGTATGAGCTGCTGATCCCCAGCCCCGAGATCCGTCCTACGGACAGACTGGCGCCCCACTTCTGCATGTTTCCTATTGATGCCTTCTGCTCTGGTTTGCGGCTGCCGCTCCACCCTTTCATTATGCAAGTGTTGAACTGGGCATCCCTTAGCCCTATGCAGTATGGACCCAATTCCTGGAAGCAGATAATGTGCTTCTTATTGCTCTGCGCTAAGCGGAGGGTCTGCCCGAAACTGAAGTACTTTCAGGCGATCCTCGGCTTCAGCTCGTCCGGCGAATATGGGGGGATCAACTATATTTCGCCGAGATGAAAAAGAAAGGTCGTGCACGGGCACCTGGACTCTATCAAAGGATGGAAGGAGAAGTATTTCATCGTTCGGAACCTGACCCCATGGGTGATACCCATGGCTTGGAAGTTCTACAAGCCCAATCTGAAGGGTCCTCGTAAGTTGGACTTGACGGTTGAAGAGTGGGTGAACGTTGAGAAGATATGTTCGGGCAATAGCATTGGTTGGCCGAACGTGACAGAGATGCACTGGGCTCAAATCGGAATGAGCCCCACTCTTATCAGTATGTTTTTTATCTTGTTTTCTTTCAAGTATTTTTGCTCATTTTACGTGATTTTCTTTTATGTAGACATGGATGATGATGTGATTGCAGCAAGGAGGGCTCTGCTGAAGAAACAAGCGGTCGAAAAGGCCGACCGACCCCGTCACAAGAGCATGGGAGAGCCCCTCCCGAGGGGGTTGAGGAGGAAACCCCTCTCCCGATGCCGAAGAAATACAAGAGCTCGAAGTCGGGCCCCAGCACCAGCAGCCAGAAGGTCGCCACGGTAGTGAAGGCTGGACTCCCTCCAGTCGCTCCAATGGCCGACCAGATCGTTGGCAAGGCAGGACTACAACCCTGGGCACCGGACTGGGCTGTTAAGATCGAGGATACTATCTTGGATGGGCCGGTGGCCATCGAGATGGTTGAGAAAATCGCTCCGCCCCGAGACTAGAAGGCCCAGGAGTGCGAACCGTCGGGTCCTCGTACATGAAGTGGGCTCTGGCTAGCTTGTAGGTAACGTGGTAATTGGTTGTGTTTACTTTTGGCCCATTTTCTAAGTCTATCTCCCTCGGTTACAGGCATGCGTGGATGGCACTCAGCTGATGAAGCTGCACATGAAGGAGGAGGAAAACGAGAAAAGGAATACCCAGCATTGGGAGCGGAAAACGAAAGAGCTCCAGCTAGAGAAGATGGGCCTCGAGGGCCAGATCCAGGCTCTTCGAGCGGAGTTGGCAAACCAAGAGGATGCCTATATGAGAAGGATGGCCGACCTGAGGGAGGAGGCCGACGCGCGCATGGAGGAGATGAGGACGGTGGGGATGGACAAAGTGATCGAGGCCCAGGATGTGGTCTATGCCCGGGCGATCCGGCATGTCATGCACTTTCATCCGGAGCTGGACCTGAGCAGCTTTCATTATGACTTGGTCGTGCCTAAGCTCCCGCTAACCCCCGGGGGTGGTGACGATGCCCCGGACAATGAGCTCCTCCCCGAAAAGCAGGCCGAGGAAGATGTGGGTCAGCAATAGTCATCGTTGTTTCTTTTCCTTGTTTCGTTTTTGTTTGCATCTTTTGTAATAGCTGAAAGCGGACTGGCCACCGCACTTTTTGTAAATTACATTTTTGGGCAATGAAAAGCATTTTTGGCCGAACCTCTTGACTTGGATGAATTTCTAGCTTGATTTTTTTGCCATGTGTTTTTGGCTCGGAGTGATATTTCTCTGTCCTTTGGTAGATGACAGTGACCCCGACGGGGGACCTTGGTGGCTCGGAGGTGAGCCGACTGAACGGTAAGATCTCGGCCATGGAGTTTGCTTTGACTCGATACCGTAAGGAGGCTCGTGATCGTGAGGCTGTTGTGAAGTATTTTATGGACAAGTCCAAGGGGCTCAGCGTGGAGCTGGCGAGGTTCAAGAAGTTGTTATCCGATGGTGACCTGGACCGCACTAGAGCTCCATTTTTTATGGCCAGTACCTCCGCCCAGCGGCCCTAGTCTGAGTCTTTCCTCTGCGAGGTTATTATGGAGAAGAAACTGGAGGTGCAACGGTACAAGATAATGCTAGAAATGTCCGGGTCCTGGTCCGTTTCATTCATTGGCCCCCGTCCTCCTGATGGTGCTTCGTTGCCGACCCCAAGGATTGGTCCGGCGAGGCCTTGTGAGGCGCAGACCTCCGTCACCAGCGTATCCACCTTGGCAAGACCGGGAGACCCGGTGAAGGAGCCAACTTGTTCTATCAGACTAGAGCTCATTGCTTTGACCCTATGGTTCCGACACTGGAGCCCTAGGATAGGTTTTACCAATGTATTTTTGTTTCTCTTTGTAACGACGCAATTTCCTTTGATGAAATAATATGAGAAGACGATTGTCTTGTCTTGTCTTGCCTGTTTTTCTGTCTCGTGATTAATATGGTGCCTTGCTCGAGATACATGCCAAGCGTCGGGCGTCCAAGCTTGTGAAGAAACTGGTGCCTTGCTCAAGATACATGCCGAGCGTCGGGCGTCCAAGCTTGTAAAGAAGCTGGTGCCTTGCTCGAGATACATGCCGAGCATCGGGCATCCAAGCTTGTGAGAAAGCTGGTGCCTTGCTCGAGATACATGCAGAGCATCAGGTATCCAGGCTTGTGAGAAAGTTGTTGCCTTGCTTGAGATGCATGCCAAGCGTCGGGCGTCGAAGCTTGTAAGAAAGATGGTGCCTTTCTCGAGATACATGTCGAGCGTCAGGCGTCTAAGCTTGTGATAAAGTTGTTGCCCCTCTCGAGATACATGCCGAGCATCGGGTATCCAGGCTTGTGAGAAAGCTGGTACCTTACTCGAGATACATGCCGAGAGTCAGGCGTCAAAGCCTGTGAGAAAGCTGGTGCCTTGCTAGAGATACATGCCGAGCGTCGGGCGTCCAAGCTTGTGAGAAAGCTGGTGCCTTGCTCGAGATACATGCCGAGCGTCGAGCATACAGGCTTCTGATAAAGCTAGTGCCTTGTTCAAGATATATGCCGAGCGTTGGATGTCTAAGCTTGTGAGAAAGTTGTTGCCTTGCTCGAGATACATGCTGAGCGTCGGGTGTCTAAGCTTGTGAGAAAGTTGTTGCATTGCTCGAGATACATGCCGAGCGTCCGGCGTCCAAGCTTGTGAAAAAGCTGGTGCCTTGCTCGAGATACATGCCGAACGCCTGGCATCAAGTCTTGCGAGAAAGTTGTTGCCTTACTCGAGATACATGTCGAGCATCGTGCGTCGAAACTTGTGAGAAAACTATTGCCTTGCTCGAGATACATGCCGAGCTTCGGGCATCCAAGCTTATGAGAAAGCTAGTGCCTTGCTCGAGATACATGTCGAGTGTCGGGCGTCTAAGCTTGTGAAAAAGCTGGTACCTTGCTTGAGAAACATGTCGAGCATCAGGCATCCAGGTTTGCGAGAAAGCTGGTACCTTGCTTTGTACGAACTTTGAATCAACAAAAAATGTGTTGCTTTTATACCATGACCATTTGTTTACAGGAGAATTGGCGTGTAGTGCTTACAACAGTGGACTCTCGCTCACTTTCCCTCTTGAAATTTGTTGAGGTGCTCCGCATTCTAAGGCCTTTTAACCATTTTGCCCCGCAAGTCTTCGAGGCGGTACGTGCCGGGACGTACCACCTGGGAGATTCTATACGGTCCCTCCCAGTTGGGGGCGAGCTTGCCTCTAGCTATGGGCTAGGAGATTGCTAGCTTTCGGAGCACAAGGTCCCCTTCCTTGATGTTGGTTGGGCAAACTTTCTTGTTATAGGGCCTCTCAACCCGTTGTTGGTAAATGGCCCGTCGGATGCTGGATATTTCCCGTACCTCATCAACGAGGTCCAGGTTGGCCCTGAGGTCATTTGAGTTTGATTCTTCGTTAAAGCCCATGTAGCTCGGTGATGGGTGGCCGACGTCCAGTGGGATGACCGCCTCGGTCCCATATGTCAGATTGAAAGGGGACTCGACGATCAGAATTCTCTTAGTAGTCCGATGTGACCAGAGGACGCTTGACAACTCCTCGACCCACAGACCATTGGGCGACTAATCCAGCCGCTTTTTCAAACCGTCAAGAATTTGACGGTTGGTGTTTTTGGCTTGTCCGTTCAATTAGGGATGAGAGATTGACAAGAAGCGCTGTTGAATGCCGAGGTCATCGCAAAACTTCCGAAAGCTTTTGCCGGCGAATTGGGTTCCGTTATCGGTGATTAGCACGCACAGGATTCCGAATCGACAGACTATGTGTTTCCAGAAGAATTTTTGAGCCTAATGCTCGGTGATGGTAGTTAGGGGCTCTGCCTCTACCCACTTGGTGAAGTAGTCAACGGCCACGATGAGGAATCACCTCTAGCCGATCGCCGGCAGAAAGGGGCCGACCAGGTCCATTCCCCACATGGTGAATGGAGTAGGACTAGCAAGGGACTTCAGCTCGGCCTGGGGCAAGTGTTTAATGGGGGAGAACCTCTGACAGGGGCCGCAACTTTGGACGAGGTTTTTAGCATCCTGCAGCATAGTTGGCCAGTAGTAGCCGTGGACTAGTGCTTTCCCGGCCAATGACCTGCTGCCCATATGGCACCCCCGATCCCTTAGTGTAGTTCTTCCAGGGCGTACTTAGCCTCGTCTTGTGTTAGGCAGCAAAGATAGGGTCTCACGTCCGACTTGGTGTAGGAGCATCTAAAGAGCACGCCCCTAATTAAGGTGAATCTTTCGGACCGCACCCGAATGCTTCGTGTCGTGGCCAGGTCTGGTGGAAGCTTGCCAATTGTCAGGAACCTGTGTATGGGGCTCATCCACGTCTCGGTGGAATCGTCGTCGGTGAGGCAGAAGACTTCTGGTTCTTCGATTGTTGGCTTAAGAAGGACCTCGACTAGGACCGTCCAGTCTAATCCTCCGAGAGAAGACGAAGCGAGTTTATACAAGGAGTCGGCGTGACAGTTTTGTTCTCTTGGGATCCGATGGACATCCGCCTTCACGAAGAGCTGCAAGAGCTGCTTTGCTCGCGCCAATTATTGGGTCATTCGGTGGTCACAGGCCTCGTACTCTCCGATGATCTGTTTGACCACGAGTTGTGAGTCGTTGAAGACTTGTATTTGCCTCACGCCCGCTCGGTAGGCTAGTGTGAGTCCCGCAATCAGAGCTTCATATTCTGCCTCGTTGTTTGTGGTTGGAAAATTGAGCCAAAGAGAATACTGAAGGATAAAGTCGTCGGTGCCTCTGAGGATGATGCCCGCCCCGCTCCCTTCCTCGCAGGACAAACTGTCGACGTAGACATCCCAAGCCGGGACGTCCTGCTGAATTTTCAGGGACTCGGGGTGGTGCATTCAGTAATAAATTCCACGAGTGCCTGCCATTGGATTGCTGTCCGAGGGTGGTAGCTGATGTCGTGCTGACTGTGTTCGATTGACCATTTAATGAGGCATTCAAAATTTTCGAGCTTGTCAAGGACTGTCTTGAGAGGCTGATCTGTGAGAACGTGGATGGAGTGGGCCTGAAAGTAGGGACGGAGTTTCCGTGCTGCCATTATCAGTGCATAGGCAATTATCTCTGTCCTCGGGTATCTGACCTCCGCATTATGCAGGACTTTGCTAACATAGTAGAAGGGCTTCCGCGATCTGTCCTCCTCCCTGACCAACACAATGCTGAGCGCGTGTTCGGTGGCGGCCAAGTAGAGGAACAGGGGCTCTCCCGGCTCTGGTTTGCTAAGGAGCAGTGGGTTAACGAGATATGCCTTGAGCTAGTCGAATGCCTCCTATTGGGGGGTTGCCCACTCGAAGATTTTTGCCCCTATGAGGGCTTTGAAGAATGGGAGCGACTTCTCTCCAGATTTGGAGAGGAAACGGCTGATGGCTGCTAGTCGTCCTGAGAGCCTTTGCACTTCCTTGGTATTTCTTGGGGAAGCCATGTCGAGGATGGCTTGAATCTTTTCAGGATTTGCTTCGATGCCGCGGTGGATCACAACGAATCCGAGGAACTTCCCTGAGGATATGCCGAAGGTGCACTTGGAGGGATTGAGCCTCATATTGTGATATCACAGGACCCTGAAAGCTTCTTCGAGGTCGGTCACATGATCTTGGCCCGAAGGCTTTTGACGAGCATATCGTCAACATACACCTCCATGTTCTGCCCGATCTGGTCCTTAAAGACCCAGTTGAGGAGCCTTTGATAAGTGGCGCTGGCGTTCTTCAGCCCGAAGGGCATGACCAGGTAGCAGTAAAGGCCTTGGTCGGTCACGAAGGCAATTTTTGGTATGTCTGGGTGAAACATTCTTATCTGGTTATAGCTTGGAAAGGCATCCTTGAAGCTAGTAGTTCGTGCCTTGCTGTCGCATCTATGAGGGCATCGATGTTCAGGAGCGGAAACGGATCTTTGGGACGGGCCTTGTTCAGGTCTGTGAAGTCAATGCAGATTCTCCATGTGCCGCTCGCCTTCTTCACCATTAGCCAGCCACTCCGGGTAGCTGACCTCCTAAATAAATCGCGTTGAAAGGAGTTTCTCAACTTCCTCCCTGACCGCCAGTTGTCGATCGGGGGGAAACTGACGCCTCTTCTGCTGGACTGGCTTTAAGTCCGATCGGACACTCAGCCGGTGCATTATGATGTCTTCAGAGATTCCCGACATGTCGGATGGCGTCCATGTGAAGAGGTCGGAGTTGCGGCGGACGCACTCAATGATTGTTTGCTTTAGGTTTGGGGCCAAGGATAGGCTAACCTGGAACCACTTGGATGTTTCTTCCTCAGAAAAAAGGACCTCTTCAAGCACATCTACGGGTTCCGATCCATGCTCGGAATGGAGATCTACCGCGTCGAGGAGAAAGATTCCCCCCCCCCCCCCGCGGTCATGTAGCAGGAGCGTGCCGACTCTTGATTGCCTCGGACAACACCCACCCCGTGGTCGGTGGGAAACTTGAGCTTTAAGTGGTAGGCAGAAGGAACCTCCTGCAGGGTGCACAGGCCGAGTCTGCCGAGGATGGCGTTATAGGTGGCCTTGACATTGACCACCATAAAATCTATTGCTTCGGTCCTGAGGGTCGGGGCCGTGTCGGCCGTTACGTCAAATTTGACAATACCCTCGATCTAGACAAGGACGCCAGATTATCCATGGAGCGTGTACCCTACTGGTTTCAACCTTTTGCGGGAGAGCTTAAGGCTTTCAAAGGCGGCTAAGAAGTGGATGTTTACCGAGCTACCATTGTCTACGAGGATACACCGTATCTCGTGGTTGGCCATACCAAGGCTGATGACCAGAGCATCGTAATGCGGGAATCAGACGCCCCCTAGGTCTTCTCCTGAGAAGGTGACAGTCTGCAGCTGAATCCTAGAGGGAGGTTGATCGTGGACCAAGCTTACCTCCCGCAGGAAGGCCTTGCGGGAGGTTTTGGATCCACCCCCCATGGGTCCGCCATGGACACAATGTAGGATAACCTGTCCCCCCGTTTCTTCGGGGTCGGGATCTCGGTCGGGTTGCTTGCTAACCATTCGAGGAAGAGGCGAAGGCCTCGAATTCCTCTGGTCCCCGCGGTCGCTCGAGTTAGTTCGAGTGAATTCCCTCAGGTACCCTTGCTGGATGAGGGCCTCTATCTCGTCTTTAAGGGTGCGGCAGCTGTCTATCTCGTGGCCATGGTCCTGTGAAACCGACAGTAAGACCTCTGGTCCTGTTTTTTGTTGTTGCTCGGTCGGGGAGGGTGTCGGATGATCCCTTTGTCCTCGAACTCTAAGAGGATGGCTGAAACGTTCTGGGTCAGCGGGGTATATCTTTCAAAACGGGGGACCGGGGGAAGCCTCTTCAGACCAGCCACGTCTTTCGTGGCTTTTTTGGCGGGCTCAGTTTCGTCCGCTTTCCACTTCCCTTTGGTCATAGCTTCCTTGATGCCCTCGGGGTGTAGAGCTTCCTCGGCCCGAATGTACTTCTCAACCCTGTTGAGGATGTCGGGTAAGTCAACGGGTGGTTTCTTGGCCAAGGATGCCTTGAGCTGGCCGTGGTGAACATTGTGCAAAAAAGCTGTGGAAGCCACGCCCGCGTCGAGAGAGGAGACTAACCTCGCCTTGGCAGTGAATCTGCGAACGAACTCGCGAAGGGGTTCCCTTTCTTTCTGCTTAAGGTCCAGAAGTGATGCGCTCGACTTTTTGGCTGGTCACAAAGTAGGCTAGGAAGCTCGCTTCTAACTGGTCGAAGGAGAAGAACGAGCCGGGGATGAATTTCGAAAACCATTCCCGAGCCGAACCACGCAGGGTGGCAGGGAAGGCACGGCATAGGAGAGGATCCGAGGTGCTATGAATCAGCATGAGGGTTTTGAACCCTTCCATGTGATCAGCGGGATCACCCTCGCCGTTGTATGTTTCAAATTGGGGAGGCCTGAAATTTCGGGGGATCTTGTCTTCTAAGATCTAGGTGGAGAATGGGGGTCGGTTCGGCCTGTAAACATGGCCTGGCATCGGCCCGCCCTCGCCGAGATGGGCGAGGCGGTTCTCCATCTCTCGGAGGCGTCGAAGGACGACGTCTTCTTGTTCTAGTGGGCGGGTCGATCTGTGGGATTCACCGCCGCTGGCTTCTGACTGAGGGTAGGAGTTGTTGCGCGCCTCGGTCCTAGGACCGCCTCGGATTGCCTGAAGGACCTTGTTCCTAAAATTTTGGAACTCGGCCCTTGTGACGGGGGCTGGGTCCACAGGGCCATGCGAGGGTAGAGGTCCTCGGGGTGAGCGGCTATGCCCTTGTTTCCCTTCTAGGGTTGGCTATCTGCCGTGGTTCCGGACCGAGTTGGAAGCGGCCCCTCCCCTTGTTCGTCTGGCTCGGGTCGCACTGCAAATCAGTCGCGACAGAGTGAGAAGCGCCTGGTTCGGGTCTGACCGCACCATTGGCTCGCGGTTGGTTAGAGCCCTGGGCGTCCACGTGGCTTTGAATGGGAGGAGGGTCTAGACGACGTCCAAAAGTGACGGCCCTTCTGGCTTCGGGAGCCATCAAAGTGCCTGGGTTCGAGGTGATGTCCTCGGACAGGGTCGGACCTATGTAGGTGTTGCACGCTTCCCACAGACGGCGCCAACTTGATGCTGCTTGTTTTCTTTGGGTGTGGGGCAATAGATGTGAGTTCTTGTAATTTGTGAAGCGGAAGGCACAACATTGACGTTGGTCTGATCCCTGGTTGTAAGACCGGCTCGGGAGTAAGCAGGTCAAGGGTTGAGGCTCGTAGCTCGGCTCGGATGTAGGGAGCTTGGCTCGGATCTTCGGACAAGCACAATGCCTAGAAACCCCGGGAGAGTTCCCAGAGACAGGTCCTACGACGATCTAGTCAGTCACTGAGAAAGCAACAGTAGCTAGGGTTCATGTTGTGAAAGATTGATTACCTTTGAAAGTGATGAGGGGATCTGGTATTTATAGGCATGGGTAAACGGGTCTGGACCTTAACGGGCCGGGTCAGACCCGTTTTCCTATGGGCCTGAGTTGGCAGATACCCGTTGGACTTGTTGACCTGATGATCACAGGAGAGCGAAATCTGAGGAGATCTGATGGCCCTGATTGGGCCACATCATCTATACCACATCATAAGGCAGTAGTTATTTGGGCAACAGATGACAGATAAAAATTCAAGGATGACACAACTAGGAAAGTATCTAAGGTTAGGTTGTTTGTGAGGGGTATGGAACCATCACCAGTAACAGTGGCAGGATCACCATTGACAGTGGACACAGTTGATTTGGTGGATGGATGAAAATTTTAGACTTATCTAGAATCAAAAGTCAAATGGTCGGTAGCACCCGAATCAATTATCCATGCATTATTCATAACAGAGGCAGAAATATTAAAAAAGCTTACCATAATTATCTGCAGCAGCACGATCAGCAACTCCAACTGCAATAGTGGGTTGATTGCAATTCTTCTTCCGAATATCCCTGTTATGATCCAAGTTCTCCGGATAGCCAATAATCTTATAACAACGAATTTTCATGTGGCCGATCTTGCCACAATGAGTACACTTCCTTGACTCATACGTATATTGTCCTATAGCAACACAACAAACAGCACAGCAAGTAGAACCAATGATCCAAACACCAAACAGCGGACGTGATCAAAAATAGCAGACACCAACAATGGATGAGGCAAACACCAATCAGTCTCTTTCGACGAAATCGGGAGGACGACAGCTTCGGGTCTTTAGATGATGGAACCTTCTAAAAAGCAAAATATGTCATGATCCTCAAGGGGAATGTGATCAGGGTTTCGGTGATACCAGGTGATGGTCGGGTCGACAAAGATCGATGACAGCAAGGATTGGGGATCTGGCAGGACCGGGGTGAGCTTTTGATGGCGAAGGCACAGTGGCTGGAGCGGCTGGTGTGGGATCAACGGCGTCGTTCGAGTTGGGCGAGCTTTCAAATCTGCGATAGTGATGGCTCCAGGGGATGTTGACAGTGGCTATGGGAAGCGGCGGCGATGATGGTGACGGGATCGACGAAGGTAGGAGTGGTGACGGAATCGACGAAGGCAGGGACCGGTGACGAGGAACAGCAACAGTGTTGCAGAGAGGATGGAGGAGGTGAGATCTGAGTTGATCGGGGTTGGGGATGTCGGTGATGATCGTGATCAGGTCGGGGTTGGAGATGAAGTGGGGGATGTCGGGGATCGGGTCTGAGTTGATCGGGGTTGGAGATGAAGTCGATCGGGATTGGGTCGGGATGAAGGCTTCAGATCCGATCACCTCCGTTTCTTCTTCTTCTTCAACTAGCCTAAATCTTGTTAGGCTCTGATACCATATTGAAAACATATTTGGGAGAAAAATAATATTTTTCTTATTCATTTATTTCTCTTATATACGTAAGAATTATATTCTTGGAGAAGAAGAAAGCAGATTGAGAGAGGATTGAGAAGATGAGAAATTTGAAAAATCTGTTTCCTATAGATTAGGAAACAGAATATACACATGAGCAATTACTATATTTCAACATTGCAATCCCTTTAAACCGTGGAATTTTTTCCGTCTTGGCCCACTTTTTGAAAATATTGATCAAACTAACCCACTTTTGAAAATGTTTACTCAACTGACCCAGTTTTGGACATGTCAGCATAAAACATTATTGGCAATAACGACATTTATTATTTTGATGCCGATGTTGCCAATAGCGACACCTGTAAAAAAAAAATGTTGCCGCTATTTGGAGTAACGACATCAGTATATCTCATGTTTACTTAGGAATTCTATGACTTGAAGAAAAAATTGCAAGTAAAAATTGCTTATAACTAATGCTACTATTCTCAATAACGGCATAATTAGCCTGATGCCGCTATTGGCAATAATGGCATCAATACAATCCACAGTGTACTCCAAATTTTGTACAGGTGCATCAGCTTCAAATCCAATTGGGACCTTGATACAGCCAGTATCTCTCAAAACTCAAAGCATCAAGTTGTAAATCTTTTTCTTGGCGTTCCATAGCAATTTGAATCATCTCAATCAGAGTTCGGATGATAAAGTTAAGCCCATATTACGTAACGCTGTGGAAACTATCTAGAAAAAAATGTAAGTGAAAATTATTTATAACTGATGTCATTATTCCCAATAACGGTATAATTAACCCGATACCGCTATTAGCAGTAACGACATCAGTATAATTGACAGTGTACTCCAAATTTCTGGATCGTTTCGACATCACCACGTAATCTAGGCATAACTTTATCATTCGAACTCCGATTGAGATGATTCAAAATGCTATGAAATACCAAGACAGCTCTACAACTTTCATGTTTTGAATTTTGAGAGATACTAGCTACATCAATGTTGAAAACAAATTTACAATTTATACACCTACACGAAATTTGGTATACACTGTGGATTATACTGATGTCGCTATGCCAATAGCAACATAAGTTAAAAGCAATTTTCACTTACAATTTTTTTCTCGAGTCATAGATTTCCTAAGTGAATACGATATGTATTGATGTTGTTACTTCTAATAGCAGCAACAACAAAAAATTGATGTGCCGCTATTCACAACGACATCAAAATAACAGATATCGTTATTTCTAATAATATTTTATGTTGACGTGTCCAAAATTAGATCAGTTGGGTAAAATTTTTCGAAAGTGCATCAGTTTGGTCAATATTTTCAAAAGATGGGTGAAAAAAATTGTACACTGTGCTTGTCTGATAGATAATGAATTTACGTCAATTAACATGATTACAAACAAATAACTCATCTGGCATTTAGTAAAGTGAAAATATGTCACAATAAGAATAAATAAATGAGTAATGATGGTCAAAGCTGGCCCCATCTTGAGGTCGATGAGGCCGCCCCTCAGACCCCCAAATTTTTTGCAATTTTAAAAGTCCCAAATTTGTATTCCCCATAAATATAGACACGTATTTTACGCATAAAAAATTTATATTGTTATCGGAAACCCAAAAATAATTATTTAGGTCTTTCGCCTCGGGCACCTTAGAACTCGGGGCCAGCCTTGATGAAGGCCAACTTCGTCAAGCACTTGAATTGTTTGTGTTCCAAAGATCTTACTCTTAAAGAGGCAGAAACGGTGAAAGATAATATGAATATATTATATTACATTACATTCTTATTACTAAATACTATATTATCTTAAGCAAATACTTCCAGATGATGCTAAGTCTTAAACTAAGTTTAAAAGCTAATCAACAAAGCATCACAACTTAAAAAATGCGGGCTTGCCACTTTTCAGATTTGACACCGATCCATGAAGTGCGGTTTCGACAACCCCATTATTCTGACTAAGTTAAGAGGAACAGCAGCAGTGCCCTGTTTGAAATTATGAATAAGTCAAATATTTTAGATATTTATAAGGGCAAACGCAAAAACAGTCGAGTTTTCAAAACAAACCTTCACTGTATAAGCCAAAGCGCTTAAAACTGGATGCTGCAAGTGTTTCCTTCCTTCCAGTTTGAGGAACGGCTTAAGAGTCTCCAACACATTTCATATTCCTGCATCTAAAGTGCAAGAAGCATCTACGCGACCGAGAAAGCAGGAGGTGGTTTGGTATGATCTGAGCAGACAATCCAGCTAATCGCGGTCCTATATATGCCTGCATAATTCCTGCCATCATACAGGTAAGCCTTAATCAAAGGCCCTCCACAGTTAAAAGCCCAAAGTTCAAGCTGGCAGGTGCAGGCATTGCCCAAGCCCCTTACCAGGGCCGGGCAAATCCAAAACATGCTTCAGATTGCTGTTGATGAGTCTGAAATGAAAGTGGGGAAATCGTTAAAAGAATTGAACTTTGCAAAGGCGTATCAAGGCATGCTCCAGGAAGATTTGGACAAAAACGTAAGGACATAACGAGATAGAGTTTCTATGTGAGTGCAAGCACTTAAAATGGAGTTAGACAAGCCACTACCAATGCAGATATTTTCACTCCAAATAGTGTCATCTATACTGAAAATCCAAATTGTAAGATAAGATAATCTACAACAATTAAACTACAGCCTGTTGAAACCAATTTTTTTGTAAATAAAAAATTAACAATATGTTGTCCATGAATCAAGTGACAAATGAAACAATTACCTGCTATTTTTTAAACATCAATTTCGATGACGCATGTTGCATAGGTTGGTTCTAAGGTAGTCTGGCAGCCGTATTTCATTCTAAGATTGGTACGTTAACATATCCAATCTTCCATAGTGTATATCTACAACCTTGACATCTAAGTTCTGACATATTTCTGAAAGTAGGTCTCTAATGCACACACTCATAGGCACAAAGATAAATTACGCACTTTATATTAATTCTGCAAACTAGATTTACACCTCCGACACTAATTTTTCTTTAAGCACTGCTCACAACATTTTTAATTTTTATGAAGTTAAAGGATAGGGGAATTCATGAGAAAGATGAAACCGCCTAATATAGCACTTAAAACTCTAACTCGGTACAAATTACTTGTACATATCGATTTAAGTGATGGTTGCAAATTCTTCATTTTAGCTTAATCCACTAAGGGGGTGTTGTCAAATTTGGAGTACACTATGAGTTGCAAAATGAAGCCGACTTGCAACTTTCAGGTGCAAGTTGAAAGTTGCAAGTGGAAAAGTTGGTCTGCATTGCACTTGCAAAAAATTTGACCATATCTCCCAACTATTGCAATTGCAAGTTTGCAACTAAAGTTGCAACTGCAGCAGCAATTTTAATTACAACTGCAGTTGCAGTGGCAATAAAAATGAGATTGCCAAATTGATGAGGACATATATTTTGTTTAATTTAGCATTTTATTTCAGTACCATATTTTTTTTGGCAATTATAGCCATATGTAATCTTTCTTTGATGCATTAGAATATTTTTAAAATTTTTAGAATATTTTGATATTTGTTTTGAGCCTATTTATAGGCTTTGAGATTAATGAGAAGTCATGTCATTCTTGATTTAAAAAAATATTGTGTTGAGTTTTGCTCCTCTCTTTTTGTGTGATACAATTGAGAACCAATTGTTAGGATTTATAACAAGTCCTAATAAAATTTTAGGGTTTGAGATAAACTCTAAAACTACCCCAAAGCCCCAAATCAATTAAAATCAAAATCCTAATCCCCAAATCCAAAACCCTAATCCTGCTTCTTCCCCCTCACAAAACCCCTAGCCGCTACTCCCGTTCTCTCTCCCGATCGGTTTCCTGCCCAAACACCCAAACCCGTCTCCGATCGTCTTCCCCGGCCAACTCCGGCCGCCCTCCTCGACGCCACCTCCCGACTAGGGTTGCAATCGAGCCGAGCCGAGCCGAGCCGAATATCTTCAGGCTCGAGCTCGGCTCATTAAGGAATCGAGCTCAGTTTTGAGCTCGAGCTCAGTCCGGGCCGAGCTTTGACCGTATTCGAGCTAAATAGCTCGCGAGCTTAGCCTAAAATTTAAAAAAAAACAAGCTCGAGCTCGGCTCGTTAAGCTATCGAGCTCGATTTTCGAGCTCGAGCTCGTCTCGAGTCGAGCTTTGACCGAACTTGAGCCGAATAGCTCGCGATAGTTCGATTCAATTGCAGCCCTACTCCCGACCTCCTTCCAGTGCCGCCCCACTTCCCCTCGATGGCCAGCGCCACCACAGAAAACCACCCGAACCCCCTCCTCTGTCCTCGTCAGCAACGATAGCCAAAACCCAATCCCCCGTTGACCCACTTCGTCGACGTCGACGGCGATGCCGTCGGCCCTCTCCCGTTGCGTCGACCCCGTCGCCGCCCTCAGCCAGCGATGCTGCCGCCGTCGCCCTTGTTGCCATTGCTGACTCTGTTGCTGCTGTCTCTCTCTTACTGTTGTTGCTAATTGCTGTGTTCTGCGTTGCTGCCAACCCGAGATCTAACGCTGGTTTCTTCGAACCTCGGTATATTCTTTCCACTTTTCAAATATTTGTGTTATACTGCTTTATCTTCACTCTATTATATTATTTAATCCAACCGTCGACCACAAATATCGAGATTGAGTGTTCTACTTGCCTAATTAGAATACGAATCAAATATTACATCTTTTACTTGCTAAGAATGCTTGGAGATTTAATTATTGATTGTTAGAACTGAATTATTAAATGGGCTTGTTAAACTTAATTCAATTTCTGAAAATCCATCAAACCGATTAATTGTTTAAAATTCTAACTATGATCTGCATTACATGTTGGTAAAATTAATCCTTCAAGATTTTTGGAAATTCTCTATTTAGAGTTAGTTTTACATCATTTTGGTATCAGAGCAAAGGTTCTTAAAACCCTAATTCTTGCATTATTTAGGCATCAATTTTGCATTCGTTTAGGATCGTTTATAGCCTTTATTTTTTCTTGCTTTATTTTAGATCATTTCAGATTTTTTTTTTAAAAAAAACCTAGTTTCCATCGTTGTTGAATGCGTCTTCGCAGCACCATCACAGATCCTGTAGAGCCTTTCTCGTCCCTTCTAAACCACCCAATTAGGTGTAAAGCTCTGATACCACTTGTCACAGAAATCTACTCCCAACTCGTAGTACTAATAGCAAAAGTGCACCACAAGCAATAGAAACTCCCAAGAAATAGATAAACCAAGAACAAGCCACCACTTTATATGGATCTCACAAGAACACAACCAATATGCAAAGATAACCAATACTTCTTATTCCCAAAAAAATACAAGATTACAAGAAAGATTACAACTCTCAATCTCTCTCTTACCTTTGAAACACTCGGCACAATCTCTTGAAATTGAATAATGATCACAGCATTAGATTACCAAATCCTAAAGTTTACAGCCATATATATAGCCCCCAAACAAACCCTAAAAGATAAACACAAATGTAGCAAATTGGGCCTTTCTCTCGTAAGCCCAAAAGAAAATCAGCATCGGTGTCGGTCGACTGCCCCCCAGGCTGGTCGACCGCATCGTGCGGAATCAATCCAGAGGGCTGACCGGTCGACCGCACTCCTAGTGTCGGTCGATAGTCCCCTCTACTGTTGGACGCCTGCACTCGAAGAACCCCCAGTCGAGTGGGTCGGTCGACCGCACCCCTGACCGGTCGACCGCAACCCTCCAAACTTCACTTCTTCTTGCTACTTGTCTTCCCTTACTTCTTTGTCTCCTTCTCTTCTTCTCCAACTTCAAGTACCCCGTGCCTACATGTATTTGAGGCCACAATTCCTAACAATCTCCCACTTGGACCAAATACACCACGCTTCAAAGTTATTGCAATCTTTCCTCGCATTATCTCTGCCATCTCCCACTTTCATGGAAGACCCAAGTACTCCTCACTCTCATGAAGAGCACCTCCGCCACTCCACCACGTAGAGTGCACCAACCACCCCTCATCGCCTCATGAAGGATGTGCTCCACCAATTGCATAGAGCACGAATAACGGAGAAATAATCTCTCGTGTCGAATTCCGTGTTATGAGATCCCACCTCGTAAGATCTCCATCAACACTGGACATGGTTCAAAGCCTCTCAATGCACCCTCTGCATTGGAAACCTCCGTGGACGACACCTCCACAAACTCCGCAGAATGTTCAACCCCTACAGTCCCAATTCGGTTACCCTCATCGACATCACCCCGCATGTCGATACCAGCGCTCTCTAACACACAAGAGCGACTTGAAGCTTCAACTGCCAATTCGCAAAGTACCCTCACCGCAGCAACGTCTTGCCCACTAGGATCACTTCCATGGCCAGCAGCTCCCACTAAATTAGTAACCTCCCCTCCATAACTGAAAGAACTCGATTGCACCCCACACAACCTACTACTCGATTCCGGCTGAGAGTCAACTACAGGAGAAACGCCCCTCACGACTCTAAGCAAATAAAGCGTTCCCTCACGCTTCCCTTTTGCAACCACCCTTGAACCTGCAGCTATGCACCACTCCCCACTACCAACTGTAGTAGACAACCCCTCTTTGTAGTAGACAACCCCTCTTTGTCTAGCCTTCCAATCGAGATAAGATTTTCTTTCAAGTTTGGAACATGCCTTGTCTCCCGCAAGACAACACGTTGATCATTAATGGTATTCACGCGAACAGTACCAATCCCGTGTACAGGATACCGGTGACCATTCCCCATGATCACATCTCCAAAAGAACCCTCTTCGTAGTCATCAAATATCTTTCCTCGGAGTGCAATGAAAAGAAGCTCCCAAGTCAATACACCAATCTTGAGTGCCCAACTCCTCCCGAGCTGATAAGCATAGATCCCCAACAAGCCCCCACTTGAGCTTCCTTTGGAGTATCTCTCTTCGGTTTCTCCTGCTTCTTCATATAAGCCTTACAACTGCGCATCATGTGACCCTTCATGTGACAATACCAGCACTCAGGCTCATATCCCCCATCGCTGTCATCAGACACTCTCAGATGAACTACTCTGATCATTTCTTCTTCGACTACTCTTAGATCTCCCACGTCTCTTCTCAACGTACATAGCGGAATCTCTAGAAGATGATGATGGATATCCCTCGTTTCTCACCCTTCTCACCTCTTCATTCAGAATGCTACTCACCACATCCTGTAAAGTCGTCGAATCTGTCATAATACCTGTCATAGTCTGTTCCACCGTACCATAACTAACGGGTAAAGTAGATAGAAGTAACAATGACTGTCCCCTCTCTGAAAACTTCAAACATGCAGCTTCTAACTGGTTGTAAACCATACAGTAATTGTTCACATGCTCTGCTACTGAACTCCCTTCCTTCAACTTCATATTAACCAATTGCTTCAGATGAAGAATTGGCTAGATGCCGACGATTTCTCATACATATCGGTGAGAATCTTCATAGCCTCCTTTGTGGTCTTTGCCTTCGAGATATGAAATAATTTCTTCCTACTCAGCTCCAACTGAATCTGCCCCAGCGCCTTCTGATCCAAATGATTCCACTCCGCCAAGACCTTCGCATCCGTGTCTGCACCTACCGGCTTCTCATCAAACAACAGACCATCAGGATCATTCTGACGAAGATGCGCTATCATCTGAATCTTCCACATTGCGAAGTCACTCCCATCGAATCTCTCGATCTTCATCTTGTTATCGGCCATCTCGAACCAACTGCTCTGATACCACTTGTAAAGCTCTGATACCACTTGTCAGAGAAATCTACTCCCAACTAGTAGTGCTAATAGCGGAAGTGCACCACAAGCAATAGAAACTCCCAAGAAATAGATGAACCAAGAACAAGCCACCACTTTATATGGATCTCACAAGAACACAACCAATATGCAGAGATACCCCATACTTCTTATTCCCAAAGAAATACAAAGATTACAAGAAAGATTACAACTCTCAATCTCTCTCTCTCTTACCTTTGAAACACTCGACACAATCTCTTGAAGTTGAATAATGATCACGGCATTAGATTACCAAACCCTAGAGTTTACGCCATATATAAAGCCCCCAAACAAACCCTAAAAGATAAACACAAATATAGCAAATTAGGCCTTTCTCCCGTAAGCCCAAAAGAAACAATCAGCGTCGGTGTCGGTCGACTGCCCCCAAGCTGGTCGACCGCATCGTGCGGAATCAATCCAGAGGGCTAACTGGTCGACCGCACCCCTAGTGTCGGTCGACCGTCCTCTCCTCTGTTAGATGCCTGCACTCAAAGGACCCCCAGTCGACTGGGTCGGTCGACCGCACCCCTGACCGGTCTACCGCAACCCTCCCGACTTCACTTCTTCTTGCTGCTTGTCTTCCCTTGCTTCTTGGTCTCCTCTTCTTCTCCAACTTTAAGTACCCCGTGCCTACGTATATTTGAGGCCACAATTCCTAACAATAGGAATCCTAGACCTCTGCAAACCTCTCCACAAACTGAGATGAACAACTCTGATATTTTCGCTACCCTAGCTGTCATTCAAAGCAACTTTTGTCAATATCAATTAGAGACTTGAGAAAGTGGAATTAAATCAAATTGTTGCTCCTGAGCTTCATGCTAATTGTCAGATCCCTCAAGGGAATGTTCGTGACGATCGACGTCAAGAACGTGACCCTGACGAACAATATAAGAACGTTAAGGCTGGCGTTCCCCATTTTGAAGGCCACATGGAACCCCAAGCTTATCTCGATTGGATCCGTGCCATGGATCACTACTTTGTGTGGTTTGACATGAGCGAAGCCCTAAAGGTTAAATTTACCACAATGAAATTGACAGGTAAAGCTCAACAACACTAGACCAATCTTGAACATACCCGTAGAGGCCGAGGCGGGGCACCCATAGCCACTTGGGAAGCCATGAAAGAGAGGCTCACTGAGAGATATGTACCGTTATCGTTCCACACCCAATTGCTAGATTCGTGGAACCAACTCTATCAAGAAAGCAAATCCACACAAGAATATGTTGATAAGTTTAATGACTTCCTTATTCGGTGCAATGCCTTAAGTAAAGAGAGTGAAGAACAAACTCTCTCTAGGTTCGGAACGGGACTACAAACCAACCTTAGAAACGAGCTAA
Organism: Hemerocallis citrina; assembly: GCA_017893485.1. Classification (NCBI taxonomy): domain Eukaryota; kingdom Viridiplantae; phylum Streptophyta; class Magnoliopsida; order Asparagales; family Asphodelaceae; genus Hemerocallis; species Hemerocallis citrina. Next base: position 205,288,334 of record CM030365.1, read on the forward strand.
TTCATAGAAATGTGAACTCATTAGCGGCAGCCTACGCCCTTGTCCTCGATATGGATTCCCTTAAAGTAAGTTTCCATTACAAGTCCAGCGATTCAATGGATCATTCCTCTAGAATGACCCTTCCTGATCTCTCTAGACCTGAGCATTCATATTCTCAGCACCCCAACAAGTCTTACCCAAACAAGCACACTTCAAATCCCTATTCACTTGAAATGACAACATGGGTAAGAACAATGAAAGAAACTATTCTAAGATTGATCCTCGCACTAAGTGCTATAAATGCAAGGAATACAGCCATATTGCTGACAACTGTCCCAACCACAGTAGGATCAACATTGTAGAATGTACCGTTGTCATTGCTGATAAGCCCGACAATGAGTTTACCTATGAACCTAATGTAAGCAATGATTTAGATGAAAAAGGGGATGACCAGTCTCTCAATTGTATTCAGTTCGTTCAGTCACCTCCATTGAGTGTACCTGAGTGACCCATTCTTTTCCAAGTAACTTGGCAGCCTATAGATTTTATCCATGTGTTAGAACATCCTAGAATCACAGAGTCTACACCCACAATTGCATCACATTCATGACTTGCATAAAGAAATTTTCAAGGAAATTAACGAGAATAATTTTAAGTACATGTTAATAGCAGATACTAGAAGAAAATTTATTACTCTTGATGTTGGTGACGAAGAGATGGTTCGGATTCGTCCGGAACGGTTTCCAACTGGATCTGTTAAGAAACTTGTTCATTCGTACTGCAAGCCCATTTAAGATTCTTCATACAATCAACAATAATACCTATGTCGTTAACTTTCATGAAGGTTGTGGCATAACTAAGAATTTCAATATTGAGGATCTAGTACTCTATGAAGGCTCAAAATTCTACTCTAGAAATTTTCTCATAGATGAGCCTACCCTACAACCTAATGGTGAGATTCTCACATTTACCACTCTACCTGATACTATTTACCCACCGACAGAAGAATTGAATAATATTTTAGATGATCAAATAATCTCTACAAGAGATGGTGATATGCACAAGTATTTGATAAGGTGGAAGAACAAGCCGAAGTTGGATGACACTTGCAGTGATCGTGAGAAGCTCCCGCAACTGGATCCAGATCTTTTGGAGCACCATGACAGGATCACTGGTTTTGACTCGACTGGGCCGAACTCTCTCTCACCCGGAGAGAATGATGAGGACATATATTCTGTTTAGTTTAGTATTTTATCTCAGTACCATATTTGTTTTTGGCAATTATAGCCATATGTAATCTTTCTTTTATGCATTAGAATATTTTTGAGATTTTAGATTATTGAGATTTGTATCAAGATTTGTTTGGAGCCTATTTATAGGCCTTGAGATTAATGAGAAGTCGTGTCATTCTTGATTTAAAAAATTATTGTGTTGAGAGTTTTGCTCTTCCTCTCTCTTGTTGTGTGATACAATTGAGATCCAATTATTAGGGTTTGTGATAAGTCCTAATAAAATTTTAGGATTTATGATAAACTCTAAAACTACCGCAAATTCCCAAATCAATTAAAATCAAAATCCTAATCCCCAAATCCAAAACCTTAATCCTGCTTCTTCCCCCTCACAAAACCCCAAGCCGCTACTCCCGTTCTCTCTCTCTCCCGATCTGTTTCCCGCCCAAACACCCCAAACCCATCTCCAATCGTCTTCCCCGGCCAACTTCGGCCGCCTTCCTCGATGCCACCTCCCGACCTCCTTCCAGCGCCGCCCCACTTCCCCTCGACGGCCAGCGCCACCACAAAAAACCACCCGAACCCCCTCCTCTGTCCTCGTCAGCAACGACAGCCAAAACCCAATCCCCCGTCGACCCACTTCGTCAACGCAACCGCGACACCGTCCGCCATCTCCCGTCGCGGTTGCCATTGACACTGCCGCCGTCGCCCTTGCTGTTGCCATTGCTGACTCTATTGCTGCTGTCTCTCTCTTACTGTTATTGCTATTGATGTGTTCTGCGTTGCTGCCAACCCGAGATCTAACGCTAGTTTCTTCGAAGCTCGGTATACTCTTTCCACTTTTCAAATATTTGTATTATACTGCTTTATCACTCCCTATTATATTATATTATTTAATTCAATTGTCGACCACAAATATCGAGATTGAGTGTTCTACTTGCCTAATTAGAGTACGAATCAATATTGTATCTCTTACTTGCTAAGAACGCTTAGGGATTTAATTATTGATTGTTAAAACTGAATTATTAATTGGACTTGTTAAACTTAATTTAATTCTTGAAAATCCATCAAACCGATTAATTGTTTAAAATTCTAACTTTGATCCGCATTACATGTTGGTAAAATTAATCCTTTAAGATTCTTGGAAATTCTCTATTTAGGGTTAGTTTTACATCACAAACGCTTCCTAAGAAGAACAAAGTCACTGGGCCAAGTTTGGATAGTTAGGAAATGTTTTCCTAGAATCTTAGTTTGGATGGAAAACCACCTACATTCTGTCACCTTTGAACAAAAATAGGATACAACACAATAAAATGCTTATTTTGAAGGCTAATTATACAAGACTTCGGCTTCTTAGTCAAAATAGAAATTGCAACTTTACAACCTGTTCCATACAGGATCTGCAAAACGTACTTATATTAGTATGACTACACCTTTAACATCTTATTTTATTAGCCTTCCCCAATTTTTTATCATACCCCCAATTTTCATAACTATTTTTCCATTACCTTCAGTCAAAATGTAATTTCAAAGAAATGAGTTCAGTATTTCAAAGAATCATGCACCAATAACAGTACGTACTTAACTCATGACAAATTAATGATTCCATGATTCGCTTTTATAATATTGGTATACTGTTAGCCAACTGGAAACTTCCATGAAATGTTCATGATTCTAATGTTTTTTCCAACACTAAAAACTACCGCTTACACCAACTCTTCTAACTTCAAGGTGCCATAATCAGAATCTCTCAAACAATGTAACAGGTTTAGGAGTAATGAAAAAAAAAAAAAAAAGAATAAACATGAACGGAAGTTGATAAAAGGATAACAAATACAGATGAGAAAATGGAAGGGCAAAAACTCATAAAGTAGCTCCCCAATGCAAAATAATGAGATATTAACAGTAGGGTTCGAAGTTTATGAAGGGTTGGGAAAAGAAAATCAGTACGGAACAAATTTTTCTAATCCTGAGGATTGACTTTTTCCTTGTTCCTGTATTCCCTTTGGACTTGACTCGTGGGAAGGGGGAAACTTTCCAATTATCCCTGCTGGAATTTAGAAACACCTTTGAGAAAAGAGGAAGTTGGGCCAAGATTTGGTTCCATCAGGAACTTGAGCATCTATGAGAACAATATATGGCCTTATCCATGCAAATGTCCAAGCACAGCATTCAAAACATCAAGCAAAATGCCAAAAGAAGTCTATCCCTGAGTTCAAGTCATCAGATTGGAAGAAACTTAAAAAGTTACATGGTATTAAGAGATAAAGCTCATTTTAATTTGTGGACATCTTACTAAATTACATGTCAACTTCACAGGCACCTATATTTCTCCAGTTCATATTGGTTCAGTTGTCAAGTGGGTAAGTGAATAAAGAAACATAACAGATGAACCTTGACACAGTTAGCTTCATAGTAGGTGAACGGAGATGGACCCAAGCAATAAAGTATTTCGATGATTACATCATATAGGGTGACTAATTTTAGCATCATAAAGTGTATAGAGTATAATGAAGTGTCATGCTCCTACAGCATCAAAAGTCTACATAGTGCATGGCATCATTTAATTCATCTTTTTAAAGAAGCTTCAGGATTTGTTTTGAGGTGCATGGTATTGTTAGTAACGAACAAGAGAAGAAACCAACTGAAAAATCTTTTACACCCTTGCACCCATCAAAACCCAAATGGTCTAGCAAAAACATAACATCTCGATGTGATTGCTATGAGAAGATCACCGAATTACCCGTGCAAAAAGTTGAACACATTCATGTGGATGGACAAATGAGAAGCCTGGGCGCAGTGGAAGTGAATACTGGGATGGATGCAAATACATTGACGGTGCCTGATGAGATCCAATGCGACTTGACTGACTGAATGATGGCGTCATACCCTCAGGAGGTCCATAACCGACTGCACCAGGTGCTGCCTGTGCAGGCCAAGGCCCATGAATTTGTTGATGCATGGTCCTAGGTGGTTGTTCCATAGAAATTTGAGGCCTATGACCAGAACCAAGCTGAGGAAATTCAGTGTTATAGTTCACTGCAGGCGAAAATAGTGGTTGAATAGTGCAATGTCCATTAAATCCAAAGCCATGATCAAATCTTTGCATATATCTGAAAAATACAGTAATCGTGTTCAGAAACACTTGCTATACAACTTAAAAGACCAACTTATTCTATAAAAGGTTATGTTGCGAAGAATAGTTATAGTTATAGAAGGGTTAAAAGGCACCCATGACCGAGGACATGGCCTCATACACGAAAATTGATAAGACAATGAAGATCAGTATCATAGATCTTCTTAGTAATAAATCACCTATGTTCTTCGCATAAATCTAGGACAAGCCAATCTAGAATGCCAAGTAGTTTTAAGAAAAAAGAGAGAGAATAAGCTACTAAATAAATACTTAAAAATGTAGTACAACTCTTAGCAAATGTACACTTTTTTCTTTCTTTTAACAAATATACACAAAGGGGGAGTTTGGTAGCTTGCAAATGCAAATTACCAAAATATCAAATTTTCCCTTCAAAACCTTAAAAGTACAGTTACCTAAATATCCTCTACCTTTTCAAAATATTCCTCCAGAACTTAGATGACATTCTCGTAATTGTGCATTTGTGCTAAAAGGTTTGGGAGGAAAATTTTGACTTTCCACTTGCCAAAGGAGTTGCAATTTGCATTTGCAAGCTACCACACGCCCCCAAAAGTGATATCATACCAAGTATGTTCTAATGATACTAAAGCTATAGCATTTCATAACCAAGAATGTGGGTATGGTCTAGCAAAAAACATGCCTGTCATAGCTCCTATCATAGTCTGGATCCTTGCGTTCCACTTCACGATCACGGAAAATAGCCATTCTATTGCTTGCCCTGTATCTGCTAACAACAGGCTCTCTATCTATCTTACTTCTATTTGACTTAATGCTAGTTGAAGAAAGACCACCCAAAGCCCTTCCATAGTTATTTTCATATCCTTCATATGCAAATCTTTCATCAGCACCTGATGATGTTAAGGAGCAGTACTGGAAACTGTCTTCCATGACAGAGTCTTCTGATTTCGCCATTGTACCACTATTACTACTAGTGCTACTACTAAATATACGTGCACGTGCTCTATTATATTCTTCTTTTCTTTCTTCAACACTTTTTAGATGACTGGTATTAGAAGAATGACCACTCAGATTGCTAGCATTTTGTGAACCCTTCTGCGGTCTCTGCTTGATTGCTACTTTAACAGCAGCATTACCATCAACCTGCGGAAGATTGACAGGTATATCTGCAAGTCTTACTGTGGGAAAACGAGATTCCGGGGTCTTCCTAAGCACAATCCGTGAACTGGAGCCATCAGGTAGACTACTGTCGGGCACACCCAATGATTGCAGGCAATAGTGTTGGGCTATGCGATGCGCTGCCAAACGAAGATAAGAAGTAGGAAGTGCCTGGAATTCCATTTGCTGCTGAGTACGATCACGGAGAAATTTCTCGACATCTTGCTCCATTCGTAAAACTAAAGAAGATACAAATGCCAATAACTACTTAATAAGGCTATAGTAAAATATCAAGCATCATTGCAAGTTTTCGATGTTTGTAACTGGAAGCACTACATTTTATTTGTTCAAGCAATGAAAACTTGAAAGTGTTTACTAGAGCGGCGAATATAAATTTTCATTACAGACAGAATGGTTCAAGAAAATAACTGTCAGTAAAGCAGAAATAAAGCAGGAACGTGATGGATACTAGAAGTAATTCATTTGTCACAACTAATAAGATGACATTTCTCTAACTAGCTTGCCTGTAGGTTCTGCACATGATCCTAAGAAACAATGCTTTGACTAAAAGTCCAGTACCAAATGTTAGTGAATTATTGATTTAATTATCTGTTCGCTCTCGGTAAAACATTTTTAAGTAATTAACCAGTTGAATAATATTTTCCATATAAAATCCTAGAACCATCAACTAATATGCACAAAGCCTTCCCAAAATAATAGTTCTTCAAAGATTGAATCATGTATTATATTTTCAACTTTTAAACACTACACAAAAACGGAACATAAAAATCTATATCATAATTATAACTAATAAATTTCAATGCAAACAGAATATAATTCTACTACAAATTAATAAATTTCATTGGTTCCCTAATTTATTTTAATATGTTCTTTTGCATAAAAATATCTAGAACCATATGCTAATAGGACATATTAGCCTTTCTGAAAAAATTATTCAAAGTAGACAAGTAATTATGTAAAGTGTAACAAATAACTGGAAAAGTAAGCTTCATCACCAATTTGTAAAATATACTTCCTATCTAATAGTTATACACAATAAGATTCAACCACTCTCTTCCATGCTATAGCATGAAATGATTAGAAGATTACTTACAACATTCAATACATTTCAAAATGTTTCAGTAAAACCTTCCATTACTACTTCCACGTAAATCTTATTTCAAACTTACTCCATCCAAATCATGGATAAAGCTTTAAGGTGGTCACAGTGGGAAAAACTCACCAAGAATTTAGGGGATAGAAATGTGTACCTTTAACTTTTGAAATTTTAATTTGGGACCCCTATACTTACTTAAAACCAACACCGTTATATGTTACCATTGCCATGTTTTCCATTTATCTTTCCATTTAGTTAAATAATTTTAAATGGATGTAATGAAGATTACTAAAGTAAAACAAATTCCATATTTCTTAACACTTAAATCTCAACTCTATAGTTATAGACTTAATACTACTTCTCATGAGAATCCAAACATTCAAATCATAAAGCTTATAATTTGTACTTCTCAATGAGAAACCTCAAGCTTATCCATACAACTAAACAAGCGGAACTCTCAGGCTGAACCTGAAAATCAACTTGGTCGGCTTAACCTGAAAATCAACTTGGTCAAATAAAATACTTATATATGTGTGTGTGTGACTGAAATGTGTGTGAAACAACATAAATAAAAACAAACATATGTGTGTGTGATAAATTATATATAAAAAACTAGCAAATATAATATTTTAATGTGATAAAGAAAAATAACATCTCTTTTCCCAGATTCAGGTGTGGCTTTTAATGATTACTTTAAATGGAAAGCATATACTCATACATAATTTAGGGGACAGGAATCTTATTAAACTTACAACTAGGATCTAAACATATAGAGTATAACGTTTAATTGGTAGTTTAGTTGGAATGTTACCAACCAGTTTAATCAGCGATTCTATTAAGCAATTGACTTATGTATGAAGTATACTTTTATTTGTTCATGTTGATTAGGTGACAACGAATAAATTTAAGAAAATGTAAAATCATTAAGATGTTGGGCAGATTTAAAATCTATATGCTTTATCTTAGTCGTTACATGTTGCATGCATTACGTAAACCAATTCTCACCACAAACCACTTCCCCTTTTTCCTACATTTTCCCCTCATTTTTTCTGTGTTCTTCATCACTTTTCCTATATGTTATTCATTTTAATTTTTTATTACAAGAAAATAGGATAGGCAGCTTTTCCGTGTGATCCCCGCTTAATCAATATAAAACACAACCTAAACAGGTTCCTACAGTTTTTGTTACATTTTCATTTTTTGCAACCTTTCTTGTTGTGCATGGAGTAAAGATATGACAACCTAATAACGTGCAACTATCTTATCATAACTTTGTCTTTTTGGAACCCTTTCTAAAGTCAAGATAACTCCAACTATATTATCCCAAAAAGTTTAGGCTTACTCAAATTAACTAAACTCGACTGCAAATCTCTCATCTACGCTCTTTTTCTCTTCTTACCAAACACTCACTTTATAGTTAACTAGAGTTACCTTCTCCGTAAAAGCATCGGTATGCTAACTCTACTTCCAATCCATAACAATTCTACTTATCCTAACTCCAATCCCATACAAGACATAACCTCCATTTCCCCCAAATTCATATCCACATTACAGCCATCAACTTAAACGCGATTACATACTCATCGTACACATCTTCTACATTCAACTTAAAAATTACCATCAAAATCTAACAAACACGAAACCTAATTAATCAAATCCTCTAACTTCCAATCGGTACTAACAATCTCGAATTTCCACTGTTCCTTCCCAATTCAACCGCAAGCCTACATCATCACTTAAACATAAAAAAGCATTCAGAAAATCAACTACTTACTCGAAAGCCGCTCCCTCGGTTTCTCAACGGCCTCTTTCAAGAACTGATCCACCTGACTCAGCGCATCCTCCCACACCCCGCCGCCACTCCGATCACCGCCAACCGCCGGTAACATCGAAGAAGAAGGAGAAGATGTCAACGGCGCATCGCCTTGATTCAACGAAACGGAAAAAGATGAGGGTTTTCTTGAGAGGAGCATCAAACGGCTCATACTGTCGTCGAGGTCCGCCATCTCCCACGAGTCGGGAGCTCCGATGTCGACGGTGGAGCCCGACATGTCGGGAGAGAGTATTGAGGGTCGAGCTGGAGTTAGGGTTTGGAGATCGGGAGCGAAACCCTAACCCTAACTGGGATGGGATTCATCGAGGTTCAGGAAAACGAAGGAGATTAGAAAAAATAAGATCTGGTTTCTTTTTGGAGGGATAATGCGCGCTTGCGTGGCCCTTTACTATCTCTTTGGTGGAATTACCATGTTACCCCTGTTCATACTTTAATGGGTAGTATTTTGCGTACATTATCTGTTGTCCATGTCGATGTCGAAGAGGGATGGACAACTATTATTCGAACCGACCGATTTTAATCAATTCAATCCGAACCGACCAGTTTTTAACCGAATCAATTGGAAGTTTGGATTGGCCCGATTCTTGATCTTCAATAACCAGTTGGACTGGTTCAGTTGTTGGATGAGGCTTTCAAATAACCGATGAAACCGAACCTACCGTACCTCTATGCATAAGTCCATAAAAAATATAGTTCTCCTTTAATTTCTTGAATAAACAAATAGTCATTTGTCATTTTCTTGGAGATACAAACAGTCTTTTTTAATTTCTTTAATACAAACTGAGCAGTTGTTCTACCTATATTTTGATTCTCCAGAATCCTATGTGTTATATTGTTGAGAAATATTTGATTTACTGTGGGACCCAACTTAATAGAATCATAAAGTTGATGTAACATTTAATAGTTACTTTAATCAAGTCAAGCAGAAATTATTTTCTAATTTTTTTTATTGTACCTGAAATTCAATTAGCTATATGTTGCCGCTAATTTCGGTGTGGGGGCAAACAGATAGAATTTGTGAGTTCGTGAAAACCTGAATAGCAAACACCTAACATGTTCCGCCGGAGCTTTGACCGTTGACTCCCGCCGTTCACCTGCAAGGAAGTGCGAGACACCGGGGTTGATCCCGGCGACGCACCCTCCGACGCTCAAGTCAGTAACCAGAAATGATTATGAAAGAGCGTTTAACTAGAAAAAGATTGATTACCTCTTAATGGAGATGGGTGTGGGGTATTTATAGTCGCCGTTGGGATCAGATAAGGAATGTGATTCCTGTGATTTGATAAGGAATATTCTCCTAGTAAACAGATTAGGAATGTAATCCCTTAATTCCCGGTGAAAAGATAGATGTGAATCAGAGTCGTTGATTAGGATGAATCAGAAACCCTAATTCTATCTTTTCTGGACTGGGTGTGTTTCGGGTTGAGACCCGTACCCAGTTGAGGTGGATCTGTTCACGGGTTATTGGATCTGTGAGAAGGAGACCCAGTACCCGCTTCGAACCCATTTGCACGTGAAATTACCGTTTTACCCCTGAGCTTTAAGATTCGTGTCCGATGTGAACGGTCCCGATTTAATCCTATTTTTAGCCATATCACGAGCCCCCCACTCCCGAAGACTGAGTTTGATCAGCCTTTGAGGAGTAGTTTTACTGTTTCAATGGCGTACGAGATTTTATCGGTGTTCTTAAGGGAGTTTGGAATCTTGCTCGGGGTGTAACGGTGTTAATATGGGCTTGTAAAGTGCCAAAAAAAATTCTCAGAATTTTCTGGATTTTTTGTGATTTTTCTAGATTTTTCTGAATTTTTTCTCATTTTTTTGAATTTTTTATTCATTTTCCGAATTAAATAATTAATTATCAAAAATATTAATTAATTATTCTAATTTAATAATTAATTTTTCAGAATTTAAAAATAATTTTTTCTGAATTAATAATTATTTTTAGAATTTTTAATTAATTTTTTCGATTTTTTAATTATTTTTTCGGATTTTTTAAATAAAAAAAACAATTAAATAAATAAATAAATAATTTAAATATTACCTGGACACGTGGCAGATTTCTGGCCGTCCATCATGACCAGATGAGCACGCATCGTGAGGCAGATCACGATCTGGACACGTGGCACGTTTCTGACCGTCCATCATGATCAGATCTGCGCGCATCGTGAGGCAGATCACGATAGGGACACGTGGCGCGTTCCTGGCCGTCCATCATGATCAGATCTGCGCGCATCGTGAGGCAGATCACGATCGGGACACGTGGCGCGTTTCTGAGCGTCGATCGTGTCGCGACGCGAATTTTGAGACGATCGGACGGATCGTGTTGGTCGGTCACTTTTTTTCTCAATTTACAACATCGGTACTTCAGCACTTCGGTTCGGCACCTCGGATCGGCACCTCGGATCACTGAGATGATGCCACGTGGCTTTTTTTTTTTTTTTCTTCTCTCTCTCTCTCTCTGCTTCTGCTTCCCTCTGCTTCTTTTCTTCTTCTACTCTTCGTTGCTTCTTTCTTCTTTCTCCGCGCTTCTCCTTCGTCTTCGTCTCGAAGGAAGCTCTGACGAAGGAGCTTGGAGCTCGACGGAGATTCGATCGCGATCGGCGAGGAGCTCGCGAGCGAGGCGAGCGAGGCGTGGAGTTCTTCGAACTGGAAATGGGGTCGAGCTCTTCGGAGGGCCACTCGAGCTCGGTAATGGCGCGAGCTGGCCATGGCGGGAGACGAACATGGAGTTGGCAGCGAAGGGGAAGTCGTAGCTCGGAGTTCGACTGAAGTGGGCCTGATGCTTGTGGAGTAGGAAACTCGTTAGCGCCATGGTGATGGGTTCAAGTTCGGAGCTCAGTCGCAGGGGAAGCTCGCCCAAGGTGGTCGACGAGTGGAGCTCGGGGCTTCGTCGAGGAAGAAAGCTCGACGTTCGACTGTGGGGGAGCTCGGCAATGGAGAGGGAGCTTCGATGTGGAAAGGAGTTCGGAGCTCTCCATTGGAGCTTGCGGTGGAGGTGAACTGTGTGCTGGGTCGGAGCTTTGACGAAGGTGAGTTCGGCAGCGAGCTTTTGAAGAAGATGGGTTCGGCTCGACGACAGAGGGAGCTCGGCGAGGGTGAGAGCACAAATGTGGTCGTCGGAGCTCGACCTCGCCATGTTCCGAAGCTCGAGCTCGTGTGAAGTCGAGGTGAAGCTTCGAGCTCCGTCGGTGGCTCGGCGATGGAGGGGAGCTCGATGCTCCAAGGTTGGTGCTCGACGTTTGGAGCTCAGTGAGCTCGGCATTGGGCCTCGATAGCGGAGCTTGGAGGCGACGGTGTTCGCCGAGGAAGGACTCGACGATGAGCTTCGGCTGCTCGGAGCAGCGGCAAGCTTGTTCGAGGAGATTGGCATCGGCGGCAGGCGAAGAGCTCGGCGTCGAAGGGAAGAGCACCGAAGCTTGGTGTTTGGCGGTGTGTTTGGAGTTGGGTTCGGCCCGTGAGCTCGGCACCGTGAAGCTTCGACAGGTGGGTTCGGAGCTCGACGTTTGAGATTGGTTGCGGCTTGAGCTCGATGAGGGGGAGGCAAGCTCGCCGTCGTCGAGGAGCTCGGCTCGTGACGAAGTGGATTTTGGGTTTCCCTTCATCTTGTTTTGGCGGGAGAGTGGAGAAGAAGAGATACGGGGTTGAGTTTTGTTTAGTTTTTTGTTTTGGCAGGTGATTGGAAGAGGATGACGTGGGGAGTTCGGGTTTGGATCCTAACGGGTCCGAACCCACACTTTTTTTTTTCTCTTTTTCTCCTCCGCTTCTTTGTTGCTCGGCTAATGCATCTGGTTCGGCAGATCCGAGCACAGATTTTGAGGAGAATTTTTTCCCACTCTGCTGTTCGGTAGATCGGTGGCTCGGATTTGAGATCCGAGCTACGTGGCTCAATCTGGACGGTTGATCACGATCGTGGTGTGAATCACGAGACAAGAGGCACGAGTCTTGAGAAAATGTTATCTTGTCATTTTGTGGTGACGTGGCGAGATCTGAGCCGTTCATCATGTTTTAGTGCAAATTTTGAGACGATCCGACGGTGAGATGAGATCGGTCGAATTTTTCTCCATATACGAGGGTCGGTACCCCGGCACCTCGGATCGGCACCTCGGATCCTCTCTGGGAGCATCTGGTTTGCTCGGCAAATGAATCTGGTTCGGCAGATCCGAGCACGGATTTTGAGGAGAATTTTTTCCCACTTTGCTGTTCGGTAGGTCGGTAGCTCTTCTGGGAAGAAAGAGGAAGGGGAGGAGAGGCATTTGGGTTCTCTCCTCTGCCTTGTTCTTTCGTACAGTGGAGAAGAGGAGAAGAGGAGAAGAGGAAGGGGAGGAGAGGCATTTGGGTTCTCTCCTCTGCCTTGTTCTTCCGCACAATGGAGAAGAGGAGAAGAGGAAGGGGAGGAGAGGCAATTGGGTTCTCTCCTCTGCCTTGTTCTTCCGCACAGTGGAGAAGAGGAGAAGAGGAAGGGGAGGAGAGACAATTGGGTTCTCTCCTCTGCCTTGTTCTTCCGCACAGTGGAGAAGAGAAGAAGTGGAAGGGGAGGAGAGGCATTTGGGTTCTCTCCTCTGCCTTGTTCTTCCGCACAGTGGAGAAGAGAAGTGTTGCCGAAGAAGGAGAAGAATGAAGGAGCTAAGAAGGGTATGGGTCGGACCGTGGGTATCGGATCCGACCCCGACCGTTAGCCTCTTTTTCTTTCTTCCTCTTCATCTGCTTGCTTTGTTCGGCGAATCCGAGCACGGATTTTGAGGTACATTTTTCGCCGCTCCGCAGTTTGGTAGATTGGCAGATCTAAGCTATGCGACTCAATCTTGACGGTTGATCACGATCGTGGCGCGAATTACGAGACAAGAGGCGCGAGTTTCGAGAAAACGTTATCTTGTCGTTTTGTGGTGACGTGGCGCGATCTGATCCGTCCATCATGACGAGCGCGCTTTTTCACAAGATCCAACGGCTGATATGGGTCGGCGAGTTTTTTCGCCATATACGAGGGTCGGTACCCCGGTACCTCGGCTCGGCGCGTCAGGGCTGTTTGGCCGAGGTGCTGAGTTGGACGTTTTGAGGGAAGTATCTCTTGAGGGTTCCTCCCCTGTGCCCAGTGGCTCGGCTGCTCGGCTGAGCTGTTCGGTAGCTCGGCTGGGCGAGCCGGTGGCAGGCGTCTCGGAAGATACGCGTGGCCGGATCTGGGCCGTTCATCATGGCGCGCATCACGAGGATGGGGTTCAGATCACGAGAAAACGTTATCTTGTCGTTTTGTGAGCGTGGCACGATCTGAACCGTCTATCGAATTCTGACGCGAATTTTGGAGAGATCCGACGGTGACTTTGCCTCGGGATGATTTTTTGCCATATACGAGGGTCGGTACCCCGGTACCTCGGCTCGGCACGTCAGTAGTTCACCCTCTGCCCGTAGTAGCTCGGAGAAGAGGAGAAGAGGAAGGGGAGGAGAGGCATCTGGGTTCTCTCCTCTGCCTTGTTCTCTCGCATAGTGGAGAAGCGGTGCTGGGAAGATCCTCGTAAGAGCCATGGGAAGACCCATTCTGTGAAGTGAGTGCAAGGAGCAACTCTAGGGGAGAGTTGTGCTCCGATCTCGTCGAGAAGAGCTATTTGAGAGACAAGTTTGAGGAGGAACTCTAGGAGAAAGTTGTGCTCCGAACTTGTGGAGAAGAGCTCTGCTTTGGAGGTGAGCGGAGTGGAGAGCTCGGCTCTAGGAGCCATCTGGACGAGGAGTTTGAGGAGCAACTCTAGGAGAGAGTTTTAGCTCCAAACTCGTTGAGAAGAGCTCAGCTTTGGAGGCGAGCGGAGTGAAGAGCTCGACTTGTAGGAGAGCCGTCTGGAAGAGGAGTTTGAGGAGCGACTCTAGGAGAGAGTTTTTAGCTCCGAACTCGTTGAGAAGAGCTCCGCTTTGGAGGCGAGCGGAGTGAAGAGCTCGACTTGTAGAAGAGCCGTTTGGAAGAGGAGTTTGAGGAGCAACTCTAGGAGAGAGTTTTAGCTCCGAACTCGTTTGAGAAGAGCACCGCTTTGGAGGCGAGCGGAGTGAAGAGCTCGACTTGTAGAAGAGCCATCTGGACGGCTAATCACGATCGGGGCGCGAATCACGAGGCATGAAGCACGAGTTTCGAGAAAACGTTATCTTGTCGTTTTGCGGTGACGTGGTGCGATCTGATCCGTCCATCACGCTTGAGTGTGAATTTTGAGATGATCCAACGGTTAGATGGGGTCGGCCGAATTTTTCTCCATATACGAGGGTCGGTACCCCGGCACCTCGGATCCGATCCTCTACCTTCTTCCTTGTTTGCTCGGCTCGGTAACTCAGTAGTTCACCTTCTGCCCGAAGTAGCTCGGTGTAGTAGAGCTCGGAGTTCGGACGGCTCGAGCGTGAGGAGAAGCTCGGTGAGTTGATGAAGGGGATGGGTCGATGAAGCTCTACTCCTTGGCTCGGGAGGATGGGTCGGCATATGGGAGAGGTGAGGGGCTCTGAAGCTCTGCCTCTATTCTGTTTGGTTTTGGAGATTTTTGAAGAGGAGCTCCACTCCTAGGAGAAGAGGTGCTAGGAAGAGGTGCTGGGAAGGCCCATTCTCTGAAGTGGGTGCAAGGAGCAACTCTTGGGGAGAGTTGTGAGCTCCGAACTCGTAGAGAAGAGGTCCGCTTCGGAAGCGAGCGGAGTGAAGAGCTCGACTTGTAGAAGAGCCGTCTGGAAGAGGAGTTTGAGGAGCAACTCTAGGAGAGAGTTTTTAGCTCCGAACTCGTTGAGAAGAACTCCGCTTTGGAGGCGAGCGGAGTGAAGAGCTCGACTTGTAGAAGAGCCGTCTGGAAGAGGAGTTTGAGGAGCAACTCTAGGAGAGTTTTAGCTCCAAACTCGTTGAGAAAAGCTCCGCTTTGGAGGCAAGCGGAGTGAAGAGCTCGGCATTAGAAGAGCTGTCTGGAAGAGGAGTTTGAGGAGCAACTCTAGGAGAGAGTTTTAGCTCCAAACTCGTTGAGAAGAGCTCCGCTTTGGAGGCGAGCGGAGTGAAGAGCTCGGCATTAGAAGAGCTATTTGAGAGACAGGTTTGAGGAGCAACTCTAGGGGAGAGTTTTAGCTCCGAACACGTTTGAGAAGAGGTTCGCCTTGGAGGTAAGCGAAGTGAAAAGCTCGGCCCTGAGAAGAAAGAGGAATGGGAGGAGAGGCATTCGGGTTCTCTCCTCTGCCTCGTTCTTTCGCACAGTGAAGAAGAGCAGAAGTGTTGGGTACTTTTGGCGGGAAGACTGAAGAAGGAGATGAATGAAGGAGCTAAGAAGGGTATGGGTCGAACCGTGGGTATTGGATCCGACCCTGACCCGTTGGCCTCTTTTTCTTCTTGCTCTTCATCTGCTTTGCTGCTCGGCAAATGCATCTTGTTCGGCAGATCCGAGCACGGATTTTGAGGCACATTTTCTGCCACTTTGCTTCTCGGTAGATGGGTAGCTCGGCTTGGTGGCCGTGGGGGCAGTTCGGACTGGCCATCTTCCTCCGACCCGTTTAAGGATGAGCCGGTGAAGTAAAGTCGAGCCATAGGACCCCGACCATCGTTAGGTTAGTTTATGGGATGCAGGAGCAGTTCCGAATGGCAAGCTACTTCTAGTCCGCTTAGGAGCGAACTTGCGAAGTAAAATCGAGCCAAGTGGTGGACTCCGATCCATTCAACGGCTGCAGGAGCAATTTCGAACGGCGATCTACTCCCGGCTCGTCTATGGACGAGTCGAGGAAGAAGAGTCGAGCCGAGTGCTGGACTCCGAACCATTGTGAGGTCAGTTTGAGGGATGCAGGAGCAGTTTCGAATGGCGAGCTACTTCTAGTCCGCTTAGGAGCGAACTTGCGAAGTAGAATCGAGCCAAGTGTTGGACTCCGATCCATTCAACGGCTGCAGGAGCAATTTCGAACGGCGATCTACTCTTGGCTCGTCTGAGGACGAGCCGAGGAAGAAGAGTCGAGCCGAGTGCTGGACTCCGAACCATTGTGAGGTTAGTTTGAGGGATGCAGGAGCAGTTTCGAATGGCGAGCTACTTCTAGTCCGCTTAGGAGCGAACTTGCGAAGTAGAATCGAGCCAAGTGTTGGACTCCGATCCATTCAACGGCTGCAGGAGCAATTTCGAACGGCGATCTACTCCTGGCTCGTCTGAGGACGAGCCGAGGAAGAAGAGTCGAGCCGAGTGCTAGACTCCGAACCATTGTGAGGTTAGTTTGAGGGATGCAGGAGCAGTTTCGAATGGCGAGCTACTTCTAGTCTGCTTGGGAGCGGACTTTGCGAAGTAGAATCGAGCCAAGTGTTGGACTCCGATCCATTCAACGGCTGCAGGAGCAATTTCGAACGGCGATCTACTTTTGGCTCGTCTATGGGCGAGCCGAGGAAGTAAAGTCGAGCCGAGTGTTGGACTCCGAACTCGTTGTGAAGTGCTTAGCAAGTTGTGGGAGCAGCCAAGTAGAAGAAGCTGGACTCCGAACTCGTTGAGAAGAGGTCCACCTTGGAGGTGAGCGGAGCAAAGAGCTCGGCTCTGGAAGAGAGCCATTTGTGAGACAAGTTTGGGGAGCAACTCTAGAAGAGAGTTGTGAGCTCCGAACTCGTTCAGAAGAGGTCCGCCTTGGAGGTGAGCGGAGCAAAGAGCTCGGCTCTGGAAGAGAGCCATTTGTGAGACAAGTTTGGGGAGCAACTCTAGAAGAGAGTTGTGAGCTCCGAACTCGTTCAGAAGAGGTCCGCCTTGGAGGTGAGCGGAGCAAAGAGCTTGGCTCTGGAAGAGAGTCATTTGGGAGAAGGGTTTGAGGAGAAACTCTAGGAGAGAGTTGTGAGCTCCGAACTCGTTGATAAGGGGTCCGCTTCGGCGGCGAGCGGAAGTGAAGATCTCGGCTCTGGGAGAGAGCCATTTGGAAGATGAGTGTAAGGAGGAACTCTAGGAGAGAGTTGCGCTCCGAATGCGATGAGAAGAGGTTCGCTTTGGAGACGAGCGGAAGTGAAAGCCCGGCTCTAGGAGAGAGCCATTTGGAAGACGAGTGTAAGGAGGAACTCTAGGAGAGAGTTGTGCTCCGAACTCGATGAGAAGAGGTCCGCTTTGGAGACGAGCGGAAGTGAAGAGCTCGGCTCTGGGAGAGAGCCATTTGGAAGACGAGTTTGAGGAGCATCTTTAGGAGAGGGTTGTGAGCTCCGAATTCGATGAGAAGAGGTCCGCTTTGGAGACGAGCGGAAGTGAAGAGCTCGGTTCTAGGAGAGAGCGATCTAGAGGACGAGTTTGAGGGGCAACTCTAGGAGTGAGTTGTGCTTCGAACTTGATGAGAAGAGGTCCGCTTTGGAGACGAGCGGAAGTGAAGAGCTCGGCTCTGGGAGAGAGCCATTTGGAAGATGAGTGCGAGGAGGAGCTCTTGGTGAGAGTTGTGGGCTCCGAACTCGTTGAGAAGAGGTCCGCCTTGGAGGTGGGCGGAGCAAAGAGTTCGGCTCTGGAAGAGAGTCATTTGGGAGAAGAGTTTGGGGAGCAACTCTAGGAGAGAGTTGTGAGCTCCGAACTCGTTGAGAAGAGGTCCGCTTCGGAGGTGACCAAAGTGAAGAGCTCGGCTCTGGAAGAGAGCCGTTTGTGAGACGAGTGCGAGGAGGAGCTCTTGGTGAGAGTTGTGAGCTCCGAACTCGTTGAGAAGAGGTCCGCCTTGGAGGTGGGCGGAGCAAAGAGTTCGGCTCTGGAAGAGAGCCATTCGGGAGAAGAGTTTGGGGAGCAACTCTAGGAGAGAGTTGTGCGCTCCAAACTTGTTGATAAGAGGTCCGCTCCAAGGTGAGCAGAGTGGAGAGCTCGGCTCTGGAAGAGAGCCGTTTGTGAGACGAATGCGAGGAGGAGCTCTTGGTGAGAGTTGTGAGCTCCGAACTCGTTGAGAAGAGGTCCGCCTTGGAGGTGGGCGGAGCAAAGAGTTCGGCTCTGGAAGAGAGCCATTCGGGAGAAGAGTTTGGGGAGCAACTCTAGGAGAGAGTTGTGAGCTCAGAACTGTCTGAGAAGAGGTCCGCTTCGGAGGCGAGCGGAGCGGAAGAGCCCGGCTATGGGAAAGAGTTGTTTGTGAGACAAGTGTGAGGAGGAACTCTATGAGAGAGTTGTGCTCCAAACTCGTTGGGTCTCGGCACGGGTGATTGGCGCCTCATCGTTCCTAGGCTGCTGCCGACCCGCGGGGGAGCGTGGTCTTCTTCTGTGATCTCAGTGGTGAGGGGACCGCTCACCCGGACGTTGCTGGCGGGAGGCTCCCTCTCGGGCCTGCTTCTCATCCAGACGGTGGCGTAGGTCCTCTTCCTTCTTCTGATTTTGGGGAATGTGAGAGGCTATGGAATCCGTAGAGGCGTTGTGTATGGAGGCGCAGTCCTGATTGAGTGGTTGCTTCATACGAGAGCCCCCCGCACCGGCATTCTGAGGACCGGTGGGAACCTTGGGGGGTTGCTGATTCTGAAGAGGAGGTTGATCTTGCTAAAGATGGTGCTCGGCCGGAGGAGGAAGTTGCCCCTGCTGCGGAGCGGGATGGACGGGGACTTCCTGCTGTTGATCAATAGGGTTGGGTCCACGGTTGGACCCCCTGGATCTTACTTTTCTGGGAGGCATGGCTGGAGAAGAGCTAGTCGACGAGAAGAGGAGGAGGTTATTTGTATGGTTTTCCCACAGACGGCGCCAATCTGTTGCCGCTAATTTCGGTGTGGGGGCAAACAAATAGAATTTGTGAGTTCGTGAAAACCTGAATAGCAAACACCTAACCTGTTCCGCCGGAGCTTTGACCGTTGACTCCCGCCGTTCACCTGCAAGGAAGTGCGAGACACCGGGGTTGATCCCGGCGACGCACCCTCCGACGCTCAAGTCAGTAACCAGAAATGATTATGAAAGAGCGTTTAACTAGAAAAAGATTGATTACCTCTTAATGGAGATGGGTGTGGGGTATTTATAGTCGTCGTTGGGATCAGATAAGGAATGTGATTCCTGTGATCTGATAAGTAATATTCTCCTAGTAAACAGATTAGGAATGTAATCCCTTAATTCCCGGTGAAAAGATAGATGTGAATCAGAGTCGTTGATTAGGATGAATCAGAGACCCTAATTCTATCTTTTCTGGACTGGGTGTGTTTCGGGTTGAGACCCGTACCCAGTTGAGGTGGATCTGTTCACGGGTTATTGGATCTGTGAGAAGGAGACCCAGTACCCGCTTCGAACCCATTTGCACGTGAAATTACCGTTTTACCCCTGAGCTTTAAGATTCGTGTCCGATGTGAACGGTCCCGATTTAATCCTATTTTTAGCCATATCACTATAGTTACTAATGTTTCTTTTATGATAATAAACTAAGATTACATAAGTATGCAAGTGAAAAAGCAGTTTATCTCACTCATTTAAATGTCATCATCTCAAACATTTAGTGCAAAATTCATTAACAACTTATGGTTTTATGAATCTTCATTTTAAATTTATTTCTGAATAACAAATAGCAGGTTGTTTTTTAAGTTTGATTGAAGTTGATCTTTTAAATTTCAACAAAATAATGAATAATGTTGAAGGTGAAAAGTAGCACGCCAAACCGACCATCCAATTCAATCTAAACCGAGCTTAATCGGCTTGGATGGAAACCAATCCAATT
This sequence comes from Hemerocallis citrina, assembly GCA_017893485.1. Taxonomy (NCBI): domain Eukaryota; kingdom Viridiplantae; phylum Streptophyta; class Magnoliopsida; order Asparagales; family Asphodelaceae; genus Hemerocallis; species Hemerocallis citrina. The sequence goes on from CM030365.1 coordinate 205,308,352, forward strand.
AAGGTTCAGATTGGTTGCGGATGAGAAAATTAAAAAACCGATCTTCTTTGGATCGGTGGTGGATGGTCCATATTAGGTCGGATACCAACCGATGCCCACCCCTAGATGTCAATGTCTAACTCTCCATTCATAATTATTTCGGCATATTGAGCTTCCTCCAGCTTAGGCCACTGTCTCGTAATAGCGCGCCTCTTCCCTCGTTGGGAGTAAGAGTCGAGATGAGTCTGTGTGGTGAGAAATTTCCTGAAAGAGCAAGAGCGTGAGAGAGATAAAGGTATCCTCTCCACGGCTCTCTCCTGCCACCCCTAGATGTCAATGTCTAACTCTCCGTTCATAATTATTTCGGCATATTGAGCTTCCTCCAACTTAGGCCACTGTCTCGTAATAGCGCGCCTCTTCCCTCGTTGGGAGTAAGAGTCGAGATGAGTCTGTGTGGTGAGAAATTGCCTGAAAGAGCAAGAGCGTGAGAGAGATAAAGGTATCCTCTCCACGCCTCTCTCCTGGAGCGTGGTTTTTGGTGGGGTGAGCGAGATAGTTGTTTGGTGAGAAATCGCCTGAGATAGCACAATCATGAGAGAGATGAAGGTATCCTCTTCATGGCCATCTCTTTAGTAGCGGTTGTGGGGGCTGTTGGCGCATTTGTAGGATGAGTGGTGGAGATGGTGAAAGGGTGCGGTTGTTGTGCATGTGCCGTAGTGTCATAAGTCGACCTGCAGGGCTTGGGCCTAAAGATGGGGTCCCCCCAGCGAGGAGAATGTAGGGATCGGCGGGTGTTAAAATCCTGCCAGACTAGTTTCAGGTGGGTGTGCATGTGTCGTGGAGGCGGTGTACGAAGCTAAACTGACGTACATACAATTTTGCTGGACCGAGCTTGTTTGTCGGCCCACCCTCCAGGATTGTTGGAGGGATTTGGTGTCTGTACAGGTCATGTTGCTTCATGTATGTTTTATTTCCTGTCTGTAGGTTGTCATCTGGCCCAGTTCTTTGAGTTTGTATCATTAATATATATATTTATATATATATATATATATATATATATAGGCATTACCACTTAGCCCAAACACATTGAGAAGAGATAAAATTCTCAACATCTCAAATTAATTTCGTTTAAGGTCAAAATATAATATGTGATATCTCATTTAAAAGTGAGAAGACTTGTCATTTATAGTACAAGTAATTGACAACTCTCCCTTCATACTTCACTAATAATCTGCACGTGCAATGCACGTCATAATTTTAAAAAAATAAATAAATACTAAGACATAATCTGACATTGAAGTTGATATCTCACTTTACTCATTACATACTATTTACAAATTATCCCTAGTGACATCAACTTTTATTTTACATGAGTGACACTTTTGTAAATAATTATGTCGAAAATAAATTTGAACTGTGAGGGTATTATGGTAACTAAGAGCAGTTAAGTAAATAAATGGTTAATATAACTCCCACTTAAAAATAAAAGGATGAGATTAGATGGTTAGTTGAATAGTTATCTACAAATTACAGGTTTTATACAAATGACAACCCCAACTCTGCCATTATAATATTAGATAGATTAGACTAGTGTTATCCTGTGCAAATTGCACAGTCTAAAATAAGTTTGATAGACTCATAAGTCACTGGCTATTTACGGATTCCAACAAAAAAACATTAACTACAAAACCCTAACTGTCACGCCCCGCTTCCCAAAAATACAGAATATGAGCACATGACATTGGTCCAGCGAATGATTAACGTCACTCACAAGCTGTTTATCCGATCAACTCAACAATATAATCAGTACAGAACAATTGCGCAGGAAATAATAATAATCTCATGAACAATAATACTTGGACCGAAGCAATATGAAATATCCAAATACAATAAACCAACGTCTGGAAACAAATAATAAAATTCAGGTCATAAGCCCAATACAATAATAATCCAAACACCATAATAATGAGTCTCAATACATTAAGTTCAATAAAACAATAAGCAACTAGAAAGCACTAAATCTTTAGAAAGTTTGTTCACTAATTTTAGCAGGCAATTCTCCTTCGTTACCTGTGAGCACTTCATCTAAAAAGAGGAGAAAAATTGTCCTTGGAGCAAGTCATGGACAGCAAGTAGAGAAAGCAAAGAATAATGGAATAACGATATAACAATGAATTTAATGAATCCATAGGAATCAATAAGATGGGACAATAGTAATAATCAATATCAATGATAGTCAATGCAATAGTATAAACAATAGTTCAATATTCGATGACAATGTTCAATGGTCGATTAACACTTAGACAATATTCGATATCAATAGAAAAAATGATGTACAATATGCAATGTTGATGTCGTGTGATCCTTAAGTCTATTAATCATTTTAACCCTAACTAATGCACGTACTACTGCATCCCATTCTACAGGTTCGATGCATACAATCAATTTTGTTTAGACTATAGTGTAGATTCTATAGATCATGTACTCGGGTTTTTACAATAACAACGTTCCATCTATAACAATAATTTATCCATAAGATGCTACAAGATCACAAGAACACAAGATCACAAGATAACGATATAAGGAACCACAGGCCCCTTATCCGAGTACAGTCCCTATATTGTCCACTACTACAACCCTTAAACCCTGGCTTGTTAATTATTTTATCGATGCAAACAATACATTATGCAATCTAGAAACATTAGATGAATGATAGTAACAATAGGAGAATAATAGGATGATAACTTGGATAGGACAATTAGAATGATGACAATAGGACATTAGGATCATGCAATGTAACATATACACTTCAATTCATACAATACTATAATATAGGAATAATTAATTTAAGAAAATCTGGAAAATAAAATTCTAGAAATAAAACACAGCAGTAGTAAAATAATCATAACTTTTGCAATACAACTTGGAATTCAGCGATTCAAGATGTTCTGGAAACTAGAAATATAAAGCTACAACTCTTATTTAGAAAGTTATTTATTTTAAGATCAAATAATGGGTCTAAAATGACAGGAAAAATACAACCAGCAAACAACATACAGGTTTTTGGGTATTTTTCATAAAATAAATTAATTAAACATTATGGGTTCTACTTCAAATAGTCGGTAAGCTTCATAATCAACATAATGGATGCAATAAGATGATGAACAAAATTAAAATCACATACATACACTAATTTAACATCAACCAAACAACAATCGATCAATCAAACATACAACCTAGCAATTCTTTCTACAATAATTTAATTATGTTGTGATTAGCATTGGTATAAATACCCGAAACCCGAATCCGACCCGGACCCGACCTGGACCCGGCATTGGACCGGAACCGACCCGGCCTATCTGGGTCCGGGTCCTAAAATGGGACCCGTTGTACTTTTGGGTCCGGATCCGGGTCCGCTCAAAAGAAACCCGATCCGGACCCGGACCCATTAAAAAAATACATACAAAAAATCAACATAAAAATAAATATTCTATCCTCATCCCTTCCCTCCACCCTCCTCAATTCTAAATATTTCTCTTCCAAACTCAAAATGCATGCCTTTTTCTTCTCTCATCTATTCTAAATCCTCTACTCGCCACTTCCGCTCGCTGCTCACACTCCCGCTCCTACCCGAACGGGTAGGAATATTTTAATAGGACTCGGACCCAATCCTCACGGGTCCGGGTCCGGGTCCAGGTCCAATTTTTGGATCCGTAGGGGACCGGGTCCGGGTAATGAAGGACCCGACCCGACCTGACCCGATACCAATGCTAGTTGTGATTATATGAACAACCCTATTGTCAATTCTATATGAACACATGAAAGATCAATCTTTGGAGTCAATGGAGGCACAAAGTTAAGAATATTGGAGTTGGCTCCTGTAAACCCTCAATAGACCCAATGAAAGATAATCAATACAACGATACGATAAACGATTAGGATCTACTTGTGGAATTTCAATAAAAAATTGAATTTGATACAGGATTCAATTCAAGAGGAAAGTGACTTTCCTTAACGATTAATTAGAATACCAAAGAATAACAAGATGAGAATCCTGGAGGAATGAATCCACGAACACACGAGTTAACACGTGTATACTACATGCAATGAAACCTAAGCAATAACAGCAAGAGGGATAGCAACTGCAATAGCCAGAGGAAGCAAGGGTCAAGGCTATGGCAGCAGGTGGTCGACTGGGTCGATCGGAGGCACGTCAGGGCGGCGGACGACGATGCAGTGACTGGGTGGTTCGACGTGTCTGTGGTCATCGATCAGAAACGGGGCAGCAACGGGAGGGGGCGTCGGGGGGGGGGGGGGGGGGTTGTGGTGGCCTGGAGATCGAGCAGCATCGCTCGACGGGGGTGACGGGAGGTGTGCGGCGTGGGACTGGGTCGCCGAAGATGGGGAGGCTTATCGGGGTGGACACCGGAGGTGGAGGTCGGGGGGTGGGTCTGATTGGGGAGAAGGAAAATTTTGAGGAGAGAGAAAAAGGAGAGAAGAGAGAGGAGAGAGGAGAGAGGAGATGACGGCAACAAATTGTTTTTTTTTTGTGTGTGTTTTTAGGGTTTGTATTAAGATTGTATTTATAGAATAAAAGTAAACTGTTAGGTTAATGGGTTAGGATCCAATAATAATGAGTTTGGGTCTAGAAATAATTGCAATTCGGTTTCGGGTTCAATAAGAGATGAGTTTGAAGGCAATAGAGTTCAATTAAAATAACCACAATCAAATAAAAATAAAATCCACACGATAGATGATCCAACTAGAAGAGAAAAATAGTTCATGAACAAAAATTTAAATCCAATTAGATAAATAAATAATACAAATGAAAAGAATATATGTTGGCTTGAAAATAAATTGGGGTTTGCCAAGAAAATCAGATAATAATATAATTCAATAGATGAATTTTAAATAGATAATCAAGAAATCACAATTAATGATTATAATCATAATAAAATAAAATCATATTACAAAATAGTATTCAGGTTTAACGATTTTATTAAAATAATCCAATAATAATATATTTGATTTATGCTCAAATATAAATAACCGATCAATAAGAAATAGAAAGTAAGATCAAAATACCTCGTTATTCGAAATGAATATAATTTTCCTCGACTGTAGGACCTGCTCGGGAGTAGCATGGGAGAGGTAGAGACTGGGTGCTCGGCTCGAATCTTCGTAGCTCGGCTCGGATCTTCGTACCTGCACACTGCCTAGAAACTCCGGGAGAGTTCCCAGAGGCAGGCCCTCCGATGATCTAGTCAGTCACTGAGAAAGTAACAATAGCTAGGGTTCAGGGGAGAAAAAGTTTATTACCTCTAGATGGAAGGAGGGGGTCGGGTATTTATAGGTAGGGCTAATGGGTCTGAAACCGTAACGGGCGGGGTTGGACCCGTTAGGATGTGGGCCTGAGATGGCGGAAGCCCATTTGACCTTGTTGACTTGATGATCTGGGGTGAGCAAAATCTGAGGAGATCTGATGGCTCTAATTGGGCCACATCATCTATACCACATCATAAGTCCCCCACTCCTGGAAGGGCTATGTAAATTAGCCGTGGAGGTGTAGTTTGTTTCCATGGGAATAGTGGAGTGGCGTATTGTAACGCCCCGAATTCTAAAATACGATAATTCGTAGCATAAATAGGAGTCTTACTTCATTTCGTACAATTTTACAAGGAATTTTTAAAATTTATTACATCAGGTTCTTTTACAACAACACAGCAGAAAAATAAATGAATTACAACATGATATAAATGAACAACTAAACATCAACAACTTTTAACATAAGGCAATCTTTAGCATCAATCATCTTTATATCTCCTTACAAATCCAATACCCGTGTTGAATATTGTGGGCACGTTAGTTACATACAACTGACGCAATACTATACACGGTCATCCTCGCTATGCCATAATATAGCGACTCACTTATTTTAGCAACCACAAACTTGAATGCATCATAAAGTATGAAAAGTGACTATCCTAAACATGACGGTGTATGCAATGCCTTAATGCCTAATACAGATGTTCACGCTAAGATGACACTAATGCATACTTGTTCGGATTCTATGGATCTCATACTACATAGGTCCGAGGGCAAGCACCTACGTACTCCATATTAAAGGGTTTAATCCCTCGCCATGAATATACTACTACGGTAACAGAAACAAGTTTTAGACATCCCACGAGTATGGACCCCAGCCCTGGAATCCACCGTCAAGCTATACGGAAGTCCTCATCGTGTGAATATTCCATAAGTACCGCTCCAGCCCCGGTATATACTTATATAATGGTGAACTACCTCCCATCTACCCGACTATTCATGGTCCTAGAATCCACTATCAAACCAACCATAGTACCAGATTTAATTGAGGATCGTCTCACCCCACAAGCAACCACAGTCCAGGAATCCACCGTCTGACTGGTTCTATAGTCCAGGAATCCAACGTTAGACTATACAGAGACACCCCACTTGCGTTTGACCAAGATCTACTACATCTTCTCCTAGTGCCTAATCCTTATATTTAAACATGAATTAGTTACACTACCAAGAGTTAGCTTCCCCCCTTACCAGACTTAAACAAAAATACCGAGATAGCCCATATAGCCAAATCTCAAATCAATTAATTCTTTTCATCACTTGCCGGTACTGGGGTCTCACTAAATCTCTAGAATCACATCTTTTTATGTTCCATAATCATGGGTACTCTTACCCTTCGATATTCATATTTCCAATTTCATTTATCCACATCTTTTTCATATTCGATAATCATGAGTACTCATATTCTTATAATTCACATCTTCAACTCTATTTATTCACATCTCATTCGATTCATTCATCTTACTAGTGTATTTGTCATTCATGAAGAACAAACTCAATTTATTCATTTCCAGAAAGCTCTTTTCTTTCAAATTCATCTAGCTTCCCATTCCAAAATTTATTAAAAATTAAACATTAACTCTTTGAGACTTATCATTAGAAATTTATTATTCAAAATCCATCACTTTTCTTATTACCACAAATCAACTCTTACCCTCTTAATTATACACATCCTTATTGTATATCAATCATATCTATCACAAGAATATAACTCTTAAATCTCCAAAATTATATTTAAAACAGTGAGAAATATTTGTATTATCCTTATGATATTTTAAAAATATCTCTACTATTTTAATGGGAGAGTTGGGGTTGTAAACAAACAAATCCTAATTTTGTAACTGAGCAAATCCATACAATATACGGCCAAACTAAATCCCCTAAACATACCCGTGTGATGCATGTGCAATCCCTACAAAAAAAAGCCGCTTCATCTTCTCTGTTGGAAAAAAAATCGAAATCGAAATATCTCCTCATTTCCCCACAATTTTTTTCTCAAGAAATCAAGAAGATGAGGGAGATTCTCCACATCCAGGGGGGGCAGTGCGGGAACCAGATCGGCACCAAGTTCTGGGAGGTGGTGTGCATGGAGCATGGGATCTCCAATGGTATTTAACATCCAGAAAACTGCTAAATAAAATGCGTCCCAAGCCGAAATATCACAAGTACCCCCACGCCCTGGGCCGTCGCAAGGAAAACTATAACCGAAATCCTTTTTATCTGGCATTAATTTGGAACCACGTGCATCTAAAGCACCCTTTACTAAAATCAATGTCGTTGTATGCAAACCTAGAGCAATTGACTCGACCGGGAAGTACAACGGTGACTCGGAGCTGCAGCTCGAGAGGGTCACCGTCTACTACAACGAGAGCAGAAGCGAGAGGTTTGTGCTGCGTGCGGTACTAACTAAATCCAAAATCCTAACTCACCTTCTCTCTGTTCGAATCCTCTCTCCAGCTGCACTTTCGATTTGTCGAATCCTGAACGCCGCCGCCGCCATCGCCGCCGCTTGACCGTCGGGCCAGCCGTTCTACCAATTCAACTCCTCTCTCCAGCTGCACCGACCGTAGATTTTTCATCGATTCGTCGAATCCCGAACGCCGCCAACCGTGGTCGTCGAATCTCCAACGAGAGAGCTATGTAGGTAAAAAGAAGCAATCTTTCTTGCTTGATTTTTTGTATCCTGTTTTAGAGAATAGCCATATGAATTGCATATTTTTCAATGTTTTTTCTATTTTATCAGGGCATTAAATTCCTCAGCTTGCCAATCTGATGGTTCAATTTAACAACAAGGCAAAGATTTTCAATCTCAAAGGAATTGCTGTGAGTGATCGAAAGCTTTTCACATTTTGAATTATTAAAGTCATTGTAGTTCCTGTATCTGGGCTTGTGAGATTTAGTCTAATTTGTGCTCTAAATTCATAATGTGGTCAAAAGGAATTAAGAGATATTAGAATTCTCCTCAATTCAATTTGAATAGCCCTGGAATGGATTTTTGTTTAATTAGTTTAAAATATTACCTTCATCTATTTTTGGAACTTACTATTCATACTAATAATCTGGAAATGAATCGTAAGGTACAATCTAAAAATATTACCTTCATCTATTTCAGTTGGGTTTTAACGTGGGACTCAATTCTAAGATATAATCCTTGATAGATTCATTTATGCATAACTTGGATCCAGAACTTTAAAAACTTTTCCTTCAACTTTTTTTCTTTTTTATGTCACTCTATTTTTTTAATCTAATCAACAGTTACTACGAATGTGAACATTCAACTTGCTATCTTTGAATGACAAAACAACTCAGCGTAATCTACTATTTTGACAAGTGAAGAACAAGGTTAAACTTTTGTCTTCAATTTAAAGGTATTGGAAGATTTAAACTTTTGTCTTCAATTTTGGTTGCTATTAAAAATTCATTTCATAGAGTTTTTAGTAGGAACACCATTGTGAAAATTGTGTGCAATCTACAAATGCAGAAATGAAATTGATTATAAATTATTGAGTTTCCTTCAGATTCATACTGGAGTGATATTGAAGTTTTTGCTGTTTAAAATAGTTGGTTTTCTAACTGTTCTTGCATTAAATGAACATTGAACTGATCGAACATTTATATTTGTATTTTTGCAGTGCGATTTTGGTGATTATACATGGTCTTAATGAACACAAGTAAGATACATATATAGTCAAATCTCTACTCTATTAAACTATAGGTTCGTATCACATTATGTCAGTGCCATCCATTATATATTATCCTTATGGTTGTTGGTGCCAGGGTTTGAAAATGGATAAACTTTGAGGATGCAGTGCCGTCCGTAAACCGCAACTCTAGAGTATTGATTATAGATTTTGTATCCTTTAATTTCGATTGGCTGCTGTTTGGTGGGGCCTTGAATGCATGATTTTAGATGCATTTTTGGTCCTTCTGTGTGTTAATAGAAATAAGCAGAGGAGTGTTAACATTGTTATAGTCAATTATATGATTTGGGATCTTACATTCTTTTCTCAATTTGCAGTGGGAGATATGTAAATTTTGCCAAGCAGCTAACTTCATGCAACTTTGGAGTGTACGCAATGGACTGGACTGGTCATGGAGGTAGTGATGGATTACATGGATATGTGTCTTCACTGGATTCTGTAGTTGCAGATGTTGTAAGTTTCAGCTCAGTTTTGTAGTTTCCTTAATCAATTAATTAGTAAAGGCATCACTAGATGGTTCTTTTGAGTCTTGATTCTGGATAAACTTTTATGTGCATATGAATTGGCTTTAGTTATTTACTAAGCAGGGTTAAGAAAAATCTTCCAATCCCTTCACAAATTAGCCGTTTTTGGGTCAGCAGTGCAAAGAAAGAAAAGTTCAACTATAAGATTGAACAGAATACAAGTAGAAGGCCTAACTTATAGGATAGTTTAGCAGCGATGATAATTGTTTAGCAACGATAATAATTGTTGGACTCGATCAACTTTGAATTGATTAATGCAGAGTAATTTCTAAGTATGCTGGAAGTTCTTTCCTTCTTATATCTTATTGTTCAGAAAAATCATAGAAATTGATTGCTCATGAAATATTTTCCCTTCTTTCTCATCAGTTCATCAGGTTATGTTTCGTGAACATGCAATCATGTGATTCTATATACATAGTGGTTACAACAAGAAATGTCTACTTGGAGGCAGTGAACCTCGATGGCAAAGTCACACAGGTGAGCAAGCAAAGTCCCTTCAACACTAGATGCAAAATAAAGAAAGCAAACAAAACATGCAAAACAAACCCTGTTCTTGATACTTTATATTTTTTACTATGTCTACTTCTACTATTTTAATGAGAGAGTTGGGGTTGTAAACAAACAAATCCTAATTTTGTAACTGAGCAAACCTGTGCAATATACGGCCAAACTACATCTACTAAACATCCCCGTGTCATGCACATCAAACCAAAAAACCCCTCATCTTCTCTTTTAGCAAAAAAAACCCTAAATCCAAAACCTCAACTCATCTTCTCCCTATTGAACTCCTCTCCGCCCTATCCCTCGCACTCCCGTCGCCAGCGCACAGTCGTGTTGCCGCAGTTCGCCGTTATCGTCGTAGTTCACCGTCATCGCCGCAGTTCATCATCGACCCAAGCGTACCTGTCCAATCCCCACTGTTTCGCCGTCGTTTCACCGTCAAACCAAAAGTCACTGTCGAAATTTGACAACTATGCCGCAAATTTGCCGTCGATTCGTAGAATCCCGAAGGGCGTCGCCGTTGCGAAACAACATGAAGGAATTCAAAATAAAAGTTTCAAAAAATTGTTTGGGTAAATATTAAACCCTTCACAAGAAGTGATGTAACTTGATTACATTCAAGTAACCCTTCGAAATTATCACATTTCCAATTATGAAACTTTTATGGCCACCCAATTTTATCCACAAAAAAAAACTATATTATGAGTCTGAATGTTTTTGCTTTTACAATTTTAATTACGAGGAATTTGTCACCAACAAATAACACTCTTTTTGTCTCGGTTCATGTTGTCTATAATGAATCATTTTATATTGTAAAATGACTTACCCAATTGTAATGTTTCTTGTTTTGTTAATTTTTTTTATATTGGTAATTACTGCCCGCACTTGCAAATAATGTTTCTGGTTTTGTTAATTTATGCTTGCCTATGATTTTAATAGCTAACCTTTAAGTTCACACTATTTCCATCAAGGTAAATGGATAACCTATATCCAAAGAACAATCAACAAGGCAATGATGTAGATATAATAAACGAAAGAGAATTACAATGTCAACAAGAAATACTTGAATGTGGGGAGAGGCTTAGGCAGTATCACAGAAATAGAAGAGCTAATATGGCTGCGTCACAGTTGGAAGAACAAAGGCAAAGACAACGTCAATATATGAGAAATCGACGATGTGCACTCAGATTTTTGAAGGGCACACTCACTATGTGATGCAAGTCACGTTCAATCCAAAAGACACCAATACTTTTGCAAGTGCATCTCTCGATCGCACAATAAAAGTGTCCCTTGAATTTCTTTTCTATTAGTGGCATCATTTTACTTTTGCCTTATCGAAATGTTCAGTTGGTAACTATGGGTATTTCTTTAAATACAGATCTGGAATCTTGGCTCTCCTTACTCAAATTTTACATTGGATGCACATTTCAAGTGAGTTAATTGTGTCGATTACTATATAGGCGACAATAGGCCGTATTTAATTAATGGTTCTGATGATCATACTGCTAAGGTTTGCCTACTTAGATCCTTACTGGGTACATATATTATGTGTATTTTCTATAGCATTTTGTTTACACATTTTTTGGAATCAGGTTTGGGACTACCAAACCAATAGTTGCGTTCAAATACTGGAGGGCCATACACACAACGTCTTAGCTATTTTTTCCATCCAGAACTTCCTATAATAATTACAGGTTCAGAGGATGGAATTGTTCGTATATAGCATTCAACAACTTACAGGTAAATTTTGTAGTTGTTCTTGACTAATAGCCAGGTAAATTTGCTTCTTCTCTCATTGGTGGGTGCAAACCTGATCTTGAGATATTGTCATGCTTTACCATCTTTTATGCTGTTGTTTTTACTGTATTACATATTTTTCCTTTCTTTTAGAGCAAGAATGGACATTATTTTTCTCTACAAGCTTTTCTGTTTAATTAGTGTCACTATATGTTACGATCAACTTTTTGGCAACGTACTAATGGATGATTTTTCTTATAATTTTTCTAAAATAATTTCAAGTTAATGCTTTCAAATTGTATATGAAATCATTAGTCATTGCAAGCCGTACCTGAACTCCAATTCAGCATTGTTGAAATTCAAGAATAAATAACTAAATATTCAAAATATTAAAGATTCCGAGCCACCTATAAGATAGGAATTAAGGTCGTGCACAGTCCATGAGTCCTTTGAATATCCTATAGAATTTCATGAAATCATTAACCTGAGTTATTAATGGAAGAATTTTTTTTAGTACCGAATACATTGTATCTGTCTTGTGTATATATGCGAGAGATAATTGTAGTCATAAACTTGAATTATTTATGGATTCAAGGTTGCATGTATCTGTATTTCTATATACATTATAATTGTTTATGTGGTTATTGCAAATGAATGATATAGTGATCATAAGAACCAGACCTTTTGTAAGTGATCGACTGTGAACTTAATTTGATGCGTCATTTTTTAAGAAAAAAAGAAAGAGAGAAAGAAAGAAGGTCAACTACAGGACAAGCTACCAATCCAATTATCAGTAGATATCGATAGGTCTGTCAGGCATAGCGTCCGATCCTCGGCACTAAAAAAATTGGCTTGAGGTAATGATTTCTGTCATTTTGATTTTCCCATATTGTGTTGTCAAATTTGTTTATTGAGGAGACATCAAGGTTTATAGAGGAAGAGCTAGCATCATATTATACATTTCACACCCTCCCCCCCCCCCCCCCCCCCCCCCCCCCCCCTAACTATTTGGCTTTTACATAGATTCAGTTTGCCACTTTCGTATTTAGGATCTCTTTATTTCACTTTGTGCATGTAGGTAAAGAAAGTACTTTAATTTCTAAAGGCTTGCATTTGAAGGGTACATGAAGGTTTGTATTAGAAATAACAACCTTCCAACAACTCCAAAGTGATTTTTCTTGCACTAATTGAACATTATAGAATAAATTATGTTTGAGTAGTAGTATTAAAATTTATGCAAAACCTTTTCTTTTCTGCAGAAAATGGAGACAACAGAAGGTGAGATCTTCTTCAAATACCTTCTAGAAGTGTTGTGTCAGATACGGTTCAGAGGATGAAGTTGGACCATAAAGTTGTTGATTCTGATTTTGGATTGAAAGATTTTTGTGATGATTTGATTTTACAATGGAATATCTTGAACAATACTTGCGTAAAAATTGCCCAAATGTGAATTAATGACATGGTTGAATGGGTATATATTACTCCAGAAATAGAAGACTTTGGTAGTGAACTCTACTTTTTAAACTGTCCACTTTGTTGCATTACTCTTCCTTGCATAATAATCTACTTTTCATGTTTCAGGTGGAAAGAATTAACTACAATGAGTTTGCAGCCATGATGAGAAAAAATAACAAACAGATTGTTCCAATCCGATGGCTTGAATAACAGTTAAATCAGAGATGCAAATATATGTAAAAAACATTTTTTTTTTGTGAAAAGCTTCATTGTTAATTACTCTTATCTCTTTCAGTCTAATATAGATTAAACAATACTTTAGATTATTGACCATGAGGTTTAAATCAGTTTTTGGCCTTAGAATGTAACATTTTCTTAATTACGTTGTGAGTATTTGGATTTTCTTTTTCCTACAACACTGTCAAAGTGAGCATTCTCTACAATGCAGATTATATGTACATCAACGCTAAATTTATAGCAATGCATACTGACCACAGTAAATGTGCACATATATATATTGAGCTAAGTATGTTGTTCATGTTTATTCAGTCCTTGGTTAAAAATCATTCGTATGAATCGACCAAAGAATAGTGGTAACATAATAATTTTGATTTTTCTCCTTTATGTATTGTTGAAGTTTGATTCTATAATCGTTCACACTTATTCTATTATTGAAGCCTACTGTTTTGCAAGTTAAATGTTTTACTATTTCTTTTCTTATACGATATACAAATTTATTTAATTTAATGACTAAACTTTTTTATAGACGTGCATCGCACGTGCATTATACTAGTTTGTATAATTTTCGGGATTTTTAAATCTTAAAAGAACTTCAAAAAATTTAAAAGAGCTCAGTAAGCCTCGAACCTGAGACCCCTGAACCCAAACGAACGCCACGTGGCGCGCTGGCCATTAGGACCAACTGCCATTCTTGTTACATAAGGGGTTAAATAATTTAAGTACCTGTTCTTTGTTAAATTCTCTTTTCTTATTTTTAAACTATCTTGTTTCCCATTCTTCTTCTCCGAATTAATATCATAAAAAAAATATTTCTAACCTCCAAAATTTCTCTCTTACTGGATTAATTATATTTAAGGGGAATTATACACATTTTTACACATAGTCATTTTCTAAAGTGTGTAAACATGAAATTCGATTTCGAACAACTATTTCTTTTCTTCAAAATAATAATATAAATTTGTATCTATGTACCACCCAAAATTAATAACTTTACTAATTTTATATTCTATAATGAGAATTTAACTCTCTTTTCCCAAAATAAACATTTTCCTCTTATAAGAGATTTAAATATCGATGCAACTATGCAAATTTTGTCCAACATACGTTTAGTGTGATTTTTCATTATTCAACCATAAACATTTCTTCCCCCAGTTCGTTCCTAATTCCTCTTTACTATATATCACATTCCATATACATATTTTTGTCTAACTTTGTACAAGACGACATTCATGCAACACAAAAAAAATCATTCTTTTGCAATTGCCTAACACTTGCATTTAATTATCCCTTTCCCCCATTCTAATTCATCATTCACATCATATGCTTTAATTTAACACAAAATGCATCTCATAATTTCCTACGAATAGCAAATTTCATTATTTCAACATGTATCAAAATTTTAGTAGTAAGATTCATTAAACTAAGCTATACTTATTACATAACACCTAAACATGATTTCTAAGCTAATTAGAAAACAAGCAAGACACCCACCTCTTTTTGTTGCACAATTTGAAAATCTCCTAAAGGAATGCTCCTAGCCCCACTCCAATGACCTAGCACTTCTCCTCCTAGCAAAAGCAACTCCAAGCCTCCAAAGATGAAAAACGAAATCTCCCTCTAGCTCTCTTTCTTTTCTCTCTTTTAATTCTTTAGATGTGCAAATAACATACAATAGGTCCGCGGGGGGGGGGGGGGTTATATAAAGAATTTGTGTGGCTAGAATTAACTCTACTACCCAAATAACTACCCATGAAATCACCCCCATTCTCAACTCTCCCATGCACCAAAATGGCCGGCCAACTTTCCCTCCATTTGCATATGTGCGTGTGCACTCCATGTGCACACCTCTCATTTATTTTATAGTTTGTCAATTGTTAGTAGGTCACTAGTTTGTTACAAGACAAGTTTAGAAAAAGTGTACAAAATAAATGTAGGATTTATTAGTGGGCTTCTCATTAGGCTTTCACTATTTTTATTTATTTCTAATGAATTTAAATGAGTCTTTTAGGCCTATGTGCTTCTAATTTAGAGAAAGAAGAAAAAAAAGTAAATGAGACAAAAATAAAAAGAAAACTTATGCATAACTTAATAAAAATTTTAGAACAAAAATGAGATAAAATTGCACGTGCGTTGCACACGCAAAAATAAAAAAAATGTATTTTTATTTTAAAATTACTACGGGATGTTACACTTATTTGGTGAAGATCAGTTTTTGAGTCCCTGAGGATTAATTGGAGCTGGGACCGAGTTGATCATAATATAGTTCGTGTCGGGGGGTCGAGCTTGAGGGTCGGCGCCAAGCATTATTTCTAATGGTTTTAAATTAGTCTTTTAGGCCTATGGGCTTCTAATTTAGAGAAAGAAGACAAAAATAAAAAGAAAATTTATGCATAACTTAATAAAAATTTTAGAACAAAAATGAGATAAAATTGTAATGCATGTGCAAAAATTAAAAAATGTATTTTTATTTTAAAATTACTACGGGATGTTACACGTATTTGGCGAAGATCAGTTGTTGAGTCCCTGACGAGTAATTGGAGCTGGGACTGAGTTAGTCATAATATAGTTCGTGTCGAGGTCGAGCTTGAGGGTCGGCACCGAGCATGGAGCTTAGAGGATCGGCTCCAAGATATAGGGGTCAACACCGATCGAATCTAGTGAGGCGTTCTTTGAGAGAAGCTGTGCTTGAGGTTCGAAGTTCATGCCGAGCTCCGAGCGATGAGGGTCGGCGCCGAATGCCTTTGGGGTGAAGCATTTGGCAAGACAGCTGTGTAGAGGCTCGAAGTCCATGTCAAGCCCCGAGCTATGAGAGATGGCGCCGAGCGCCTTGAGTGAGGCATTTTAGCTGAGAAGCGATGGTGACGCTTTGAGGGGCATGCTGAGCATCGAGCTATGAAGGTCGGCGTCGTGCACCTCGAGTGAGGCATTTTAGCTGGGAAGCTATGGTCATGCTCGAGGTACATGCCAAGCGTCGAGCTATGAGGGTCGACACCGTGCGCCTCAAGTGGGGCATTTTAGCTGAGAAGCTATGGTGATGCTCAAGATGCATACCGAACGTTGAGCTATGAGGTCGGTGTCGTGCACATCGAGTGAGGCATTTTAGGTGAGAAGCTATGGTGATGCTCGAGGTGCATGCCGAGCATCGAGCTATGAGGGTCGGCGCCGTACGCCTTAAGTGAGGTCTTTTTAGCTGAGAAGCTATGGTGATGCTCGAGGTGCATACCGAGCATCGACGTATGAGGGACGACGTTGTGCACCTCGAGTGAGGTATTTTAGCTGAGAAGCTATGGTGATGCTCGCGGTGCATACCGAGCATTGAGCCAAGAAGCCTTAAGCTTCTGAGGCCATCTTTAGAAAGCCAGGTTGATACTCGAGGTGTAATACCCCGTAATTTCAAAAGGGATATATATATATATATATATATATATATATATATATATATATATATATATATAAAATAATAATAATAATAATAATAATAATAATAAATTGGGGCTGTGTCCTATAGAACTCTTCTACAGGGGTTGAGTATGGCAAAATAAGTGATGAGAGAGAGAAGGGGGCCCACGGGTTGAGAGGAACAGCGGCGAAACTGCTGTTGCTGGCATCGGCAAGACGTCAGCGACGTGGGGCCCAGGTCTGAAGGCAGAGGATTGAGGCACTTTCTCTTCTGTGAGCGCTAACATGGACATGGGGGCCCACCCGAGGGGGGGTTCCTGTGTGCTGACGTCAGCGTGAACGGGAGAGAGATGGTTTGGAATTGTCCCATATCGGGATTGATACTAGATTAAATAATAATAAATAATAATGTCTATGATCAAGAGTCACCTAATTAGTTAACCACCTTTTGAGAGACAACCTGTGGTTGGCAGTTGTACTATATAGTAAATAATTTGTCTGAAAAATATATAAAATTGTCTAAGTATTGGGGTGGGTGGCTACAAGAGGTGCATGCCGAGCTTCGAACTATGGGGGTCGGCCCCAAGCACCTCGAGAGAGGAATTTTAGCGGTGAAGTTATGGTGATGCTCGAGGTGCATGCCGAGCATCGAGCCAGGAAGCCTTGAGCTTTTGAGGCAATCCCGTGAGGAAGCCAGGTTGATGCTCGCAGTGCATGCCGAGCGTCGAACTAGTGGGGTCGGCACCGAGTACCTTGATTAAGGCATTTTAGCTGAGAAGCTATGGTGATCTCGAGGTTCATGCCGAGCGTCGAGCCAGAAAGCCTTGAGCTTTTGAGGCAATCCTATGAGGAAGCCAGGTTGATACTCATGGTGCATGCCGAGCGTCGAGCCAAAAAGCCTTGAGCTCTTGAGCTCTTGAGGCAATCTTGTGAGAAAGCCAGGTTAATGCTCATGGTGCATGCTGAGTGTCGAGCCCGAAAGCCTTGAGCTTTTGAGGAAATCTTGTGAGAAAGCCAGGTTGATGCTCAAGGTGCATGTCGAGCATCGAACTATGGGGTTCGGCTCCGATCACCTCGAGTGAGGCATTTTAGCAAAGAAGCTATGGTGATGCTCGAGGTGCATGCCAAGCATCGAGGCAAAAAGCCTTGAGCTTTTGAGGCAATCTTGTGAGGAAGCCAGGTTGATGCTCGCGGTGCATGCCGAGCGTTGAGCCAGAAAGCCTTGAGCTCTTGAGAGAATCTCTTAAGAAAGCCAGGTTGATGCGTAAGGTGCATGCCGAGCGTCGAACCACGATGGTCGGCGCCGAGCACCTCGAGTGAGGCATTTTAGCTGAGAAGCTATGGTGATGCTCGAGGTGCATGCCGAATGTCGAGCTATGAGGGTCGGTGCCGTACGCCTTGAGTGAGGCCTTTTTAGCTGAGAAGCTATGGTGATGCTCGAGGTGCATGCCGAGCGTCGAGCTATGAGGGATGGCAGCGTACACTTCGAGTGAGGCATTTTAGCTGAGAAGCTACGGTGATGCTCGCGGTGCTGAGCATTGATCTAGGAAGCTTTGAGCTTCTGAGGCAATCCTATGAGGAAGCCAGGTTGATGCTCGCGGTGCATGTCGAGCGTCGAGCCAGAAAGCCTTGAGCTTTTAAGGCAACCTTTTGAGAAATCCAGGTTGATGCTCTAAGTGCATGCCGAGGGTCGAACTATGGGGGTCGACATTAAGCACCTCAAGTGAAGCATTTTAGCTGAGAAGCTATGGTGATGCTCGATGTGCATGCCGAGCGTCAAGCCAGGAAGCCTTGATCTTTTGAGGCAATCCTATGAGGAAGCCAGGTTGATGTTCGCGGTACATACCGAGCGTCGAGCCAAAAGCATTGAGCTTTTGAGAAAATCTTGTGAGAAAGCCAGGTTGATGCTCGCCGTGCATGCCGAGCATCGAGCCCTAAAGCCTTGAGCTTTTGATGCAATCTTGTGGGAAAGCCATGCTGATGCTCGAGGTGCATGCAGATCGTCGAACTATGGGCGTCGGCGTCGATCGCCTCGAGTGAGGCATTTTAGCTGAGAAGCTATGGTGATACTCGAGGTGCATGCCTAGTGTTGAGCCAAGAAGCCTTAAGCTTTTGAGACAATCTTGTGAGGAAGCCAGGTTGATGCTCGCGATGCATGCCGAGCGTAAAGCCAGAAAGCCTTAAGCTTTTGAGGCAATCTCGTGAGAAAGCCAGATTGATGCTCGTGGTGCATACCGAGTGTCGAACTATGGGGGTCAGCGCTAAGCACCTCGAGTGAGGCATTTTAGCTGAGAAGCTATGGTGATGCTCGAGGTGCATGCTGAGCGTCGAGCCAGGAAGCCTTGAGCTTTTGAGGAAATCCTGTGAGGAAGCCAGGTTGATGCTCGCGGTGCATGCCGAGCATCGAGCCAGAAAGCCTTGAGCTTTTGAGAAAATCTTGTGAGAAAGACAAGTTGATGCTCGAGGTGCATGATGAGCATCGAACTATGGGGGTCGGCACCGAGCGCCTCGAGTGAGGCATTTTAGTTGAGAAGTTATGGTGATGCTCGAGGTGCATGCCGAGCATCGAGCCAGGAAGCCTTAAGATTTGCAGGCAATCTTGTGAAAAATCCAGGTTGATGTTCGCAATGCATGCCGAGCATCGAACCAGAAAGCCTTGAGCTCTTGAGGCAATCTTGTAAGAAAGCCAGGTTGATGCTCGCGATGCATGCTGAGCGTCGAGCCCGAAAGCCTTGAACTCTTGAGGCAATCTTGTGAGAAAGCCAGGTTGATACTCGAGGTGCATGCCGAGCATCGAGTCAGGAAGCCTTGAGCTTTTGAGGCAATCCTGTGAGAAAGCCAGGTTGATGCTCGCGGTGCATGCCGAGTGTCGAGCAAGAAGGCCTTGAGCTCTTGAGGCAATCTTGTGAGAATGCCAGGTTGATGTTCGTGGTGCATGCGAAGCATCGAGCCCGAAAGCCTTGAGCGTTTGAGGCAATTTTGTGACAAAGCCAGGTTGATGCTCGAGGTGCATGCCGAGCGTCGATCCAGGAAGCCTTGAACTTTTGATGCAATCTTGTGAGGTAGCCAGGTTGATGCTCGCGGTGCATGCCGAGCGTCGAGCCAGAAAGCTTTAAGCTTTTGAGGCAGTCTTGTGAGAAATCTAGGTTGATGCTCGAGGTGCATGTCGAGTGTCGAACTATGGGGATTGGTACTGAGCACCTCGAGTGAGGCATTTTAGCTGAGAAGCTGTGGTGATGCTCGTGGTGCATGCCGAGAGTCGAGCTAGGAAGCCTTGAGCTTTTGAGGCAATCCTGTGAGAAAGCCAGGTTGATGCTCGCGGTGCATGCCGAACGTCGAGCCAGAAAGCCTTGATCTCTTGAGGCAATCTTGTGAGAAAGCTAGATTGATGCTCGTGGTGCATGCCGAGTGTCGAGCCCGAAAGCCTTGAGCTTCTTGTGAGAAAGCCAGTTTGATGCTCGAGGTTCATGCCGAGCGTTGAACTATAGAGGTCGGCGCCAATCGCCTCGAGTGAGGCATTTTAGCTGAGAAGCTATGGTGATGCTCGAGGTGCATGCCGAGCATCGAGCCAGGAAGTCTTGAGCTTTTGAGACAATCTTGCGAGGAAGCTAGGTTGATGCTCGCAGTGCATACTGAGCGTCGAGCCAGAAAGCCCGGAGATCTTGAGGTAATCTTGTGAGAAAGCAAGGTTGATACTCGAGGTGCATGCCGTGCGTCGAACCATGGGGATCGGCGCTGAGCGTCTCGAGTGAGGCATTTTAGATGAGAAGCTATGGTGATGCTCGAGGTGCTTGCCGAGCGTCGAGCCAGGAAGCCATGAGCTTTTGAGGCAATCTTGTGAGGAATCTAGGTTGATGCTCGCGGTGCATGCCGAGCGTCGAGCCGGAAAGCCTTGAGCTCTTGAGGCAATCTTGTGAAAAAGCCATTGGCGTGCTTGAAGTCAATGTCGAGCGTCAAGCGTCTCTAGCCTGCGAGAGGGCACGTGTATTGCATGTGTGATGCTGATGTCTAGGGTTGGAGAATCGAGGCCTCTAAATCTTATCAACCGTTGGATCTTTGGTGATCAAGATTGGATGGTTGGGATCCTTTCGCGGAATTCGATGAGTCTCCAGTTTGTCTATAAAACCCCCACCCCCCTTTCTCATTTTTTCACTTTTCTTCCTCTCTCTATTTTCTCAAGTTTTCTTTCTTCTAGAGCAGTAGTCACCGACGGCGAGTTTTCCGACATCCCCCTATACTTCGAATCGGTTAATTCTTTTTCAATTATGTCAAGGGCTCAATCTGTTTCTTCCGCCTCTATCTCGGGTAAGGATGAGGTTTCCCGTGCTTCTGACTCGATGTCATGGGAGTCAGAGACAAGGGCCTACAATGTCGCACCACTACATAGCAAGAAGCCTTTCGTCGTACAGTCGAGCAACTCGGAATGGGACGCACCCATGGTAGACAACAACGAAGAGGTCGAAGTGCTTGATGAGGATGGAGAGTGGGTTGGAATGGCCGAGGGAGGCGAAGAGGAGGTTGGAATGGCCGAGGAGGACGAAGAGGAGGTTGAAGTGCTTGTGCAGGGCAACGATGGGGGAAATGACACTTCGTCAGAGGATGATGATTGGGTCATTTGGCGATGCCCTCTCCTCCGAGGAACCGAGTTCGATGTAGGAAAACTCGGTGGATTATGCCGGACAGCCCGGATGAGACGACTCTTATAGTTGATCTTGAGGTTCCATTCGTAGTTCAGTCGTGTTCTATCTGGAGGTATCCGGAAGATGTCGAGGAATTGGTCCGGTACAAAGGTGGTGTTGATAAGGACGTGGAGTCTTCATCACCTAGTAGGAAAAAGATATCTATGGACAGGATACCAACTGTTCTAACCTCGGACGACCTTCCTGTTATCCGGGCTAGTTACTTCATTGGTCAAGAGTATGAACTGCTTATCCCCAGCCCTGGGGTCCGCCCTATGGACCAATTGGCGCCTGGCTTCTGTATGTTCCTAGTGGATGCCTTCATCTCGAGCTTGCGACTACCGCTCCACCCGTTTATTATGGAGGTCTTGAATTGGGCATCATTAAGCCCGATGCAGTATGGGCCCAACTCTTGGAAGCAACTCGTGTGCTTCATGCTCCTTTGTAAGGAGAGGGGGGGTCCGTCCGAAGCTGAAGTATTTCTGAGCGATCCTCGGACTCAGCTCGTCTGGCAAGTTTGAAGGAATCTATTATATCTTACCACACCGAGGGAGGAGGGTCGTACACGGGCATCCCGACTCCATCAAAGGGTGGAAGGAGAAATATTTCGTTGTTCGGTTGGTGACCCCCCTGAGTGATACCCACGGAATGGAGGTTTTACAAGCCCAATCTGAAGGGTCCCCGCAAGTCTGACTTGACGGCCGGGGAATGGGCAGATGTGGAGCGAATTTGCTTGGGCCACGGCATTGGCTGACCAAACATAACGGAGAGGCATATGGCTTGGATCGGACTGAGCCCCACTCATATTAGTATGTTTTTTGTCTGATTTCTCTCAAGTGTTTTTCCCTTGTCTCACAAGATTCTCAGTTTTGCAGATGTGGATGACAGCGTGATTGCCAAGAGGAGGGAGCTGTGGAAGAAGAAGCAAGCTGAGAAGTCCGACCGGGCCGATAAGTGCAAGCGGGGGAAAGTTTCTTTCGAGGTTGTAGCGGAGGAGCCCCCTCACTTGACACCGAAAAAACACAAGGCGTCTAAGTCGGGGCCGAGTTCTAGTAACTAGAAGATCACGGAGGTGGTGAAGAGCGGACTCCCTCTCATCGCTCCATCAGCTGAGGCACTCGTAGGCGAGGTAGGGCTTCGGCCATGGGCCCCAGATTGGGCCATTAAGGTAGGGGACACTGTGTTGAATGGAGCTGTGGCCATCAAGATGGTCGAAAAGCTCGCCCCACCTTGGGACCAGAAGGCTAGGTAGTACGATACCGTCGATTTTAGCTATATGAAGTGGGCTCTGGCGAGCGTGCAGGTAACGATTCCTTTTCTTGCCTACTAGTTGTGTTGAGTTATTTGTATTTGAATTGAGTCTTGTTTCCTTGGCTGCAGGCCTACATAGATGGTGCTTAGCAGATGGGGTTGCAGCGGAAGGAGTTGAACAACGAGAAGAGGAACTCTCAGCGCTATGAGTGGGAGATGAAAGATCTCAAGCTCGGAAATACATCGCTCCAGGGCTAGATCCAGGTCCTTCAGGCAGAGCTTTCGAACCAGAGCAACGCTCATATGAAGCATATGGCCGAGCCAAGGAAAGATGGGGACAAGCGGGTGAAGAAGATGAAGATTGTCGGGATGGATAAGGTCATCGAGGCCCAGGATGTGGTCTACGCTCGGGCGATGCGGCATGTCAAGTACCACCATCCAGAGTTGGACCTGTGCGGCTTCGGTTATGACATGGAGATTCCCGAACTTTCGTTAATGCCCGGAGGTGGGGGTGATGATGGTGTCGCGGAGGACGACGTCAACACCGAGCTGCCGAGTGGCGACCCCGACGCCGAGGCACAGGGGGATGCCCCCACCACCGAGCTGTTTGCCGAGGAAGACGTTGGACAGCCATAGTACTTGTTTTTTTTTCTTTTTTTCACCCCTTGTTTTTGTAACTGCCGTGCGCGGACTGGCCATCGCATTTTTGTAAACTCAATTTTTTATCAATGAAAAGGATTTCGACCGAACCTCTTGACTTGAAGGATTTTTTATTTTTTATTTTTAGCCAGGTGTAACGGCTCGGAGTGATATTCTTCTGTTTGTTTGCTAGATAGACATGACCGCGAGGGCAGGCCTTGGCGGCACGGAGATCTGCCGACTACGGGGCAAGATCTCGGCCTTAGAGTTTGCTCTGACCCATTGTCGTAAGGAGGCTCGTGACCGGGAGGCCGCCGTCCAATACTTTATGGAAAAGTCAAAGGGACTTAGTCTGGAGCTGGCGCGACTCAAGAAGCTAATAGTCGACCGAGACTTGGACAGTGCAGGAGTCCTGTTTTCGATGGCCAGTACTTCCGCTGGGCGAACTTCGTCTGAGTCCTTTCTTTGTGATGTTATAGTGGAGAAAGAGTTGGAGGTTCGGCGGTATAAGGTAATGCTCGGGATGTCAGTATCCCGATCCGTTTCTTTTGGTGGCATTCGTCCTTCTGCCAGTGCTTCGTTGTTGACCCTGAGGATTGGGGCTGCGAGACCTTGTGACGCACAGAGCTCGGTCACCGGTGGGTCCACCTTGGCAGTACTGAGCGGTCTGAAGAAGGACCCCACCTGTTCGGATGGTCTTGAACTTTCCTGTATCAACCCAGCAGCTCCGACACAGGAGCCATAGGCCGAATCGGAATAATGTAATAAAGTACTCCTTTATAACGGTGCAATTTCTTTAGTTCAAATAATAATGAGAAGACGATTGTCTTACTTTGATTGGCTCTTTCAATCTGTGTTTGCTCCCGATTTTCGAGTGTAGGTTTTCATCGTCCGTTCCAAGGGATGGTGATAAGAGGATCGGATCAAGGCCTAGTAACGGAGGATGTTTCGTCTTCCAATGTCATTAATGCCAATTAGACATTTCGTCTTCCTTAGTTCATTAATGCGACTAACCTGAGGGCTATATAATCCTCCCCCCTCTCAGAAATTTTCTTACTTCACCGTGAGAATCATCAGATGAATCTGGAGGTGGAGTGATCTCTCGAAACTCAGGCCATTCCTCTTCCACTTCTTCGGGATCTTCCTCATCTGAATCAGCTTGCCCGGGGTAGTAATCTTCTTCAATGATGTGCCAATTGTCATCTCCGGCTGGGTCGAAGTGGTCCGCCATCTTAAAGAAAGAGGAGAAGAAGCATAAATCATAGAGCAACACAAATGTAAGTGACTTACATTTAAATCTCTAGAATCAACACACGCTCTAATGTCCACTTCTAGGGTGTCGTTCCTTATAAATTTGTACTACTTGGAAGCGTGCTCTGAGACCACTCTGTAACACCCCGAATTTCCAAATACAACGGAATTCGAAGTTCCACAGGATCTTTACACTTCTTTCGTACAATTTTACAAGGAAATTGAAACATTTCTTACATCAGAGTTACATTATACCTTTACATTATTACAGCGGAAGCAATTTTACAGTAATTACATGAAACAACATTTAAATCAATCTTTGAGCAGCATGTATACTTCAATTTGTCAAGCATCTTTACCCTGCATGTAAAACTGTGGGCGCGTCAGTTCATTCAACTGACAAAATATTATACACGGCCATCCTCTCTATGCTGGAAACAGTATAACGATTCTCAATACTTAGCAAACCACAAACTTGTTTACAAACAAAGCTAAAGGGACTATCCTATTGATGTCGTGTTGTGAATGTGCACTTAGCCCTTAATGCAATTATTTCTGTTTATATGACACTAATGCGCACTTGTTCAAAGTCTATGCAGCCCATACTACATAGGTTCGAGGGCAAGCCCTTAACCGTTCTTCATCTTGTAGGTTTCAATCCCTCGTCATAACTTAATCTACTACTGTAACTATGGTAAGTATCTTAGATGTTCTATGACCTACGAACTCATGTCTAGGCGCCCTGGAGGGAATCCCAACGCACTGTCACATGACTCATCATGCAGGCATCCTGTGGTAATTCAGCTCCTACCATAGACATGACACCACCCGCAGTCACCAAACACCCCACGAGCGTCGCCACCGAGACGGTACTCTGAAGCAGTATCCACGTCCTACTCATGACGCATTATGGGACATCTTGTGAATACTCTCACGCCGCCAATTCAGTGGCCCTCATACTCAATATTTTTCTCTTACTTTCATCACATCTTCACTATGTATCTAATTCTTAGTCTAATTGAATCATGAATAAAATCAATCCCTTAGAGTTTAGCACTCCCACTATACCGATCTTATTCATTTATTTCACATGACCCAAACCTTGGTATTTTCATTTCAAATATCATTTTCACATTTCTTTTATTGCCGGTATAAGGCTTAGCTACACCCTAGTTCCTAATTTCAACTCACAATTACAACATCGAGCTTTTCATGCTCATAAAGTCTTTTCATGATTAATCACAATTTACATTTCATAATCATAGTATTCATGTATCCATATCCTTCAAACTCATCATATTCAATATTTCAATTCCATACACAATCTCATGCGAAAAATAATAATAAATTTCAACTAGTCATATTCAATAGTTCATTCATTCCACCAATCTCTTATTTTTATTTTCAATCCGTACTAAAAATCACAATTTATAATTTCAATTAGTTACACAAATCATAATTTCAAATTTCTTATTATTAATTCTTATTTTAAAACTCTTAAAAAAAACTCATTTATTTTTCCTTTATTCCAAAAGACAATTTAATTAAAAACAAGCCATTTCTTGTAAAATAGCCTCAATTTCTCAATTACACTTTACCAAAGTTATAAAAATTTCTCTCATGAAGTCCAAATAATTTCAGTAAATTTTCCATAATTTTCTTGAATTTTAATTTATTTTAAAAACTCAAAAACTCTTAATTTTTCCAAACAAAAACTTTTTAAACCAAAGGCCACACCCGGATTGGAACCCACAACCAGCGGCCTAAAGGACAGCGCCCACGACCACTGTGCCAAGCCACCAAGGCGATATGATAGGGGTTTATTATCCCTATGTATTGGCTTTCAGTGTTTTGGGTTTTTTAACAAAAAAATGAAAAGCTTCTTCTCAGTATCGAACCTGAGACCAGCGACTAAGCTCCGTTACTGTAGCGACTGAAACCCTTCCGACCAACTGGTCTAAGTGACCAGATTGTTTTGAAAAGGATTTAATTTGGTTTGAACTAGTTCTCTGTTCATATCTATATTTCATGATTCTCAAAAACAATTTTGTTTCTTTTTCTTCTCTTTTGAAAGCAAAATTATCTAGATTATAATATGCATAAATCTACACTAAACCAGTATTTTTATAAATATTATTCGCTTTATAAAACATTTATTTTAGTCCTAATTTGTGTTCCATGTCCATAATTTCGACATTGAGAACAATAACACATTTCTTCATAATTTAGAGTTAGAATTCCACAACTACTATGTTCTTTTGTTATCTTTCTTATTAACATCCTACTACATTTTTAGAATACAAAAATCTCATCTTTCTACAAAAAAAATAATAAATCTATTTTTGGCAATTAACTACACATGATGCATTCAATCACAAATTTTTTTACCATAACGTTCATGTAGCACAACAATATGGAGATTTCCAATACATTAATCAACAATTATTCATTAGCAATCAATCCATCAATTATTCTCTAAATTACCATTCTACTTTTAATTAAACAAGCATGGTTCCAATTTTTAACTAGTTGATTCATAATAATTTCATTAAAATCATTCCTAACATGGTATCTAATTCTAGAAGTAATGAGAAACACCCACTTGTTTGGAGAAAAATGAAATGAAAGCCCATAGAGTCTCCTAGAATGCAAGAGAGTAGCCTTCTCCTCCTAGATTGTGTTGCAAAAAGCTCTCCTTCTTGTTCCTTGGTGCAACTCGATGCTTCACTTGTGCTTGGGGATGGGGCCGGCCTCGTTTGGTTGGGACACACACACACAAATGCACACTCAATCTTTTACTCCCTAATATATTACTCACCTATATAGTTTCTTCCTTTCAATTATTTTTTTCTTAGTGTTGTATACATGAAGGTAGGGGGTATTTATACTAGTTCTAGGATAGATTGGAGGGCTAGGATTTCATTAGATGGTTGTAGATGGATGGCTAGGATAAGATGGGAAGTTTTAGCAACCACCCATAAGCAAATAACCACCCATGCACACACACCCACTCTCCCACTCTTCTCTTATGCAAGCCGGCCTCCAAGGGTGTGCAAAGCACACTACGTGCATGCACGTGCCCTTCTAGTACCCCCCATTTAAAGCTTGTACAAATTTTATCAATCAATTGTTCATCAATTGTGTCTAAATGACAAGTTGTGACAATTTAAAAGATTGATTAAGTTTGTGGACTTCAAAATAGTGGGCTTAGGCTTATGGGCTAATTAATAAAAATATTTAATTATTAGAGTGGGCTCAAAACAACAAAAATAATGTTTAGGCTTTATAAAATAGGCTTTTTAGAAAGATAAAGAGAAAGAAAGAAATAATTGTTCATGTTACAAAAGGAAATTTTATAAAAATAAATATGCATACGAAATTTTGCATGTGCACAACACGTGAAAATCAATATTTCTTATTTAAATGAAAATATAGGGCATTACACCTTTTTGTTATAAAATCTCTCGACCCGTTGTTGGTATATGCTTCTTCTGACGACGGACTTTTCACTGACCTCGTCGATCAGATCCAAGTTGGCTCTGAGGTCGGTTGAGCTGGTATCCTCGTTGAAGCCCATGATCCTGGGCGAAGGTAGTCCGATTTCTAAGGGGATGACCACCTTGGAGCCGTAGGTTAGGTTGAATGGTGATTCGCCCGTGGGGATTCTCTGAGTTGTTCGGTATGCCCAAAGGACGCTCGGTAACTCGTCGACCCACAGTCCCTTGGGAGAATTGTCCAGCCGCTTCTTGAGCTCGTCGAAGATTTGGAGGTTCACATTTTCTGCCTGGCCATTTGAATGTGGATGAGATATCAATGAGAAGCGCTACTGGACGCCAATGTCTTTGCAGAATTTTCGAAAGTTCTTGCCTACGAATTGCGTTCCATTATCGATGATGACAACCCGTGGGATCTCGAACTGACAGACGATATGTTTTCAGAAGAATTGCCGAGTCTGATGCTCAGTGATTGTGGCCAGTGGTTCTGTTTCGATCCACTTGGTGAAGTAGTCGATGGCTACCACCAGGAATTTCCTTTGGTCGGTTGCATTCGGGAAGGGGTTGACCAAGTCCATCCCCCACATGGCAAAGGGGATCGGGCTGGCGAGCGTTTTGAGGTTAGCCTGAGGAAGTCTTTTTATCGAGGAGAATCTCTGGCAAGGGACGCACCTTTTGACGAGGTCTTAGGCGTCTTGTAACATGGTCGGCCAGCCGTTGATGTGAATTATTTGCAAGTGTACAAAATCAGAACAAGTAATATAAATAAGTGAAAAGAGTGTCGAACCCAGAAGGACTAATTATTTTATTGAGTACCGAAATTACTAGATTAACTACTATATGGAAAAATCAAAATTCAATAAAGAAAGCAACTAAATTAAATTAATCTAAAGAACTAACTAAATTAATTAAAAGGAGCGGAACCTAAAATTTTGTTGTTTATTAATTGCAAGACTAATTCTATGGCTTTTGATTTCACCTAGTTTATCCCACACAGTTCATAATTTCATGTAATAACAAATTTTACTTTTCCAAGTTGTAGACCAAAATCCCCTATGTATTCAATGTTTTCTCTCGAACAACATAAAAAATATCTCCAACTAACAGTTTGTCATATCTTTATGCAAATTTAATTAATTGAATACTCATTATGTTCTATAGATTTCTTTATAGTCACATCAATCGCGGTAAATCATCTCATAATTTTGCTCAATCAGTGGTGTTTAATTCTATAGTTCTAAATCACAAATTACCTCTCGGTCTCTCTATGATCCAATAAATCATTCAAAAGTTGGCCAAACAACTGTAAGCGTTAAGAACAAAAATTAAACACAAAACCATGGAAAAATAGAAAAATAATATAGAATTAAAATTGTGTTATTAAAACTAGGCTACATCAAAGCCCTAGAAAAATAAATTTAGTTCATAATAAAATTGCAACTAACAAATACTGTCTTGGATTGCATAATAAATTTATACAAAGAGAAAAGAGATACAGAAAGAACTGTTTTGTAAAAAAAATTGCAAACTGAAACCTCGAAACACGCGCAGCAAACTGTTCCTTAGCACCTTCTCTCTGTTTTGTTCTCGAAGTCCACGCTGCCCAAAACAGTCAGCCCCTTTGTTTCTCTCTATCTGTCTCGAGTTGCGCGCCACACGTAAGCGTCCTCCTTTGCCTTTTGCCTTGAATCCCGAGCCGCAAAACAGAGCGCTAAAAAAATCACGTTCTCTCTCTCTCTCTCTCTCTCGCGAGTCGCGTGCCACACAGAGGTGACCAGCACGCTGACGTCACGCACAGTGCTGAGCACTTCCCTCTCTCTTCCGGTCTCTGTTTCTTTCTTTGTTCCTTTTTTTTTAAGTTTAGATCATTCGTCTTCTTGTTAAGCGTGTCCTCTCTATTTCTTTTGCTGTTGTATTTATAGGAGCACGGACGTGAGAATTAGGGTTTATTTTTGCAGAAAACCCCCACATCTTCATTTATTTGTTTCCTTATTTGATTTGCTCTTTATTTCTTGCTTCTTTTTCTTCTCTTTCTTTTTCTTGAAACACGTGCTGCACACACACAAAATAAAATCAGAATTTAAGATTTAAAAATAAAATAAAATAAATTAGTTTAAATTAATTAAACTAACTAATAATCACATTAGCTCAATTAAACCCTTTGAAATTTGTTTATTTCATTTTCACCTCTATTGGCAATTTAAAATTTATATTTTTCTTTTCACATGGCCAAATTGTAAAATTTAAAATTCAACAAAACAATAAAAAATAACGAATCACTCTCCTTGTTTTGTTTGTTGATTTTTACCAAAATTCTTCACCTTTTGCATCAAAAATTTCATTCCTTCAAAAATAATTAATTAACTGAAATCTATGGAAATAAGATGAATTTCTAACAAGATAGACAAATACAAGTAACTTTTATGGGTAAATGAGTACAAATATTTATATAAAAATTATACACATCAGCCGTCTACCCTTGTGCACGAGCTCTTGAAGAGTGTCTCACCGATCATGGTGAATCTCTCTGAACGGATCCTGGTCCTTATCGCCTCGGCTCGATCCTGGGAAAGTTCGCTCTCCGTAAAAAACTTTCGGATGGGAGCCATCCAAGTGTTCGATTGAGCCTCAACAACAAGGCAGAGGTCCTCGGGGAGGTCGGTGCTAGGCTTGAGGAGAACTTTGATTAGGACGGTGCGGTCGAGACCTTCGAAGGAAGATGAGGCGAGTTTGGACAAGGAGTCAGCTTGAGCATTTTGCTCTCTCGGGATCCATTCCATCGAGGCGAAATCGAAAGTCATTAAGAGTTGTTGGACTAGCACCAAGTATTGGACCATCCGAGTGTCGTGAGCCTTATACTCTCATGTGATCTGGTTGACCACGATCTGGGAGTCGTTGAAGGCTTGGATTTGCCTTGCCCTGACCTTATGTGCCAATGTGAGCCCCGCAATCATCGCCTCGTATTCTGCCTCATTGTTGGAGGCAGAGAAGTTCAGGCGTAGGGAATACTGGAGGACAAAGTCATCGGGACCCTTGAGGATGAAACCCGCACCGCTTTCAACTTCGCACGATGAGCCGTCGATACAAACCTCCCAAATCGGATCCGCATCCTGAATTTTAGAAGGTTCGGTGATGGTGCACTCTGAGATGAATTCGGCGAGGGCCTGCCCTTTAATGGTTGCCCTGGGTTGGTAGCTGATGTCGTATTGGCTTAGCGCGATCTACCACTTGATTAAGCGGCCGAAATTTTCTGGCTTATGGAGGACAGCCTTGAGGGGCTGGTCCGTGAGGACTTGGATCGAGTGGGCCTGAAAATATGGATGAAGCTTCTGTGCAGCCATGACCAGGGCGTAGGCGACCTTCTCCATCTTTGCGTAGCAGGTCTCAACCGAGTGTAGGACTTTGTTAACATAATAGTGAGGCTTCTGAACTCCGTCTTCTTCTCGGACCAGCACGGTAGCTGAGCTCGTGTTTTGAGGTTTAAAGGTAGAGCAAGAGGGGTTCGCTTGGCTTGGGTTTGCTTAGAAGCAGAGGATTGGCGAGATAAGTTTTCGGTTGGTCAAACGCCTGTTGCTGAGAGTCTCCCCATTCAAAAACCTTCGCCCCTCGTATAGCCTTGAAAAAGGGGAGTGACTTCTCTCCAGACTTGGAGAGGAAGCGGCCGATGGCCGCTAGTCGTCCTATGAGCCGTTGAACCTCCTTAATATTTCTAGGAGGGGCCATGCCGATTATGTCCTGGATCTTCTCGCGGTTCGCCTCTATGTCGCGCTGGCTGATGACGAACCCAAGAAATTTTTCTGAGGAGACACCGGAGGCGCACTTAGCGGGATTGAGCTTCATGTTGTGGGACCGAAGGATGCCAAAGACTTCATCGAGGTCGGCCACATGGTCCTATCCTGTCGACTCTTGACGAGCATGTTATCAACGTATACCTCCATGTTACGACCGATCTGTTCTTTGAAGACCCGGTTGACGCACCTTTGGTAGGTGGCACTGGCGTTCTTTAGCCCGAAGGGCATGACCCGGTAACAGTAGAGACCTTGGTCGATTACGAAGGACGTTTTGGCGATATACGGAGGGAACATCCATGAAGGTCAGTAGCTCGTGACGCGCCGTCGCGTCGATCAGAGCGTCGATGCTTGGGAGAGGGAACAGATCTTTGGGGCATGCCTTATTGAGGTCCTTGAAGTCTATGTAGGTCCTCCAGTTCCCGCTTGCCTTCTTCACCATCACAACGTTAGGCAGCCACTCGGGATAACTGACTTCTTGTATGAACCGGGCGAACAACAGTTTGTCCACATCCTCTTTCATTGCATGTTGCCTCTCGAGAGCGAACTTACGTCGCTTATGATGCATCAGCTTTGAGCCCGGGTGGACACTCAATTTGTGCATGATGAGGTCCTCGAAAATCCATAGCATGTCAGATGGGGCTCAAGCGAAGAGGTTGATATTCCGGTGAATACACTCGATGAGGATCGGTCTCAGATCCGGGGACAGGGACCGGCTCACCCAGAACCATTTAGATTTGTCTCCTGCCTAGAAGGACACCTCTTCCAACTCGTCTACGGGCTCCGAGTCGGACTGGTTTTTTTGGGCAGAAGTTCTACTGCATCTAGGGGGAATACCTCGCCCCCTACCGCGATATGTAGAACGAACGTGCAGACTCCTGTTTTCCCCAAACGACACCGACCCTGAGGTCGGTGGGGAACTTCAGTTTCAAGTGGTAGGCCGAGGGGACTGCCTGAAATGAGCAGAGGCTGGGGCGACCGAGAATGGCATTGTACGCGGCCTTGACATTGACCACCATGAAGTCCATTGATTCGGTCCGTATGATAGGGGTCGTCTCGGCGGTCACATCCAGTGTGACGATCCTTTCAATTTGGACGGGGACACTCGAGAACCTGTGAAGGGTGTTCCCAGCCGGTTTTAGCTTCTCGCAGGAGAGCTTGAGGTTTTTAAATGCTTCTAAAAAGAGGATGCTGACCAAGCTTCCGCTGTCCACGAGAATTTGGCGGACTTCGAAGTTCGCCATGACGAGGTTGATGACGAGGGCATCGCAATGCGGGAGCCGGACGCCCTCCAGGTCTTCTTCGGAGAAGGAGACTGTCCGCTGCTGAATCCGGGGGGAGGGATGGTTGTGGACCGAATTTACTTCCTGCAAGAAGGGCTTACGAGAAGTGTTGGATTCCCTTTCCATGGGTCTGCCATGGACGCAGTGTAGGATGGCCTACCCCCTGGTCTCCTCGGGCTCAGGGTCCTGCTCGGGTTGCCGGTTGACCGTTCGAGGTGGAGGCGAAGGCCTCAGATTCCTCGAGTCCCTCCGATCTCTTGGGTTGGCTCGGGTGCACTCCCTTAGGTACCCTCATTGGATGAGGGCCTCGATCTCATCTTTAAGGGCGCGGCAGTTGTCCGTCTTGTGCCCATGGTCTCGGTGAAAACGACAGTAGAACCTCTGATCCCACTTCTTGTTATTGCTCGGTCGGGGAGGGAGTCGGACGATCCCTTTGTCCTCGATCTCTAAGAGGATGGCTGACACGTTTTGGGTCAGCGACGTATATCTTTCAAAACGGGGGACCGGAGAAGGCATCTTCAGACCAGATGCGTCTTTCATGACTTTTTTGGTAGGCTCGGCATCATCCGCTTTGCGCTTCCCTATGGCTATAGCTTATTTGATGCATGCCCTCAGAATGTAGATCCTCCTCGGCCCAAATATACTTCTCGACCCTGTTGAGGAGGTCGGGGAAGTCGATGAGTGGTTTCTTGGCTAAGGAGGCCTTCAGCTGGCTGTGGCAAACATTATGCCGGAAAGCTGCGGAAGCGACACCCGCGTCGACAGAGGAGACCGACCTTGCCTTGGCGGTGAACCTCCGAACGAACTTGCGGAGTGGTTCCCCTTCCTTCTGCTTGAGATCCAGAAGGTACGCGCTCGTCTTCTCGACCTTTCTGCTGGTCACGAAGTGGGCTAGAAAGCTTGCTTCTAGCTGGTCGAACGAGAAGACCGAGTCGGGGATGAGTTTTGAGAACCATTCCCGCGCTGGACCACGCAGGGTGGCAGGGAAGGCGCGGTACAGAAGAGGATCTGAGGCGCTGTGAATCAACATGAGGATTTTGAACCCTTCCATGTGATCAGTGGGATCACCCTCGCCGTTGTAGGTCTCAAATTGGGGAGACCTAAAATTTCTGGGGATCTCGGCTTCTAAGATTTGAAAGAGAATGTGGGTCGGTTCGGCCTGTACCCTTGACCAGATAATGGTCCGCCCTCGCCGAGATGGGCGAGGTGGTTCTCCATCTTCTGGAGGCGTTGAAGGACGACATCACCTTGTTCCAGTGGGCGGGTCAAACCGTGGGCTTTGCTGCCCTGGGCTTTCGGCTGAGGGTAGGAGTTGTTGCGCCCCTCGATCCTGGAACCGCCTCGAATATCCTAGAGGACCTCATTCCTAAAGTTTGGAACTCGGCCCTCGTGATTGGGGCTTGCTCTACTTGCCGCGCGAAGGCGGAGGACCCCTGGGCGAGTGGTTGTGTGCTTGTTCCCGTTCTTGGGTCGGCTGCCTGCCATCGTTCGGGACCAAGTTGGAAGCGGCCCCTCCCCTCGACCGGTTGACCTGTCGTTCCTAGATCACGCGCCGTAAGTTGGGAGTAGCCACTGAGTGCGAGGTGCTCGATTCGGGTCCTCTCGCACCATTGGCTCGTGGTCGACCGGAGCCATGGCCGCGAGAGAGAGGAGGGTTTGGACGACGTCCAGTGGTGAAGGCTTTTCTAGCTTTGGGAGCCATGCGGAAGCCTGGCTTCAAGGTGACGTCCTAAGCCGGGGTCGGACCGGTGTCAGTGACGCGAAGTTTTCCACGGACGGCGCTAACCTGATGCTGTTTGTTTTTGGATGTAGGGCAACATGTGTGAGTTCTTGTAATTTGTGAAGCGAAGGCACGACACTGGCGTTGGTCCGATCTTCGGCTGTAGGACCGGCTCGGGAGTAGCAGGGGAGAGGTAGAGGCTGGGTGCTCGGCTCGGATCTTCATAGCCCGGCTCAAATCTTTGTACCTGCACACTGCCTAGAAACCCTGGGAGAGTTTCCGAAGACAGACCCTCCGTCGATCTAGTCAGTCATTGAGATAGTAACAGCAGCTAGGGTTCAGGGGAGAAAACGTTTATTACCTCTAGATGGAAGGAGGGGGTCCGGTATTTATAGGCAGGGCTAATGGGTCTAGAACTGTAACGGGCCGAGTTGGACCTGTTAGGATGTGGGCCTGGGATGGCAGAAGCCCGTTTGACCTTGTTGACTTGATGATCTAGACTGAGCGAAATCTGAGAAGATCTGACGGCTCTGATTGGACCACGTCATCTATACCACATTATTATTGCTTAATTCGACAAAATCTATGTAGAAAAAAATAATGAGTCTTGGTATTCACCCCCCGTTTTCTAGCCACTCCCCCCATTTGGTTCTTTCCCCCCGTAAGAAAATATAAAATCTAGAGCGCGCACCCCATTAGTAACGCACCCCGTATAAAAGAAACTTTTCTATAAAACAAAAATCGATATAAGACAATTATAAATATCAAACAAGAAAGAGCATACATAATTCATGTGATGTCCATCTCACAAAACCCTAAAAAAGATTGCATTTTTAAGTGGATAATCATCATTGACTAAGATTTAACAATTTCATTTAATCTACGTTAGGGTTTTAGCAAACCCTAAAAAATTTGAATGTTGATTAGAATCATAAATCTTAAAAAGATGAATTTTTAACATATCGTAGCTTGTGAGTTGTCAAAACCCTGATGTTCATTGACTTCAACTGACTTAAAATCCATTTGATTAGATTCTTCTTGAATTCTAAATGCTTCTTCTTCTTCCACTTCTTCTATTAGAGAGTTGCATGAAGATGAAGAGTCCAAGTGATTTGAAAAAACAATAGGGGGAGAAAGATGAAAAAAAAAATTAGGGTGGATGGATGAGAATTGTTAGTTTTGGCTGGGGGGAGCGGAACCAAGAAATTGGGAGGGAATGTGGGGTGAGCAAACAGTTTACCCCCTACAACTTAAAAATAATATGTGTGAAAATTTTAATTTATAAAGAACAACTTAAAAATGGGGGGATGAACTTGAAAACATGGGATTAATACCAGGACTCAAAATAATCTATAGTTATTAGTTTGTAGTTAGTCGGCTATTCTGACTTTTTCCTCTTAAACGAACTTGGAGTTGGATCCCACGATCCTTTACAAATTGAGTTTGTGCATTCATTTGCTTATTTATATGTTTATATTAATCAAGCTTTGACTTGTCCAAAGTTGACTTGCTTAAGTTGTCCAATGCCACACAAACAAGCTTTTACTGCGGGCGGTCTCTGATAAGCTTTCTAAACTTTTTACAGCTCTAAACAATCAATAAAGGTAATTCCTTTTTCTTTCGTCATGCTAACAAAACTAAATTACCCAATTACTATCAAAGTTCGAAAGTTTACCTTAATAATGCCTATAAAAGCTAGATTACAAGTGTTGTTGTCATTTTCTGTATGGGGAAACAACAGATAATGTGAGTTGTTGTATTTGAGAAAACAACAGTGATCATGACCTTTGTTCTGGATCTAAAGGAGTGTTGAGTGGATTGGTTGGCAGGCAACTGATTTTTCGACCTGCAAAAAGAAACCTGAAATACCGGGAGTATTTCTAGCGACAGACCCTCTGATGCTTAAGTCAGAAGACAGTAATTTAGTAGAAGTGATTCTGTAGCGAAAAGAGTGATTACTCTGTAATTGTACAGTAGATTAGGGGTGGCAACTGGGCCGGGTCAACCGGCGACCCACCCGCGACCCGGCCCACGAACCCGGCCCGCATAAGGATTTCACGGGTTCGGGTCGAACCCGGTGAATAGGACCGGGTCGACCCGGGTCGCCTTTTTCCCGAATTTGATTCGCCAAACCCGGCCCACGAACCCGGTCAACCCGCGAATTGGACCCGCCAACCCGCGGGTCGACCCGCGAATTTCGACCTACCGACCCGTGACGGGTCGAACGGGTCGAAACCCGCAGTTCGAGGCCGGGCTGACCGTTGGGCTTAGGTGCCGTTGGGCTTCACAGCGTTGGCATGCAGCCAACGGCTCTTAGAGCCGTTGCTGCTGCCGTTAGATAGTTTATTTTTTTTTTATTTTTTATTTTGTTTTTTCCCAATTCTAAGTCTATAAATAGCCCCCAAAAATCTCCAAAAAAATCACACCTCCCTCTCTTACTCTCTCTATTATTATACATCAAAAAAAAAAAAAATTGAAAAATTGTAGTAATCATCAAACAAGTGTACAAGGAGGCGTATACACGATCAAATTTCGGTCGTATCGGAGAACAAAATTCAACGTCTTCAACTCTCTTCAACCATCGACTCAAATCTACTTCAACTCTTCAATTGCGAAATCGGCAAAGCCCTCCTCCATCTTTTCTATTATATTCTAATTTTCACGGTTTTATTTTATACGCGTATTCCACGGTGAACGGTATCAAAATATCTCTATCTCTTTTCTCTTGTTATTATTTTTTTTGCGTTGTAGTTAAAATTATTGTTCGTTTTTTGAACTTCTCTATCTCAACCCTCTTGTTTTTTAGTTTTTTTTTTGTATAATTCACCGCTCGTCCCCTCCTACATTGTAGATTTTTTTTTTACATACCACATTACTACACTATGTCTAGATCACGCGGTAGCGGTCGTAGTGGACAAGATTCTTCTTCATCTTCACGTAGGCCACCAATTGTCCCAATTACTGAGCCCGCCCAAGATTACATTGATCCTACTATGGAACAATGGGGTACACACGATGATGTTGGACATGAACAATTAGAAGAAGAACAACAACAACAAACCGACACCACACAACCCCGTAGTAGTAGGAAAAGTAGAGGAGAAACTAGCGATTGGCATAAGTTTTATCATTATATCCCGGACGAAAATACTCCGGGTGTAGGTGTGAAAGCGTGTAAATCATGTGATAAACTATACAAATTCAAAAAGGGTGACGGAACCGGTACACTTAGTAGGCACATCCTAAATAATCATAAAGATCTTCTTGATCAACTACAAGGCCAACAAAGAATAAACCCTAGGACCGGTCAAGTAGATAGCCACCCTTATGATCCCGAACTTGTTCGTCGGGAAATGGCCCGATTAGTAATTAAGGATGAGTTACCATTTACCTATTCCGAGAGTAGGAACTTGGAAAATTTTAATCAAACGGCCTTAAACCCTCATTTTAAAAGAATTCCGAAATACTTGCAAATCGGATTGTTTTAAAGTGTACATGGAAATGAAGGACGCGTTGATTGCAATTTTATATAGTTTAACTTGTAGGGTTAGTTTAACTTCGGATTGTTGGACGGGTGTCAACAATATTCCAACGATGGGAATAACCTGTCATTGGATCGACAATGATTGGATTCTTAATAAAAGAATCATATCACTTGCGTCGTTGCCGTATCCCCATAGTGGCGCTGAAATAGCAAACCGTATTTTAGAAATTTGTGATGTTTTTCATATTCGCGATAAAATTATGGCTATTAGTTTTGATAATGCATCTAACAACAATGTAGCAATTAATACTTTAAAAAGAATATTAAACCCTCCATCTGACAATATTTTTCATGTTAGGTGTGCATGTCATATTATAAATTTATGTGTTCAAGATGCATTAGGTATAGCTGATCCATATATAATTAAAATTAGAGATTGTGTACATTTCATTGCATTAAAACCAAGCATTCTACAAGAATGGAAAGCTTGGTGTAGAGCTAGACATGTTCCTTTTAGAAAATTTCCAAAGGATGTTAGACACCGATGGAATTCTACTTTTGATTTACTAAATGTTGTCACCGAATATAAAGCAGTTGTAAATGATTTTTGTATCGCACAAAATATGCCTAATTTTCAAATGACTGCCGCCGATTGGTTTTTTGCTGAATCTTTGTTGAAATTTTTAGAACCTTTTAAAACTGCAACTTTAAAATTTTCAAAAACATATGAATCTACTTCTAGTAGCATTTTTATTGAATTAGTTAGCATGGTTCAAACATTTAACGAAATGTTAAATGATACCTATATTAGTGCCATTGTAAAACCTGCATTTACTAAATTTTTGAAGTATTATTTTCCTCCTCCTATGTTGATTTGTGTTGCTACTGTTATGGATCCTCGTATCAAATTTGAAGGTACGAAGAATTTGATAGAAATATTTTTTGGATATTTAGATAACATTGTAGAATTAACAATTGATTGCGCTAGTTTTTTAGTTAAATTTGAATCTACGTTAAATAACTTGTATGATTATTATGATAGACGTTTTGCTTCTAGTAGTACAACTTCTATAGTTAGTTCTTCTTCTGGTAGTTCTAAAGGTAAAAGTAGAATTGGTGATAGAACATTTAGTTTACTTGAAAAAATTCAATCTAAAAAACCTAGGACTAATCAACCAAATGAATTAAATTGGTATAACCAACAAGATGCTGAGCCTTTTACTTCTGCACTAGATATTTTACAGTGGTGGAAAGAACATGAACACACTTTTAGTATTCTATCAATTATGGCTAAAGATTTACTAACTCCTCCTGTCTCTACAGTTGCTTCTGAGAGTGCATTTTCTACAAGTGGTAGGGTTCTATCAGATTACAGGAATCGGATGAAGCCCGAGACGTTAGAGATGCTCGTATGCACAGAAGACTGGCTGAAGGCTGAAGATAGGACGCAAGGGAAAGCACTATCGAGTTCCACAAGTGGGAGCAACTCGCCTGAAGACCAACAACAACAACAACAACAACAACAATAGCTTTTCTTGTTTTGTTAAATTAGAAAAATTGTAGTCAATTAAAATTGTACATAAGAACTAAGAAATATGTTATTGTATAAAACTTATTTGTGAATTGAATTTTTCATTTCGTTATAAATTGTTCAAATTGTACAACTTAAATTCATATGAATAAAATTTCAAAATTTGTTGTCAATTTCACTCTTTCAATCTTATTATTATTATTACGATTTTTTTTGTTTATTAGTATAATAGTATTATTACTTACTTAGTATTATAATTAAACATCATTTGGGGATATTTGATTCAATTTTAAGAATTGTAGTATTATTACTTATTAGTATTATTACTGAATTACATACTTAGACAGTTAGACTTAGTATTATAATTAAACATCATTTGGGGATATTAGAAGAATTGTATAATTTATTACTTATTAGTAGTATTACTTACTTAGTATTATAATTTTTTAAAAAATGTAATATTCATCAAACAAAAATATGGTTGTTTGTATAATTGTATACATCATTTGTAAAATTATTATTATTATTAGTTCGATTTAAGATAGCCAAAAATATATATATATATATATATATATATATATATATATATATATTAAACGGGCCAACCCGCGGGTCGACCCGGCCCAACCCGGGTTGAGCCCTAATGGGTTCACGGGTTGGGCGGGCCACCCAAATCAGAATCTGACCCGGCCCGGCCCGGCCCGCATAACAACCCAACCCGGCCCGGCCCGCCCACTCCAGCGTGCCAACCCGCGCGGGTTGGGCCCGGCCCGGCCCGTTCGGCCCGTTCGCCACCCCTACAGTAGATGTTGTATTTATAAGTCTGGGAGAAAATCCGTTATGGAGAGATCCTTGGGCGGTATTGAAATCTCCTTGATCTCGGATATGAAATTGATCAGATCCTTGGTTTTAGGGGTGTGGTTACGGCATAACCGATGGAGCTTCTGGCGCAAACAGCAGGTGATTCATCCGAGTGCGCAAATGGGCATGCAGAAGGCCCGTGGAGCTAGCTGGACTGAACCAGTAGAGAAGTTGGCGTTAAACCCGGTCTGTTGGTTTGCGATTCGTGCTAGAGTCGTTCAGCGAAAATCAGCCACGATTTTTACCCATATCAACAAGTATTTTCCAAAACAACCTCGGATAGCGAGTGTAGTTATGAAATTTTCAAGTGCAGCATGCAACTAAAAATTTCACTGTATACATGATATATGGTTCATTTCTAGATTACATACGGCTTGTGTGAGCCCGCACATCATGCGGGCACGATGACCGGACCATCTAAACCCCATCCCGTGCATGGATTATTTTTTACACCAGTTTTGATTAAAACAGAAAAAAATTTCAAAATAAGACTCGCTGTCTGAAATAGCGAGTCTGGTTAAACTACGCTCGTTATTTCAGACAGCGAGTCTTACTTTGACAAGTTTTTTCGTCAAGTTATGGAAAAACACTTATGCATACACTCACTATCTCAAACAGTGCAGGAATTTTTACCAAACTCGCCACTTGAGATAGTGAATTCGTCATTTAATAAATACTTTCGAAAGTGAGTCAGTTTGGTAAAATCTTTTAAAAAGTGGGTCATCTTGGTAAAAAAATCACTATCATCACTCTTAGTCGTCTACTTCTTAGATGACAAGAGAGTAACTATCATTATGATTATTTAAGTGTAATTTGTAGCATTATGCTCTACCCACTAGTATTATCTTTATTTTATCTTATTTTTGCGTGTATTGTTGGATGTATTCAGTGGCAAGGGATTGCGAGGCCAATAAAAGATTCATGATGTTTCGAAGTCAATTGTGAATCCCACAATATTTTTGCTGTTACTACTAAAATTTCGGAAGTCAATTGTGAATCTCACAATGTCATTGTTGTTTTTTCTCTTTTTTAACATGCACAATATCATTGTTGTTTTAGCATCGCGCTGCTCTTAAAACAATTTTAGCGATACTTTTGGCATAATTTCGTTTATATTCATACATAAATCGCTTCATCTCAATCATATTTCTAATCACCAATATCATTACAAGGTGTTATCTTGCTAGTATTTTTTGCTAAACTTGGAATACAAAACATTTAAACGCTTAATACATCACACACCTCATACAAAGCAGAAGAAAAAAATGAAACAAATCTAAAATCTTGAGAACACCTACGACTCTTACATGTCCAATGCACGTGCAGTCTGGTCTACCTTCCCGAACTTATCTTCCAAGTTTCCTAATTACTGAATTATCTGAATTTGAACATTGATGCTTCTCTCCTATTTTAAAATAATAATAATAATAATAATAATAATTGGATTCTTTCCCGAAGTGACCCTCCCAGTCTCCCGCTATACCAATCCCAACCCCCAAACTAGCTTATTCTTCAATTATGGGATCCTTCCTAATTCAGAACCGGACCCGAATTCAAACAAGTTCGACTTTCGACTTCTCGAAGCTTCATTAATGGCGACCTAACCCTCATCCAAACCCAGGAAGAATGAAGAGATCCATCCGTCTTCTTCTCCTCGCCCTCCTCACTCTCCACTCAACTTGCGCACCTGCACTCTCCTCTCAATTCGATCCACTATCCTCGACAGTCTCAGATCCATACCCGACTCAACCCGAAACCCATTATCCATCTCAACCGTATCCTCCTTGTTGGGTTTATGTCTTGCATATTAAGTTCGATAAGAAAACGATGAAGTGAAGAAGATCGAAGCGACAGATTGGATGAAAGATGAGAAACAACGACAACAACAACACAAACAGGTGCGGTCGACTGTGACGTCGATCGACGACCCTCGAGTTTGGCCGGAGTCAAATACGATCGACGGCACTTTGGGCAGTCGACCAAATCGCGGTTGTTTGTGTTCAGGTGCGGATCTTGGAGATTCGTTTGAAGCCCGACTTCTTCTCCAAATTAGATCGTATGGCTCCTATCGTATTACTTCTTCTTCAGAAAATATCGGATGACTATAGTATCAAGATATCAAACTACGATGTATCTAGATCTCTATATATTATTGTAATTAGCCTTCACTGAGAGCCGAGAGAGAGAGAGAGAGAGAGAGAGAGAGAGAGAGAGAGAGAGTACTTCATTGAAGTTTCAGATATTTTCATATTGTAAACAACTAATATTTTCTGGTAAGGCTGGAGAGAGGGTTATGTTGGGAGTTGTAACTCTAGTTGAATATCATCTCAGTTTTTCTTCTCCGGATTAGGGCTTAACCAAACCGGAAAAAAATGTGTGTTTGTGTGTTTTGTGTGATCTTCTATTTGCTTGATAATTTGTATTGATCATGTTGCATAACTCAACAAGTTCTCATGGCAATAGTTCCCTAACACTCCTCTCCCTATACTCATTAGACTCCTCTAAACCCCTGCTCAAACAAAAAGTACACAACCTACTAAATGTTATCGGTTACAAACCCGCAACATGTTATCGAATCCTAGACAGTCTCCTCTTCACCAACTTCTGTCGTGCCCTCCTCAACTGGATCCACACCTGCCACTTCCACGCACATATCATGTTGGACCTAATCTGTCTCGTTAAACGTCCCATTGGCGTTCACTTTGCCCTACCCGAATCAGAGTACACCAAACCCTACCTGTCCTGTGCTGTCGTAGGCAACAGTGGCATCCTCCTCAAAAAATAAAATGGTGACTTCATCGATGGCCATGGTGTCGTTATCCGACTCAAAAATGCCGGAATCTGATTTACACCAAACATGTATGGTCAAAAACCAATATATCTTTCGTAAACAACAGTATAATCCACCTCTGTGCCAGACGTACGAAATGTTTCTGCCATCTATATGGAAAAGACGTGCCTATAGTAATGTACATTTGTCAGCCTATCCACTTTTTCGACTTTGTTAACTGTAACATGTCAGAAAAGTCGCCTTTGTCGTTAACTGACCTGCGGTTTGACCTGATGTGTGCACAGATCATGAAGTATTATTTGATTATGGGGGCGTTTGGTTGTGTGGAGTTAAATCCAAAATGTAATTGTGGTAGGGTAAAAATGGCTTGGGGCCCAACCAGGGCCCAGCACAGCTCTCACTCAAAAACAGGAAAAACAACAATCTGGCTCGGCCTCGAGCCAGACAAGGTCGGTGCCGAACCTCAAAGTTCACCCCCGCAGAACTGGTCTCCTCGTATCCGACGAGCCTCAATGGTCCTCGGCCTCCGATCCGTGACAGCCCCACGGGCCGTTCCCCCATCCTGGTGAAGCATGAGGATGACCTGGCACAGCCTAGGCCCTCCGATTCTCCCAGAGGCACAGGAGACCCATGATCAGCCATGTCAGCTCCAAATACCACCCAGGGTTTTGCCA
Organism: Hemerocallis citrina; assembly: GCA_017893485.1. NCBI lineage: Eukaryota > Viridiplantae > Streptophyta > Magnoliopsida > Asparagales > Asphodelaceae > Hemerocallis > Hemerocallis citrina. The sequence goes on from CM030365.1 coordinate 205,352,716, forward strand.
CGTCAGCCCTATACCACTCCTGGTATTGTCACGTCTGCCCTAAACCCCCTGGGCCTTCTGCCACGTCAGGCCCATGGGCTTTCGGATTCAGACCCGGCCCCCAAGCGGATCCAAACCCGGTTGGAATTCTCTATAAATACTAGACCCTCACCCACCTTTTGAGGTAACCAATCTTTTGCCACTTAAATTCACCTAGTTATTGCTACTCTCTCACAGAGACTGACTAGATCGTCGGAGGGTCCACCACCGGGATAAACCCCGGTGTTCCAGGACCGTCTGCAGGTACACAAGACCTCGGATCCGAACCCTCTGATCCGAGCCCAGACATCCACCTCATTCCGAGCCCGTCACAGGTTCCGCCCGGTCAGCCGAGGGTCGTCAGACGAGCAGCTTTCTCCTTCAATACAAATCGAGTCCGAACTCACACCTGGTGCATCCACACGTCTCCCAGAAACAAACCGCATTAGGTTGGCGCCGTCTGTGGGAACACTGCTTCAGAAGCCGACCCGAGCCCGACCATCAAGGGACCTCGACAGCCGAACTCTCATGGCCTCCAAGGGCAAGGGGGCTGCTTCCTCCGTCAACCGACGAGACTCGCCCCCACCAACTGCTAACGCCGGACCACGCATTTCAAAACATAGGGCTCCCCATCAGGGGTCCCAAAGGAGCGTCACCCGTCAAATCCAGCCCGACCTACGAGGGATAATCGTCAACCGGCAGATTACCCGCAGCAGGGGAAGGGCCGCTTCCAACCCGGCCCCGAACCATCCAAGACCGCCGCCCGAGGGACGGAGGCCAGCGCTCAGCCGCGTCGGAAGGCAACCTTCAGACCGACCGAACAGGGTCGAGGGAGCCCCCATCACTCACAAGGAGTTCCAGGACTTCCAAAGAGAAATTCTTGGAGCTCTCCGACGGACCCCCAGGGAGGAAGGCCCACGGGATCGGCGAGATGCTAGGAACCGGAGACTCTCACCTCCGAACCCTACTCCGAACCGCATCCAGGGTCGGGATCCTGAGTCCGAGGGAGCCGTGGGTACGCTATTCATCTTGCACTATATCCACGGGGGGCCAAGGGGAGGAGAATCAAATACGTCCCAAAAAGCCTTCATCCGAGAAGTGAATACTGTCCAAGACAACCCCTCACCCAAGCTACTACCGAGGCCAGTCTCCTTCTCAGGAGAGGACCTCGAAGGAGTTCACCTACCCCACTGCGATGCCCTCGTCATTAGCCTCCACATAGCTAATTGTAAGGTTCGCCGAATCCTCGTCGACAACGGCAGCTCGGTAAATATTCTTTTTCTCAAAGCCTTCGAGAGTCTCAAGTTACCCAGAGGGAAGCTCAGGCCAGCCGGATACACGTTGCATGAATTCTTCGGTGTCCCGGTAGTAATAGAGGGGATTATTACCCTCGACGTCACCGCAGGATCGGCTCCTGTCAAGAGGACCGAGTCCATGGATTTCATGATTGTCAACATCAAGGCGGCTTACAACGCCATTCTCGGCCGACCCGGACTGAACTCCCTCCAAGCGGTACCTTCGGCCTACCATCTGAAACTTAAATTTCCCACCCCCCAAGGGGTCGACATCGTCCGAGGTAGCCACGAAGCAGCGCAGTCGTGCTACATAACCGCCATCGGAGGGGGTGTATTCCCCCTCGACGCCGTTGAACTCGAACCCAAGAGGGACGGCCCAGCTCCTGAGCCAGTCGACGAACTAGAAGAGGTCCTGTTCGATGTCGAGGATGAATCGAAATGGTTCCGGGTAAGCCGCTCGCTCACCAAGGACTTGAAGACAGGCATCATCGCCTACGTCCGTCGCAACGTTGATCTCTTCGCTTGGAAGCCCTCCGACATGCCCGGGATCTCCGAAGATTTGATTATGCATCGACTGAGCGTCATCCCTGACTCTAAGCCGGTCGTCCAAAAGAGGCGCAAAGTCGCCCCGGAGAGGCAACAAATTGTAAAGACAGAAGTGGACAAACTCTTGTCCGCTCGATTCATTCAGGAAGTCAGCTATCCCGAGTGGTTGGCCAATGTCGTCATGGTGAAGAAGGCAACAGGGGGTTGGCGGATCTGCATCGACTTCACGGATCTTAATAAAGCATGTCCGAAAGATCCTTTCCCCCTCCCCTGCATCGACGCTTTAATCGACGCAATCTCGGGGCATGAGCTACTGTCCTTCATGGACGCATTTTCGGGGTACAATCAGATCCGGATGTTTCCACCAGATATCTCCAAGACCTCGTTCGTCACCGACCAGGGTCTTTATTGTTACCGCGTTATGCCCTTCGGGCTGAAAAACGCCGGAGCCACGTACCAGCGGCTCGTCAACAGAATCTTCAAAGACCTGATCGGCCGCAACGTGGAAGTCTACGTCGACGACATGCTTGTCAAGAGCCGGGCTGGGCCGGATCACGTCGCCGACCTCGAAGAAGCCTTCGGTGTCCTCCGACGCCACAACATGAGACTCAACCCGGCTAAATGCGCCTTCGGCGTCTTTACTGGGAAGTTCTTGGGGTTCATCGTCAGCCAACACAGCATTGAGGCAAACCCCGAGAAAATCCAAGCCATTATTGACATGTCCCCGCCCCGAAATGTCAAGGAGGTTCAGAGGCTCACAGGTCGGTTGGCGGCAATCGGCCGTTTCCTCTCCAAGTCAGGGGAGAAGTCTCTCCCCTTCTTCAAGGCCTTGCACGGAAAAGGGGACTTCGAGTGGGGTACCCATCAACAAGAAGCCTTCGAACAGCTGAAGCAATACCTCGCCAACCCGCCTCTCCTCAGCAAGCCCGAGCCAGGCGAGCCGCTTTGGCTCTACCTGTCCGCCTCGGACAGAGCCCTCAGCGCCGTCCTCGTCCGAGAAGAAGAAGGGGTTCAAAGACCATTGTATTATGTGAGCAAAGTGCTACTCCCAGCCGAGACGAGGTACGCAAAGATAGAGAAGGTGGCCTATGCCTTGGTCATGGCAGCCCGGAAGCTTCGTCCTTACTTCCAGGCCCACTCCGTCCAAGTACTGACCGACCAGCCACTAAAGACTGTCCTTCACAAGCCCGAAAACTCCGGCCGCTTAGTCAAGTGGTCAATCGAGCTGAGTCAGTTCGACATCAGCTATCAGCCAAGGGTGGCCATTAAAGGACAGGCCCTCGCCGAGTTCATAACTGAGTGCACCGTCTCTGAGCAGCCCAGCCTCGAGGGGTCGGATCCGACCTGGGAGGTCTTTGTCGACGGCTCGTCATGCGAAACGGGGAGTGGGGCTGGCATCATCCTTCGTGGCCCCGACCAATTCCTACTTCAATACTCCCTCCGCCTCAACTTTCCGGCCTCCAACAACGAGGCAGAATACGAGGCCATGATCGCCGGATTGACCCTCGCCCACCGAGCCGGAGCCAAGCAAATCCGGGCCTTCAGCGATTCTCAACTCGTGGTCAATCAGATCACCGGAGAATACGAAGCCCGCGATGAACGCATGATGAGGTATTTGGCGGCAGTCCGACGACTCCTGGCGTCCTTCAGCTGCGCCACGGTTATCAGAGTCCCCAGGGAACAGAACGCTCAAGCAGACGCGTTGTCCAAACTCGCCTCTTCCTCCTTCGAGGGCCTCGATCAGACGGTGCTCATAGAAATCCTCCTGAAACCAAGTATCAGTGACCCAGAGCCGGAGGCGATGTGTGTGCAAGATGGTACCAGCCCGGACGACTGGACCACTCCTATCCGAAGATTCTTAATCAGCGCCGAGCTTCCTGAAGACAGAGCCGAGGCCAGACGAGTCAGAGTCCGAGCTGAAAGGTTTGTCATGATTGATGACATCATCTTCAAGCGCTCATACACCTTGGCCGACGGCAAACCATACCTCCGCTGTCTCACCAGCGACGAGGCCAGCTACGCCCTCAAAGACCTGCACGAGGGGATCGGCGGATGCCACATGGGGAGCAGGACACTTGCTCGAAAAGCCCTGAATCAGGGATACTATTGGCCAACCATGCTCCAAGACTTACAAGACTTAGTCAAGAGGTGTGGCCCCTGCCAAAGATTCTCCCCTATCAAGAGGCTTCCTCAAGCCAATCTCCGATCCCTGGCGAGCCCTACGCCATTCGCCATGTGGGGAATGGACCTTGTGGGGCCCTTCCCCCCAGCGGTAGGACAAAAAAAATTCCTGATAGTCGCCATCGACTACTTCACCAAATGGATCGAAGCCGAACCACTGTCCAGCATCACCGAGCGCCAAGTACAACAGTTCTTTTGGAAGAACATCATTTGCCGGTTCGGAATCCCTCGGGTCCTCGTCACAGACAACGGAACCCAGTTCCAAGGTCAGAACTTCCAAACCTTCTGTGCGGACATCGGCATCCAGCAGCATTTCTCCACCATTTGCCACCCTCAGTCCAACGGCCAAGCGGAGAACGCGAACAGGCAAATCCTCGACGGCCTCAAAAAGCGCCTCGACAGTTCCCCCAAAGGGCTATGGGTCGAGGAACTGCCTAGCGTGCTATGGGCACACCGAACCACCCAGAGGATCCCCACGGGGGAGATGCCGTTCAGTCTGACCTACGGGACAGAGGCAGTCATCCCCGTCGAGGTCGGATTACCTTCTCCCCGGATCATAGCCTTCGATGAAGCTGACAATGCGTCCGGCCTGAGGGCCAACCTGGACCTCGTCGCCGAGGTGCGAGAAAAGTCTTCAATCCAGAGGAGCATTTACCAGCAACGGATCGAGAGGTTTTACAACAAGAAGGTCCGCCCCACAAACATCAAGGCAGGGGACCTCGTATTACGAAAACTATCTGTCTCTGATCCAACCAAGAAGAGGAAATTGGCTCCCAACTGGGAAGGCCCATACCGTGTAGTCGAGGCTGTACGCCCTGGTATATACCGACTGGCAGATATGGACGACCGGCCCATCAGCCGACCCTGGAACGCCGAGCACCTAATGAAGTTCTTGGAAGGGCGAACCTAGGTTCTAGCCTGGCTAAAGTAAATTAAATCTTTTGTAAGCTTTCATGTGTAAAGGGCCACTTCAGCGACCCTCCCTATCTTGTATAAAAGAAGTCTCTTTTTGTCAAACTCCAAATGCCTCGGCAGCTCCGACCTAATACCGGACAATGGGATCGGCACCCGAGTTCTCACTCCGGTATCGTCCCCAAACGTCTCGGTAGGTACGACCCAGCATCAAACCAGGGAATCTTCCTAATACCCCGCGTCGATCCCTCACGAATCGACGGAGCCAAACCTCGCCTCCGCCGCCATTTACTACGCTACTAACCAGAGCAAAAGAAGGAAAAGAATTCTTTATTCATACTCTTTTATTTTGTTCTGGGAAAACAAACAAGGACCGTTACAGGACCACTCCACTTATCTCAAACTGGAGGAAACCACCACCTTAGGGCGCCTCGGATCTGACGAAGGGCGGGATCACTCCGACCGAACGACTTGGAACTCTCTCTTTGTCGTGATGATCCTTCGGCTCGGCCACAGTCGACGTACCGGCCACGGAGCTCTGGGCATCAACGGGTCGCCTACGCTCCATCAGCAGCAACATTGAGAGAACCCCCCCGCTCGCCGACCCCCCGAGGAAGATGTCGAGACGCCCAACATCGTCCTGTAGCGGTGTATCTCCATCTCCTTCTCCACTATCACATCACGAAGTAGCTTTTCAGAGGAGGGCCTCTGCACCGAGGGACTAGACATAGTATATCCGAGACCGACGCCCCCGAGCTCCCGATCCACCATCGCCCTCCTCAGCCGGCTTGCCTCCTCACTAAGGGCTTCAGACTTGTTCCTGTAATAATTGAAGGCCGCATCAGTGTCACGGGCCCCCTTACGGTACCGAACCAAAGTGGCCTCCAGGACCTCAACCTTGTTCCGGAGCCACGCCACGTCGGAACGACGGGGGTCCGCCTCAGGAGGGGGAGCCATAACCTACAAGAGAACCAGCCCACTCAAAACATATAAGCAAGGAGGTTCGGAAATATCCGAGGTCAAAACACTTGGCCAGTCAAAAACCCTCTTTTTATAAATTTAGTTGCTCCATACAAAAAATGCGGTGGCCAGTCCGCGGAAGGCAAATACAATCGAGAGAAGGAAAAAGAAGGACAAAATTATACAGCTTGTTTTCCCACTTCAGTGTCGGCCGGATTCACAGGGGGGTCGGCAACCGGGTCATCATCGGGACCTTTTTCACCAGGGGTCTTCGGTGTCCCCTCGATCTCCATGTCAAATTCGAAGTTGGACAGGTCAACGGTCGGATAGAAGTGCCTCACATGACTGAGGGCCTTTGCATAACAGTCGTCCTGGGCTTTGATCACCAGGAGCTGACACGCCTCCGTCACCTCATCCTTCTCCTTCGCAAACATCTTCTTCTGAGCCGCCATCGTCTTCGCCCATTCCTCCTTCTCCTTGTCGAAGGCCGCCTTCGTCTCCGTCTCCCTCCTATGCGAGCCTTCGAGCTCTACCTTCAACTCCTTCACCTCCTGCACGGCCTTGTCAGCCCGGTCTCGCTCTCGCTGCAAAGCCGCCTCATAAAGGCCTCTCACATGGGCCCCTGCACGGTCGCCTGCAGTAGCCAGACACTACTAAGAAAGCCTTCTTTGCAACATGATCTGAAGACAAGTGGGTTCGGTTGACTTACCAGCACATTGGCCTGCGCAAGGTGCACGTACGCCTCGTCCAAAGTCTGGGCCTTCATCTCCGAGCGGTCCCAGGGGGTCGCCAGCTTATCTGTAACCTCCACGGCCTGGCACCCTCAGACCAGGCAGTCACCCTCGCGGATCGACCAATTCGGCACCCACGGTTGCCGAAGTCTCTCCTCTATCCCGGGATCCACCAGGGGACCCTTCCCCTTATCAAGGTCAGCAGCCCTGCCCTGATCCAAGCCCCCCTGAACCACCGCGTCCCTGCTTGTCTCCGAGCGAGTCCTTTTGGCCCTCGACTGAATTGGGGCCTCGGAGACCGCCTGGGACAACTCGGTCGTCTTCGCCGCGTCCCCCTTCTTCTCGGCCTTCTTCTTCTTCATGGCGAGCCTCAGTGCCTTAATCGATTCTTCATCCATATCTGTAAAAAAATCCATTAAGAATAATGAGCAAGAAAGTACAAGAAGATCGAGAGAAAAGAAACAACCACATACTAAGCACGGCCGGGCTCAGTCCGACGCTCGCCAGGTGGGCCTCTGTCACCTTCGTCCAATTGATGCTGTACGACAGACGGAGGCGCTCAACAAACCTCCACTCCTCAGCCGTCAGGTCCCTCGGCCTCGATGTTTCATAGCTTGGCTTAGAGTGGTTCCATCGAGTAGGGATATCCCAAGGATCCTCACTCCGGATCACCAGATATTTCTTCTTCCAATCCTTGATAGAATCTGGGTGACCGTGGAATACCTTCCCTTTACCCCGAGGCGAGACGTAGTATACTCCCTCTGCCGACGAGCCGATCATCAACATCGCTCGGAACACATTCAGCCGTAGGGGTACCCTCTGCTCCTCGCACATCAGCACGAAGCAGATGATCTGCTTCCAGGAGTTCGGCCCAAATTGCATCGGCGCCAAGGGCGCCCAATTCAGCACCTCCCGAACGAATGGGTGAACTGGCAGCCTCAGTCTGGAGATGAAGGCATCCACAGGGAAGATGCAATACCTATCCGGCAGGGGGTCGGTCGGCCGAAGAGTAGAGCTCGGCAGCATGAGCTCGTAGCTGGACCCTATGTGGTATGCCAACTGCAGAGTCTCCAAGTAACCTACCTCCAGAACGGTCGGGAGTGCGTCCATCTTCACCCTCTTCCGGCTCGGCGACGACGGCTGGACCCCAAAGAGCTCCTTATCGGAGAGATCGTCGGGATAGCGACGAAACGGCTTGGGTTGTACGGGCGACCCTGTCATCAAGTTACTATAAACAGGCACCTGACTCGAGCCACCGGCCCTCGACCCTTTCTTCTTCGGAGCCCTCTTCTTCTTGGCTCGTTCCGGCGAGAGTGTAGACAATCGCCCCAGACCGGTCGGATTCCGAGGCCCTTCGGCTTCACCCCCTTCGGGACCACCCTCCTCTCTGGAAGCCAACCCTAGAATCCAAACTTCGTCTGAACTACCGCCCCCCTCCTCAGAATCACTACTCTCCACCACAAAATGCCTCCGAGATCGCAACGGCTTCACATTGTGTACCACCTCCTCCTCGCCTACCGGCTCCTCCCACGAAGTCGATTTGGGGGCGGGCTTTACTCCCCCCCCAGACGACGACGCTGACGAGCCAGACTGAGCCCTGTCCATCTGTGCCTAAGCTAAACAGACTTACCAACTAACCTGGGGTCACTTCGGAAGAACGAGCCTGCTACAGCAATCTGAAGGGACGAGCACTGAGGAGTTGGAAGATTTTTTGAAAAATAAGAAGCAAGAAAGAAGTGGGCGATAGGAAGAGAGGGGAGAACATTTATAGAGGACAAAAATGACTCCTCGATTTCCGCAATTACTGTTCACCGATTGACGTGTAACTGCCGCCTGAAAAATCGCGCCACATCCTCGAAACGTGGGCCGCTGACGTCATCCAGTGCCAGGCTGGCAGCCAGACACACGGGGTCGGGTCGGATGAAGTGCTCGGTGGAAAATTTTCTTTTTTAAAGATTTAAGGCTACAGGGCTCGGTCGGCTCCCCTCTCACCCGCGAACAACTTGGGGCTTACAGCCTCGGAAGCCGAAACCCCAAATTGTTCCCGGGTGGCAGAAAAGCCACCATCGCCTGCGCCCCGAGCTCCAGGGCTCGGTCGGCTCCTCTCTCACCCGCGAACAGCTCGGGGTTTACGGCCTCTTCAGCCGAAACCCCGAATTGTTCGAGGGAGAGAGGAAAGCCACCACCGCCTAGAACCCTAACAGAAGGCGGATTGACCCGCATATCCGAGGTTCTTCAGCCTCAGGTCCAGAATACGGTGGGTATCCCTCCCGTCCTGATCTCTCTCGGGCCAAACAACCGTGTGAGGGCCATCTGACCCGAAAAAGGATTCGGACGGCAGAGTCACCACCAATCCGAGGCTCCTTGTTCCCCGGTCCGGATTTAGATCGTTATCCCTCTCGCCCTGATCCCTCCCAGATTTGACTACCGTATCGGGGCCATCAGATCCAAGAGTAGACCCGGGCGACAGAGTAACCACCTCTCGGACACTCAGGGACAAAATTTTGCAAGAAAGAGACGTCCACCGAAGCAGACACGTCTGGTGGCCAATGGACCACCCTTGCTGTGATCAAACCCGCTGTGAGGGGAGAGGTATTTATAGCCTCCCCCATGGACCAGCCATTATGACAGGGGGAAAGCCAATAGACGGAAGTCCATGCGCCACATGCATTTATTTGGCGGCGCCATTAATGCCCCTAGGAAATTGGAACATCGCACAGGTCCCGGAGCGCCATCAATGCTCCGTAAAGCCGGCGGGCCACTCCGCTCAAACCTTCTAAGGCACCACGGCTCGCCATCACCCTTGCCGACCCATAATCCCTCGAAAACTCGAGGTTCGGTCTAGCACTAGGGTTGTCTTCTCAGGAAGGCTCAACGGCTCGCCATCACCCTTGCCGACTTATAATCCCTCGAAAGCTCGAGGTTCGGTCTAGCACCAGAGTAATCTTCTCCGGAAGACTCATCGGCTCGCCATCACCCTTGCCGACCCATAATCCCTCGAAAACTCGAGGTTCGGTCTAGCACCAGGGTTGTCTTCTCAGGAAGGCTCAACGGCTCGCCATCACCCTTGCCGACTTGTAATCCCTCGAAAACTCGAGGTTCGGTCTAGCACTAGGGTTATCTTCTCCGGAAGACTCAACGGCTCGCCATCACCCTTGCCGATCCATAATCCCTCGAAAGCTCGAGGTTCGGTCTAGCACCAGGGTTGTCTTCTCAGGAAGGCTCAACGGCTCGCCATCACCCTCGTCGGCTCGAGGACCGGTCTAGCACCAGGGTAGTCTTCTCCGGAAGACTCAACGGCTCACCATCACCCTTGCTGACCCATAATCCCTCGAAAGCTCGAGGTACGGTCTAGCACCAGGGTAATCTTCTCAGGAAGTTTCAACGGCTCGCCATCACCCTTGCCGACCCTTAAACCCTCGCCAGCTCGAGGCTCGCTGTAACACCCCGCAAAATTGAAATTACAATTTTGCCCCTGGGTGTTACGCACGTATATTTTGTAATGTGTTTCACTACATATTTTGGATTCGTACTATTTATACATTTTCCGTATTGATTTCAGCCAACTAAAATATAATATTTCAATCCCTGGAATTTACGTGCTTTTTACGTGTTTTGATGCACGTGTTTCCACCACTATGTATAATATTTTCTATAGGTTTAAATTACTTATTCTTATGTATTTAAATCTATTTTATAAAACGAAAATTTATTTCCCCCTTGTTTTGATTAAAATGCATTTTTCAATTTTTGCACGTATGGTGCACGTGCAAATTTTTATTCTCATTTTGCTACTCTCATTTTACTATTTTTAGCATGCATTAGTTTTATTTAGCCTTTCTTTTGATCCATGGACTTAAAGTTAAATTCTAGCCCAATAGACTAATTAAAAAGAGAGCCCACTAGGATAATTAAATTAGTTGAATAAAATGAGCCCATGTAGCAAGCCCACTAGATAATCAAACTAATTAATTAGAAATGAGCCCATGTAGCAAGCCCATTATTAAAATCACAAATTAAGTTATACATGACAAGTTACAATATTAGTACACATTTTTGAGTTATAGAAATGTGTTCATATTTGTTTGTGCATGTATGCATGCACACACAAATGTATTTGGACCATTTGTGGGCTATGGGAGGGGATTAATGGAGTGGTTAAGTTCATGGAGAGTGGGGAGATGAGAGGTTGGGAGTTTTAGGAGTTAAAAATATGAAGAGGTGAGAATTAAAAAGAGAATTAAAATGAGAAGTTATTAGGTGGGAGATTTTGCAATATAGTCCCTAGCATTGTCCTATAAATAGCAACCCATTTCTCATTCTTTTTCACACCAAAAATAAAATAAACAAGAGAAAGAAAAGAGAAAGAAAAGAGTGTAAGAAAAAGAAAGAGAGTTATTGTGTTTGGAGGATCTCTTGCTTGGAGCATTTGCTAGGAGGAGAAGAGGACTAGGAGTTGCTAGGAGCAAGAAGGAGCCATTCATTTATAGTTTTCAACCTTCAAACAAAAGGTGGGTTCTCATGCTTTCTAATTTAGAACTATGCATGCTAGTGACAAAATATGAGCATTTTGTTTTGATATGTAGTTAAGATTTCATGTTAGTGTTACATGCTATGAATGAAAACAATATTGTTATGATTAAACAAATAATAGGAGATTTTGACTAAAGAGCTAATACCATAGATCATGTTAGAATGCTTGTAAAATGTTATGCATGTTAAAAATGTATTCTTTTGTATGGGAAATTTGTTGAAAAATGTTGTTTTATGTTCTAGGGTCATGTTGATTAATGAATAAGAAAGAAAGATTAATATTGTGTTAGTGGTTGATTTTTATATTGTAGTACAAACATGCTAATTTTGATAAATAAAGTAAAATGTGATGGGATAAATATATTGTGTTTATGAATGGTAGAAATATTGTTATGACTAAGAGAACAATTTTCCATCATGATAGTTAAAAATAATAAAATGAATTACTGTCACAAACCATACTAGTACGCATGATTGTAAATGTCGAAATGTATAATTTGTAGGAAGATTGTTGAGACTTCTTAATGAGTTTAAATGCAAATTAAATTTGGGAAAAAATTCTAATACTCTTATAAAATGAAATAGAATATAGTAAAAATAGTTGTAGAATTTTTCAAGTATATTTGAGAAGTAAAAGAGATATTTGAAGATAGAATGAAATTTTGTTCTTAAGTTAATTATTTTTAAGAATATGAATTTTTAAAAAAAAAAGACTTTGATGTGAGAATTAGTTTCTCTTGTTGAGATTATGCAATTATGATGAATGTGAAATTCTAGATTTTTATGTGTACTCAAATTGTTAATGAGTTTAAATTAGATGAATGCATGAATAGAATTCTTGTTGGAAAAAATTGAGAATAAGTGAATTATGAATAGAACATTGATTAAGTTGTGAATTATTTGTATTTGATTAATTGGAGAGACTTCATGAGTTTAAAATTTGCAAATGAAATTGCTATTGTTGTTGATTCATGAATGGACTAAAAGAGAATTATGATTGATGCCAAATGAGATATAGATCAAATTGTGGATGGCTAGAGACATGGAAATATCTAAGTGAAGACATGATAATGAAAAGGATAAAAAGAAAATAATTTCCGAAACTGATCCACCGTGGAAAATATTTACCCGACTGATCCACTTTCGAAAATATTTACCAAAGTTAGTCCAGAACTGGTCCACTTTCGAAAATATTTGGGTTGAGGACAAATTACACTAAGAGGTTCTCCCATTATAGTAGTAGAGATGCAAATGAGATTGCAAGTGATAAAATCATGTTTGTGAAAAGGATAAATTTTTGTGAGATCGATGTTGAATGAAATGGTTTCATGAAAAAGAATTATTATTATTAAGGAATCATAAATCGTGATGTAATAAGATATCATATGAGTTTGAAATTTGTGAATGAGTTATTATTTGCTATGAATAGCTAGATCATGATTAGTGGCAAGACTAACAAATGAATACTTGTGGATAAGTCTTAAGACAAGATTGTGATCTTTTTGTGAAATGAATTGAAAGATGAAAATATCTAAGTCAAGACATGATTACAAAAGGGTATGTGTACCCATGTTTCTTGTACATGAAAGATTATGATTAAGAATTAGTAAGACTTCGGTTACCGGTAATTTTGAAAGAAAGAATTGATATGATTTTGAGATAATGCCATCGGGCGATCTCGTATTTTGTGAATATATCCGGTATGAGGTAAAACTGATTCTAGGGTGATAACATATTCATGTCTTGAACTAAAAATAATTAGGCACTTAAGTGAAGATGTGATAAACTTGTGCAAACGTAAATGGGTGCTTCTATATAGTCGGCGGTGGATCTCCGTGGCTATAGACCCAGTTGGTGGACTGTGGTTGCCCCATAGGAGATGGACTGTATTTTATCCGGGACTTAGGGTAGTCGACGGATGTTTACCATACTGCAAAGATTATGTACATACTGGGGCTAGAAGGGCATTTACGGGATTATCATCACGATATAATAGCCAGGGAGGCTGGGATCTGTTAATATAAGCCAGGGAGGCTAGCCAGGGAGGCTGAGATCCATATCTGTGAAATAACTCTAAAACTTGTTTTATTACTGGGTAGTCTCATGGCGAGGGATCGAACCCTTCAATGTGGAGTACGTAGGCGCTTGCCCTCAGACCTATGTAGTATGGGATGCATAGAATCCGAACAAGTGTGCATTAGTGTCATCCTAGTGTAGAATTGTGTGCATTAGGCATTAAGACATGACATACACTTATGTTTAGAATAATCACTTTTGACACTTTACTTGTTCATTCAATCTTTTGTGTGATTTGTTAAAGTATGAGATCGTTATACTATTTCCGGCATAGAGAGGATAGCCGTGTATAACATTTCGTCAGTTGTAAGTGACTGACGTGCCCACAGATTGACATGCAGGTAATGGAAAATTCATGAAGCTATAAAGTGGATATGCTGGTGCTGTTTAATTCTAAAGAAGTTGTAAATGTTTTATTGTAAATTTCATTCTTCCGCTGTGTAAAACCAAGTTGTAATTGAACTCTGATGTATTGTGAATAAAAAGTTTTAAATTCCTTGTAAAATTGTACGAAGTGAAGTAAAGATCCTGTGAAATCTCGAATTTATCCTTATTTGAAATTCGGGGTGTTACACTCGCTCTAAACATCAGGGCAACCATCCCTTGCCAGCTCGAGGCTCGCTCTACCATCAGGGCAATCAACCCTCGTCGGCTCGAGGCTCACTCCAACATCAGGGCAACCCCCTCAGGAAGGCCCAGCGATTCGCTATCCCATTTCTAACAAACCATAAACACTCCTCCACGGCTAGCTCCCGCACCCCCGCAAGAGTGGGGGGCTTGTGTGGTAGGGTAAAAATGGCTTGGGGCCCAACCAGGGCCCAGCACAGCTCTCACTCAAAAACAGGAAAAACAACAATCTGGCTCGGCCTCGAGCCAGACAAGGTCGGTGCCGAACCTCAAAGTTCACCCCCGCAGAACTGGTCTCCTCGTATCCGACGAGCCTCAATGGTCCTCGGCCTCCGATCCGTGACAGCCCCACGGGCCGTCCCCCCATCCTGGCGAAGCATGAGGATGACCTGGCACAGCCTAGGCCCTCCGATTCTCCCAGAGGCACAGGAGACCCATGATCAGCCATGTCAGCTCCAAATACCACCCAGGGTTTTGCCACGTCAGCCCTATACCACTCCTGGTATTGCCACGTCTGCCCTAAACCCCCTGGGCCTTCTGCCACGTCAGGCCCATGGGCTTTCGGATTCAGATCCGGCCCCAAGCGGATCCAAACCCGGTTGGAATTCTCTATAAATACTAGACCCTCACCCACCTTTTGAGGTAACCAATCTTTTGCCACTTAAATTCACCTAGTTATTGCTACTCTCTCACAGAGACTGACTAGATCGTCGGAGGGTCCGCCACCGGGATAAACCCCGGTGTTCCAGGACCGTCTGCAGGTACACAAGACCTTGGATCCGAACCCTCTGATCCAAGCCCAGACATCCACCTCATTTCGAGCCCGTCACAGGTTCCGCCCGGTCAGCCGAGGGTCGTCAGACGAGCAGCTTTCTCCTTCAATACAAATCGAGTCCGAACTCACACCTGGTGCATCCACACGTCTCCCAGAAACAAACCGCATCAGTAATCATTATATTTTTGGATTTAAAAATCATGAAAAACAGATCCAACAAAATCACTTTGTTTGAAAGGAAGTGGAGTCTTAGTGGACTATAGCACATTAGTACACTTCCACCAAACTCCCACAGTTTGAAAGCAAGTTGTACTGATTTTTGGGCTTATTAAGCAAAATGAGAGGAGAGATATATTAATACAAAAAGGCAAACAGTGCTCATCTTCCCACTTCTGCTCTCATCTTCTGGATCTCAGAATGTTAAAAAACTGTACGGATTGGACATAAATGGAAAATAAGCGAAATGAGGTCCAACTCCATTTTACTGCCAAACAACTTGGAAAATATTAGATTTTCTCTCCAAACAATGCTCATCCTCCCACTTTTTGTCATTCAAACATGCCTTAAGAGGTTGGTGGAGGGAGGGGGAGGGTTGGACGAGCAGGGGCACCCCTGGGGGTGGGCAAGTGGTTCAAGTGCACAGGGCCTCCAATTTTGAAGGGTCTCCAAAATTTATTATACCATATGAATATTGAATAAGTAAGAGAAAAACTTTTGTATTTACATTTGGCTTTTTAGCTCAGTTGGCTAAGACTCATCAAGGATGTTAAAAGGAAACCTGGGTTCGAATCACACTAGGTAGGTTTTTTTCTTCCTTTTTGGGGGGGGGGGGGGGATTGCACATATTCTCAAATTCTCAAGAGGCGAAAACCCCAACTCTCTTAGTCGCTGAAAGGGATCTGGGTTCGAATCACGTCTTGTCAATTACAGTTGCATCAATGGAAAGAAGCTTTTCAAAACTAAAACTATTGAAATCTTACTTGCGATCAACAATGTCACAAGAAAGATTAAATGGATTGGCTTTGATATAGATTGAAAATGAGTTTTAAGAAAAACATGATTATGAAAGTTTAATTGTAACTTTTTTGTTTCCAACTGTGCGAATTTTTTCTACGTATTGTTGCATTTCCGTCATCTATAAATTTTTCCTTTCTTTTAAAATCATTTGCATACTCTTAGCCCGGATTTTATTCTACTATTATGTATCTACTATTCGAATTCAAACCCAAACCCAAACCCACATTTAAATCCTAATTCAAACCCAACCCGAAACCCATTACCCTAACCCTACATGAACTCCTCCAAACTGCTAACCACTTCATCTCCATTATCACCACTAAATCCTCTCATAAGCCCACATCCTATCTACTATTAACAACTAATCCCCCCTCCCCATCTCAACAGACTTCTCTTCATTTAAAAAACAAAACAAATGAAAACAAAAAATTCCTTACCATCATCTTCTTCAACCTACTGCATCCGAGCCTCACCCTCACAGAAAGCAACCCATCATCTCCTTCTCGTCCATCCTTACTGCCTTCTTCAACATCCCGATACCACACCTGACTGCCATCTTCTTCCACCATCCCTCAACCCCTCCACACTGGGGGGGGGGGGGGGGGGCAATTGCACGTATTCTTAAGAGGCGAAGATCCCAACTCTCTTAATCGATGAAAGGGATCTAGGTTCGAATCACATCAGGTCAATTACGATTGCATCAATGGAAATAAACTTTTCAAAACTAAAACTATTTAAATTTTATTTGCGATCAACCATGTCACAAGAAAGATTAAGTGGATTGGCTTTGATGTAGATTGAAAATGAGTTTTTAGAAAAACATGATTATGAAATTTTAATTGTAATTTTTTTGTTTCTAATTGTACAAAAATTTTCTACGTATTGTTGCATTTCGGTCATTTATAAATTTTTCCTTTCTTTTGAAATCATTTGCATACACTTCAATTATTTGTTAATTAGTATTAAAACCCTATTTTTATTCTACTATTTTGTATCTCCTATTTGATTTCAAACCCAAACTCAAGCCCACATTTAAATCTTAATTCAAACCCAATCCGAAACCCATTACCCTAACCTTATCTGAACTCCTCCAAACTACTAACCACTTCATCTCCATTATCACCTCATTAACCCACCTTCTAATCTACTGTACCACCCCACAAAATTGGAAATGACAATTTTGCCCTTGTGTGTTACGCACGTGTATTTTGTAACGTGTTTTCACCACGTATTTTGATTACCGACTATTTATGTATTTTCCGCATTGATTTTACCTTATTTTGAGTCAAAAAATATCAAATTTCAATCTCTGCATTTTGCGTGCTCTTTACGTATTTTGATGCACGTATCGGTTATGTGTTTTTTCCGCTACGTGCAATATTTTCTATACATTAAATTATTTACTTTTTACGTATTCAAATCCAATTTTAAAAATGGAAATTCATTTCTTGCATTTTGATATAAATACTTTTGTACGTATAATGCACGTGTTTTTCTACGTACACAGCAATTATGCCGTGAAATACATAAAATTAGTAAATATATTTTTAATATGTTGTTTTGATTATATTTAATAATTTTCCATCAATAAAGTTGATTTTTGCATTTTAATATTTTACGTGCAACATACATGTTTTTGGCGAACATATTTGAGTGTATTTATTTTTTAAATAAATTTCGGAGTGTGTGTTACACCCCGTAGTTTTCAAAAAATAATATAAGTATATATAATATATATATATATGTGTGTGTGTGTGTGTGTGTGTGTGTGTTGTGAAAAGGGAAAAAGTAGTATGGTATGGAGTGGGGGGCCCATGTGGGAGGGAAAACAGAATAGGTGCAGTTTGAGTTTGGATGTTGACTTCGTCAACATTGAGATGACTTGGCATCTTTCATAGGGGGCTCACCCGGGATCAATTGGAGTTTGCTTTTTTGTTCCCTGTGTTAGGCCGGTTGGGGAGTTTTAGAAGAGGAAAAGGTGGGAGTTAGGAATTTAGAGAGGTGGAGTAGTAAAAGGTTGGGGTTTTAGGAGTTAAGAAAGTCAAGGGTTGAAAATTAATTTGAGTAATTTATTAGGTGTGTAATTTTGCAAATTGAACCCTCAACTTGTCCTATAAATACAACCCATTTCTCCCTCTCTTTTCACACCAAAAACAATATCAAAATAAGAGAAAGAAAGAAAAAAAAGAGAGTAAGAGTGTTCTTGTGCTTGGAGACTCTTGCTAGGAGGTGAAGTTCTATGAGTTGCTTCGGAGCTAGAAGTGATGTTCCATCTTTTCTTTCATTGTTTAAACTTCAATAAAGGTGGGTGTTCTCTTACTTTCTAATATGAGAATAATGCATGCTAATAATAATGAATAAATAGTATGAGAATTTTGATGTGATCTATACTATTGTATGTAGTGAGAATGATAGTACATCATGTTATGATGAGTAAATTAAATTACAACATGTAGTTGTTAATGAGAAAAAAAAAGTGATTATTTTGGCATACACTAGTATACATGAATGAAAAGTTGAATGTATGAACAATTGTTGGGATTTCTTCTTTTGTTAAGCAAATAAAATTTTTGTAAAGTAAATTTGATGCTATTGAACTCATTTGATGATTTATAAAAGATATAATGTGCTATTTTGATTACATTGAATAAATGCAAATTCATGTTTATTAATAGGAAGAAATAATTTGAAAATTAGATTTTTATTGCCTAAAATATGAATTTTTAATCTTTGAGTTACTGTAGAAAATAAACTTAGTTTATATGAATTAATTTCAGTCTAATAAAAGATTAGAACAATTGGAGAATCGAATTTTTGTGAATTAGTGGGATAACAGAAAGTTAGAACAAAAGCCATCGGGATGCCTCTATGTCGTTGGGAGCATTTGGCCTGTTGGTCTGGCGTTGCGCTGGTCTCCTGGTTGGCTTGGGTTCGAAACTTGTTAACCCCAAAACATTTTTTGTTGTTGTTTTGTTGTTTTTTTTTTTCAAAACTATTCGAACCGAGAGAGTGTTTAAGGGGATTCAGTGTGAGATCTGAACACAGAGTCCACTTGGACTCTTTGGTTCGGTGTGTGCTTTGGGGCGCCGCTTGGGTATTCAAGGGTTCGAAACTCAGTAGCCGCAAAACTCTTTTTTTGGGTTTTAATGATTTTTTTAAGGAGTGTTAATACAACTAAAAATTGGAGTAAATTCTATTATTTTTATAAAATGAAATGAGATTTATTTTAGAATTTTCATGTATATTTGGAAAGATTAAAAGTGAAATTTAAATGAAAATGAGTTGAGGACTTCAAATTAATTTATATAAAGGTATGAATACTGAAAGATGAATTATTGTTATGTAAATTGATTCTCTTGAAAAGATATTTTACTTTTATTTGATTCAAGAAATATTTTGCGGTCGTTGAGACATATCATATGAGTTCAAATTGTTAATGAGTTTTTGACACAAATAAATTGTTAAAGGATGCGAGCTTTATATTTTTTTAGAAGAGCGATTTATTCATGTGAATTTGATTTCTTTGATGCGATTATACACTCACTTGATTTAAGACATACTTGGTTTGGTTTGAGTTATGAATTTGTTATATGTGCTTAAGTTGTTAAAGAGACTGATAATGGATGAAAATTTTGTTCATTAAAAAAAGGATTATTTTCTATGGAGAATTATGAATGAATGAAAGAATCATGAGTAGTATTAAGATAAAGACAATTGTGGATAAGTTGATGATAAAAATATCTATGTTTAAGACATGTTTATTAAAGGGTATGTGTACCCATGAATTTTTGTGCATGAAAAAGTTTGTGATTTAGAGTTAGTGAGACCTCAGGTACCAGCACTATTGAATGGAAAAGAGTTTAGATATAAATTGAGATATGGCCGTGGAGCTATCTTGTAATTTTTTTTTGTGATTAAGTCCGGTAGGAGGTAAAACTAATTCTAGGAATGGAATTTATTCATGTCTTGAACTAAATAATTAGGCACATAAGTGAAGATGTAGTAAACCTGGACAAACGTAAGTGGGGTGCTCTATATAGTCGGCGGTGGATCTCCGTGGTATAGACCCAGTTGGTGGACTGAGGTTGCTCCGTGGGAGACGGGCTTTTATATTTAAATCCGGACTATGAGGACGGGTCAGCGGTGGACTCCGGGATCTTGAGTAGTCAGGCGGATAGTTTGCCATACTCCAATGTATATGTAACAACCCGAATTCCAAATACAACTGAATTTGAGATTTCCACAGGATCTTTTCGTCTGATTCGGTACAATTTTACAAGGAATTGAAACTTTCCATTTTACATCAGATTTACATGAGATTTTTTACTTTACATTTTACAGCGGAAGCATATAACACAATAATGTACATGTAATGACAGCGAAAGCAATTTACATCATTTAAATAAATGTACATCAACAATGAATAATTTGTAAGCATCAGCTCTCCTTTCACTTTTATCAAGCCATTTATCCTGCATACAAAACTGTGGGCACGTCAGTTTATTCAACCGACAAAAATTATACATGGCCATCCTCTCTATGCCAGAAATAGTATAATGATTCTCATTTCTTAACAAATCACGAACTTGTTCACATATCAAATTAAAGGGAAAATCTTAATGATGTCGTGTTGTGATTGTGCACTTAGTCCTTAATGCAATTATTATGTTATATGACAATAATGCGCACTTATTCGGATTCTATGCATCCCATACTACATAGGTCCGAGGGCAAGCCCTTAATCGTACTTCATCTTGTAGGGTTCAATCCTTCGTCATGACTTAATCTACTACTGTAACTACGGTAAGTATCCTAGATGTTTTCTGACATACGAACTTATATCTAGGCGCCCTGGAGGGAATCCCAACGCACTGACACATGACTCATCATGCAGGCATCCTGTGGTAATTCAGATCCTACCATAGACATGACACCACCCACAGTCGTCAAACACCCCACGAGCGTCGCCATCGGGATGGTACTCTGGAGCAGTATCCATGCCCTATCATAACTCATCATGGGACATCCTGGGATACTCTCTCGCCGCCAATCCAATGGCCCTCATACTCAATGTTTTTCTCTTACTTTCATCACATCTTCACTATGTATCTAATCCTTATTTTATTAGAATCATGAACAAAATCAAAGCTCTAGAGTTAGCCTCTCAACTATACCGGACTTAATCATTCATTCAACATGACCAACCTTGGTCTTTCTTTTCAAATTTCATTTCATTTATTTCTTTCTAATTGCCGGTGGGAGACTTAACTACTCTTTTGTTTCAATTTCAATTCACAATTACCAAAAGTTTGAGCATTTCCAGATCATGCGTTCATTTTCATCATCTCAATAGATTTTCCTTTTCCATGTTCATAACTTCCACATTCATACAACTTTCATAAATTCAAATAATGATTCACTTCATTTCAGGTATAAATTCATGCAAAGACAAATAGAGTTTACTTACTGTCACAACCAATAATCATTCAACATAAGATTCATAATCTCTACCATAAAACAATTCATAGAATTTCTGCAATATCAAAAGTAATCTGGACAGTTGACTTAGAGCTTATCCAGTCGACTTGTTCAGTCGAAGAAAGTTCCTCCATAACCGCTCGGAAGAGTCGACTGCTGCACATGGCCAGTCGGCTGTTCCGCAGCGTTCAAAATCTAAATATCATTTATGGGGCAGTCGACTGTCATTCAAACCAGTCGGCTGTTCTACAGAGTTCAATTATACAATTTTTCAAGTCCAGTACAGTCGACTGTTACGTACATTCGGTCGACTGAACAGGGTTAATTCTTAAATTAAGGGATCATCTCTCCCTTCTGTTCTTCAATTAGCACACAACATTTTATTCAACTACAGTATGTTCAATGTCAACATAAACATGTGATTCTTATCTATTTACCATCATCATAACATAGTTTATGATTAAATGTAAATCTCACACAATTAGTATGTTCTTTCCTCCAAATGAGACGCTAAACATACATTTTTCCTTTACTCACCATTTATCCACAAAGGTGAATGCTAACTCCAATTTAACATGCTAGAAAATCAAGTTAACAATTCACATTAAATACATCATTTCATAGAATTCCGAACTGTTCATATTTTATTTCAGTGTACCAGTCGACTGCTCACATGATCGGTCGACTGTACAGGTCATTTCCAGTTCTCTAATTATCACTAGTTCTTTTTCGTTTATTCACATCTTCCACAATAAGTATAACACAAATCATTTTAATATACAATCACCCTATCAATCCACTTTTCACAAATATGATAACAATCAGCATGATCTCTATATTAGAAGTCCTGAGAAACACCCACCTTGTTGAAGAGTTTAACGAAATCCCGTAAAGCCTTCTAGTGTGACAATGTGACTCCTCCTCCTTGCACCTTGCTACCGAGAATCCTCTGAAGTGATGACCGGCCTCCAAGATATCCACTCACAACTCTCTTAAAATATATCTTTCTCTCAAATAAAGTTCTTAGTGTAGAAGACAAATGAGTGAGAGGGGTATTTATACTAAATCTTGGGTGAGATAGAAGGCTAGGATTGAGTAGATGGTTATGAGATGGAGGGCTAGGATGAGAGTAGGAGTTGTAGTAACTACCCACAACTAGGTAGCCACCTACACACTAACTCCACTCCTTCCAAAACCGGCCAAGGAAAGGTGCTCATGCACGTGCATGCACTAGTCTCCACATAAAAACTTGTACATTATACATCTTTATAAAAATAATCTTTTAAAAGATGTTACCTTACAAGTTGTTATTAAGAGAATGGGCTTAAATTGATGAGCCAAAATATTAGTTTTTACAAAATAAATAAATTAAATTTTTGGGCTTGTGTTTATTTGAGACAAAAGGGCCTTTTATAAAAAAATAATTTAAAGAACACATATACATATATATATTCATATACTCATCATCCATAAGGAAAATAATTATAAGATTTCATATTACGAAAATTGCACTTGCACACTACGTGCAAAATAAATAAATAATTTTCATAAATGAAAATCGGGGCATTACAGTATATACGTATACCGAGGCTAGAGGGTCACTTGTGGGATGATTCGTAAAATATAATAGCCAATGAGGCTGGGATCTGTTATAATAGCCGGCGAGGCTAGCCAGCGAGGCTGAGATCCATAGTTGTGGAATGATCTAAACCTTGTTTTATTATTGGATAGTTTCATGGCGATGGATCAAACTCTTTATTGTGGAGTACGTAGGTGCTAGTCCTCAGACCTATATAGTATGGGATGCATAGAATCCGAACAAGTATGCATTAGTGTCATCCTAGTATAAATTTTTGTGCATTAGGCATTAAGGCATACACTTACATATTTAGCGCAGTCACAATTTAACACTTTATTGTTCATTCAAATTTTTGTGGCATGTTAAAGTAATGAGATCGTTATATGTACAGCATAAAGAGGATAGCCGAGTATAATATTTTCGTTAGTTGTAAATGATTGACGTGCCCACAGCTTGATATGCGGGTAATGGACTATTCATGAAGGAATAAAGATGTTATGATGCAGTTGGTGATTTACATTGTTATAGTTATACAAGTTGTATTTTATTTCATTGTTGTATTCTTCCGCTATGTAAACAAAAGTGTAATGAACTCTGATGTTGTTGAAAGTTTTAAATTTCCTTTTAAAATTGTACTAAGTAAAGTAAAGATCCTGTGAAATCTCGAATTCGGTCTTATTTAGAATTCAGGGCGTTACAGATGGTATCAGAGCAGGCTTCAAAAGTAGTAAAAATTTATAACGAACGACACCCTAGAGTGGATATTAGAATGTGAGTTTTAGCTTATAGAGATTTAAATGTAAGTGATTTACATTTGTGTTACTCTATACACTGATGTTTTCTCTTCCTATTGGATGGCTGGAGTCGTGAATGAAGGTTCAGTAACTACTTACATTCAACTTCATTCATGATGCTCTCCTCGTATACATTGATGTGAGATTGTATGCGAGCATGTTTTCCCTGAGTATCAGAGTGGCACAGTGGAAGCGTGGTTGGTTGACCCTACATTCATGATACATTACACACTTCCCTTTCAAATTATTTTTTTCGTGAATTTTATCATAATACTTTTCAACATTCAATAATTTTCAAATAAATATTTTCTTATACTTTTAAACCTATTTATAAATTACCCATCGACTGTAGCGCCCCGAATTTCTAATATAATATCTTAGAAAATACGTGGCACAATCCCAGCATCAACTTCAATGTAATAGTACACATAGCCCAAAAACACAAATAATTTTATTCCAAACTTTTATTACAACAATCTTTTTCAAATACAGCGGAAATACAAACACCTTGAATTACAACTTTCTTTTTACAACACTTCTAAAAATTTTACACAAAGCTTTATTACATTAGCTTATCTCCAAAACTATCTCAAGCATCCCAACCTCCAAACTCTAAGCAACAACCTGTAACACATGAGGCTAGAGATGATCCCTAACCCCCAAAACTAAAGGGGTCAGCCATAAATGGTGTGAGTGACATAAAACAAACAACATAAATATCATTAAGCATGGATTCATAAACAACAAGTACTAAACAAGAATATGAGAAATAAGAAATGACAGAGAAACGTGAAAACATCAAGTGTAGCTTAACTAAGTGTTAGGTGTAGAAAAGCAGGAAAACCACATGCATAAAACCAAGTCAAGAAAATACAATTTCTATATGCGGACTCTCTAATACGTACTTGTCGGAGTCTATGCATCCCATTCTACATAGGTCCAGTGTAAGCCCTTAACGTCTCCACATTATAGGGTTCAATCCCCTGCTATGCAACTAATTCTAACACGATGACTACTACGAGATAAAGATAAATTGTGAGTGTTAGCCCATGCCCCGATAATTCCGGAGATAGATCCCACACCTTAGGTATTTTACCTGGATAATTCCGGAGATCATCCCACACCGAAAGCAATGACCTCATCACACGAATACCACATGTGCGTCGTCTCGACCCCGATAATTCCGGAGATCAATCCCACACCACAAGTAATTACCGTGATAATTCCGGAGATATATCCCACACCACAAGTATTCTACCGTGATAATTCCGGAGATATATCCCACACCACAAGTAATCTACCGTGATAATTCCGGAGATTAAATCCCACACCGAAAGCCATACTGAGGTACTTGACCCATGTTCTCGTTCATCATATCACCACTAGTGTCTGTCCTTATTATTTTGGGTCACTTAATTACTCAACGAGTCTCCTAGAGTTGGTGTACCCTACCGGACTTAACTCAAAACTGAACAACTGAAATGCCTCAACAGGCCTCAACAAAAGAACTCAACGCCGGTATACTAGGGTCACATACACCCTCTAGAGACCCAAACTCAATGTCTAAACCAACTTTCAACCATAAATGGCTCAACTGAATATCTTAAAATCATATGCTTAACAGAAGACAAAGTGTAGGCTCAAATATCTGAAGACTAATCATTCGAGAGAAACATTCAAGTTCATGAAAACTCATCAGTATTAGTCGACTTATACTGAAGTAAGTCGACTGCCCAGAGGGAAACTATCCATGATTTTAAGAAAATAAATTAAGTAATCTAAGTCGACTTAAAAGATCATCAGTCGACTTACTCGAGACAAATTCCAATAATTTTCAAGAAAGTATTCTAAGTATTATAAGTCGACTTAAAGGGGTCATAGGTCGACTGTCCAGAAAAGATACTGCAATAACTTTGCAAAATAAGTTCTAAGTACACCAGTCGACTGAACAAGGGTCTAAGTCGACTGTCCAGAACGGATTTTCAAAAAGCTAAAGACACAGTAGCTGGGTCGTACCAGTCGACTGAAAAGTCTGACAGTCTACTGTCGGCCTACAATCTGCCTAATTTTGGTTGTACATGATAATCAAAATTAGAGTTTTCCAAAAGAAATCATTATTTACTAAAATAATTTGTATTTCAATAAAAACGACAGTCACAAAGTATTCTCAGATCGGATACGTTACTCAAAACATCCAATTTCTCAAAACTCAAGTTCTCATGTTCTAAATTCATAATTCTTTCATTAGGGTTTCTCAATACTGAATTTCTTTCACAACTCAAAACCAAAATCTGATTTGTATTCACGAGATCCAAATGTTCATCCATCCAATCACTTATTATCATAACCATACTCATATCTTAAACATGCTTTTTAGTAATACAAATTCATAAACCAAGATTTACTAAACATTCATGGATATCACATACATAATACGACAACAATCATTTCATTGCCCAAACAAACATGTCAAAACAAACAACTAAACAATCATTCACATAAATCAACAACAATCCGAATTCACATCAGTCACCTAAATCAAACAACAAAACAAATTTCATATCACTCACATAAAACATACACAAAGCAAAACAACATGTTACTCACCTTAGGAATGAAGAGATCCAACAAGAAAGCCCCTTTTTTGTGAGATACAAAATCCTCATCTTCAATCACCAAGAAAATAAAAGATATAATAAAACTTGTGTTGTACAGAGAATGACGGCTGCACACCCTCTTTATACAGGCCGGGATTGAAAGATTAGGGTTTTAGAAACATATTTGCAAAAGAATCCTTCCAAATATAACTTTACATATATAACCCCTTTCTTAGTTGAAATAGGTTAACTGAATCAAAACCAAATCAAATATTTTTATCACTGAGTTGTCCAGCAATCCAGTACAGCCTAGTATATAAGAAAAATTCGGATTTACAACTCAGGGTGGCGATTTTGCACAAAAGCCCTCCCTTTTGTAATATTTGCGAACATATCATAAAATATTCATAAAAATCCAGCAAAAACAGAAATAATATCTAATAATACATATTATATTTTCCAATCAAAATATTTGACTTTTAATTTCCAGAAAAACATTTGCACAAAATTCTACATGAATTTCATATTTGCAAAAACACCCCTTTTGTTTAAATCTTCACCAAATCGACTTTAAATAAAATATAAATATATTTAAATCTAAATGATAACCATGGAGAACCAAAATATTAGTAAAAAAGAATTTTCATAATTTATTTAAGATCCGAACGACTTTTACATAAAAGCCCCTCCCTTTCGAGGTATTTATAAAAAATAGTTTCTCTACTCAGAAAAATTCCAAAATTTAGAATATAATCCAATATAATTAGGAAAGTTTACTAAAAATATAAAATTGGTTATTTACACCAAAAATATTTGCACGTGTTTCGCACGTGTGAAAAGATAAACCTTCAGAAAATATTTATTAAATCTCCAGAAAATCATTTTAATTCATTTTCAAATATTTAAAATAATATTTGAAAATACTGGGTACTACATCGACTATGTTTCGCTTTATTGCATTATTTTCCAAACTATTCCGCAATTAAAGACTTAATTGATTTTTCCTTCTATCTAATGTTTTCCCTAATAGTAGTTTTGTATGAAAATTTCTTTCAATCTATCCTATCTTTATGGTTATATTTATTTCCCTATGTGATTTTTCTTGTCTCGTTCTTATAAAATTTTGATACTCATAGCGGGCATTTCATCGAACACCCGGCGTGCACTTTTCGCCTATAATTTATTTCACTCAATTTAATTGAGCTGGAAGCCTATAAAAATCATCCTAAATTTATATTAATCCTTGCACAATACTCTACACCCTCATATGCATTTTCTTTAATTATTTGGATCGAGTTTTCTACCCGATTTCATAAACTCTATAATTCGAGTTTATGCCAAAATCACTACTCCCCATTTTATTCTAATGGCTCACTACAATTTTTACCACCATACCAGAGCGAATTTATATATATATATATCTCTATTTTACAAACCCAAAACCCTAATTTACTAACAAATTGCAATTTCTCTAACAACCCACTAATTTCCCAAATCTTCTACTTCCAACACTTCTAAATCTCTCTACCCTCATAATCCTATTCAATAAAACTAACCACACTAAATTTTATACGAATAAATAAATTAGGATATACCTTTTCGGAATCCTTTTGAAAATCCGACACTTCCACGATGTAGAGAACCCCTCAATTAGCCTATTTCCCAATTTAATTTGGATTTGGCGAAGGGACGGAGTGCATTGGAGAGGGAGAAAGGGAGGCCGAAGTTGGGTTCGGTGCTTCCTGGTTTCAATCGGGTGGTGTACGGGAAGGGAGAAGAAAAGAAGGAATATAAATGGGGGAAGGGGTATATTGGAAATATAATATATGTTTTAATAATAATAGAAAGGTATACTTACCTAGAAACCCTCCAAATCCAATATATTACAATTAAACCCCCAACTCCTTTCTATAATAATACTTCTATAATAATACAAACAATACGAAACACATTAAAATTATCTTATAATAATCCCCCATCACGATAAAATAAAATAAACTATATTTCTTCGCATAAAATCTCATCTTTTAACTCTAATATAACAATAATATCAATCTACCACAAATATTCATACTAATATCAATATTTAATTAAAATACATCAAAATAATTTTCACCACTCAAAATATATAAAAACAGGCATTTTCGGTATTTTACAAATTCGAGGTGTTACAGTGTGTGTGTGTGTGTGTGTGTGTGTGTGTGTGTATGTGTGTGTGTGTTTTGAAAAGGTATAGTTTGAAAAAGTGTGCCTGTTGGTAAATATGCAGGTTGGCATTGTAGAAATTAACCGGAAAATGATAGTATGGTATGGAGTGGGGGGGGGGGGCACGTGGGAGGGAAAACAGCAATAGGTGCTGTTTGAGTTCGGATGTTGACTTCGTCAACATTGAGATGACGTGGCATCTTTCATAGGGGGCCCACCCGGGATCATTTGGAGTTTGGTTTTTTGTTCCCTGTGTTTGTCCGGTTGAGGAGTTTTAAAAGAGGAAGAGGTGGGAGTTAGGAATTTAGAGAGGTGGAGTAGTGAAAGGTTGGGGGTTTTAGGAGTTATGAAAGTGAAGGGTTGAAAATTAATTTGAGTAATTTTTAGGTGTGTAATTTTGCAAATTGAACCCTCAACTTGTCCTATAAATACAACCCATTTCTCCCTCTTTTTTCACACAAAAAAACAATATCAAAATAAGAGAAAGAAAGAAAAGAATGAGAGTAAGAGTGTTCTTGTGCTTGGAGACTCTTGCTAGGAGGTAAAGTTCTAGGAGTTGCTTTGGAGCTAGAAGTGATGTTCCATCTTTTCTTTCATTGTTCAAACTTCAATAAAGGTGGGTGTTCTCTTACTTTCTAATATGAAAGTAATGCATGCTAATAATAATGAATAAGTAGTATGAGAATTTTGATGTGATCAATACTATTGTATGTAGTGAGAATGATTGTAAATCATGCTATGATGAGTAAATTAAATTACAACATGTAGTTGTTAATGAGAAAAGAAATAAGTGATTATTTTGCCATGCACTAGTATACATGAATGAATAGTTGAATGTATGAACAATTGTTGGGATTTCTTCTTTTGTTAAGCAAATAAAATTTTTGTAAAGTAAATTTGATGCTATTGAACTCATTTGATGGTTTATAAAAGATATAATGTGCTATTTTGATTACATTGAATAAATGCAAATTCATGTTTATTGATAGGAAGAAATAATTTGAAAATTAGATTTTTATTGTCTAAAATATGGTTTTTTAATCTTTGAGTTACTGTAGAAAGTAAACTTAGTGTATATGAATTAATTTCGGTCAAATAAAAGATTAAAACAATTGGAGAATCGAGTTTTTGTGAAATAATGGGATAACAGAAAGTTGGAACAAAAGTCATCGGGATGCCTCTATGTTGTTGGGCGCATTTGGCCTGTTGGTCTGGCGTTGCGCTGGTCTCCTGGTCGGCCTGGGTTCGAAACTTGTTAACCCCAAAACATTTTTTTTTGTTGTTTTGTTTTTGTTTTTTTTCAAAAATATTCGAACCGCGAGAGTGTTTAAGGGGATTCGGTGTGAATTCTGAACACAGAGTCCACTTGGACTCTTTGGTTCGGTGTGTGCTTTGGGGCACCGCCTGGGTATTCACGGATTCGAAACCCAGTAGCCGCAAAACTCTTTTTTTAGGTTTTAATGATTTTTTAAAGAATTTTTAAATTGGAGAAAATTCTATCATTCTTGTAAAATGAAATGAGATTTATTTTAGAATTTTCATGTATATTTTGAAAGATTAAAAATGAAATTTAAATAAAAATGAGTTGAGGACTTCAAATTAACTTATATAAAGGTATGAATTTTGAAAGATTAATTATTGTTATGTAAAATGATTCTCTTGGAAAGATATTTTACTTCTACTTGATTCAAGAAATATTTTGCGATGGTTGAGACATATCATATGAGTTCAAATTGTTAATGATTTTTTGACAGAAATAAATTGTTAAAGGATGCGAGCTTTATATTTTTTTTAGAAGAGTGATTTATTCATGTGAATTTGATTTCTTTGATGTGATTATACACTCACTTGATTTAAGACATACTTAGTTTGGGTTGAGTTATGAATTTGTTATATGTGCTTAAGTTGTTAAAGAGATTGATAATGGATGAAAATTTTGTTCATGAAAAAAAGGATTATTTTCTATGGAGAATTATGAATGAATGAAAGAATCATGAGTAGTATTAAGATAAAGACAATTGTGGATAAGTTGATGATGAAAATATCTATGTTTAAGATATGTTTATTAAAGGGTATGTGTACCCATGAATTCTTGTACATGCAAAAGTTTGTGATTTAAAGTTAGTGAGACCTCGGGTACCAGCACTATTGAATTAACCAGAGTTGAGATATAAATTGAGATATGGCCGTGGAGCTATCTCGTATTTTTTTTGTTGATTAAGTCCGGTAGGAGGTAAAACTAATTCTAGGATTGGAATTTATTCATGTCTTGAACTAAATGATTAGGCACATAAGTGAAGATGTAGTAAACCAGGGCAAACCTAAGTGGGGTGCTCTATATAGTCGGTGGTGGATCTCCATAGCTATAGACCCAGTTGGTGGACTGAGGTTGCTCCGTGGGAGACAGACTTTTATATTTAAATCCTGGACTATGAGGACGGGTCAGCGGTGGACTCCGGGATCTTGAGTAGTCGGGCGGATAGTTTGCCATACTCCAATGTATATATGTATACCGGGGCTAAAAGATCACTTGCAGGATGATTTGCACGATATAATAGCCAGCGTGGCTGGGATCTGTTATAATAGCTAGCGAGGCTGAGATTTATAGTCGTGGAATGATCTAAACCTTGTTTTATTACTGGGTAGTTTCATGGCGAGGGATCGAACCCTTTATTGTGGAGTACGTAGGTGCTTGCCCTCGGACCTATGTAGTATGGGATGCATAGAATCCGAACAAGTATGCATTAGTATCATCCTAGTATAAATTTGTGTGCATTAGGCATTAAGGCACGACATACACTTACATGTTTAGCGTAGTCACAATTTAACACTTTATTGTTCATTCAAATTTTTGTGGCTTGTTAAAGTAATGAGATCGTTATATGTACGGCATAGAGAGGATAGCCGAGTATAACATTTTCGTCAGTTGTAAGTGACTGACGTGTCCATAGCTTGATATGCAGGTAATAGACTATTCATGAAGGAATAAAGATGTTATGATGCAGTTGGTGATTTACATTGTTATAGTTATACAAGTTGTATTTTATTTCATTGTTGTATTCCTCTGCTGTGTAAACAAAAGTGTAATGAACTCTGATGTTGTTGAAAAGTTTTCAAATTTCCTTGTAAAATTGTACGAAGTGAAGTAAATATCCTGTGAAATCTCGAATTCGGTCTTATTTGAAATTCGGGGCATTACATCTACTATTAATGACTAATCCCCCCCCCCCCAATAATCTCAATAGAATCCTCATCATTTGAAAACAAGACAAAACAAAAAAAAATCCCTCACCATCATCTTCTTCAACCCACTGCACCCGAGCCTCACCCTTACAGACAACAACCCATCATCTCCTTCTCCTCCATCCTTACTACCTTCTTCAACATCCTGACACTACCTCTGACAGTCATCTTCTTCCACCATCCCTCAACCTCTCCATACTGTTAGGAATTATATTATAAATTTTAAATGATTTATTAATGATTTTACAGTCGAGTTATTAGCATGAGAAGTTGACCATATACTGCTGGCTGAACATTGTACTTGTAAACATCTGGCTGTTAGGCCTAGCTACTTACCTTAGGATGTGTCGTGTGAATAGACGTTGGATTCGGTAGGAAGTCTATGTTGTGCAATCTAGTTACCTAAATAAATAGATAAACTAGACACAAATTATAAAAACTTCGCAAGTGCACAAATCGTTAGAAAAGCGTAGCAATAGCAAGGGTCGATCCCACAGAGATTGTAGACTTTAACTTACTAATCAATAAAAAGAATAAAAATCATAAAGAGTTGTTTTGAAAGTCTCAAAGAAATAAAAAGATTAAAATTAAAGGAAGAAGTGTTGAATCACAAATATTTATGAAGTAGTTGGGTTTAGATCTCCACCAATAGTCAGTAATGCTAAGTCACCTTCTGAACTTCTTCTTATTACTCATGTTTGTTCACTTCAAGGGCATGGTATCTACTCCCTAAAGTACTGTTTCCCTAAGCCAAGAATTAGGCATGGTATCTACTCTAATTCGTTTCTTTCATTAAGTGTTTAGCATGGTATCTACCAAGTTGCACTTAAAGAAAACATAAGATCAATGGAAACGAACAAACACTCAAGGTCCTAGAAATTGGTATCAGATCTAGATCCCTTAAGTTGATTGAACCAGGAACCCCTAAAGATTCCCTTGTTACTACTACGGGCACGAGATACGGATCGTCTCAATATGCTCATATAACAGATTCAGATAGATGATAATTCAAACTTGAAATCTCAAGTTCTGTACGTCAGTCGATTGGCTCTCACCTCAGTCGACTGCTCTCAGACTTCGAGAACAAGTTTGGTTATCACAAACCTATACCAATTCAACTAGATTCAATCAATAAGTAAAATAGAAGAATTCAGAAGAACATAGTACTACATAACTACGGCTTCAATCTACCCAACTATGAAATTAGTTCCACATAATAATATTTTTATTAATCAACAAGTTTGAATACATAGTCAACATAAAAGAATAGAAGGAGAAGAAATAAACTAATGAAGTCCGGCAATAAGGTCGACTGGCTGTCACACAGTCGGCTGCCTTCGAATACTGGATCTCCTCTCTCCTTTCTCGATGCTGATAGAATAATGCCCCTGTTGATGACTTGAACGCTCAGAACCCTTGTGATTCGGTGATTAGGAACGTGGAAGAAGAATGAACCGAGAGTGTCGTGTTGATGCTTTCTTTCTGATATTTATAGAATACGGCCAGAGAATTAGGGTTTTGCACTTTTTCAGAAAACTCCTTCTTTGTTTGATTTGATGATTTATTTCTTTCTCTTTTCTTCTTTCCTTCCTTATCTGTTAACCACGTGCTCTTGGAAATACCCTGTCTTTAGATTTGATTTGCACAAATCTGGATTCAGATAGATTTGAAATTAGATTTGGATGAATCTTCGAATATCTTATCTGTTTACTCCGCCGCGTACCAGTGGACTTGTCTTCGAACCAGTCGACTGAGTCGAGACTTCTGAAGATTTCCTAATTGATCAGACTAGTCGACTGTCCTTGAGAGTAAGTCGACTGTGATGAGACATCTGTGTAAGTTTGAGCTCTCTGTCCAGTCGCCTGTTGTGGAGAACCAGTTGACTGATCTCTTCAGTTTCCTGTGTATCATCCTTAAAATCCTGAATTTGCTTCGTTTCGCACTTTTATGCTGTTTCCTATGGAAAAGAGAAAATAAGAGTTAAATACCACATATAGAGCTTTTAAATGTGCATTTACATTAAGGTTATTGCTTCTAAATGTGAATAATAATGTGTTCATCAGTCTACTTTCTAGAACCTCTAATGGAATCGATTTTTCTTACCTATTGCAAAGGAAAAGTAAGTTTTAGTACAGTAGTGTATGGATGTCTAGAATTGCATTTTAATGTTTCTAAAATACAAATATGTTATTATTTATACTTAATAAATTGAACTAATACAGTGGATCGATAGAACAACTCTATATCATTCATTTCATAGTTCTTGATACTCTCTCGATACTTTCTTAATACTTGTCCTGATTATTGTCATGTTTCTATCTTGTCATGCATCGTTATTATTTTAGTCATTGATATTGTTTTAGATGACGGAACTAAGTGCCACATGGACGTAAGTGAAATGTAGAACTAAGTTCCACATGGAGCAAAGAGTCACGTAGAACTAAGTGCCATGTCGTAAGAATCGACGGGGGCCACCTCTGGAATCTGTGGGTGCCACCTCTAGAATCCAATATCCTAAGAAGTGAAATGACTACTGTTCCCACTGATTGCCCGAACTACATGTTCATGAGTAATCATATTAAAATAATAAAAAGTCGGGGTAATAAAGAGTATGACTTAGTGGTGAACAATGTAGGAGAGTGTACTTGAAAGGGGGCTCGTATTTTTCGTAACAGTGACTTCCCGTTTACAATTTTACATGTTTCCTGTTTACAAGTTTATATGATCACTTTTACATGTTTACATGTTTCTCCTTTACGTGACATGATTCCTGATACTGTCACTGCACGACCCGAGTACTTACTCCCTATAAAATTCACCACTTGAGTCCAAACGTTTACTTGATCGTTATGCACTCGAACCTATGATATGGTACAC